>LR738710.1:563234563-563361629 GCA_902687465.1 Secale cereale | reverse complement strand
CGGAGGCGACACCGAGCCCGAGTCACCCTCCACCTGAACCCTGAGCCGGAAGCCTCCAGCCGAGGGGAAGATGTCGATGGAGCCACATATACAAAGGGGATCAACACACCACACCCGCAGACGGACCGGCCCAAGAATAGCCAACGACTCTTGATCAACCTCAATAGGTTTGCCAATAAGCACCCCAAAATCCACCAGGAAAGTCGTGGAATGCAAAACAGGAGGAACATCATCAACTAGAACCCATACATCAGACAGGGGAGAGATAACATTGGCGCCATTAGACGCAGCCTTGACCGAGACTACTAGGTGATTCAGAGGCAGCATAAAGCTAGTACAGGAGGATATCATCCGGAGGCTTTCCTTGGAGGCGAAAGTCGCGGCAAACTCAAAATCCTAAAGCTGACGAATTTGCCAATCCCACCCCCCTCATCCCACAGCCGGAGCTCATCGAGAAGATCCTGGGGTGTGATGCGTTTGGACTGGATAGAAATGATGCCGGAGTTGGAGAGCGCTGGTATAGGAGCAACATCAGGGACCTCCATATGTAAAGCAAAGAAGGAGCACCTAGGAAGGCCAAGACCATAATGGACAAAGGCAGGTGGCTTGGTACGGTTCTGACAGTCCATGGTGAGGTGACCATCTTCCCTACAGATGAGGCAGAAGGGAGGGTTTTGGCATCGGGACTGGAAATGACCAGGATGGTGACACGCGAAGCAGGTGAGAGTAGGGTTGGCGACTTGAGACTAAGGAGGAACGCGACCAGATCCATGAGGGGGAGGGGGAGAATGCCATCACCAGTCGCACCTGGCCCAGAACCGACGCCCCGCCTAGCAGCAGCCCCAACGGGGGCAGACCGGCGCCCCCGACGCACCCCGCGGGATGAAGCGTGACGGACCCCCACCAGCCACCACCAGAGCCCACAACGGACCACCACCCTGGGGCGCAGCACCACGCGGAGGAGGCGGCAGAGTCGGGCCAGATGAGCCAACCCGACTGCCCGTAGCCGCCACCTCCCATGGATCAGCAGAGGCCAGAGTAGATCCAGGTAGAGGTAGCGAGGGATCCGCCGGCCCAGAACGGGAGGCAAGAGAGGGCGAGCCGGCAGCTGCCGCCGCCGACCCTGCCACCGGAGCGCGCGACACATGGAGCTTAGCGCGCAGCGCAGCCTCATACACCAGATCCGCCGCCGCCTCGCCAGAACCGTCATGCCCCCGCTTCTGGCCGGAGACGGCCTCGGTAGAGGACCCATGCGAACGATCCATCGTGACCAACGCAGCAAACGAACGGGAGAGGGGAGGGGGAGGAGCAGATCTGGAGAAGAAGCGAATGGGGAAGCGCCGACGATGTGGGTCAGAAGAGGAGGCAGTGAACCCTAGAAATGGGGGGACCGATCCCTTCCGAGTCTATATACATCCGGTCTGAGCCAGGCCCGAGTCGACAGGGAGGGCCGAGGGGGGACGGGGGAGTGGGCCTGGGCCAACCACGGCCCAGAAACCAGGAGAGGGAGGGGAGGGAAAACAGATACACAATTCAAGGCAGTCACCGACCCAGGCCCACCAAGCCCATCAAGCGGCATGAGGGACCGCAGCCCAGAAACAGAACCATCCACAGACCCCAACGCCAGATCTAGGTCAAACGCCGGCGCCGCCACCGTCGACGAGGCTAGAGCCGACCCCCCAAAGAACGCACATGCGGGAAAGGGCACCGGAAGGGAGGAAGGAGAGGACTCCACTGACACCGCCCCCCGTCCCTACCAGAGACCAGGATCCCCCGATCCGGAGACCAGGCCGCAGCACGGTGACGACCACGGGAAACACGGCGCCAGCCATCCCCCTCCACCATGACACCGGGGAGCCGCCCGCGCCCTCCAGGCGCAAACTTCCGATGGCGGCCCAGGGACGAAACGACGGAAGGGCCGCCCACATGCACCGGACGAGAAGGGAAAGGGAAGGCCTCGGAGTCCGACCCTGAATCCTCTGAATCGAGAGCCCAAAACCTGTTGGCCCGAGAAGGAGCGGGAAGGGCGGAGCGAGGCGAGTGCACCGGGGCGGAAGAGGGGGAGGAGAGCGCCGCCAGGGAGGAGCGAGGAGGAGTCGACGGGGAAGGGGGGAGGTCGCACGTGGCGACGGCGCCGCCAGAGGGGAGGAGGGGAAGGGGAGCGCCACCAGGGGAAGAAGAGGAGAGGAGAGAGCCATCCAATCTTAACTCTTTTCCTCATGTCTTTTGTATTGAAAGTATTGTTTGCACACGAATACGTCATTGTGTATCCTAATACCGAGCACCGTATGCAAGATACATTGGAGGAGGGCCTTGCAGGGGGCGCGATGCACAAGATACTCGGTGAGGTCTTATGAACACCTGAAACTCATCTACCCTTTGTGTGGAGTGCTCCAACTTTTTTCACTAAGAGACAGCTCTGTCATCTCCTCCCTCCGCTCTCCCTCCTTCCTCACACTCTTCTCCGGCGTCCACTCCCTCGAGTGCCTCGTGCCCCCACCCATTTGGGTCCTGGCGCTCCCTCGCAGCCTTTGGTTCTTTCCTCCTCCTTTCTTGTGCTCTCCCCCCCCTCGCGGCTCTGTTGGTCGCCCTTCTCTCTCCCCCTGGATCCACTTCCAATCATTTTTGGGCTTTGGATTTGAATGATGATGTGGATTCATATGAGGAGAACTCCTCGAGGGGACGTGCTCTCGATTATGTTTCGTCTTCTATATTGGTGGCGGCGACGACCAGCTTGGTGGGTGGTGCTCGGCGCAAGTTCCCCCATGGTGGTCGTCTCCTCGCTCGTCGTGGGTTCCCCTACGCTCCTGATCTTTCGTGGGAGGTGGTTCCCCGTGCTCGCGGCATACTCGTAAGCTTCTCCAACCATCTTCAGTGAGTCGTTTGCTTGGTCCTTGTCCTGGCTACCTATTCACTTCCACAACTGCTTCATGTCCCCCACCCCCCTTGTCGTAAGCTGGTAGTGCCGACACTAGTTGCGGCGGTGCCGCTAGCATCACCCATTTTTGTGTCTGGTACGAAAACCCTAGTGGGGGTGGGCGTGAGTTGGGACTAGTCGATGTGTTGGGCCCTGCTGCGGATTATGTGGCTTGTAGCCTGGTTCCCACCTTGTTGCTTTCTTTGGACATGCTGTCCTATGAGGCATTTCCTCCCCTCTAGGGACAACCTCTCTCGCAGGTGGGCCCAATTGGTCTATATGTGGCTTGTGCTCCTGGCACGCCTGTGCGTGCTCCGCATGGATATTTATGGATCCCCAAGGGCTATGTCGACCCATTTCTAGGGTTTCCTGCCCCACAGCCGATATCCGTAGCTCTCACTCTCCTCGCACAATAGTTCTTCTTCCTCCTGCCCCACTGCTCCTTCGCTTCCTTACTGAGGTGCTAGTTGATATGTCCAAAACGTATCTATAATTTCTGCTTGCTCCATGCCTCTTTTGGGTGATATTGCTATGATATTTATACACTTCCATACACTTTTGATCATATTTGGACTAACCTATTAACTCAGTGCACCCCAGTGCCAGTTTCTGTTATCGGCTGTTTTTGTATTTCAGGTTTTCCCATTACGAGAACTGCCAGAAAAATCCCGGAAAAATTATATAAAAAATCAGCTTTCCAGAAGCTACCAGGCACCCGAAGCACAGCCGGAGGGGGGCCATCAGGGCCCGAGGCGCCCTGGTGGCGCCCCCCTGGGCCGCGCCGGGGGGGCGCCTGGGCCCCCCGAGGCTCCGCTGATGCCCCCCTTTGGCATATATTTATACCGTCTCCCGAAACCCTCGAGACGGGAACTCTTTTTCACGATCTCATCTCTGTTCTGCCGCCGCCGCCGCTTCCAAGATCGGGAGCACCAGGAGAACTCTTCCCGGCACCCTGCCGGAGGGGAGGATCACCACCGGGAGCTTCTCCACCACCATGGACGCCTCCCGGATGAGTTGTGAGTAGTCTCCCTTGGACCATGGGTCCATGACCAGTAGCTATGTGATGTTCTCCTCCCATTCTTGTGCTTCACTAATTAGTCCTCGTGAGCTGCCCTACATGATCGAGGCACATATGTAATCCTTATGTTGTTGCTATGATGAGTTTGCTGGGATCCGATGGATTATGAGATTATGTTCAGATTGTGTTTGAGTAATATATTTGATTCACCTCTTTTATATTTATGTTCGTAAGTAATTCTTGCATGTTCTCCGTTGTTATTTATTGCTTTGGCCAAGTAGTAGGTAGTGACTCCAAGAGGGAACGTTATGCTTGATTGTGGGTTCATGCCCCTCGATGACTAGCTTGAGTGACGGAAACATGAGTTTAGGGTATGTGTTGTTGCCACAAGGGGGAAAACAACGGTGCTTGTGCCCGCGGGTGCAAGTATTGTTTACTTTACGCAAAGTTCTTTTAATGCAGTTGTCTGTTGCTTTGAGTTTACACTATGGGTGGGACTCGCAACTTAATACCAGCGAGATGTTCTGGATAGATATCTCAAGGTGGATGATTAGTAGTAGATGCAGATGGATTTCGGTCTACTTAGTTTGCCGTACCGCCCATGCTTTGAACCTCTACCTTTCTTGCAACTTAGTGAGCATTGGTTTGCGCACATGGTCCTGTCAATTGCCCAGCTGTAATTCGTTTACCTCACATAGCTGTTTTATCGTCTTTTGGGAGAGAGACATCACTAGTGAACATCATGGGACTCAGGTCCATATTACCATGATTGATCACATCCACTATTTACTTTCCACTTTTTACTTACTATTGCAATTATACCTATCACTATTATCACTTGCGTTTGATCCTTTGTAAACTACAAGGCCGGAGGGATTGACAACCTCTCTGTACTCGTTGGGAGCAAAGTTATTTGTATCTGTGTGCAGGTCCACGTTGATTGCTAATATCTGGCGCCGTTAGCAGTTGACACCTTCTTGTTGAAACTGGGAGTCTCAGGGGAAATCGATCCTTGGTATTGCCAAGGGAAAACTTCCGCTACACTGCATCTCACACCTTCCACTTGGGGTAACCAACGAGGGGCGAGAAGCCATCAAGCAAAGCTTTCTGGCGCCGTTGCCGGGGACTCCACTCTTAAGGATAGGGGAGTTGCATGCTATCTTTTACCTTTGCTTTTTAGTCTTGTTAGTTTACCTTTCAGTTTTTGCTTTAGTATCTTCTATCGAAAATCACAAAATTAGTTATCTTGCTTGCTTGCTACTATGGGTTCCACCGAGAACACCAAGTTGTGTGACTTCACTAGTCACAACAACGATGACTTTATCTGCACACCTATCACTACACCTGCCACTTAAGCACCTTCATATGAAATTAAACCTGCTTTACTGAACCTAGTCATGAAAGATCAATTCTCCGGTGCTGGAGATGATGCTGCTTTACACTTAAACAATTTTGTTGAACTTTGTGATATGCAAAAGTACCGAGAAGTAGACGGTGATATTGTTAAGCTTAAGCTTTTTCCTTTCTCCTTGAGAGGAGGAGCTAAAATTTGGTTTCAGTCTTTGCCTAGAAATAGCATAGATTCATGGGACAAGTGCAAAGATGCTTTTATTGGAAAATACTATCCACCTGCTAAAATTATCCAACTGAGAAGTAACATAATGAATTTTAAACAATTGGGTGATGAACACGTTGCCCAAGCTTGGGAACGTATGAAATCTCTTATCAAGAACTGCCCTACTCATGGTTTGACTACTTGGATGGTTATCCAAACTTTTTATGCAGGCTTGAACTTTACCTCGCGGAACTTGCTAGATTCGGCCGCGGGAGGAACCTTTATGTCAACCACACTTGGTGCTGCCACAAAGCTTCTCGATGAGATGATGACCAACTATTCCCAATGGCACACCGAACGCGCTCCAACAGGTAGGAAGGTAAACTCTGTCAAGGAGATTTCCTCCCTAAATGAAAAAGTTGACTTGATTATGTCTCTACTTTCGAAGCAATCTTCTATTGATCCTCGTGATGTTCCTTTAAATTCTTTGATTGCTCAAGAACAAGTAGATGTGAACTTTATCTCTAGAAACAATTTTAATAACAATGCTTATGGGAGAAACTTTGGTAGCAATCCTAGACCGTTCCCCTCTAATTCTTATGGGAACAACAATGCTTATCCTATCACCAAGAACTCCACTACTGAACTAGAGATCATGCTTAAAGATTTCATCACTACCCAAAAAGCTTTTAATAAGAGTGTAGAAGAAAAACTAAACAAACTAGATGATCTCTCTTTGAAGGTAGACAATTTAGCCAATGAGGTTGAATTGCTTAAAATTAAAACTTCTCCTCTTGAGGAGAGGAAGGTCACTCCTATGAATGCTATTCAAGTGCAAATTAATGAAAACATTAGGATGATGGCTAAACTTAAAGAGAGATGGGCTAGAGAAAGGGAGGAAGAAGATAGAATTAAGAGCCTTCCTACCCACCACACTGTTGCTACTATCCAAGTTTTTGAGGATATTCAAACTCTTAGCACCCAATGCACTCCTGGTCCTATTGGACCTATTAATGGTGATGCTATGACTATAGAAACTACCAAACAAGTGAACCTAAAGGACACCACTACCACCTTACTTGATAGTAGTGACCTTGATTTTGATAATTGCACTCTTACCGAAGTTATTGATTTCCTTCACAAGATGTCTAGAGATCCCCGCACTAGCACGCTTAACCTTGCCTTCACAGAGCGTATCACTAATGCTCTTATCAAAGCTAGGGAGGAGAAACTTAGAGTAGAAGCCTCCATACCTAGGAAGCTAGAAGATGGTTGGGATCCTATGATAAAAATTAAGTTGAATAACTTCTCTTGCTATGCTTTATGTGATGTTGGTGCTAGTACCTCTGTTATGCCCAAAAGAATATATGATATGCTTAAATTGAAACCTTTTGATTCTTGTTCTTTTGGTGTTCGTCTCGTTGATTCTTCCATAAAGAAACCTTTGGGGAGGATCGACGAGTCAGGACCCCGATCCTAAGTCACACCGATCTAGCTGTAACACGTCATATCACTTTGCGGCCTCACGCACGGTAACCCCACGGGTGCCACCTTACCTGGCCCGGGACCGTTTGCGCATTTTGGCACACGTATATGACAGTGTCGCTAGCATCCATATGACAGAGAACCCGGGCCGACATGGCTAGTTATAAACCAAAAGTGGCACTAAATTACAGAGACAGGCATCCATGACCCAGCAACGAACGTGTCGGTCATCAACGTATGAACCCAAGTCGTAGCAAGCTACATGGACTTCAAGGAACAACGCGTGACATTTCCCTTAAGGGACAGACACAGGAACGAAGAAGGACACATGCCGGCCAGCCTACGTGTTCCGAGCAGTAGCAAGCTACCAAGGCTCATTGGAATCACTAGGAGGCATTTCCCTGTAAGATAGGCTACCAAAGGAAAACAACTAGGTGTCGGATCCCACACATACCAAGCATTTCAATCATACACGCAGTATGCTCAATATGTGCAAATACAACATTGCATCACAACAGAACTCTATGACTCAAAGTACTTTATTTAAAATCTTCCAAGAGCCATACATAACATATCCATACAGGTAGGGGTCACATGACCCAACACTCAAGTCATACAGTCATACAAGCACAAGCGGAAGCTACATGTCTGAGTACAGACAACTTAGAAAATAAAACAGGCTTGGTATAGCCTGACTATCTACAAGGCCCTTCACAAGCTCCAGAGCTCTGTCTGGGTGTCAAGCTACTCGTCGACGTCAACGTCTATGTAGAACCCATCAGCAGGGGCAGGGTTCTCCTCTGCAATAGTTATTAAGCAAACATGAGTACAAAGGTACTCAGCAAGTCTTACCACATAACCTATCATACATGCAACATTATCAAAGGGGGATAGTGGAGTTTATAGCAGAATGCCAGCTTTGACCTTGGCAAACCTATACTACAACTCTCAACAGATTGCAAGATGTTACTACGAACACGAGTCCTCTACTCACCACATCAATACACTACCGAGGATCCTCTCCCGTCATCCTACGGAAGGGCCATCCACGGCACTCACACTTATCTTGAGGCTTTTAGTAGTATCCATCAACTTGTCTATGAACTGTAAGAGTAACCAAGTAGTTCGTACCGCGAACAACGGCTATTCGAATAGTTTGATAACCCTGCAGGGGTGTACTTCTTCACACACGCTTTCACCACTTATCGCCGTTTACTCGGCGTGTACTCGACAACCTTCAAGCGGAAGCCCAGCGGGGGTGTCGGCCACGACCTGACTAACTACTCAAGTCTCTCGTCCAGGTTTATCGCCTATTTGGGTTCCATCCGTGGGGAGATCCGGCCGGGGTGGTTCTCACGGGCCCAAACGATGTGTACAGGGTTCCCGAGTCACCAAACGGGCAACCGGTACACCGTGCCACGTACCTGTCGCATCACAACCCACCACGAGGGTCAGCGTTGTGCACGACCTCCGGTAAGCTATAAACACCAGAAACTAGTTGCAACTCCTGGACAGAGATCGAGGGTAATTAATAAGCCGAGAGGGTCCATTGGTTTCGGGCCCAATGCATGGTAGTAACTGCAACTTGAACCACACATACAGATCTCAGGTCCTATGGACGATTCCAATGAAACAACCCACCATGTACTCCTACATGGCCTTTCATCGATACCTTTACCAAGCGTATTCCACACTTCCTTCTCTTTATCGGTAAGATCATTTCGCTCTGATCCATCACCCAGATGAACCAGACCAGACACAACTCTAAGCATAGCAGGCAACATAAAAAAATAGCATGGTGGATCACACATCACATGGCTCAATCAACTCCTACACATGCTAGTGGGTTTCAACTATTTACTGTGGCAATGACATGTCATGCAAGGGAATAGGGTTCAACTACCGCAGCAAGTAGCAGTTCACACGCTGTTGCCTTAATGCAGTAAAAGAGAGCAGGAGCGAGAAGATTGGGTTTGTATCGGAATGATCAATGATTGCTTGCCTGACAAGGTAGTTGTCGGGTACTGCTCTTCAACTGGATACGCAGCAGTATCCTCGAGAGCAGGACCTAACACAGGGAATACCGACGATACAATCATTAACAAACAAATGCAACAATATGATGCATGCTCATGACATGGCAAGATGCATGTGTGTTGGCTAATGCAACTAAAACCAGAAGGGTTTGAACCTATTTGAATCAAGATTCAAATTGAAGTTCAAACTATTATTTAAATAAGTGCATTATCATGTTTTTGATGTATACATCAAGTTAACTTGTTCAAACATGCATGAAACCAGTGCCATTAGAAAGATTGGATTTTTCTGATCATTTTTCATATATAAATCTTTTCCATCTGAGCTATGGTTGATTTTATATGATTTTTAGAAGTTTTGGGTATTTTCTGGAATTTCCTGAATTATTTTAAATCTAAAAATCCCAGAAAATCCTTTACTGCGTCAGCATGACATCATGCTGACGTCAGCCAGTCAACAGGGCCAGTCCAAGTCAAACCTGACTGGTGGGTCCCTCATGTCAGTGTCTTAGGAGCTAATTCCGGTCATAACCAGGGTTGACTGGGTTTGACTAACAACGGGGGCCCACTGTCAGTGACTGTGGTGATTAATCTAATTACTGTTAGCTCCTAATCAACAGGCCACGTCAGCCCGCCGGAGTTTGGCCGGCGGCGACCATTTCGCACGGCGGTGACTCGTCGGAATCCTCATTCCGGCAGCCATTTGCCGCGCGGATGGGCTCGGTGTGCTCCTGGTGATGCACCGCATCCAATGGTGCCACTGGTTGGTCGAGAGGTCGCCGGAGTCGACGGCGACGAGCTCGTCCGCGGCGGTGCTCGCACGGAGTTGGTCGGAATGGAGTTGTAGTGCACGGTAGGAGGAGCTAAGGTTCGCTTTAGCTTGCTGGTGACCTACTGAAGCTAATGGCGTGCTCAGCCACGAGGTACGGTGCTTATGGCCACGGCGGTGAGTTGGCCGGCGGCAGTGATCGTCGGTCAGCAAGGGGGCGGCGGCTACAAGGCATAATCGAGGCCGTGGAGAGAGGGGTTCGAAGCGTGAGCTCACAGCGGTCGCAGAGGGCGTCGAAGTGAGCTCGGGGACGGTCGGACGACGGCGTACGGGCGGCGGCGATCTCCGGTGCCGAAGGTTGAAGACGACGGCGAGGAGGACGTTGCGGGGCTCCTGGCGTTGTGTGCGTCGGTGGGGAGCTTCGGGGCGATGCGGCGGAGCTGGTGGTGCGTCGGGGAGGCGAGGGAGTGGCATAGAGCGCGGTGTCAGCGGTCGTCGGCGACGAGCTCACTCGAGGGAGCTCGACAGAGGGGAGAGAGGAGGGGGAGAGACACGGGGAAGAGGGGAAACGGCCGAGGGGGCTTTGTGGCGTCGTTCTAGTCCATCCAGAGGGCCGAGGGGCCAGGCAGGCAGGCAGGAGGTGGCCGGCGCATCGGCGACGCTCGCCACCGAGCTGCTTCGTGCGCTGGCGCGGCGAAGAAGACGGGGATGCCCCTTGTGGGCCGGGCCGGCTGGGCGAGCAGGTAAGTGGGCTCAGGTAAGTGTTCTTCCTATTTTTTTCTTTCTGTTTTATTTCTTTTGTAACTTTGTTCAATTAATAAAAATGCCTAAACATTTTTATAACTCATGAAACTTGTCATGCCCATTGTATATAATATGAACAGTAGGAAACATTATAGTTCATGATTATTTGAGCATTTAAAATATTTTTAAGTATTTAAATGCCCAAATTCAAATACCATATGATTTAATCCAAAGCCCTTGAGTGTCCTAGAAAATTGTGCACCATTTTTGGCAGAGGTTTAACACCAAGGCAGAAATGATGAACATTTTTGAAGGGCATTTTGGGTACATTGGAAAATATTTTAGCAAACCCTAGTTGTTAGGGGAGGGGTGCTGGGGTTTCTGTTAATCCCATTTCAAGTTTCTTTGAAAGTAGACATGATGCACACTCTAGTTAGGTCCTAATGCAAGTGCTAGCTAGGGATGTGACAACTCACCCCCACTTAAAAGAATCGCGTCCCGAGATTCGGGTTCCTTCGGAAAGAGGGTGGGGTACTCAAGTCGAAGACGATCCTCCCTTTCCCAAGTAGCTTCACTCTCGGAATGATGTGACCATTGAACCTTGAGAAACTTGATATTGTGGCGTCGAGTGGTGCGCTCAGTTTGATCAAGAATACGAACGGGGTATTCTCGATATGTGAGATTATCCTGGAGATCAAGCGTTTCGTGGTCCACTCCGCGGATAGGATCCGAGAAGCAACGCCTGAGTTGAGAAACGTGGAAAACATCATGAACTCTGGAGAGGTGCAGAGGTAGTTCCAATTGGTAGGCAACTTCTCCTCGTTTGGCAAGAATGCGAAAAGGACCGATGAAACGAGGGGCCAATTTGCCTTTGATACCGAAGCGATGGGTTCCCTTAAGAGGGGTAACCCGGAGGTAAGCCTTATCGCTGACTTCAAAAGTCACAGCCTTATGATGACTATCATATTGGCTCTTTTGGCGAGACTGGGCTGTTTTCAATCTCTCATGAATGATGCGAACTTGTTCTTCTGCTTCCTGAATCATATCTGGGCCAAAGAATTGTCTTTCCCCGGTCTCTGACCAGTTAACAGGTGTTCCACACCTTCGTCCATATAGAACTTCGAAGGGAGCTTTGCCCAAGCTGGCTTGATAACTATTGTTATAAGCGAATTCGGCAAATGGAAGACACTTTTCCCATTCCATACCGAAAGAAATGACAGAAGCTCGAAGCATGTCTTCCAGAATTTGATTGACTCGTTCCACTTGACCACTTGACTACGGATGGAAGGCAGTACTGAAAGAGAGATGAGTTCCCATAGCATTCTGGAAACTTTCCCAAAATCGTGAAGTGAAAAGACTTCCACGGTCTGAGTTAATCTCCAACGGTACACCATGTAGTGATACTATCTGAGAGACATATAACTCTGCTAGCTGGCTAGCGGTAATACTCTCCCGAACAGGCAGGAAATGAGCTACTTTATAGAGGAGATCGATAACGACGAAGATAGCATTATTCCCTTTCCTGGTCCTGGGAAAACCGGTAATGAAGTCCATACCGACTTTGTCCCATTTCCATTCAGGAATAGCTAAAGGTTGAAGGGTGCCAGCAGGCCGTTGATGCTCTGCTTTGACTCGACGACAAACGTCGCAGTTAGCAATGAATTGAGCGATTTCTCTCTTCATCCTAGTCCACCAGAATCTCTGACGTAAGTCCTGATACATTTTGGTACTACCGGGATGAATTGTGAGAGGAGATTCATGAGCCTCCTTAAGGATCAAACGTCTTAGGTTTCGTACTTTAGGAACCACTAAATGGTTGCTAAAGAATACGACTCCTTGATCATCAATTGAGAAACATCCTGCAACTCCTTTCTTGATGTTCCTCTTAATACGGGAAATTCCGGGATCAACCTTCTGTGCTTTGATGACCTGATCCATAAGGGTAGGTTTCGCCACCAAGGTGGAAAGGAATCCTCGAGGAACAATGTGAAGGTTAAGCTTGCGAAATTCCTCATGGAGAAGTGGTTGACTTTGTTGTAACATTAAGTTGTTACAATATGACTTACGACTTAGTGCATCAGCCATGACATTGGCCTTTCCAGGAGTGTAAGTGATTCCTAAGTCGTAGTCGGTGAGCAACTCAACCCAACGTCTTTGCCTGAGATTTAGATCCGGTTGAGTGAAGATATACTTCAAACTTTGGTGATCAGTGAAGATTTCACAGCGATTACCAAGAAGGTAATGCCGCCATGTTTTGAGTGCATGGACTATAGCTGCAAGCTCTAGATCATGAGTAGGATAGTTATCCTCATGTGGACGCAACTGTCGGGATGCGTATGCAATCACTCGACGATCTTGCATGAGAATGCAACCTAGTCCTTGTCGCGAGGCGTCGCAATAGATTATAAAATCCTTGGAAAAGTCTGGTGGTACCAGTACAGGTGCAGATGTCAGGCGTCTTTTCAGTTCCTGAAAACTAGACTCGCACTGTGGGGTCCACTCAAACTTTTTATCTTTCTTGAGGAGTTCGGTTAGAGGTTTAGCAACCTTGGAGAAGTTCTCGACGAAACGTCGGCAATAGCTCGCTAAGCCAAGAAAACTCCTAACTTGCTTGACCGATTCAGGGGGAGTCCAATCAAGTACGGCTTGAACTCGCTCGGGATTGACAGCAATACCCTGTCCAGAGATCACTTGACCTAGCTAGGTTACTTCTGGCAACCAAAATTCACATTTAGAGAATTTGGCATAAAGGCGGTGCTCTCGAAGCTTCGTCAATACCAGCCTTAGATGCTCGGCATGATCTTCCTTGTTCTTGGAGAAAATGAGTATATCATCGAGGTATACCACGACGAATTTATCCAAATACTCCATGAATATAGAATTCATTAACGGAGAAAAGGTAGCTGGGGCATTGGTTAATCCGAAGGACATAACGGTGTACTCATATTGGCCATAACGAGTAACGAAAGCCGTTTTTGGAATGTCCCCGTTCTTGATTTTGATTTGATGGTAGCCCAACCTCAAATCCATCTTAGAGAAGACTGAGGATCCAGCGAGCTGATCATACAGGTCGTTGATCCTGGGGAGCGGATACTTATTCTTTATGGTGACCAGATTGACAGGTCGGTAATCTACAACCATCCGCTCCGTTCCATCCTTCTTCTTGACGAAGAGGACGGGGCAAGCCCAAGGGGAAGAACTAGGACGGATGAAACCCTTTTGCAAGGACTCATCGAGTTGTTTCTTTAGCTCAGTTAATTCTAGTGGTGCCATCTTATAAGGTCTCCTAGAGATTGGGACAGTTCCAGGGATAAGATCTATCACGAACTCGACATCTCTGTCAGGTGGAACTCCTGGCAGTTCTTCTGGAAAAACATCCGGAAAGTCACGAACTACCGGGATATCTTCGAGTTCTGGTAGAGGGCTGGCATTAAGAGAGTAGAGCTGACGCTCAGCCATTCGGGTCAAGACATTGACTATCTTGCCGGATGGATGTGTAAGTTGAACGGTCCTAGTAAAGCAATCAATCTTGGCGTAATGAGTTGTCATCCAATCCATACCCAAAATGATGTTTATGTCCGAGGACTTGAGAGCGATTAAAGATGCAAGGAAAACAAGCCTATCGACAAGGATTTCATTTCCATGGCTTACCCTAGAGGTTTGCCACTTTGAACCAGGAGTCTGAATAACCATGGAAGTAGGCATGTCACAAAAAGTCATGTTGTGCAATCGAGCATAGCTCTCAGATATGAACGAATGGGATGCTCCAGTATCGAAAAGAACAGATGCCGGATGGCAATTTACGAGAAGCGTACCAAGGACGACGTTAGGATCCTCATAAGCTTCTTCGGCAGAAACATAGTTGACATGACCACGTGCAGTGGGGATTGGCTTGACATAGTTCACCTTGCCGGTTGGCTTACCACGGCCAACGGGGTTTCTTGGCTGGTTCTGGGGACAATCACGCATGTAGTGTCCCAGTTCTCCACACTTGAAACAAGTCACAGTGGTGGTGCGTGGAGCAAAGTTGGAAGGTGGTCCTCCATAGGTCTTAGCAGGTGCAAACTGTTGAGTTGGGCGAGGCGCCTCATAGGATGGCCTCGGTGTATACTTGGGTGGCAGAGCAGTGTTAGGAACCCACACACGGCGCTTGTGAGAGCCAGAGCCGGATGAGGAACCAAGGTCTCGAGTATGCTTGCGGGTGGCCTCGAAGTCGGTCTGGCCTGTTTCAGCACTGATAGCCTTGTTTACCAACTTCTGGAAGGAGGTGCACTCGTGCAGACGTAGATCTCGGCGGAGTTCAGGGCTGAGTCCCTTGCGGAACCTCGCCTGCTTCTTGGCATCGATGGATACTTCCTCAGGTGCATAGCGTGCCAGGTTACCAAACTCGCGACTATAGCCATCCACAGTTAAACGGCCCTGGGTGAAATTGCAGAATTCCTCCCGCTTGCGATCCATGAGACCTTCCGGAATGTGGTGTTCACGGAATGCCTCACTGAACTCAACCCAGGTAGTGACTTGGCCAGCAGGACGCATAGCTTCAAAGTTTTCCCACCAAAGACTGGCAGGGCCCTCAAGATGGTAGGCGGCGTAGATAACCTTGTCAGCTTCGGCCACACGGGCAGAGTGTAGCTTGTGGGTGATACTACGTAGCCAGTCATCAGCATCCAGAGGTTCGGTGGAGTGATGGAACTTTGGTGGACACATCTTGATAAAATCGTGGATTGACACCACGTCATTCCTCTGACGGAACCCAGTGTTCTTCTCTATGCATTCCAGCAGACGGTTGGTCTCTCTCTTGTTCCGTTCTGCTTCAAGCATAACTTCCGCCAAAGAGGGTGGCTGGGGCAGATTTCCATCTCTAGCCCCACTAGCCTCACCCTGCTCCTGAGCAGCAGGAGTGTTGCGAGTGTTGACCATCCTAGGAAAACAAAACAACGGTTTAGACAAGGATGGCAAAAATTCGACATAGAAGTGCAGAATGTAATGGATGACACGGTATGCAAGGATGTTCATCCGTACGACATGGTAATATAGGAACTGCTATATATACACCAGTGGTCATACACACCATACAAAGTTTAGTACAAGCCAAGGCTAAAGTACAACTGCGGTGAAAGACGATAATCCCATCAGAGGCATTCCAAGCTCCTATACATTATTTAACTACACCTCCGGAACTCAGTACACACTAAGTCATATTCCACAAGACGCGCAGGACTGTGGAAATACAACTACTACAATACTACTACTACCACGGACCAGCTCAGACATTCGCGTAGTAATCCTCGTAAAGATTACCACCATAGCCTGGAAGTGGAACAGATGGATCTTGGAACTCGCGAGCACTCGAAGGCTGTGGACCATAGGGGCATGGGTGTGGTCTCGGTCCCGATGCTGGTGGTAACCGACGCCCACATGGAGGTGTAATACCCCCAACGTCACGCCAATCTATGCGATCAGGCAGGAGAGTCCGCACAGGATACAAATCCCGCATGTCCAGATATCCGGCGTGCACAGCAGGTGCAAGCCGTGTCAAAGTAGTCCAATGAGCGGCTCGAGTGTTATACAGCTCCATTCGGAGGGCACGGACCTCACGGTCCCTATCCTCCAACATCTGAACAGTGGTCTGAAGCAGTGGCTCTTCATGAGCAGCATCAGTATACAGACCAGTGTAGTAGCCTTCCTCTCCGGGGAGTGAGGCTGGCATGTAACAGAACTCAGTGTTCAGCAACAGGGCATGCCTAGCACGAAGAATGGTCATCATTGAATAAGCGGCATCCTGCACTGCCATCTCGATGGTAATCCCGAGTCCATAAGACCAATGGATGGGATCGGTAGCTCCAGGATATGAGGGGTATATCCGGACTGTGCAGAAATACTGACTTTGATTGAAATCCCGGTACTGTTCCTCCACAGTGTATTCAGGATACCAGCGATAACCGGTCTCAGTCATCACACGGACTAGCATGGCCGTGTGACCGGGCACATTAATGCACCGAGTCAAACGAACCACTTGGTGAGGGATGCGGCCAGACATCTGAAACACGAAATAATGCAAAGGCATTAGTGTTTCTGGAAGAAATCGGGCAGCATAACAACTGTAAATGCTCAAACAAAGATTTGAGACATCATACAAATGATAGCATAGCCACTCAACAATTCCATATCAAGGTTCCGGGTTCAACAATCATCATACTCAAAGGATAGAAACTGAACTGAGGCTTGAAACCAATAATCCTAAGAGTCTACGGATTAGTAACACGTGAACCTAGTAAGGATAAGAGGCCTAATCCTAAATCCCCGTAGAAAGAATAGACAGACTCATATCAGAAGGGCATAAGGTAAAGGAGTAAAAAGAGCCTTACGTTCCCTTCCACAATCAATTCCCCTACATATAACTAAGAATTTTTCTAGACTCAACATCGACCAGTTTGGCTTGAGAAACCTACAGGCAGTCCAGCTCTGATGCCAACGCTGTCTGGACCCCGATCCTAAGTCACACCGATCTAGCTGTAACACGTCATATCACTTTGCGGCCTCACGCACGGTAACCCCACGGGTGCCACCTTACCTGGCCCAGGACCGTTTGCGCATTTTGGCACACGTATATGACAGTGTCGCTAGCATCCATATGACAGAGAACCCGGGCCGACATGGCTAGTTATAAACCAAAAGTGGCACTAAATTACAGAGACAGGCAACCATGACCCAGCAACGAACGTGTCGGTCATCAACATATGAACCCAATTCGTAGCAAGCTACATGGACTTAAAGGAACAACGCGTGACATTTCCCTTAAGGGACAGACACAGGAACGAAGAAGGACACATGCCGGCCAGCCTACGTGTTCCGAGCAGTAGCAAGCTACCAAGTCTCATTGGAATCATTAGGAGGCATTTCCCTGTAAGATAGGCTACCAAAGGAAAACAACTAGGTGTCGGATCCCACACATACCAAGCATTTCAATCATACACGCAATATGCTCAATATGTGCAAATACAACATTGCATCACAACAGAACTCTATGACTCAAAGTACTTTATTTAAAAGGCTCCAAGAGCCATACATAACATATCCATACAGGTAGGGGTCACATGACCCAACACTCAAGTCATACAGTCATACAAGCACAAGCGGAAGCTACATGTCTGAGTACAGACAACTTAGAAAATAAAACAGGCTTGGTATAGCCTGACTATCTACAAGGCCCTTCACAAGCTCCAGATCTCCGTCTGGGTGTCAAGCTACTCGTCGACGTCAACGTCTATGTAGAACCCATCAGCAGGGGCAGGGTTCTCCTCTGCAACAGTTATTAAGCAAACATGAGTACAAAGGTACTCAGCAAGTCTTACCACAAAACCTATCATACATGCAACATTATTAAAGGGGGATAGTGGAGTTTATAGCAGAATGCCAGCTTTGACCTTGGCTAACCTATACTACAACTCTCAACAGATTGCAAGATGTTATTACGAACACGAGTCCTCTACTCACCACATCAATACACTACCGAGGATCCTCTCCCGTCATCCTACGGAAGGGCCATCCACGGCACTCACACTTATCTTGAGGCTTTTAGTAGTATCCATCAACTTGTCTATGAACTGTAAGAGTAACCAAGTAGTTCGTACCACGAACAACGGCTATTCGAATAGTTTGATAACCCTGCAGGGGTGTACTTCTTCACACACGCTTTCACCACTTATCGCCGTTTACTCGGCGTGTACTCGGCAACCTTCAAGCGGAAGCCCAGCGGGGGCGTCGGCCACGACCTGACTAACTACTCAAGTCTCTCATCCAGGTTTATCGCCTATTTGGGTTCCATCCGTGGGGAGATCCGGCCGGGGTGTCGCTCACGGGCCCAAACGATGTGTACAGGGTTCCCGAGTCACCAAACGGGCAACCGGTACACCGTGCCACGTACCTGTCGCATCACAACCCACCCCGAGGGTCAGCGTTGTGCACGACCTCCAGTAAGCTATAAACACCAGAAACTAGTTGCAACTCCTGGACAGAGATCGAGGGTAATTAATAAGCCGAAAGGGTCCATTGGTTTCGGGCCCAATGCATGGTAGTAACTGCAACTTGAACCACACATACAGATCTCAGGTCCTATGGACGATTCCAATGAAACAACCCACCATGTACTCCTACATGGCCTTTCATCGATACCTTTACCAAGCGTATTCCACACTTCCTTCTCTTTATCGGTAAGATCATTTCGCTCTGATCCATCACCCAGATGAACCAGACCAGACACAACTCTAAGCATAGCAGGCAACATAAACAAATAGCATGGTGGATCACACATCACATGGCTCAATCAACTCCTACACATGCTAGTGGGTTTCAACTATTTACTGTGGCAATGACAGGTCATGCAAGGGAATAGGGTTCAACTACCGCAGCAAGTAGCAGTTCACACGCTGTTGCCTTAATGCAGTAAAAGAGAGCAGGAGCGAGAAGATTGGGTTTGTATCGGAATGATCAATGATTGCTTGCCTGACAAGGTAGTTGTCGGGTACTGCTCTTCAACTGGATACGCAGCAGTATCCTCGGGAGCAGGACCTAACACAGGGAATACCGACGATACAATCATTAACAAACAAATGCAACAATATGATGCATGCTCATGACATGGCAAGATGCATGTGTGTTGGCTAATGCAACTAAAACCATAAGGGTTTGAACCTATTTGAATCAAGATTCAAATTGAAGTTCAAACTATTATTTAAATAAGTGCATTATCATGTTTTTGATGTATACAGCAAGTTAACTTGTTCAAACATGCATGAAACCAGTGCCATTAGAAAGATTGGATTTTTCTGATCATTTTTCATATATAAATCTTTTCCATCTGAGCTATGGTTGATTTTATATGATTTTTAGAAGTTTTGGGTATTTTCTGGAATTTCCTGAATTATTTTAAATCTAAAAATCCCAGAAAATCCTTTACTGCGTCAGCATGACATCATGCTGACGTCAGCCAGTCAACAGGGCTAGTCCAAGTCAAACCTGACTAGTGGGTCCCTCATGTCAGTGTCTCAGGAGCTAATTCCGGTCATAACCAGGGTTGACTGGGTTTGACTAACAACAGGGGCCCACTGTCAGTGACTGTGGTGATTAATCTAATTACTGTTAGCTCCTAATCAACAGGCCACGTCAGCCCGCTGAAGTTTGGCCGGCGGCGACCATTTCGCACGGCGGTGACTCGTCGGAATCCTCATTCCGGCAGCCATTTGCCGCGCGGATGGGCTCGGTGTGCTCCTGGTGATGCACCGCATCCAATGGTGCCACTGGTTGGTCGAGAGGTCGCCGGAGTCGACGGCGACGAGCTCGTCCGCGGCGGTGCTCGCGCGGAGTTGGTCGGAATGGAGTTGTAGTGCACGGTAGGAGGAGCTAAGGTTCGCTTTAGCTTGCTGGTGACCTACTGAAGCTAATGGCGTGCTCAGCCACGAGGTACGGTGCTTATGGCCACGGCGGTGAGTTGGCCGGCGGCGGTGATCGTCGGTCAGCAAGGGGGCGGCGGCTACAAGGCATAATCGAGGCCGTGGAGAGAGGGGTTCGAAGCGTGAGCTCACAGCGGTCGCAGAGGGCGTCGAAGTGAGCTCGGGGAGGGTCGGATGACGGCGTACGGGCGGCGGCGATCTCCGGTGCCGAAGGTTGAAGACGACGGCGAGGAGGACGTTCCGGGGCTCCTGGCGTTGTGTTCGTCGGTGGGGAGCTTCGGGGCGATGCGGCGGAGCTGGTGGTGCGTCGGGGAGGCGAGGGAGTGGCGTAGAGCGCGGTGTTAGCGGTCGTCGGCGACGAGCTCACTCGGGGGAGCTCGGCGGAGGGGAGAGAGGAGCGGGAGAGACACGGGGAAGAGGGGAAACGGCCGAGGGGGCTTTGTGGCGTCGTTCTAGTCCATCCAGAGGGCCGAGGGGCCAGCCAGGCAGGCAGGAGGTGGCCGGCGCATCGGCGGCGCTCGCCACCGAGCTGCTTCGTGCGCTGGCGCGGCGAAGAAGACGGGGATGCCCCTGGTGGGCCGGGCCGGCTGGGCCAGCAGGTAAGTGGGCTCAGGTAAGTGTTCTTCCTATTTTTTTCTTTCTGTTTTATTTCTTTTGTAACTTTGTTCAATTAATAAAAATGCCTAAACATTTTTATAACTCATGAAACTTGTCATGCCCACTGTATATAATATGAACAGTAGGAAACATTATAGTTCATGATTATTTGAGCATTTAAAATATTTTTAAGTATTTAAATGCCCAAATTCAAATACCATATGATTTAATCCAAAGCCCTTGAGTGTCCTAGAAAATTGTGCACCATTTTTGGCAGAGGTTTAAGACCAAGGCAGAAATGATGAACATTTTTGAAGGGCATTTTGGGTACATTGGAAAATATTTTAGCAAACCCTAGTTGTTAGGGGAGGGGTGCTGGGGTTTCTGTTAATCCCATTTCAAGTTTCTTTGAAAGTAGACATGATGCACACTCTAGTTAGGTCCTAATGCAAGTGCTAGCTAGGGATGTGACAACTCACCCCCACTTAAAAGAATCACGTCCCGAGATTCGGGTTCCTCCGGAAAGAGGGAAGATGATAAAAAGATTCAGGAGTGTCAAACGCTCAAGCTTGGGGATGCCCCCGTGCACCCCCAAGAAATATTCAAGGAGACTCAAGCGTCTAAGCTTGGGGATGCCCCCGTGCATCCCCTTCTCCATCAACATTATCAGTTCGTCTTTCGTTCCACTATGTTTTAATCACTTCATGTGTTATGTGCTATGCTTGGAGCGTCTTGCTTTTAGTTTTCCTTTTTAGTTTTCTTTAGCTTTTCATAACGAGTCGGAACTCAGCTTTCTTTATGTGGGAGAGAAACACACTCCACTTCTACCTAGAACATAACATAGAATTTTCATGTCTATCTTTGTTGTGTGTGTTCTCTGTCTTTCAATAGCTACTATCGTGCTTAGCTCTTAACTTTCATGCTTATCTTTCTAAAGAGCTTTTGTTTAGTTGGTTGCTTGGACTCTCTTTATTTATCATGATTATCTTATTAAGAGAGTTTGCTTCCGTTGCATTGGTTGATATGTCTATGATAAAGATGCTACGTGCATAATGGCGCTTAGTAGTTCATGTTTTCTTATGGTTAGTCTCAAATAGCTGGGGGGTTCCCAATGTGTTATTGGAGTACCAACATGATTTGTTTGCCTATGATGTGGTATGGTTTAGTAATATCTTCCTTCAAGAATTTATTTTGATTGACTTGGCGTATGCTCACGCATATTTAAGACTGTAAAGAAAGTCTGTCAAGCCTTGATGATCTTTTGTTTCTGAGTAGCGATATAACTTCCATGCCTGATTCAATGTTGCTTTGTCGCTCTGCATGATTATGACTGTCATTGCTCTCTTAGTTGGTCGCTCCCAGTCTTTTGCTAACCTTCGCCTGTACTAAGCGGACTGACTGCTTGTGCATCCAAATTCCTTTATACCAGTTATGCCATATGAGTCCACCATACCTTCCTACATGGTATTTACCTGCCATTCCTAACGGAGACTTGCATGTACCATCTCGAAATTATTCAAAGAAAAAGCATTCTTATTTTGTGCCTCTGTTGTAAGTACATGAGGAAGTAGTAGTTAATTAATGATGTTTTTAAGTTGGACAAGCTTCACCCCGGGATTGCATGTATAATGTGCAAACCCATAATACGAGAAGGAACTGGCATTGAGTGCGCCCGGCTCAAAAAGATAATATAACAAACAAACCCTCCTTCACGCTTTGTTCATGAGAAATCAGAAAACTTTGGCAGTGATAAACAAAGGAGATTAAGAGGATGTGATCGTCCTCATTCGGGAGCCGTTCCTCGAAACTTGTCCATCTCAAGAAGTGATTGAGTTGTCTGCTAGCATTCGTTGACGAAACATGCATGATCTAAAAATAATAATTATTACCTCTGTTTTTAAAACCAAGAGCTCTGGTACATGTTTTGTCTCTGTTTCCGACTACGGGTTTTCAACCTTGCCAACAAAAGCCACGGTTCGAGAGTCTCCACCTTCTTTTAAAAGCACCAACTACTAAGAGCATGCTTGTCATTCTGAGTGTAATGTGCATTGTCCCAAAGTAGCATTGTCTTTTGCATGATTGTGATATCGTTTATTTTGAAATCATTGTATCTAGTCATCACTTAAACCTTGGAGGTGCCCCTGCATTTATGTTTTGCTTCACTAAAGGGGGCAAGCGAGATATAACTTTATCATATTTGCACACCATGCTCATTACAAATCTATTTGATGTTTCAGTATCATATTGTAAAACTTTCAGTTCTTTGTGATTTTCTCATGAGGCAACTTAATTACTACAGATTCATTGTCTCAGTAAGCTTTTGTCATGTGACTATGAAAAAGTCCTATATGGTTAATAGCATGTCGCCACAGAAATTATTCTTGTTATCATTTACCTACTCGAGGACGAGCAGGAATTAAGCTTGGGGATGTTGATACGTCCAAAACGTATCTATAATTTCTGCTTGCTCCATGCCTCTTTTGGGTGATATTGCTATGATATTTATACACTTCCATACACTTTTGATCATATTTGGACTAACCTATTAACTCAGTGCACCCCAGTGCCAGTTTCTGTTTTCGGCTGTTTTTGTATTTCAGGTTTTCCCATTACGAGAACTGCCAGAAAAATCCCGGAAAAATTATATAAAAAATTAGCGTTCCAGAAGCTACCAGGCACCCGAAGCACAGCCGGAGGGGGGCCACCAGGGCCCCAGGCGCCCTGGTGGCGCGCCCCCCCTGGGCCGCGCCGGGGGGGGGGGGGGGGGCGCCTGGGCCCCCCGAGGCTCCGCTGATGCCCCCCTTTGGCATATATTTATACCGTCTCCCAAAACCCTCGAGACGGGAACTCTTTTTCACGATCTCATCTCTGTTCCGCCGCCGCCGCCGCTTCCAAGATCGGGAGCACCAGGAGAACTCTTCCCGGCACCCTGCCGGAGGGGAGGATCACCACCGGGAGCTTCTCCACCACCGTGGACGCCTCCCGGATGAGTTGTGAGTAGTCTCCCTTGGACCATGGGTCCATGACCAGTAGCTATGTGATGTTCTCATCCCGTTCTTGTGCTTCACTAATTAGTCCTCGTGAGCTGCCCTACATGATCGAGGCACATATGTAATCCTTATGCTGTTGCTATGATGAGTTTGCTGGGATCCGATGGATTATGAGATTATGTTCAGATTGTGTTTGAGTAATATATTTGATTCACCTCTTTTATATTTATGTTTGTAAGTAATTCTTGCATGTTCTCCGTTGTTATTTATTGCTTTGGCCAAGTAGTAGGTAGTGACTCCAAGAGGGAACGTTATGCTTGATTGTGGGTTCATGCCCCTCGATGACTAGCTTGAGTGACAAAAACATGAGTCTAGGGGATGTGCTGTTGCCACAAGGGGGAAAACAACGGTGCTTGTGCCTGCGGGTGAAGGATTGTTTACTTTACGCAAAGTTCTTTTAATGCAGTTGTCTGTTGCTTTGAGTTTACACTATGGGTGGGACTCGCAACTTAATACCAGCGAGATGTTCTGGATAGATATCTCAAGGTGGATGATTAGTAGTAGATGCAGATGGATTTCGGTCTACTTACTTTGGCGTACCGCCCATGCTTTGAACCTCTACCTTTCTTGCAACTTAGTCAGCACTGGTTTGCGCACATGGTCCTGTCAATTGCCCAGCTGTAATTCGTTTACCTCACATAGCTGTTTTATCGTCTTTTGGGAGAGAGACATCACTAGTGAACATCATGGGACTCAGGTCCATATTACCATCATTGATCACATCCACTATTTACTTTCCGCTTTTTACTTACTATTGCAATTATACCTATCACTATTATCACTTGCGTTTGATCCTTTGTAAACTACAAGGCCGGAGGGATTGACAACCTCTCTGTACTCGTTGGGAGCAAAGTTATTTGTATCTGTGTGCAGGTCCACGTTGATTGCTAATATCTGGCGCCGTTAGCAGTTGACACCTTCTTGTTGAAACTGGGAGTCTCAGGGGAAATCGATCCTTGGTATTGCCAAGGGAAAACTTCCGCTACACTTCATCTCACACCTTCCACTTGGGGTAACCAACGAGGGGCGAGAAGCCATCACTAGTCATGTATCAATCCTGTGGATTTTTAGTGAGCGAAACTCCAATGGTAAGTGCCATTGAAAAGGTTCCGGGCGAGGCCAAGGAGTGGGAAGCTAGGGCTCCCCATCAGCGTGGTTTCGTGATGAGGAGCACCACAAGGAACGGCGGGATCTAGAGGAGGAATGGCTCGAGAAAGCATGGCGTAAGGCCTCGGTCGTACCTTCTCCGTCGGTGCCCACTGTGGTGTTGGCATATCTGTGGGAATCGATTGTGGCTGGCTCTCAGACGCATCGTTCCCATGTCGTCCGACCACTTGTTGGTAGTTCATGCCCCTCCTCTCTATGGTGCTAGGGGATCAGGTCCCAACTATGGTGTTGGGCAGTTCAAATCTAGTCAAATGTACGATGGCTTCAACAACAACAACAACTACTACCCTCCAACCAAGAATCAAATGTTCTGGACCCGTGAGAGCTCTGCTGGATATAGTGATGGCATTTTACCTCACCCCCTTGTTCCAGACTCCCTGCTCTTGCTGGTGGTTCTAGCATGATTAAAGGACCAATGTAGGGATCAATACAGAGGATTTACAGGCACGAGATAAAGGCTACTAAAGGAATTTGCAAAAAAAAAGATTTTCCAACAACCCCAAAATGAAGATCATATATCATTAATGTACCAGACTTTCCAATACAAATCCAATGCATTGAAGAACGTCAAAATCAGAGTTTGTATGAGAAAATGACCACCAAAATACGAAACTCCACACGCGTAGTCCAGAGAAGAAACTGTGTGTGGTACCACCTTGCATGGTCATACCACAGCTCGTACCATGTTCTCAAAGCTATGAAAACACTGCCCAATCTCTATGATTCTTCTTGATTCCATCCGCGTCTGTTCTCATGACTTTCTTGGACACGATGGGAACTATTAGGATATGATTTGCTCATCTAGAGCCCTTGGATCAAAGGAGATAAGACACATTCATAGAGGAGCCTTGTGGAGGTCTTCTATATATAAACCTTCAAGTGTAGCCATGATACGTCTCCAACGTATCTATACTTTTTTTCATGCTATTATAGTATCAATCTTGGATGTTTATTATGCAATTATATATCATTTTTTGGGACTAACCTATTAACCTAATGCCAGGTGCCAGTTGCTATTTTTTCCTTAGCTTTTCAGAAATATAGTACCAAACAAAGTCCAAATGCTACCAATTTTTTTCATGATTTGTTTCTAGACCAGAAGGGACCCTAGAAGCTCCGGGAGAAGATCTAAAGAGTCACGAGGGAGCGACAAGCTCGGGAGGCGCACCCCAGGGGGGCAGGCTTGTGGGCCCCTCATGGCACCTCTTGACCTAATCTCAACTCTATAAATCCCCAAATATTCCCCATATACTAGAGAGCCATCGAAAATACTTTTTCCGCATTGCAAGTTTCTGTTCTCGAGAGAATCCATCTGAAGGCCTTTTTTGTTACTCTGCCGGAGAGGGAACCGACCACAAAGGGCCTCTACATAAAACATGTTGCCCTTCTGATGATGTGTGATTAGTTTACCACGGATCTACGAGTCCATAGGTAGTAGCTAGATGACTTATTCTCTCTCTTTGATCTTCAATATAATGTTCTCCTCGATGTTCTTGGAGATCTATTTGATGTAATCCTTTTTTGTGCTATGTTTGTTGGGATCCGATGAATTGTGGGTTTATGATCAGATTATCCATGAATATTATTTGAGCCTTCTCTGAACTCTTTTATGCATGATTGGTATAGCTTTGTATTTCTCTTCGATCTATCTGTTCGGTTTGGCCAACTAGATTGATTTATCTAGCAATGGGAGAGGTGCTTTGTGATGGGTTCAATCTTGTGGTTCTCAGTCTCAGTGACAGAAAGGGACATGACACGTATTCGTATCGCTATTAAGGATAAAAAGATAGGGTTTATTCATATTAATCGAGTTTACCTTGTATACATCATGTCATCTTGCTTAAGACGTTACTCCATTCTTTGTGAACTTAATACTCTCGATGCATGCTGGATAGCGGTCGATGTGTGGAGTAATAGTAGTAGATGCAGAACATTTCAGTCTACTTGTCTCAGACGTGATGCCTACATGTGTGATCATTGCCTTAGATATCATCATGATTATTCACTTTTCTATCAATTTCCCAACTGAAATTTGTTTACCCACCTTATGCTATGTTCAAGAGAGAAGCTTCTAGTGAAAACTACGGCCCCGGGGTCTATCTTTACCATAGATTAAAATCCAAAAATACCTTGCTGCAATTTATTTAACTTTATTTTATTTTTTGTTTTTGTTTATCTATCTATCACTATGAGTTTTGATCCTTGCAATTAACCGCCAAGGGATTGACAACCCCTTGTTTGCGTTGGGCGCAAGTATTTTGTGTGTGTGTAAGTGTTGTTCATGAAGTATTGCATGGTTCTCCTACTAGATTGATAACCTTGGTTCTTAATAGAGGGAAATACTTACTTCCACTGGATTGCATCATCCTCTCCTCTTCGAGGAAATCCCGACGCACCTCACAAGTAGCAAGTCATCGATTATGATCATTATCATCAAGATCATCATCTCCATCATGTTCGTTGCTGCTCCAAGACCAATTTCACTGCAGGAGAAGGTCCAAGACCAAGATGAAGGAAGAAAGAGGATCCGTCAATGCCTCGCGCCAAACTTCTAGCCGGTGTCATCTCCATCCGTGTAGCCATGTTCTTCTCCTTCCCCAACTCGGCATTGGCATGCAACTTGACTCTCCCTATATTCTTTTCCCTTTACATGTTTGAGTAGTTGTATTAGTTATCAGGAATTTAGATGAACTCTAGTATGATTAGAACTTAATGCCCATAATAAATCCAATATCTTTATGTGACAAGTTATTTATTCCTCTTGATGTTCTGTAAGGCCAGCCACTCATCATTTTCCCTTTTATACTTGAGGAATTTACTACCTCTGCAATGTTGGGCCGACGAGGCATTAGTGACAATATTTATTTCCCTCCTTCCCCGACCTTACATAGGGGAATAACAGAGAACCCGGAAGCTTTACCAAAAAAAGGCTCATGTCCCGCTTTATAGATAATGCAACAATCGCCATACAATTTGACACCACAACACTACAACACACACACACACACATGGCAAGATACAATAGTCCTTAAACAACTACACAACCCAAACCACTCCAATCAAACTAATAAGACGAAAGGCAGTTTACTTAAAGTCGTGGGGACCTCAACCGTGACCGAGTCACCGCGAAGAGGCGAAGCCCTGCGTGACAACCCGGACGCTCAAAGGTGGCGCCTTCAGGAAGGGCACGACATCCGAGTGCCGCACCGCCGGATCCATGGATCAAGGTTTCCTTGGAGCAACATGGAAGGCGCAGAGGAACCACGACGACGCCTTCAAGAAAGAGATGATGCCCATTGGTGCCGCCGTCATCGGTCTAACATAGACAAATAGGGTTTTCACCCCGGCAAGTCCTCTGCAGCTCTAAGATGTGGCACATAAAGCCCGGGGACGCCTTATGTACGACCGTCACCGACCGTCGTACGATGGAAACCACACCGCCCACACGGCCATGGCCACTAGCCTACACCCGAACCATGGGCTCTGCCCACAAGCACCACGGCTTCCACCACCAAGGTCGTCGTCCGGACATCCATGGCCCTAACTCCATCCCGTCCCCAGGCTTGCAACAATGACGACCAAATATATGGGTGGGAAGACAACTCCTTTGACACCCCTGGATGCCTCCTAGGCCTGAGCCCACCCACAAGCTGGCCAGGACTTGTCTCCACCACACTGCATTGCCATGCACGGGCAAAGAAAGAGCTCCCCAAGGCGCACTGCCACTTTGACCAGAGGCAAGGGTGACTTTATGCCATCCCAAGCAATAGAGCAATCCCTCAATGATGGACATCAACTGTTAAAGATCCATCCCTTTGACGCGTCATGCATAAGTGCAACAACATAATGGGGCGAAGCCAACGCAAGCCACATGCACACGAGCTGACGCTGGAATGCATCCGACCAAACCGCAGCCGAACACACCCAACCGTCGTGACACACCATACAGCCGTCGGCCACCGCATGCTGTGGGAGGCCACCACCAAGCCGTGGGGACAAATACCAGTGAAACAACCTAGACGATCAACATGCACCACTTCATGCTTGCTGCCATCGACGAGGCGCTGGATCGAGGAAAACCTGGTCGGAATCTGGCTACGCACGCCACCACCGAATGTTGCACGTCATGCAGCCACCGCACTGCGAGCGCATGATACGTCTCCAACGTATCTATAATTTTTGATTGTTCCATGTTGTTATAGTATCAATCTTTGATGTTTTTATACATTTTCTAGCAAATTTATATCATTTTTTGGGACTAACCTATTGACATAGTGCCCAGTGCCAGTTGTTGTTTTCTGCTTGTTTTTTCACTTTGCAGAATATCAATGCCAAACGAAGTCCAAATGCAACAAAACTTTTTGGAATTTTTTTATGGACTGAAGACACCCAGGGAGCCAAGAGACCACACGGGAGGAGGCCTGTGGGGCCCACTAGGCACCAGGGCATGCTAGGGGGCCCATGCACGCCCTGGTGGGTAGTGGATCCCACATGGAACTTTTTCATCGACCTCTAGATCTATACATACCACAATATTTTAGAGACCCTAAGTCGATGAAATATTTTCCCAGTCGCCGCAAGTTCTAGAACCAGGCTATATAATCTAGAGGCCTTTTCCGACACTCTGCCAGCGGGGAAGACGATCACAGAGGGGTTCATCATCCTCATTGGTGCTCCTCTGATGATGCGTGAGTAGTTTACCAAAGACGTACGGGTCCGTAGTTAGTACCTAGATGGCTTCTTCTCTCCTTTTGATCTTCAATACAATGTTCTCCTCGATGTTCTTGGAGATCTATTTGATGTAACTATTTTTTGTGGTGTGTTTGTAAGGATCCGATGAATTTCTAATTTATGATCAGATCTATCCATACATGATTATTATAGCATCGTATTTCTTCTTCGATATTTTGGTTTGGTTTGGCCAACTGGATTGATTTATCTTGCCATGTGAAGAGGTGCTTTGTAATGGGTTCAATCTTGCGGTGCTCAGTCTCAGTGATAGAAAGAGACATGACACGCATGTATCGTTGCTATTAACGATAACAATTGTCACCTTTCTTATTGAATTACTCGGTTTCTTCATGAACTTAATACACTAGATGCATGCTGTATAGTGGTTGATGTGTGGAGTAATAGTAGTAGATGCATAATTGTTTCGGTCTACTAACCTTGGACGTGATGTCTACAAAGATGATCACTTTCTTGGATATCTTCATAATTATTAGATTTTCTATCAATTGCCCAACATTAAATTGTTTACCCACCATATGCAATTTTCTTGAGAGAAGCCACTAGTGAAATCTACGGCCCTGGGTCTATTTCCTATCATATATTTTCAGATCTATTCGAAAACCCGAAAATACTTTGATGTGTTTTATATAATTTTATTTTATTTGCATCTATCAATATATCTATTTACCATATCTCATTACCGTTGAAGGATTGACAACCCCTTGTATGCGTTGGGTTGCAAGATTTATTGTTTGTGTGCAAGTGTTGTTTACATAGTGTTGCTTGGTTCTCCTACTGGACTGATAATCTTGGTTTCATAACTAAGGGAAATACTTACCTCTATTGTGCTACATCACCCCCTCCTCTTCGGGGAAATACCAATGCGGATCACAAGTAGCATGAAGAATTTCTGGTGCCGTTGCCGGGGAGACACAATCAACATCTTTCTGGTACCTACACATAAACTCTCATCTCCCTGCAATTACATTATTTGCCATCTGCCTCTTGTTTTAATCTCCCCCACTTATAAAACATTTTTACAAAAACACAAAAAATATTTGCCTTTTTATTTACCTTCTTTCCGTTTGCCTTTTACTTGTCGGGTCTCTTTTTTGCTTGTGATCTTGTTTGCATAGTCACGATGTCTCATGAAAACGCCAAGTTGTGTGATTTTTCTAATATTAATTATAATTATTTTATTAGTACACCGATTGCTCCTCCCGCCGCTAATGCGGAGTCCTATGATATTAATGCCGCCTTCTTGAATCTTGTTATGAAAGAGAAATTTCCGGTACTCGTAATGAGGATGTCGCGTACCATCTAAACACTTTCGTAGAATTGTGTGATATGTAAAATAAGAAAGATGTGGACAATGATATTATGAAACTGAAATTATTTCCGTTTTCTTTGCGTGATCGTGCTAAAAATTGGTTTTCGTCTTTGCCACAAAATAGTATTGACTCTTGGGACAAGTGCAAAGATGCTTTTATCACTAAGTATTTTCCTCACTTAGAAATCAAATCATGAGTTTTAAGCAACTTGAGCATGAACATATTGCCCAATGTTGGGAAGGATGAAGTTGATGATAAGAAATTTCCCAACTCATGGTTTAAATTTGTGGATGTTCATACTATTTTTTTTTTGCGGGATTGAATTTTGTTTCTAGAAATCTATTAGATTATGCCGCGGGTGGTACTTTTATGGAGATTACTTTGGGTGAAGCTACTAAATTGCTTGATAATATGGCTAATTATTCGCAATGGCATACTGAAAGAGCTCCTACTAGTAAAAAAGGTTAATTATGTTGAAGAAATTAGCACTTTGAGTGATAAAGTTGATGCTCTTACGAAATTGGTTGCTAGTAAATATGCTCATATTAATCCTAATTATGTGCCTTTCTCTACTTCGATTGAGCAAATAATGATCCCGTAGATGTGAATTTTGTCTCACATTTTTTTAGTAATGACCCTTATAGAGGTAATTTTAATCCTAGGTCGTTTCCTAGAAGTTCCTCTAATAATTATGGCAATTCATATGGTAATTCTTATAATAATAATATGATGCCCTCTGATCTTGAGAATAATATTAAATAATTTATCAATGCGTAAAAAGTTTTTCAACACTACGATAGAAGAAAAGTTGAATAAGATTGACAATATGTCTAGAAGCATTGATAAAATTACTCATGATGTAGAAAATCTCAAGATTATTTTTTTTCACCTAAGGTTGATATCAATGAATCAATTAAAGCTTTATATGTCTCTATAGGTGAAAGTAAGAAAAGAACCACTATGCTTAGAGCTAAGAGAGATTTTTTTAAAAAGCGTTTCCTGATTGCTTTCATAGTAACGATGAAGATATTAAAATGATTGGTGTGTCTTCTATTGATTCCTTGTTTAGTAGTGTTAAAATTGATGATAAGGGAACTGAAGAAGATTTAACCTTAGCTAGAAGGCATTCCCATGATTCGGAGGGTGAAAATGTTGTTGAAAAAGGTGAAAAAGTGGGTTTGGAGAGGTAAAAACTTTAGGTAGTGATGTGCCCACTCATTTGGATTAAAAAGACTTTAATTATGATAGTTTCCCTTTGATTGATTGTATTTCTTTGTTGCAATCCATGTTAAATTCACCCAATGCCTATGAATAAAACAAAGCTTGTACCAATATTGAGGATATCCCTTATCGTTATCGTCTCGGTCAGCTCAGGATTAGAGTTAATCAGAAATGAACCAATTAATCAGTTTTATCGGTGGACTATTAACCGGCCATTTTTTTTTCAAATCCCAGGTTCCCAACACAAAAATATGCTATATTCAACACCAAAACAATATTGGACAGAAGTGTTACCTTGACTCCTAGCCTTTTAATCCTGGATTAATGACGAAAAATAGGAAACTAGTACATATTGCGCAACAAGGTTCACAAAATGCAAATAAAGATAGTTTTTTTGCAAACATAGTGCTATGAATAGGCCCGATTTATCGGTAGAATCCTGATAAATCGCTTGTCATAGCGATAAATCGGCCCAAATGATGAATGGTGAAGATAAGGCATAATCTTATCGGTCACCCCAAGGGTAGCGATAAATCGGAAGATAAATCTCTCTATCAGAAGATTTTTTGAATAGTTGCTTTTACTAAACATATTGTAGAAGCGTTGATGAAAGCTTTAGTAGAAAAGCTAGAATTAGATATTTCGATTCCTAGAAAATTATATGATGAATGGGAACCTACCATTAAAGTCAAGATAAAAAATTACGAGTGCAATTCTTTATGTGATTTAGGTGCTAGTGTTTCCACAATTCTAAAATCTCTATGATGTGCTTGGTCTACCAATATTGAGGAATGTTCTCTTAATTTGCACTGGCGGATTCTACTATTAAAAAACCTTTCAGAAGAATTAATGATGATCTTGTTCTTGAAAATAGGAATTATGTGCCCATAGATTTTATTGTTGTTTATACTGATTGCAACCCGTCTTGTTCATTTTACTTGGTAGACCGTTTTTACGAACTATAGATGCCGTGATTGATATGAAAGAAGAGCATATTAAATTTCAGTTTCTGTCAAGAAAGGGCATCGGAGGATCAAGAGAAGAAGTATGATTTGCCAACTATGAACAAATAAAATAAAATAGGAACAAACATAACAAGGATGAAGTTTATGCATGATGCAAAAATAACATATGACCAACACATAATATAGCATCCAACATGATCACATTACAATTATGGACGGTCTCACATCTGGGTTGTTACACCATTGCATGTATAAACGTATCTTTATTTGGCTCCACACATTTGTGACACATACAACATGGATAGGAAATGCGGACCTAGAACTATGCCTCTACATATGTTGTGAAGATTATAATAATGGTGATGCCTCCAAAACCCCTGAGAACACCTTACGAATCAAGCACTGTCTAATTTAGCTTAGTATCTTTTTACCTTCTTGTTCATAGTTTAGAAACAAAGAAAAATCCACTTTTACCATTTCCCATCAACTTATAGAATAGGCCAGGTGCAAACGTAGTTGCGTTTGTGACAATGTAGTTGCGGGTTTGGTAGTTACCTGCGCATCACTTCCCGTGGGTTCGACAAACCTTGGTTATCATTAACAACAATAGCCATGTGCACTTGTGGGTCATCACATTTCTCAGAAGCTAGAAATCACATTAACCTCCATTTCCCTTCATTGAAACACTCCACGCCTTTGAGGTAAAAGATATAGCAGCTCCCGATCTATATTTCCACCAAAGAAATTTGAGTTCCCCTTTGAATTCATTGAGGATTTGTTACTCTTGTAGGTTGGAGATTCCTTGGTTGTTAGGAGGTATTTGGGGGAATCAACTTGTAATTTACCCCGAAAAGTTTGTGAATATTTGGAGCTCGCCTCATTGTCTACTACTAGTGGTTGGGAATCACCTTGTGGTGATATCTTAAGACCGGAAGTTGAGGCGCAATCCCAAACGGTTGCCCTTGATAGATATATTGTGAGAGACACTCAATTTGGTCTTGAAAATCAAACTGCAGATGTTAATGTCGATGATGGTCGTGATGATAATACAACAAAGGTTAAGGCTCCTAATTCAGAAATTGATGATGGCATTTTTCGATGAAGGGGGTGCAGATAATATTCAATGGATTGGTGACAATAGCACTTGAAAACAATATCTTGGAGAATATTAAGTATACGAAGATACGATTCAAGATTTTACTTCAAGAAATACTAGATGGATGCAACTTTATTGGTAGAACACGAGGTTAGTTTATTGCTTTCCTATCCTTTACAGTTTATAGCATTAGTATTCGATGTATGTCTAAATATTATGAAAAATAAAACAGACTTGAAATTAAATAATAAAGGGAGAGTATGCTTTAGGCATATTAGTTCTTCTGTTAAATGAATTCTTCAACGCCCGGGGCCTAGAATTTCTAGGGACGACCCTGAGCAAGACAAGGGCCTTGAGAACCCTCTTGCCACGTTAGGTACAAGTTTTTATTTTGTTTGCATGCAGGTTTGGTTTATGCTATTAGCTTAGATGTCATGGGAATACACAGTCACCTATGGGGCCATCGACTCCTTGTGGTTTGGCAAGGGGGAAGAGCGCGTTGCACAAAGAGCGGAGGGCGCAGAGCATCGCGACAACGATGACACGGGCAATTTTACCCATGTTCAGGCCGCCGTTAGGCGTAAAACCCTACTGCTGCTTTGGTTTTTACGCCTAGCGCAACCTAGGGCACCCTGCCTCGTGGGCCACCTGGTGACTCCCCGATGCCCATCTTCTCCTATATGAGGTGTTTTGACTTAGAAAAAAAATTCAAAAGGAGGCTTTCGGGACAAAACGCCACCGTCTCGAGGCGAAACCTTGGCGGGACCAATCTAGGGCTCCGGCGGAGCTGTTCTGCTGGGGATACTTCCCTCCGGGAGGGGGAAATCGTCACCGCCGTCATCACCAACAACTCTCCCATCTTGGGGAGGGTTATCTTCATCAACATCTTCACCAGCACCATCTCCTCTCAAACCCTAGTTCATCTCTTGTATCCAATTTTTGTACCAAAACCTCAGATTGGTACCTGTAGGTTGCTAGTAGTGTTGATTACTCCTTGTAGTTGATGCTAGTTGGTTTACTTGGTGGAAGATCATTTGTTCAGATCCATTATGCATATTAATACCCCTCTGATTATGAACATTGAATATGCTTTGTGAGTAGTTACGTTTGTTCCTGAGGACATGGGATAAGTCTTGCTATAAGTAGTCATGTGAATTTGGTATTCGTTCGATATTTTGATGAGATGTATGTTGTCTTTCCTCTAGTGGTGTCATGTGAACGTCTACTACATGACACTTCACCATTGTTTGGGCCTAGAGGAAGGCTTTGGGAAGTAATAAGTAGATGATGGGTTGCTAGAGTGACAGAAGCTTAAACCCTAGTTTATGCGTTGCTTCGTAAGGGGCTGATTTGGATCCATATGTTTCATGCTATGGTTAGGTTTACCTTAATACTTCTTTTGTAGTTGTGGATACTTGCAATAGAGATTAATCATAAGTGGGATGCTTGTCCAAGTAAGGGCAGCACCCAAGCACCGGTCCACCCACATACCAAATTAACAAAGTAATGAACGCGAATCATATGAACATGATGAAAACTAGCTTGATGATAATTCCCGTGTGTCCTCTGCAGCGTTTTCGTCCATATAAGAATTTGACCGGGCTTGTCGTTTGCTACAAAAATGATTGGGCCATCTTGCTGCACCTTATTTACTTTTACTATTTGTCACTTCTTACCAATTATCTTATCACAAAATTATATGTTACCGATAATTTCAGTGCTTGCAGAAAATACCTTACTGAAAATTGCCTATCATTTCCTTCTTCTCCTCGTTGGGTTTGACACTCTTACTTATCGAAAGGACTACGATAGATCCCCTACACTTGTGGTTCATCAAGACTCTTTTCTAGCGCCGTTGCTGGGGAGTGAAGCGCCTTTGGTAAGGAAAAATTTATATGGTGTGCTGAAATTTACTGTCACTTGTTACTATGGCTCATAATCCTTTGAGGGGCTTGTTCGGGGTATGTTCACCCCGACCAGTGGAGCAAAGAGTTGCTCCTCAACCTACTAAACCTATTGAAAATGTTTACTTTGAAATTCCTTCGGGTATGATAGAGAAACTGCTAGCTAATCCATTTACAGGAGATGGAACATTGCATCCCGATTTGCACCTAATCTATGTGGATGAAGTTTTTGGATTATTTAAGCTTGCAGGTATGCCTGAGGATGTGATCAAGAAGAAGGTCTTCCCTTTATCTTTGAGGGGAGATGTATTGACATGGTTTAGGCTATGCAATGATATTGGATCATGGAACTACAATCGATTGAAGTTGGAATTTCATCAGAAGTTCTATCCTATGCATCAGGTTCATCGTGATCGTAATTATATATATAACTTTTGGCCTCGCAAAGGAGAAAGTATCGCTCAAGCTTGGGGAAGGCTTAAGTCAATGTTATCTTCCTGCCCCAATCATGAGCTCTCAAGAGAAATGATCATTCAAAATTTTTATGCTCGACTTTCTCTCAATGACCGCTCCATGCTCTATACTTCTTGTACTGGTTCTTTTATGATGAAGACTATTGAATTAAAATGGGATTTATTGGAAAGAATTAAACGCAACTCTGAAGATTGGGATCTCGATGCAGGTAAGGAGTCAGGTATAACCCCTAAGTTTGATTGTGTTAAATCTTTTATGGATACCGATGTTTTCCGTGAATTTAGCACTAAATATGGACTTGACTCTGAGATAGTAGCTTCTTTCTGTGAATCATTTGCTACTCATGTTGATCTCCCTAAGGAGAAGTGGTTTAAATACCATCCTCCCATTGAAGTAAAAGTAGTTGCACATGTTATTGTTGAAGAAAAGACCATCACTTATAATGTTGATCCTATTGTTCCTACTGCATATATTGAGAAACCGCATTTCCCTGTTAGGACAAAGGATCGTGCTAAAGCTTCAACTGTGGTTCGTAAGAGTAATACTAGAACACCTACACCCTCTGAGCAAATTAAAGTTGAACCTAGTGTTGCTATGGTTAAGGTCTCTTGGTCAAAATTTTAGATGGGCATGCTATTTACCTCCAAGAGGAAGCTGCTAGAATCGCCAAACCCGATACTAGGAATAAATATAGACCTGTTGTAGGCATGCCTGTTATTTCTGTTAAAATAGGAGATCATTGCTATCATGGTTTATGTGATGTAGGTGCTAGTGCGAGTGTAATACCCATTTCCATATATGAAGAAATTATGCACGATATTGCACCTGCTGAGCTAGAAGGTATTGATGTTACTATTAAGCTTGCCAATAGAGACACAATTTCACCAGTTGGGATTGTTAGAGATGTTGAAGTCTTGTGTGGGAAAGTTAAATACCCTGCTGATTTTCTTGTTCTTGGTTCCCCACAAGATGATTTTTGCCTTATTATATTTGGTAGACCCTTCTTGAGCACGGTTAATGCTAAGATAGACTGCGAGAAGGATATTGTTACTATTGGATTAGGGGATATGTCTCATGACTTTAACTTTGCTAAATTTCGTAGACAACCCCATGATAAAGAATTGCCTAGTAAGAATGAACTTATTGGTCTTGCTTCTATTGTTGTGCCTCCTAATGATCCTTTAGAACAATATCTGCTAGACCATGAAAATGATATGTATATGAATGAGAGAAGGGAAATAGATGAAATATTCTTTAAACACGGACCCTTATTGAAAAACAACTTGCTTGTTGAAATTCTAGGGGATCCTCCTCAACCCAAAGGTGATCCCGTGTTTGAACTTAAATATTTACCTGATACTCTTAAGTATGTTTATATCGATGAAAAGAAGATATATCATGTTATTATTAGTGCTAACCTTTCAGAGCAGGAAGAAGAGAAATTATCGAAAACTCTGAAGAAGCACCGTGTTGCTATTGGATATAGTCTGGATGATCTTAAGGGCATTAGTCCCACTCTATGCCAACACAAGATAAAGTTGGAAAATGACGTGAAACCGATTATTGATCATCAACGACGGTTAAATCCTCGGTTAAATCCTAAGATGAAAGAAGTGGTAAGGAAGGAAATACTAAAGCTTCTAGAGGCAGGTATAATTTATCCAGTTGCTGATAGCCATTGGGTAAGTCCTATCCATTGTGTCCCTAAGAAGGGAGGTATTACTGTTGTTCCTAATGATAAAGATGAATTGATCCCGCAAAGAATTATTACATGTTATAGGATGGTAATTGATTTCCGCAAATTAAATAAAGCCACTAAGAAAGATCATTACCAGTTGCCTTTTATTGATCAAATGCTAGAAAGGTTATCCAAACATGCTCATTTTTGCTTTCTAGATGGCTATTCTGGTTTCTCTCAGATACCTGTGTCAAAAGGGGATCAAGAAAAGACCACTTTTACTTGTCCTTTCGGTACCTTTGCTTATAGACGTATGCCTTTTGGTTTATGTAATGCACCTGCTACCTTTCAAAGATGCATGATGGTTATATTCTCTGATTTTTGTGAAAAGATTGTTGTTCATGGATGACTTTTCCGTTTATGGAACTTCTTTTGATGATTGCTTGAGCAACCTTGATCGAGTTTTGCAGAGATGTGAAGAAACTAATCTTGTCATGAACTGGGAAAAGTGCCACTTTATGGTTAACGAAGGCATTGTCTTGGGTCATAAAATTTCTGAAGGAGGTATTGAAGTTGATAAAGCTAAAGTTGACGCTTTTGAAAATATGTCGTGTCCCGAGGACATCGAAGGTATAAGAAGTTTCCTTGGTCATGCCGAGTTTTATAGGAGGTTCATTAAGGACTTCTCCAAAATCACTAGGCCTCTAACTAATCTTGTACAAAAAGATGTTCCTTTTGTCTTTGATAATGATTGTGTAGAAGCATTTGAAGTACTTAAGAAAGCGTTGATCTCTGCACCTATTGTCCAGCCTCCTGACTGGAATTTACCCTTTGAAATTATGTGCGATGGTAGTGATTATGCTGTAGGTGCTGTTCTAGGACAAAGAGTTGATAAGAAATTGAATGTTATCCAATATGCTAGTAAAACTCTACACAGTGCCCAGAGAAATTATGCCACTACCGAAAAATAATTTTTAGCAGTTGTATTTGCTTGTGATAAGCTTAGGCCTTATATTGTTGATTCTAAAGTAACGTTCACACTGATCATGCTCCTATTAAATATCTTATGGAAAATGAAGACGCTAAACCTAGACTTATTAGATGGGTTCTCTTGCTTCAAGAATTTGACTTGCAAATTACTGATAGAAAGGGAGCGGAGAACCCCGTTGCATACAACCTATCTATGTTAGAGAATATTCTTGATGACCCACTACCTATTGATGATAGCTTTCCTGATAAACAATTAGCAGTCATAAATGCTTCTCATACTGCTCCATTGTAACATCCCAAATTTTCAATTTGGAATGTTATACATAGGTGATCTTGCATATCATATTTTTATTGCATTTGTGTGTTGTGATCCTCGAAATTCTAAGCAACTCAAGGACCCACGAGAGAGTTGCGGATTTTACCGTTTTCATATTTGAGTTTTCTCAAATATCGGTACGAGGATCACTTTGGTTTTAATAGTTTTCTCTCCGAAAAATATTTCATAATAAAATATATGAGCGGAGATAATATGACTTCTCCAAAACAAATGAAATATTGGAGGAAAAATATTAAAATCAATTTTGGTATTTTATTTGGATTTATTTGCAATTTTATTTGCATAGGAAAAATACGCATTTTTCAAAATTGCATTTAGGTCCGGGAAAAATGTTCACTTTGTCCTAAATATTATTAGAGGATGGTGAAAATTTATTTCGAAATTTTTCGAGTCCGTTTAGTTTTTCCCCCCGTTTTGCCATGTCAGGACTGTTTATATCAAAAAAGAGCACCGCCTTATCAGGCCGTGTCTGACCTGGACACTGCGCTCGGGGGCCTTTAAAGCCTGAGCCGGCCGCCCCGCAGCCCACCCCAGCACCGCCAAACCCTAGCCCGCCCGCCGCCGCCTCGATCTCCGATCGCGCCGCCGCCGCCCTGCCCCATCGCGAGCCGCCGCCCCGCCGCCCTGCAGACGGAGTCCGCCGCCACCGGAGTAGCCACCGCCCGCCGGAGTCCCGCCGCACGCCGAGGTAGCCGCCGCCGCTGGTTTTCACGAGAAAATTGATCGTTTTTTCAACCCTAGATTGTTTTTTTGTTAGATCGGTTCGGTTTTCTCGGTTTAGTTACTTCGCGGACGCTCGTCCGTTCGTTCATTTTAATGAACGCTTTTTGTCTTTTAGTTACACACAGCGAACGTTCGTTCGTTAGCCTGTTCGTCCATTTTTCTTTTTCAGGGTTTTTCCGTGATTATTTTCGATCGCGATTTCTGCCCTGATCTTCGTTTAGTTATAACTTTTCGCTCGTAATTCGGAATCAGGCGATTCAAGCACCTAGATCTTCGCCTTGAAGCCCTCTTTCTGTTTAACCAACTTGAACAAGGTTTTAGTACTGTAAAATTTGACTTTAGTACAATCTAGTAAACAGATCTTGTTTCTTTCGTAGTTCGAGTTTCGTTGCTCCGTTTGATTTGATTCTTTTTGCAAACCAGAGTTCTTCAATTGAACTTTCTGGTTAGATCTTATTATTTGAGTTTGACATGTGCATCTTTGCTTGGTTGCTTACGTATGCTATTATTTGCTTGCGATAGAATTCCCGGAGTGCGAAGCGTGCTACTACGAGTCCCTAGGTTTTGCGAATCGTCAGCAAGGCAAGTAACACTTTGATCATACCCTTTATTACCCAGTTTTTATGCATTAATCAAACCCCCACACATTGCATGACTAGGATCTCTTAACATGTGGCTCTGGGAAGTAGATTGTGGTAGAACCTATTACCTGCATTATTTTCATACCCCTGGGAGTTACTTCTACGTTATGCTTAGGTTGCCATGCTATGCTCATAGACGTGGATTGGGTTTGAGAGTATCCATGAAAATGTGAGATTGTTAATTAATGGTTCAACTTAAGGTGGATACTTTAATACACATCTGGATGGATTGGTTGCAGGGCACCTGGAGAATCCAGTGTTGTCCAAGGAAATCCCGGAGGAACCATGTGATTATCCTATGGAATGCCATCCAAGCTCAAAGGGATCATAAGACTATTCATGCTAGAAACTTCCGTGTGCAGCCACAATGCCATCATGGGCTCTGGCATAGTTGAGTATGTTGTGTGAGCTCTTTAAGTGGTGGATAGCAGATGTAGGGGAAAGTAGTTGTACGGGTCCACCTGGGGTAAAGAGTAAATGCTTCTAAAAGACTGTGTCTCGGTCATCCGTTTCTCAAACACCATGAGTGCGAGAAATCCAACGGAGGAGATCGAGTCTTGTGGTGAAAAGTGCGCAAACCTCTGCAGAGTGTACAAACTAATCATGATTAGCTGTGTCCCCGGTTATGGACATCTTGAGTATCTGGTACTTGAATTACTGATTGATCTCATGACTCTAAAGTTAATTTTGTGGGCTGATAATGACTACTTTAATTGGGATTGGGTTGGAGGAACCTCCTCAATGATGTTTCAACCACCATGATAGTTAAAATAAAAAGTTATTCCTTTATTGTAGGAAAAAATTGGCTTTATGCAAAAACTTTAACCTTAGAGCCTCCACCAGCCATATATGCATGTAGTGTTAGCCTTTATTCTGTTATTTGCTCTACTGTGTTATCTTGCCAGCATATTCCATGCGGTGACCCGTTTCGGGCTGCAACATGTCATGTTGCAGACTTTTTAGAAGAAGAGTAAGGTGCGCTAGGTCGTTTGTCATGCACTCATCTATGCCGCTGGAGTTGATGGACTCACTTATCTTCCAAGCCTTCCGCTGTTATTGTGTTAGATGGCCTTATGCCATGTTATTTTGTAATAAGTTCTCTTTTGAGACATTCGATGTAATAAGTGTGTGATTGCCACTCTGTTATAAATCCTTCAAGAACTGTGTGTGTCAGCATTACCGATCCAGGGATGACACAGAACACAGAGACTTCGTTCCATTCGGATCGTGTTCGCTACAAGATGGTATCAGAACACATGCTGAATGTAGGACACGACCACTAAAATAAACCCTAGGTCACTCTCCTCTACTTATTTCTGACTCCTCTCCATTTTCTACTCTTTAGGATGGTGGACCCAAGGAACAAGTTCACTCAACCGGATGAAGACACACCTTTTGGACGACACTTGAAGGAAGTCACTAGGTACCTGAACATCGGAATACCAAGCTTCACCGGGACCTACACCGCCACTTTACCAGAAGAGGAGCGATGGATTATTCACATTCAAATCTCCGGAAGGACTTTCATGCCAGTCACGGAGCCCATAGAGTTTTCCTTTGATGCACCAACCTGGAGCCTAGGTAAGAGTATGGCTGCCCACATTGCCATGGGACGTATTGGAGAAGTCTACAAGCAAGAGCTGAAGGACACTATCTACCAGATATGTGGACGCCGAGATGAGCAATGGGATATGATCAGCACCCGGAAGGACAGGTACATTGCAGCTGTCATCCAGGAGTTAAGCCGGCACATTCGTCGACAGGAGCACCAGATGTGCGCAGGCATGATAGATTTGAAGAAGGCGTTAACCAGGAACTCGGAGCTAGAAGACAAACTCAAGTCTACACGTGACGGATACGAGAAGGAAATGACAATACTTGTGGAGAAGAATGACAACCTGACAAGGAAGCTAGGAGTATTCATGGGAGATCCCGTGCCAAGAGAAGAAGAAGAAGAACCCCAGGAGATTCGTTCTGAGGACTACATCATCATCGATGACGCCGACTCAGACCCCGGTGATAGTGATGACGACTATGAAGATGAAGCTAGAGCAAATATCATGGAATCTTCCGCCGATCAAAATTTCTAGATGACCACCCTATGAATAGTAGTCCCCCCCCATAAAGTCGAATTTAGAGCACTTTCGTAACGTTAGTTAGATCTTTTGTATGCCCTTGTTTGAAATTGATTGGTGTGATATGATTTTGTTTGTCTCATGTGCATATGGGTAGTGAATTTCCCCCTAGACCTCATTTCTATTCTAATCTCTTCCCTCTAAACCCATCAGATGCCTCCGAGACATGAGCCCGGATTTCAGTTTCCCCTGAGCTCACTCAGTTGATCCAACAACAGAACACTTTGATGCAACTTCTTGTCCAGAACAACCAGAAAAATCAGAACAACAACAACAACCCTCCACCACCACCACCAGTGAACAACCTAACCCATTTTCTAAGGTTGCAGCCGCCGGAGTTTTCTAGTAGCATTGAGCCAATAGTTGCTGATGACTGGCTACACAAGATTGGAAGGGAGTTGACCACCGCGAATTGCACGGATGCTGAGAAGGTGCGTTTTGCCGCACATCAATTGGCTGGACCAGCAGCAGCATGGTGGTAGAATTACACAACCACTTTTCCTATAGCCAATGTCACTTGGGATCAGTTTCAGCAAGCATTTCGCACCGCCCATGTCTCAATTGGATCCAAGAGCATGAAGAAGCATGAGTTTCGCAACTTGCGCCAAAGAAATCGTATTGTGGCTCAGTATGTAGATGACTTTAGTACTCTATCTCGCTCTGCCCCTGATGATGTGTCCACAGATGCCACAAAGCAGGAGAAGTTTATGGAAGGGCTAAATGACGAGATGAGCATACAGTTGATGGTGCCAACCTTCAACAACTACCAGGAGTTGGTAGATAAGGCTCTTATGATTGAAGGGAAGCAGCAGCAAATTGAGAGCCGCAAGAGGAAGTATGGACAAGGAAAGAGTAATTCTGGAGCCCCACAGAAGCCCGTTTCACCCCCGAACTCGGGAGGATACACCCATAACCATGGAAGCCACACCCATAATGGAGGGAGTTCTCATAACCACAATGGCTCCAAGAATGGGAATGGGAATGGAGCAAGCAATAATCATAACCGCCCTACTCCATCCACACCTGCCAAGAGGGATTTAGGTCACATTACCTATTTCAAGTTCGAAAAGAATGGACACTATTCCACGGAGTGCCCTGAAGCGAAGAATGGGAACGGCAATGGAAGCACTGGGAAGAAGACAAACCCTTTCAACAGGGGACAAGTTAACCACGTGAATGTGGAGGAGGTTGAAGAGTAGCCTGATGCCTTTGTCGGTAAGTTTTTGGTTAAGTTATTTACCGCAATAGTTCTTTTTGATACTGGTGCATCGCATTTATATATTTCAAGGGGATTCGTGGATAGATATAAGTTGCCCCCCAAAGTACTTATGACCCCTATGTTAGTAAGTTCCCCAGGAGTGGAGTATATGGCAAATCAAGGATGTTTTCAAATGCCATGGACCATTGGACGCCATGTTTTCCCCTCAGACCTGATAGTTTTGGAGACACAAGGATTGGATGTGATACTAGGTATGGATTGGCTACCGATGTATGGAGGGAACATCGATTGTGCCAGTAAGTCGATTTTACTTGCCACCCCGGAGGGAAAAAGGATCAAGTATGTATCTAGGCATGCACCTAGGAGGAAACAATTAAATTCTCTATCGGGAGTTGTTCAGGAGGAAGTGCTTGTAGTAAAGGATTACCCTGATGTATTTCCATAGGAGCTACCAGGCATGCCGCCAGATTGAGACATTGAGTTTTTGATAGAGCTATTGCCAGGCACCGGAGCAATATCGAAGAGACCATATCGGATGCCAGCAAATATTCTGGAGGAGATCAACAAGCATATTAAGGACTTATTGGAGAAATGATTTATTCGACGAAGTTCATCACCTTGGGGAGCCCCAGTGCTATTGGTCGAGAAGAAGGATGGATCTTTAAGGATGGTCATTGATTATCGGGCACTGAACGAAGTGACGATTAAGAATAAGTACCCACTGTCGATGATCAATGATTTGTTCGACCAACTTCAAGGAGCTAAAGTATTCTCCAAAATAGATCAATGATCAGGATACCACCAGTTGAAGATACGAGAGAAATATATACCTAAGACAACTTTCACCACAAGGTATGGGCTATATGAGTATACGGTTATGTCATTTGGATTGACTAACGCCCCGGCCTATTTCATAAGTATGATGAATAAGGTTATCATGGAATTCTTGGATAAGTTTGTCGTGGTATTCATTGATGATATCTTGGTGTATTCGAAGAACGAAGAGGAACACGAGGAGCATTTGTGTTTGGTTCTTGAGAAGCTTAGAGAACACCAGTTATATGCCAAGTTCAGCAAATGTGAGTTTTGGTTGAAGGAAATTGGATTCTTAGGACATGTTATATCAGGAGAAGGCATAGCAGTGGATCCTATCAAGGTGCACGCAGTCACTGAGTGGTTGGCACCCACCTCAGTTGGAGAAATCCACAATTTTCTTGGACTCGCGGGATATTATCGGAGATTCATGGGGAATTTCTCCAAGATTGCAAAGCCTATGATGGCATTGTTCAAGAAGGTCACAAAGTTTTATTGGACTGAAGAGTGCGAAGAAAGTTTCCAGTAATTCAAGAAATGTCTAACGACAGCCCCAGTGCTGATCTTGCCAGATATATGCAAGGATTTCCAAGTGTATTGCGATGCTTCTCTCTTAGGACTTGGAGGAGTACTCATGCAGGACGGAAGAGTTGTTTCTTATGCATCCCGTCAACTTTGACCGCACGAGTTGAATTATGCTACACATGATTTGGAGCTAGCAACTATAGTGCATGAGCTCAAGACCTAGAGACATTTCCTTATTGGAAATCGTTGTGATGTGTACAGGGATCACAAGAGTATAAAGTACATTTTCACCCAGAAGGAGCTGAACCTCAGACAAAGGAGATGGTTGGAGCTCATAAAGGATTATGATATGCAGCTGCACTATCATCCGGGCAAGGCCAATGTCGTTGCAGACGCTTTGAGCCGAAAGAGTTATGCCAATACCCTAGTAAATGCAGGATTGCCAAAGGAGTTAGCAGAAGATCTCAGGGAGCTTCGTTTGGAGATAGTTCCTAGACGTTTTGTTGCAGCCTTGGAGGTTCAGTCAACATTATTGGGAAAGATACAAGAAGCTCAGAAGGATGACAAAGAAAGTGCCGAGATAAAGGAGAAGTTGAGTGAAGGAAAAGCCAAGGGTGTTCGTGAGGATGAACACGACACCCTGTGGTTTGAGGACCGAGTCTATGTGCCCAACAACGCCGAGATCAGGAAGTTGATACTACAGGAAGCACATGATTCACCATACTCGATACAACCCGGAAACACTAAGATGTATTTGGATTTGAAGGAACGTTTCTGGTGGACGGGAATGAAGAAAGACATTGTCGAGTATGTAGCCGTATGCGATGTATGCCAGAGAGTGAAGGCAGAACATCAGAAGCCAGCAGGATTACTGTAGCCTATGTCGATACCCGAATGGAAGTGGGATAAGCTTGGCATGTACTTTATCACCGGATTACCCAGGACCCGATCAGGATATGACTTAATCTGGGTAGTAGTGGATCGCTTGACCAAAGTAGCCCACTTTATCCCTGTGAAAACCATGTATACCAGTGCGAAGTTGGCCAAGATATACTTGACCAGGATCGTATGTCTGCATGGAGTTCCGAGGACCATCATGTCAGATAGAGGAACACAGTTCACATCAAAGTTTTGGCATCAGCTACACCAGACTTTGGGAACCAAGCTACAGTTCAGTACAGCCTTTCACCCGCAAACTAATGGACATACCGAGAGAGTTAATCAGATTCTGGAGGACATGTTGAGAGCTTGCGCGCTAGATTATGGATCTAGTTGGGATGATAACTTGCCCTATGCAGAGTTTTCGTACAACAACAGTTACCAGGCCAGTTTGTAGATGGCACCGTTTGAAGCATTGTATGGGAGGAGATGCCGAACGCCATTGATGTGGGATGAAGTCGGAGACCGTCTGTTATTCGGACTAGATCTGATCAAAGAGTCAGAAGAGAAGGTTAAGTTGATTCGAGATAGATTGAAGGTATCTCAGTCCAGGTAGAAGAGTTATGCAGACTCAAAACGCAAGGAAGTAGTCTATGAAATCGGAGACAGAGCATACCTGAGAGTGTCACCTCTGCGAGGAGTTAAACGATTTGGAGTTAAGGGAAAGTTAGCACCGAGATTTGTAGGACCGTACGGTGTTTTGGAACGCATGGGAGAGGTAGCCTATAAGTTAGAGTTACCCGAAGGATTGTCAGTAGTTCATGACGTGTTTCACGTTTCCCAGCTCAAGAAGTGCCATGCTGAGATGGCCGATGTTCCTCTGAGAGACACAGTGCCGTGGAAGAAATTCAGCTGGATAGTGATCTAACTTACGAGGAGAAACCGGTCAAGATCCTCAAGTTTGCGAGCAGAGTCACCCGCAACAAGGTTATCAAGTTTTGCAAAGTCCAGTGGAGTCATCATACCGAAGATGAAGCCACCTGGGAACGAGAGGATGATCTACGCAAGGACCACCCACACCTATTTTCTAGCCAACCCGAATGTCGAGGGCGAGATTCATCTTAAGGGGGTAGGTTTGTAACATTCCAAATTTTCAATTTGGAATGTTATACATAGGTCATCTTGCATATCATATTTTTATTGCATTCGCGAGTTGCGATCCTCAAAATTCTAAGCAACTCAAGGACCCACGGAGAGAGTTGGGGATTTACCGTTTTCGTATTTGAGTTTTCTCAAATATCGGTACGAGGATCACTTTGGTCTTAATAGTTTTTCTCTCTGAAAAATATTTCATAATAAAATATATGAGCGGAGATAATATGACTTCTCCAAAACAAATGAAATATTGGAGGAAAAATATTAAAATCAATTTTGGTATTTTATTTGGATTTATTTGCAATTTTATTTGCATAGGAAAAATACACGTATTTCAAAATTGCATTTAAGTCCGGGAAAATGTTCACTTTGTCCTAAATATTATTAGAGGACAGTGAAAATTTATTTCGGAATTTTTCGAGTCCGTTTAGTTTTTTTCCGCCCGTTTTGTCGCGTCAGGACTGTTTATAAAATAAAAAAGAGCACCGCCTTACCGGGCTTTGTCCGACCTGGACACTACACCCGGGGGCCTTTAAAGCCTGAGCAGGCCGCCCCGCAGCCCACCCCAGCGCCGCCAAACCCTAGCCCGCCCGCCGCTGCCTCGATCTCTGAGCCGCGCCGCCGCCGCCTACTCTCGCCGTGGCCGCACCGCGCCGCCCCGCCCCGCCGCGAGCCGCCGCCCCCCTCCTGCCTGCTCGCCGCCCCGCCGTTGGAGTCCGTCGCCGCCCGCCGGAGTCCTGCCGCTCGCCGAGGTAGCCGCCGTCGCCGGTTTTCGTGAGACAATCGATCAGTTTTTTTAAAACCCTAGATTGGTTGTTTTGTTAGATCGGTTCGGTTTTCTTGGTTTAGTTACTTAGCGGACGTTCGTCTGTTCATTCGTTTTAACGAACGCTTTACGTCTTTTAGTTACAAATAGCGAACGTTCGTTCCTTAGACTGTTCGTCCATTTTTCTTTTTCAGGGTTTTTTCGCGATTATTTTCGATCGCGATTTCTGCCCCGATCTTCGTTTTAGTAACTTTTCGCTCGTAAGTCGGAATCAAGCAATTCAAGCGCCTAGATCTTCGACTGGAAGCCCTCTTTCTATTTAACCAACTTGAACAAGGTTTTGGTACTGTAAAATTTGACTTTAGTACAATCTAGTAAATAGATCTTGTTTCGTTGCTCCGTTTGATTTGATTCTTTTTGCAAACTGGAGTTCTTCAGTTGAAATTTCCGGTTAGATCTTCTTATTTGAGTTTTACGCGTGCATCTTTGTTTGGTTGCTTATGTATGCTATTGTTTGCTTGCGTTAGAATTCCTGGAGTGCGAAGCGTGCTACTACGAGTCCCTAGGTTTTGCGAATCGTCAACAAGGCAAGTAACACTTTGATCATACCCTTTATTACCCAGTTTTTATGCATTAGATCAAACCCCCACACATTGCATGAGTAGGATCTCTTAACATATGGGTCTGGGAAGTAGATTGTGGTAGAACCTATTACCTGCATTATTTTCAAACCCCTAGGAGTTACTTCTACGTTATGCTTAGGTTGCCATGCTATGCTCGTAGACGTGGATTGGGTTTGAGAGTATCCATGACAGATATGAGATTGTTAATTAATGGTTGAACTTAAGGTGGCTACTTTAATACACATCTGGGTGGATTGGTTGTAGGGCACCTAGAGAATCCAGTGTTGTCCTAGGAAATCCGTAGGAACCGTGTGATTATCCTATGGAATGCCACCCAGGCTCAAAGGGATCATAAGACTATTCATGCTAGAAACTTCCGTGTGCAGCCACAATGCCATTATGGGCGCTGGCATAGTTGAGTATGTTGTGTGAGCTCTTTTAGTGGACTAGCAGATGTAGGGGAAAGTAGGTGTATGGGTCCACCCGGGGTAAAGAGTAAATGCTTCTGAAAGACCGTGTCTCGGTCATCCGTTTCTCAAACACCATGCAGTGCGAGAAATCCAACGGAAGAGATCAAGTCTTGTGGGGAAAAGTGCACAAACCTCTCCAGAGTGTACAAACTAATCATGATTAGCTGTGTCCCGGGTTATGGACATCTTGAGTATCTGGTACTTGAGTTATTAGTTGATCTCATCACTCTAAAGTTAATTTTGTGGGTTGATAATGGCTACTTTAATTGGGATTGAGTTGGAGGAACCTTCTCAATGATGTTTCAACCACCATGATAGTTAAAATAAAAAGTTATTCCTTTGTTGTAGGGAAAAATTGGCTTATGCAAAAACTTTAACCTTAGAGCCTCCACCAGCCATATATGCATGTAGTGTTAGCTTTTATTCTGTTATTTGCTCTACTGTGTTATCTTGCCAGCATATTCCATGTGATGACCCGTTTCGGGCTGCAACATGTCATGTTGAAGACTTTTCAGAAGAAGAGTAAGGTATGCTAGGTCGTTTGTCATGCACTCAGCTATGCCGTTGGAGTTGATGGACTCACTTATCTTCCAAGCCTTCCGCTGTTATCGTGTTAGATGGCCTTATGCCATGTTATTTTGTCATAAGTTCCCTTTTGAGACATTCGATGTAATAAGTGTGTGATTGCCACTCGGTTATAAATCCTTCAAGTACTGTGTGTGTCAGCATTACCGATCCAGGGATGACACAGAACACAGAGACTTCGGTCCATTCGCATCGTGGTCGCTACATCCATGGTATGCTGATTATACTAATTACATTGTTGCTAAATTTATGCCACCTTGTTTCACATACTAGCAAAAGAAAAAGTTATTCTATGATTTGAGACATTAATTCTGGGATGACCCAGACCTTTACAAAGAAGGTGTAGATGGTATTATTAGGCGTTGTGTACCTGAGCATGAATAGGAACAGATCCTACGCAAGTGCCACTCCGAGGCTTACGGAGGACATCACGCTGGAGATAGAACTGCACATAAGGTACTGCAATCTGGTTTTTATTGGCCTACTCTCTTTAAGGATGCCCGTAAGTTTGCCTTATCTTGTGATGAATGCCAAAGAGTTTGTAATATCAGTAGACGTCAAGAAATGCCTATGAATTATTCACTTGTTATTGAACCATTTAATGTCTGGGGCTTTGATTATATGGGACCGTTTCCTTCGTCTAATGGGTATACACATATTCTTGTTGTTGTTGATTACATTACTAAGTGGGTAGAAGCTATTCCAACTAGTAGTGCTGATCACAACACCTCTATTAAGATGCTTAAAGAAGTTATTTTTTCGAGGTTTGGAGTCCCTAGATACTTAATGACTGATGGTCGTTCACACTTTATTCATGGTGCTTTCGTAAAATGCTTGCTAAGTATGATGTTAATCATAGAATTGCATCCCCTTACTACCCACAGTCTAGTGGTCAAGTAGAACTAAGTAACAGAGAGCCAAAATTAATTTTGCAAAAGACTGTTAATAGGTATAGAAAGAATTGGTCCAAGAAACTTGATGATGCATTATGGGCCTATAGAACTGCATATAAAAATCCTATGGGTATGTCTCCATATAAAATGGTTTATGGAAAAGCATGTCACTTACCTCTTGAGCTAGAACATAAGGCATATTGGGCTATTAAGGAGCTCAATTATGATTTCAAACTTGCTGGTGAGAAGAGGTTATTTGACATTAGCTCACTAGATGAATGGAGAACCCAAGCCTATGAGAATGCCAAGCTGTTTAAAGAAAAGGTTAAAAGATGGCATGACAAAAGGATACAAAAGTGCGAGTTTAACGTAGGTGATTATGTCTTGCTATACAACTCTCGTTTAAGATTTTTTGCAGGAAAACTTCTCTCTAAATGGGAAGGACCTTACGTTATCGAGGAGGTCTATCATTCCGGTGCCATAAAAATCAACAACTTTGAAGGCACAAATCCGAAGGTGGTGAACAGTCAAAGAGTCAAACATTATATCTCAGGTAATCCTATAAATGTTGAAACCAATGTTATTGAAACCGTAACCCCAGAGGAATACATAAGGGACACTTTCCAGAACGATTCAGACTCTGAAAAGGAACAGGTATGTGGTACGGTAAGTAAACCGACTCCAAAACAGTTATAATGGCAATTTTTCTCCGTTTTGGAATATTTAGAAAAATAGAAAAATAAGAGGCAGTCCGGAAAGGACACGAGGCGTCCACGAGGGTGGAGGGCGCGCCCTACCCCCCTGGGCACGCATCCTGCCTCGTGGGCACCTCGTGTGCCTCCTGGACTCCCATTTCTTGCACGTTACTTCTTTTGGTCGGCAAAAATTCACTATATATTCTCTCGAAGGTTTTGACCACCGCACCACGCGAAAATCCTCTGTTTTTGTTTCGAGCTGTTTCTGTCGCAGATAAGAGCAAGATGTCTTCTCAGGAGTCAGTTGGGGAGAGTCGGGTGTCTCATCCAACACTTGGCCCACGAGCAAACAGCGATGCTGACCACTTTGTGCCATCAACGGAGGAAGAGATGGAAGCTGACTTGAAGAGGATATATGCCATGGAGGAAGATCACGAAGTTACTTCTCAGTTTCGAGCTGGATTCGCGATTGGGGAACTACAGAGCTCAACTATTCCAAACTCAGTTATCCCTACCAATGTCAGGTTTCTTTCTTATGAAAATATGAAACAGAGTGTTACTTGTTCTCCCGCAGCTATGCAACATCTTTGGGTGCAAGCAGCTTTAGCCGTCACAGGCAAGCTCTGTAACACCCCAAAAATTTAGCAATGTTTTATAAATTAAAATTTTGCCAGGGAATTAAAATTTTGTCTTTTGCTGGATGTTCCTTTAGATTCCATGACCTTGTATGTTGGAGTTTTTACCTCAGTGAAAACTTTCCAATTAATGTTAGCCTCTCATATTCACTCATTAAACTTTTCTTATATCAGTAGAATTAATTATATATTTGTCTCCCTAATTATCTTCCCCATATAAATGGTTTCCCTTAGTTCTAGGGCCTCTTTTGAACTGCAACCACTTTATAAATTTATTTAAATTTCCAACCAAAAATTGGAGATGTCATGTGATGTTGTTAGATCACTTTTATGCAAGAATATATTTATTTCATTTAATATTTTGAGCTCCACACCATGATTTCCAATCTGGTCGAGTGGGCAAAATTGCACTACAACCCCTTTAAATATTCCTGTAATGCTTCCACCAAAATTATGGGATGTTCATAGGAGTATGTTATTCAACTTTATGCAAATACCCATTTAGGTCCTTCGGAAAATTTGAGTCAACCAACCTCTTTTTCATTCTGGCCCAGTTGGGTATTTTGCACTGCAACCCTAGTTTATTTTGCTCTAGTGCCCTTGAGCTTCCTCATGCTTATAGCCCTTCTTGCAAAACCCTTAAGTCCAGAAGAGTGGGCCTATTGGGATATTTTTGGTTCATGAAACAATGCACTGCACTTTCTGTCCAGATCTGAAGATTTGCAAAACTTGCACTAGCAAGTTTCTGGTTTTGCCCAACTAGCTTTGCCATCATCTCTTTCACCTAAAGAGACTATGATCTGGAGAGTTTAGCCACCAGTGGAGATGCCCCTATGCCCATAGCATTCTATCGAGCGCCTTGTGTGCATGGCCAGTGTTGGCATAGTTTTTAGTTCACATTGTGGACTTGAACCACTGACCAAGCAGACATGTCCACTAACCTCCTAGATACCTCTAACCTAAGTCTGTTGTTTTGCTTTGGCATCCAAGCAGGTTTGGCCGCCCTGGCATTTCGTCGAGCGCCTGCTGTGCGTGCACAGAGCGCGGCCAGAGCGCGCGTTTTGCACGTGCCGCGCCCAAGCCGCCGCGCCCCTGGCGTGTCTCCCCCGAGCTTATCCAAACCCTCTGCAGCTCGCAGCATAGAGCCAAGCTTCTGCCCGCACCCCCTCACAGGCGCCACAGCACCTCACCACGTCTCCGGCAAGCCAGTAGCTAGCCGCCACCACCTCCGGCTATGGTCGGCGTCGTACGGGCCACCTGGCGCGCCCCCGAGCGTCCCAGACCGCCGTGCTCATCCACAACCTCGTCGTCTACCCCTGCAAGCTCTGCCAATCAGTCCCCACCTCCCCTGCTCTGCAATAGTGCCGCCGCCGTCGTCCTTATCCTCGGGCACCGTCGAACCGACCTTGATCACCTATTTAAGGGTGCCCCGAACCCCTCCGCAGCATCAGACCATCACTAGCCACCCCGCAGAGCAACCCCGTAGCAGCCATTCATCCCCGGGAAGTTCTCTTCCTCATCTCCGGCGAATACGGCCGCCGCCGCACTCCAGTCCAATCCGTCGCAACCAACGCCCCTCCTGTCCAGCCAGCACCACCGTCCAACTCCCTATGACTCTACGAAGCCACCCATCGCCTCAAACTCGCTCGGGAACCACCGCATCACAAGGCCCCAAATCCACCCGAGGCCGCCGTCCGCCGGGAAGCTTGTCGCCGGCGATTCCCTCCGTCCCCGCCGGCCACTCGACCACCGGGAGGACCGCCCCAGCCTAGCGGATCCATCCCTGCACTCGGACGCCCTCGAGGAGCCACCGTTCGCCGGCGACGATCACCGGATCCCCGTCCTCGTTCGGGCGAAGGAGGAAGGAGGCGGGTAGACCAGTCAAATATGACATGTGGGCCTGCAGGTCCCACTGTCAGCCGCTCATGTCCCCGCCCACCAGTTTAAGTGGAGGCGCATTCCCCGAAGTATGTCTTCCCTTCCCTGAAAACGTTTTCTGAGCCGATACGTTTTCCTTTTTCTGGTTTTTATTAAAACCAGAGTTGACTAAACTTTGACTGGCTCTATCTCTTTAAATATAAATCCAAATGTCTTGATTCTTTTTCTGTTGTTTCCCAAATATTGTCTAGTTTATTTTCATATTTATATGAAAATTTTCCAGACAACTTTTTGGGCTGTTTTAAGTCTATGTATTGATTTTGTTTTATTTCTTTTAGGATTTTGAAGAGGGAGAAAACTTCCAAAATTCTTGGAATGCTTTTCTCCTCCCCTCTACTTGAAGGCAAGCATCTTGAACCCCGTTATGATATATGTTGTGTGTTGTTTGCTAAAACATAAGAACTCCATTGACTTACTAAAATGGAGCAACGTTATTTCATGTAGAAGTCTTACTCTTGCATACCAACTTGAGGTGAAAAAAAAATTCTATTATGTTTGTGATATTAGTGGCAGTAACCACTTCTCATGCCACATATGCCTGGTGATAATCCGGATGGAGTCCGAAGGAAAGTTGTGTTCCGGTGAGCACAACCACGTGACTGACATCTCGTTGTGACGACGATGTGTAGTGAGGCAGGATAAAGCATGAGGGGTGGTGACTTTGTCAAGGAGCTGTAACCAGCATTGTGGCACTAACCATACAGAAAAAGCTGAAACCTCCTGAGTTGACCATAGATCGAGGCTTGTTCTAGTAACCCCATACTTGTTTCGTGCTACCACGTGTCCCTGCTACAGGTAGGGTACGGATCAGTAAATTGTCGACCCATGTTCTATCAGACACCGTACAGAGAGGCCACGGTGGAAGATACCGGCTGCATCCGGTAGGCAGGCCACCTGGTCCGGGGGCATGGGTGTTCGGTTCAAGCCGAAGGGGATAGCTTCCCCGGTTTTCGTGCGTGTTATAAATTTTTGTGATCCCGTGCCAGTCGAGGTTGTAGCCTCCCCACTTAGAGTTTGGCTTAACAAGTGTCGTGGGTAATTCCAGACACCGGTAAGTTAGGCTGGTGTGTGCAGTCAGGTGCGTCTTCAAATTAAAAGACCGTAGACGGAATTAGTCCAGAGGGACTATAGGAAATCCGTTACTCGTGGGTAAAGAGTACACCTCTGAAGAGATATCAAATCTATTCGAATAGCCGTGCCCATGGTTAAGGACTACATTCTGGGATGGGTCGAGTGTCGGTCTTAGTGTCGGTCTTCGGAGGAGAAACTACTAAATCAGAGCATTGTTTATGACATGTGATATGTGTGATTGTGATTTATTGTGAACTAACCCTTTTGCACCCTTGAAGTAAATGAATATCCCTGGGACGGTTCTACCTCCTGGATATTCACTGTGTTTAATTTTCCCTTTTTAAGCCCTTTATGTGATGTCGCTCAGACGTCCGACTGTGGCATTTGTTATTTTCCCCTTTTAAGCCCTTTATGTGATGTCGTTCAGACGTCCGACTGTGGCATTTATTATTTCCCTTTTAAGCCCTTTATGTGATGTCGCTCAGACGTCCGACTGTGGCATTTGTTATTTCCTTTTTAAGCCCTTTATGTGATGTCGCTCAGACGCCCGACTGTGGCATTTTGTTATTTACTCTTCTTTGTTAAGCCCTTTATGTGATGTCGCTCAGACGTCCGATTGTGTCATTCTTGTCTTTTATTTTTTCCCTGTAAGCCCTTTCTGTGGTGTCGCTCAGACGCCCGACTGTGGCATGCTTGTTATTTATTTCATTATTACACCTTTGATTACGTAGGCCTCTTTATACAAATGACCTGCTTGCATTATGGACTGTCATATCATATTTATCATAGTGATCATCTATGATTCTCGAGCATGATTGTATCTCACTCATGTTCAAAATGTTTGCGAGTACATTCGAAGTACTCACTGGTTTGTCCCTGGCTATTGTCTTGGCCAGATTCCTTGCGTGGGAAGGAACGATGCGATGGCAGCCCCGGAACCTACACTAACGGAGATAGCAGCCTCGCGAAGATAGGAGTTATCCTTGTCAGCTGTTCTTGTGGGAAATGGAGTCCCATAGTCACCGTGTATCGCCAACCGCTTCCGCCATCAGCCACTAGAAACTTTATGCTGCACTCATAGGCCAGAATGGTCTTGTACTACATATCTTGTATTTGGCTTGGAGTTTCTGTAACAAGTTGGTGTCTCATCAGCTAACAGTAATCCTGGGGCTGGTGAGCACAAGGGACGCTTTTGGGAAATTAATATCCCTAAAATCCGGTCCTAACAACCTTGGTATCAGAGTCAGGCTGACAGTTGGCTAATCCTATCTTAGCCAGGTCCAAAAACCTAGGTTAATCACCACACCATACCATATCCCAACCCCCGGCCAAGCTTCCCGCGTAAGATACCCACACAGTGGACCGACACCTTTGGTAGTCGGCGCCCAACCTATCAGTCTAGCCTGTCGATCACCCGCCAGTGACTGACGCCTAAACAATTCCCCTCCGCAAGCGTGCGAAGGAAGACTCCGTCCTTTCTTATAAATAGGGCACGCTAGCCCCCAAACCCAACACCACACAACCTCTCCCCCCATACCGAGCTAAAATGCCAGGACCCATTGTCCACAATGAAACCACAACAACCAACCTTGGAGGTTTTGTGGCCGTGCTCGCAAGCCTCACCCGTTGTGCCTTTTGGTTAGAAGAGCACCCAGAATATGTTGTGTACGAAGACCCCATGGGCGGTGAAAGCCGCCAATTCTGGGCCACTGTGCACATCTACGGTAGGGGTCTGTCACCAGAGCGCCCCTACAGGTTCACCGGAAGGACAACTTCCTTTGAGCCGCAAGCTATCCAACTAGCTGCTCAAGAAGCTATAGTTCAACTCAGGCACCTGTCGCCCAGAGTTAACTGCCGCTCATTCTACTACTATCCCAGTCGTAACGGGTATGGTAGGCCTCCCGGAGTTGCGAGCGGAGACCACGAGACGGATCATGCATTATTGCATCTGGTACGCTATGTTAGTGTGCTCGAGCAACTGTTCGATCAAATCACCCTTGATCTAATCGCAGCTCGTGGAGAACTGCTTCGCCGAGCCCCAGCAAGAGGACGAGACGAGTCCGGCACCGACAACCCAGTCGTGTTGTTCGGACAACCAATCGAGTCCCCGAGGCCTGCCTCGGTCATTGACCAGAACGCCTTGGTGTCTCCAGAGGTGATGCGTCGCCTGTTTGGCACGCGCTCCAACGGGATTGTAGTCAACAATCCCCACGAGGGACATCATCACTACCCCGACCCTGCACCCCCTCGGCCACCTCCAGCCAACACCAACGATGAAGCTCTTGGAGAAGCTTCAGCATCCACAAGGCAAGGCCGCTTGGATGTAAACAAGGTTGATTAGATCACCCGAGTAGTGCCAAGCCTTATCTAGTCCACACCCCGTGGTGTTGTAACCTGTATGCCGATATGTATATACAGTTTATTTTTGCACCCTTGTAGCGCTCGTGCACCGTTGTGTCAGTGTACGAATTCTTTTTCTTCTTTTCTCAGGTGTAACTCCCAGAGCACCTCACCGACAACCCCTACAGTAAACACGTCACTTTGCGAGATGTAAGTACCTGTAGCATTGACCCCGACCCCCATAAAGCAAAACCGGCAGTATAGATGCCCCTCACCATGACCCTATAAACCAGCCCGGTTGCTATATATAGGCCGCAGCGTAACCTTGCCAAGCATCCGTAACCTGGTGCTCTCCTCTCACAGCCATTTACTTCACCATGCCGATCCCTAGTATTTACCTGAGAACCCCTGAGGCGTCCCCAGGTAGTTTCGTGAAGATATTGTGGGATTTTACCTGCAGTACCATGAGTGCTATCCGTCCACCCCAGTATGAGCTGCTCAAATCAAGGATCACACCATCCACCTCGAAATATTGGGCAGTGGTACACATCCCACCCGCAAACCCAAACCAAGACCCCACAGAGGTTTCCTTCATGGGGAAATCCATGCCAACTCCACAGATGGCCATAGAGGCTGCCGCTTGTGAAGCGCTTGCTCGCCTTCGATTCGCGGTGCCCTATGCCAGCGAGCGAGGATATTATTACTTTCCAAGCCGCGCAACACCCGGAGAAGCGGCATATTTTCCTGGTGGGCGTATTGAGAGAGAACCAGTGCTAGCCAACCTTACGCAGTATGTCATCACGCAAGAGCGTCTGACCCAGCGGATAATGGGTTATCTCCAGAGCCTCGCCGATTTAAATACTCGGATCGCCATAGGCAGACCACTCAGGCCCGGGCAGGAGAAGCACATTCATCGACTGGTCAACCCGTTCCCATCGATAGATGAAGAGTGTCCCCCAGCACCAGAGACCTTTGCCCACGACCCTGTTCATTTACCGTTTATGTTTTAGACGTAACTGCTATGGGGTTATACCCGTATCTTTTTTATGAGAACTATGTGTCGCATCGTGTGTTAAATAAAAAATTTCCTGAGTTGTTGCATCTTGTCCATCTGCATAACATAAATATTTTTATCACGCAACACTGCAACAGCAGTAAAACAACCCCGGCCACTCCACACAGTACACTAAGTTGCTAGTCCACCTACACCTGCTTCATCTAAATTAACCACCTCCTTGCGCACCACAGTCTCTTGAGAAGAAACTCGTGGGAATTTATTCAAGCACTAAATGCCTACCGCGCGCTAACAACCATTAGCACCTGACACTCTCAACTAATCCCCGTGATCGCCGCCGCCGCGGAGAGCTAGCACTCGAGCAGCCGCATCACGACGATCGTCGAGGATCATCGCACACAAGAGCGCAGATACCCCCAGCAATGCCGCCAACCCCACGCACACTAGGACCATGCACCAGTCCGGCATCACCTCCGCCATTAGAGCCTCGACCCGAGCTCCTGCAAACACAAATGGAGGAGAGGGAAGAAAGGAGAAGAAGAGAGGCCAGGTGTGAGGAGGAAGAAGTAGCACCTTGGCCGTTTTATAGCTCGAGATCGGTGTACGGTGGGCGGAGTCCATCAGCGCCGCTCGTCACTCGACCGCTGGTGTTCGGAGGCGAATCCGCGAGCAGTGCCGACCGCACGCTGGCCCGCGAGGTGAGTGCACGCTGCACCGGCAGCTAGCACGCCGCGCACTACGGCAGTACGGCCTAGATGCCCTACGAGCTAGCTGTCGCCGGTGGAGAAAGTGCGGGAAAGCGCGCGGGAGAGAGGAGAAGAGAGAACCGGAGGTAGAAGAAGAGGCTGACAGTGGGTCCAGGCCCCACCTGTCAGTCAGTGAGAGCACTGTGCTCTCGGGTGCAACCATCGTATTTGTAAATTTAGAAATACCATTTCTAAATTTACTATAACCCAAAGTAGAAATATCTCGTTTTCCACGACAATAGTTTTTTTTTCGTACCACGCCAGTGTTTAAAGCTGCAGTTTACGCCACTGTTTACACATGCACTGTAGTGGCATTTATTTACATAATTAGAGCGGTAAAACTTTGGTAGTATCTTTTTGTGGCAGTAGTAGATCTTTTAGCAGCCCTTATCAAATCTCGAGGATGAGTTTTTTTAGGGGGGTAGTGTTGTAACACCCCAAAAATTTAGCAATGTTTTATAAATTAAAATTTTGCCAGGGAATTAAAATGCTGTCTTTTGCTGGATGTTCCTTTAGATTTCAGGACCTTGTATGTTGGAGTTTTTACCTCAGTGAAAACTTTCCAATTAATGTTAGACTCTCATAATCACTCATTAAACTTTTCTTATATCAGTAGAATTAATTATATATTTGTCTTCCTAATTATCTTCCCCATATAAATGGTTTCCCTTAGTTCTAGGGCCTCTTTTGAACTGCAACCACTTGATAAATTTATTTAAATTTCCAACCAAAAATTGGAGATGTCATGTGATGTTGTTAGATCACTTTTATGCAAGAATATATCTATTCCATTTAATATTTTGAGCTCCACACCATGATTTCCAATCTGGTCCAGTAGGCAAAATTGCACTACACCCCTTTAAATATTCCTGTAATGCTTCCACCAAAATTATGGGATGTTCATAGGAGTATGTTATTCAACTTTATGCAAAAACCCATTTAGGTCCTTCGGAAAATTTGAGTCAACCAACCTCTTTTTCATTCTGGCCCAGTTGGGTATTTTGCACTGCAACCCTAGTTTATTTTGCTCTAGTGCCCTTGAGCTTCCACATGCTTATAGCCCTTCTTGCAAAACCCTGAAGTCCAGAAGAGTGGGCCTATTGGGATATTTTTTGTTCATGAAACAATGCCCTGCACTTTCTGTCCAGATCTGAAGATTTGCAAAACTTGCACTAGCAAGTTTCTGGTTTTGCCCAACTAGCTTTGCCATCATCTCTTTCACCTAAAGAGACTATGATCTGGAGAGTTTAGCCACCAGTGGAGATGCCCCTATGCCCATAGCATTCTATCGAGCACCTTGTGTGCATGGCGAGTGTTGGCATAGTTTTTAGTTCACATTGTGGACTTGAACCCCTGACCTAGCAGACATGTCCACTAACCTCCTAGATACCTCTAACCTAAGTCTGCTGTTTTGCTTTGGCATCCAAGCAGGTTTGGCCGCCCTGGCATTTTGTCGAGCGCCTGCCGTGCGTGCATAGAGCGTGGCCAAAGCACGCGTTTTGCACATGCCGCGCCCGAGCCGTCGCGCCCCTGGCGTGTCTCCCCCGAGCTTATCCAAACCCTCTGCAGCTCGCAGCATAGAGCCAAGCTTCTGCCCGCACCCCCTCACAGGTGCCACAGCACCTCGCCACGTCTTCGGCAAGCCAGGAGCTAGCCGCCACCGCCGCCTGCTATGGTCGGCGTCGTACGGGCCACCTGGCGCGCCCCCGAGCGTCCCAGACCGCCGTGCTCATCCACAACCTCGTCGTCTACCCCTGCAAGCTCTGCCAATCAGTCCCCACCTCCCCTGCTCTGCAATAGTGCCGCCGTCGTCGTCCTTATCCTCGGCCACCGTTGAACCGACCTTGATCGCCTATTTAAGGGTGCCCCGAACCCCTCCGCAGCATCAGACCGTCACTAGCCACCCCGCAGAGCAACCCCGTAGCAGCCATTCGTCCCCGGGAAGTTCTCTTCCTCATCTCCGGCGAATATAGTTGCCGCCGCACTCCAGTCCAATCCGTCGCAACCAACGCCCCTCCTGTCCAGCCACCACCACCGTCTGACTCCCTATGACCCTGTGAAGCCACCCATCGCATCAAACTCGCTCGAGACCCACCGCATCACAAGGCCCCAAATCCACCTGAGGCCGCCGTCCACCGCGAAGCTTGTCGCCGGCGATTCCCTCCGTCCCCGCCGGCCACTCGACCACCGGGAGGACCGCCCGAGCCTAGCGGATCCATCCCTGCACTCGGACGCCCTCGAGGAGCCACCGTTCGCCGGCAACGATCACCGGAGCCCCGTCCTTGTTCGGGCGAAGGAGGAAGGAGGCAGGTAGACCAGTCAAATATGACAGGTGGGCCCGCAGGTCCCACTGTCAGCCCCTCTTGTCCCCGCCCACCAGTTTAAGTGGAGGCGCATTCCCCGAAGTACGTCTTCCCTTCCCTGAAAACGTTTTCTGAGCCGATACGTTTTCCTTTTTCTCGTTTTTATTAAAACCAGAGTTAACTAAACTTTGACTGGCTTTATCTCTTTAAATATAAATCCAAATGTCTTGATTCTTTTTCTGTTGTTTCCCAAATATTGTCTAGTTTATTTTCATATTTATATGAAAATTTTCCAGACAATTTTTTTGGGCTGTTTTAAGTCTATGTATTGATTTTCTTTTATTTCTTTTAGGATTTTGAAGAGGGAGAAAACTTCCAAAATTCTTGGAATGCTTTTCTCCTCCCCTCTACTTGAAGGCAAGCATTTTGAACCCCGTTATGATATATGTTGTGTGTTTTTTGCTAAAACATAAGAACTCCATTGACTTACAAAAATGGAGCAACGTTATTTCATGTAGAAGTCTTACTCTTGCATACCAACTTGAGGTGAAAAAAAATTCTGTTATGTTTGTGATATTAGTGGCAGTAACCACTTCTCATGCCACATATGCCTGGTGATAATCCGGATGGAGTCCGAAGGAAAGTTGTGTTCCGGTGAGCACAACCACGTGACTGACATCTCGTTGTGACGACGATGTGCAGTGAGGCAGGATAAAGCATGAGGGGTGGTGACTCTGTCAAGGAGCTGTGACCAGCATTGTGGCACTAACCATACAGAAAATCCTGAAACCTCCTGAGTCGACCATAGATCGAGGCTTGTTCGAGTAACCCCATACTTGTTTCGTGCTACCACGTGTCCCTGCTACAGGTAGGGTACGGTTCAGTAAATTGTCGACCACTGTTCTATTACACACCGTACACAGAGGCCACGGTGGAAGATACCGGCTGCATCCGGTAGGCAGGCCACCTGGTCCGGGGGCATGGGTGTTCGGTTGAAGCTGAAGGGGATAGCTTCCCCGGTTTTCGCGCGCGTTATAAATTTTTGTGATCCCATGCCAGTCGAGGTTGTAGCCTCCCCACTTAGAGTTTGGCTTAACAAGTGTCGTGGGTGATTCCAGACACCGGTAAGTTAGGCTGGTGTGTGCAATCAGGTGCGTCTTCAAATTAAAAGACCGTAGACGGAATTAGTCCAGAGGGACTATAGGAAATCTATTACTCGTGGGTAAAGAGTACACCTCTGCAGAGATATCAAATCTATTCGAATAGCCGTGTCCATGGTTAAGGACTACAGTCTGGGATGGGTCGAGTGTCGGTCTTAGTGTCGGTCTTCGGTGGAGAAACTACTAAATCAGAGCATTGTTTATGACATGTGATATGTGTGATTGTGATTTATTGTGAACTAACCCTTTTGCACCCTTGAAGTAAATGAATATCCCTGGGACGGTTCTACCTCCTGGATATTCAATGTGTTTAATTTTCCCTTTTTAAGCCCTTTATGTGATGTCGCTCAGACGTCCGACTGTGGCATTTGTTATTTTCCCTTTTTAAGCCCTTTATGTGATGTCGTTCAGACGTCCGACTGTGGCATTTATTATTTCCCTTTTAAAGCCCTTTATGTGATATCGCTCAGACGTCCGACTGTGGCATTTGTTATTTCCCTTTTAAGCCCTTTATGTGATGTCGCTCAGACGTCCGACTGTGGCATTTGTTATTTCCTTTTAAGCCCTTTATGTGATGTCGCTCAGACGTCCGACTGTGGCATTTTGTTATTTACTCTTCTTTTTTAAGCCCTTTATGTGATGTCGCTCAGACGTCCGATTGTGGCATTCTTGTCTTTTATTTTTTTCCTTGTGCCCTTTCTGTGGTGTTGCTCAGACGCCCGACTGTGGCATGCTTGTTATTTATTTCATTATTACACCTTTGATTACGTAGGCCTCTTTATACAAATGACCTGCTTGCATTATGGACTGTCATATCATATTTATCATAGTGATCATCTATGATTCTCGAGCATGATTGTATCTCACTCATGTTCAAAATGTTTGCGAGTACATTCAAAGTACTCACTGGTTTGTCCCGGGCTATTGTATTGGCCAGATTCCTTGTGTGGGAAGGAACGATGCGATGACAGCCCCGGAACCTACGCTAATGGAGATAGCAGCCTCGCGAAGATAGGAGTTATCCTGGTCAGCTGTTCCTGTGGGAAATGGAGTCCCATAGTCACCGTGTATCGCCAACCGCTTCCGCCATCAGCCACTAGAAACTTTATGCTGCACTCACAGGCCAGAATGGTCTTGTACTACATATCTTGTATTTGGCTTGGAGTTTCTGTAACAAGTTGGTGTCTCATCAGCTAACAATAAACCTGGGGCTGGTGAGCACAAGGGCCGCTTTTGGGAAATTAATATCCCTAAAATCCGGTCCTGACAAGCTCCGCAAGGAAATTATGGACCTTAAGAAGCAAGTTAACAAGCTCGAGGAGGAGAATCGTATCCTTAGTGGTATCATCGCCAAGAATATCACATCACCACCCTCGAAGAAGTAGACATCATCATATGGGTATGGGCACTCCCCTTGGCAACTGCCAACCTTGGGGGAGGTGCCCCGGTATCGTATCAGCATCACACTCCTATCTTTACCGTTTTTCTTAGTTCGATCCTTTTGGTAATATCTTGATCTAGTAGAATAAAGTTTAATATGATCTAGTTGTGAGCTTTGCTTTATGATCTTTATCTTTGTAATCAAGTCCGCGAGCTATATATAATAAAGATTATTTTTGAGTCAAGGGCTTGATTTTCTCGCTGTGATCATGAGAGAACAAAATAAAATATAGAAAGTATCAAAGAGATCATATTGATCTTATGTGAAGTAATGATTTCACATATAAAGAGTATGATGAATAAAAATTGTTGAGAGTTGACAAACATACTTTGGTCATCGTTGCAATTAATAGGAAGTAATAAAGAAAGAGAGGTTTTCACATACAAATATATTATCTTGGACATCTTTTATGATTGTGAGCACTCATTAAAATATGACATGCTAAAGAGTTGATGTTGGACAAGGAAGACAACATAATGGGTTATGTATTCTTATATCCAAAATAAAGTATATTGTCGTGGATCATCCAACTTGTTGAGCTTTCCTTTTCCCCTCATGCTAGCCAAACTCCTTGCACCAAGTAGAGATACTACTTGTGCTTCCATACATCCTTAAACCCAGTTTTGCCATGAGAGTCCACCGTACCTACCTATGGATTGAGTAAGATCCTTCAAGTAAGTTGTCATTGTTGCAACTCTCTGAAATATGTATGATCTATTAGTGTGGAGAAAATAAGCTTTATACGATCTTGTGATATGGAAGTAATAAAAGCAACGGACTGCATAATAAAGGTCCCTATCACAAGTGGAAATATAAAGTGACATTCTTTTGCGCTAAGATTTTGTACATCCAACCATAAAAGCACATGACAACCTCTGCTCCCCTCTGCGAAGGGCCTATCTTTTGTTCTTACCTTATAAGAGTCATGGTGATCTTCACCTTTCCTTTTTACATTTTATCCTTTGGTAAGCACATTATGTTGGAAAGATCCTGACATATATATCCAATTGGATGTAAGTTATCATGGTCTATTAGTATTGACATTACCCTTGAGTAAAAGGTTGGGAGGCAATACTATAAGCCCCTATCTTTCTCTGTGTCCGATTAAAACTCCATACCCATAGGTATTGCATGAGTGTGAGCAATTGTGAAAGACTAAATGATAGTTGAGTATGTGGACTTGCTGAAAAGCTCTTATATGGACTCTTTCCGATGTTATGATAAATTGCAATTGCTTCAATGACCAATATCATAATTTGTTTGTTTTTAATGAAGTTTCTGATTCATACTTGACATTGTGAATAGATTGTTACTTTAGCATAAGAGTCATATGACAATATATAGCTTGGGGGAGTTGATACGTCCATTTTGCATCATGCTTTTATGTTGATATTTATTGCACTATGGGTTGTTATTACACGTTATGTCACAATACTTATGATTTTTCTCTCTTATTTTACAAGGTTTACATGAAGAGGGACAATGCCGGTAGTTGGAATTCTGGTCTAGAAAAGGAGCAAACATTGGAGACCTATTCTGCACAACTCAAAAAGCCCCGAAACTCCACGAAACACCGTTTCAGAAAATATAAAAAATATATGGCGAAAGATATACGAGAGGAGGGCCACCACCTGTCCACAAGGGTGGGCGCGCCCCCTGCCTCGTGGGCCACCTGCTGACTCCCCGATGCCCATGTTCTCCTATATGAGGTGTTTTGACCTAGAAAAAAAAATCAAAAGGAGGCTTTCGGGAAAAAACGCCGCCATCTCGAGGCGGAACCTTGGGAGAACCAATCTAGGGCTCCGGCGGAGCTGTTCTGCCGGGGATACTTCCCTCCGGTAGGGGGAAATTGTCACCGCCGTCATCACCAACAGCTCTCCCATCTTGGGAAGGGTTATCTTCATCAACATCTTCACCAGCACCATCTCCTCTCAAACCCTAGTTCATCTCTTGTATCCAATCTTTGTACCAAAACCTCATATTGGTACCTGTAGGTTGCTAGTAGTGTTGATTACTCCTTGTAGTTGATGCTAGTTGGTTTACTTGGTGGAAGATCATACATTCAGATCCATTATACATATTAATACACCTCTGATTATGAACATGAATATGCTTTGTGAGAAGTTACATTTGTTCCCGAGGGCATGGGAGAAGTCTTGCTATAAGTAGTCATGTGAATTTGGTATTGGTTCGATATTTTGATGAGATGTATGTTGTCTTTCCTGTAGTGGTGTCATGTGAACATCGACTACATGATACGTCACCATTGTTTGGGCCTAGAGGAAGGCATTGGGAAGTAATAAGTAGATGATGGGTTGCTAGAGTGGCAGAAGCTTAAACCCTAGTTTATGTGTTGCTTCGTAAGGGGCTGATTTGGATCCATATGTTTCATGCTATGGTTAGGTTTACCTTAATACTTCTTTTGTAGTTGCGGATGCTTGTAATAGAGGTTAATCATAAGTGGGATGCTTGTCCAAGTAAGGGCAGCACCCAAGCACCGGTCCACCCACATACCAAATTATCAAAGTAACGAACGCGAATCATATGAACATGATGAAAACTAGCTTGACGATAATTCCCATGTGTCATCGGGAGCGCTTTCCTCCATATAAGAGTTTGTCCAGGCTTTTCCTTTGCTACAAAAAGGATTGGGCCATCTTGCTGCACCTTATTTACTTTTACTATTTGTCACTTGTTACCAATTATCTTATCACAAAAATATCTGTTACTGATAATTTCAGTGCTTGCAGAAAATACCTTACTGAAAATTGCCTATCATTTCCTTCTGCTCTTCGTTGGGTTCGACACTCTTACTTATCGAAAGGACTACGATAGATCCCCTACACTTGTGGGTCATCACTATCCTACCTAACTCCGCGGACAGGATAAGGCGCATTAAATGTGCTGCTTAGTGTCACATTGTGGCGTAGCCTGGCAAGCCTTACCGGGCCGATCCGCCACCTTCTCGTCTATCTGCATGACACGTTGCTGGACGGATGTCATCTGTAGGTTATTTCCTTTGGAAGTGGCTGCCACATATCGAATTACGGCAACTTAGTCACTTGAGGGCTTGACACCACAACGATTGATGACTTGAGTTGCTTGTGAGGTGGAGTGGTGGAGCCTTGGTCGGATGAGCCCACTCTTTGCGTCCCCGGCAGGCCTGCCAGGACAGTTTTGGGACTTGTCTTCGGGGCAACCTCGTCCTCGTCGGGCTCGCCTGACTGGCAAGGGAGGTTCTTACTTAGTGAGTTCTTGCTTCTTTATCTTGACTTAGTCTTCTTGATACCCCCCTTAATTTCTCCAAGGGCTAACCTCTTCTGCTCGATGTGGTCTTGGTAGCTGAGAGCTACTTCTGTGCGTGTGTGCAATCTGGGTAACATACACCAGAGTTTGTTGCACGGATAGAAGCCCCCGAGCCGGGCCCGAAGGCGCTACGGGGCGTCGTCGGGGTTGGCTCTATCAGGTACACAGGCAGCGGTCTTGGCGCTAGCTTGTTTCTGATATTTTTCTTGCTTCTTCATTAACCTGTGGTTGAATGAGGGCAGTTTCCACTCTTCCCGCTCGTCGTGCAAGCCGTCGTGGGGCGATCTTTGGGCCATGACCTGCTAGTTGCCCGTATCCGACTATTACGGGATGGTAACTATCCCTTTTTGCCATGCCGCCCTTGCCGATTCTGCCACGTACGCTGCATGCACTGAGCACGGTTGGTGGCGGAAATGCCAGATGTGGGAAGGAGCTCCTTGGCGAAAAGCCAGGCGCCGTGGATTGGTGCACGTGGGCGGTCTTGATTCTACACGCCGTTAGTAGTGTAGAGGAACCAGATTAGTGGAGCGGGCGGCGGTCTCCAGGGTGAGGAGCCAGCCCCCAGCCCGTCCTACTTATAAAAGAGGGGAGGTGGGCGAGGGTTTAAGTCACACACATCTTCTCCTCCTCACTCGCCTCCTTCCTACTGCTCAGATGGTGAGGCGAAGGGGACGTGTTGGCGCCCCAGCGGTGGCGACGAGAGCTTCTTCTCGACAGCGTCCTCCTCCCCGAATCGATGACGCGGGGGCGGAATCCAGCGCTCGTGGCCGAGATGCAGGACGCGGGCGAGGCTGCCCTCGGGGTCGAGGAAGACGGTGGATCCGTGGTCCTCCGTCCTCCGGCTCCTCCGGAGCCGGCGGAAGGCTACATTGGGGATCATCCATTGGAATTCGTCATCAAGCTGTGTGGACCTCCGTCTGGTCACCTTCGGCTCCCTACCCCTTTCGCCAGGGCGATGGAGGTAGATCAACCGTCGACGTTGAGGCTGTACATGAGGTGCTGCTGTAATGGCAGCATGTAGGTGAACACAGAGTTCCCGACCCCTCACGTTATGCTCCTCTGGCGTGCTTGGAAAACCTTCATGCGTGTCCATAGTTTGATGGCAGGGCACGTCATCCATTTCAAGTTAATGGAGGCGGCCCTGCTGTCTGTCAAGGTCTTCAGATGCTTGGGTGCTCGTTTAGGGTGTTGTGTGGAGAGCTCGACCGACGACAAAATCTTCTCGAGCGACATTGATGAGGAGGACAATGACGGCGATGATGTCAGAGTCGGTGGGGAGGGCGAGGACTCCGACTCCGGCTGATCGCCAGTCGCACCATAACCGTCAATCAACGGCGCCACCACCTCCACCTGCCCTTCCCCCGGCATGGTGATTTGCCGGGGAGTTGGATGGGGAGGTGCGGGTGGTGTCTCTGATTCCTCCAGCAGTCCTCCAGTTGGTCCCCAGTAGGCCTCCTCGTGGCTTCCGACTTCGTTCGCCCTGCCACGTCCTGCTGGCCCTGGTGGCGGTGATCATGGGGCTGTTTGCGTCGCTCTCTTCACCATCACCTTCGCCCAGGTACTCCTTTTGTCCTCTTCTCCTCCCACCGCAGTGCCTAGGAAAGGAGAGGATTACGGGGCACTTAACTTTTTTCATTCTAAATGTTGGGGAACGTAGTATTTTAAAATTTTCCTACGATCACGCAAGATCTATCTACCAGATGCATAGCAACGAGAGGGAAGAGTGTGTCTACGTACCCTCGTAGACCGGAAGCGGAAGCGTCAAGTGACGCGGTTGATGTAGTCGAACTTCTTCGCGATTCAACCGATCAAGCACCGAACGTATGGCACCTCCGCGTTCAGCACACGTTCAGCTTGATGACGTCCCACGAGCTCTTGATCCAGTTGAGCTTCACGGGAGAGTTTCGTCAGCACGACGGCGTGGTGACGGATATGATGTATTCATCGGCGCAGGGCTTCGCCTAAGCACCGCGACGGTATGACCGAGGTGTGTTTCTGTGGAGGGGGGCACCGCACACGGCTGGAACAATTCAACTTGTGTGTCCTAGGGCGCCCCCCTGCCCCCGTATATAAAGGAGCAAGGGAGAGGCCGGCCCTAGAGGGGGCATGCCAAGTGTGGGGAGTCCTACTAGGACTCCCAAGTCCTAGTAGGATTCCCCTTTCCTTTCCGGAGTAGGAGAGAAGGAAAGAGGGGGAGAGGGAGAAGGAAAAGGGGGCTGCACCCCTTGTCCAATTCGGAACAGAAGGGGGGCACGCGCCTCCTTCCTTTTGGCCTCTCTCTTCTATTCCCGTAACTCCCCGGTACTCCGAAAATACCCGAATCACTCGGAACCTTTCCGATGTCCGAATATAGTCGTCCAATATATCGATTTTTACGTCTCGACCATTTCGAGACTCCTCGTCACGTCCCCGGTCTCATCCGGGACTCCGAACTCCTTCGGTACATCAAAACTCATAAACTCATAATACCGATCGTCATCAAACGTTAAGCGTGCGGACCCTACGGGTTCGAGAACTATGTAGACATGACCGAGACTCATCTCCGGTCAATAACCAATAGCGGAACCTGGATGCTCATATTGGCTCCTACATATTCTACGAAGATCTTTATCGGTCAAACCGCATAACAACATACGTTGTTCCCTTTGTCATCGGTATGTTACTTGCCCGAGATTCGATCGTCGATATCTCCATACCTAGTTCAATCTCGTTACCGGTAAGTCTCTTTACTCGTTCCGTAACACATCATCTCGTGACTAACTCATTAGTCCTTTGCTTGCAAGGCTTATTGTGATGTGTGTTACCGAGAGGGCCCAGAGATACCTCTCCGACATTCGGAGTGACAAATCATAATCTTGATCTATGCCAACACCACGAATACTTTTGGAGACACCTGTAGAGCATCTTTATGATCACCCAGTTACGTTGTGACGTTTGATAGCACTCAAGGTGTTCCTACGGTATTCGGGAGTTGCATAATCTCATAGTCATAGGAACATGTATAAGTCATGAAGAAAACAATAGCAGTAAAACTAAACGATCATAGTGCTATGCTAACGGATGGGTCTAGTCCATCACATCATTCTCCTAATGATGTGATCCCGTTGATCAAATGACAACTCATGTCTATGGTTAGGAAACATAACCATCTTTGATCAATGAGCTAGTCTAGTAGAGGCATACTAGGGACACTCTGTTTTGTCTATGTATTCACACATGTACTAAGTTTCCGGTTAATACAATTCTAGCATGAATAATAAACATTTATCATGATATAAGGAAATATAAATAACAACTTTATTATTGCCTCTAGGGCATATTTCCTTCAGTCTCCCACTTGAACTAGAGTCAATAATCTAGCTCGCATCGCCATGTGATTTAATACCGATAGTTCACATCGTTATGTGAATAACACCCATAGTTCACATCGCCATGTGACCAATACCCAAAGCGTTTACTAGAGTCAATAATCTAGTTCACATCGCCATGTGATTAATACCCAAGAGTAATAAGGTGTGATCATGTTTTGCTTGTGAGAGAAGTTTAGTCAACGGGTCTGTCACATTCAGATCCGTATGTATTTCGCAAATTTCTATGTCTACAATGCTCTGCATGGAGCTACTCTAGCTAATTGCTCCCACTTTCAATACGCATCCATATTGATACTTAGAGTCATCTGGATTTAGTGTCAAAGCTTGCATCGGCGTAACCCTTTACGACGAACTCTTTATCACCTCCATAATCGAGAAACATTTCCTTAGTCATCCAGTTACTAAGGATAATTTTTGACCGCTGTACAGTGATCTACTCCTGGATCACTATTGTACCCCCTTGACAAACTCATGGCAAGGTACACAACATGTTTGGTACACAGCATGGCATACTTTATAGAACATATGGCTGAGGCATAGGGAATGACTTTCATTCTCTCTATATTTTTCTGCCGTGGTCTGGCTTTGAGTCTTACTCAACTTCACACCTTACAAGTCAGGCAAGAACTCCTTCTTTGACTGATCCATTTTGAACTACTTCAAAATCTTATCAAGGTATGTACTTATCGAAAGTCTTATCAAGCGTCTTGATCTATCTCTATAGATCTTGATGCCCAATATGTAAGTAGCTTCACCAAGGTCTTTCTTTGAAAAACTCCTTTCAAACACTCCTTTATGCTTTCCAGAAAATTCTACATCATTTCCGATTGACAATATGTCATTCACATATACTTATCAGAAAGGTTGTAGTGCTCCCACTCACTTCTTGTAAATATAGGCTTCACCGCAAGTATGTATAAATCTATATGCTTTGATCAACTTATCAAAGCGTATATTCCAACTCCGAGATGCTTACACCAGTCCATAGATGGATCGCTGGAGCTTGCACATTTCGTTAGCACATTTAGGATTGACAAAATCTTCTGGTTGCATCATATACAAGTCTTCTTTAATAAATCCATTAAAGAATGCAGTTTTGTTATCCATTTGCCAGATTTCATAAAATGCGGCAATTGCTAACATGATTCGGACAGACTTAAGCATCGCTACGGGTGAGAAAGTCTCATCGTAGTCAACTCCTTGAACTTGTTGAAAAAACATTCGCAACAAGTCGAGCTTTGTAAACAGTAACATTACCGTCAGCGTCGGTCTTCCTCTTGAAGATCCATTTATTTTCGATGGCTTGCTGATCATCGGGCAAGTCAACCAAAGTCCACACTTTGTTCTCATACATGGATCCCATCTCAGATTTCAAGGCCTCAAGCCTTTTTGCGGAATCTGGGCTCATCATCGCTTCCTCATAGTTCGTAGGTTCATCATGGTCTAGTAACATGATTTCCAGAACTGGGTTGCCGTACAACTCTGGTGCGGAACGTACTCTGGTTGATCTACGACGTTCAGCAGAAACTTGATCCAAAGTTTCATGATCATCATCATTAGCTTCCTCACTAATTGGTGTAGGAATCACTGGAACTAGTTTCTGTGATGTTCCACTTTCCAATTCGGGAGAAGGTATAATTACCTCATCAAGTTCTACTTTCCTCCCACTCACTTCTTTCGAGAGAAACTCCTTCTCTAGAAAGGATCCACTCTTAGCAACAAAGACCTTGCCTTCGGATCTGTGATAGAAGGTGTACCCAACAGTTTCTTTTGGGTATCCTATGAAGATTTACTTCTCTGATTTGGGTTCGAGCTTATCATGTTGAAACCTTTTCACATAAGCATCGCAGTCCCAAACTTAAAGAAATGACAGCTTAGGTTTCTCGTCAAACCACAGTTCATACGGTGTCATCTTCACGGATTTAGATGGTGCCCTATTTAACGTGAATGTAGCTGTCTCTAATGCATAACCCCAAAAGCGATAGTGGTAGATTGGTAAGAGACATCATCGATCGTACCATATCTAATAAATTACGGTTATGACGTTCGGACACACTATTACACTATGGTGTTCCAGGTGGCGTGAGTAGTGAAACTATTTCACATTGTTTTTACTGAAGGCCAAACTCGCTAACTCAAATATTTTACCTCTACGATCATATCGTAGAAACTCTTATTTTCTGTTATGATGATTCTCCACTTCACTCTGAAATTCTTTGAACTTTTCAAATGTTTCAGACTTGTGCTTCATTAAGTAGATATACCCATATCTGCTCAAATCATCAGTGAAGGTAAGAAAATAACGATACCCGCCGCGAGCTTCAACACTCATTGGCCCACATGCATCAGTATGTATGATTTCCAACAAATCTGTTGCTCGCTCCATAGTTCCGGAGAATGGAGTTTTAGTCATCTTGCCCATGAGGCATGGTTCGCAAGCACCAAGTGATTCATAATCAAGTGATTCCAAAAGTCCATCACTATGGAGTTTCTTCATGCGTTTTACACCAATATGACCTAAACGGCAGTGCCACAAATAAGTTGCACTATCATTATTAACCTTGCATCTTTTGGCTTCAATATTATGAATATGTGTATCACATGATCGAGATCCAACAAACCATTTTCATTGGGTGTATGACCATAGAAGGTTTTATTCATGTAAACAGAACAACAATTATTCTCTAACTTACATGAATAACCGTATTGCAATAAACATGATCAAATCATATTCATGTTCAACACAAACACCAAATAACACTTATTTAGGTTCAACACTAATCCCGAAAGTATAGGGAGTGTGCGATGATGATCATATCAATCTTGGAACTACTTCCAATACACATCGTCACTTCATCCTTTAACTAGTTTATGTTCATTATGCAACTCCCATTTCGAGTTACTACTCTTTAGCAACTGAACCAATATCAAATACCGAGGGGTTGCTATGAACACTAGTAAAATACACATCAATAATTTGTATATCAAATATACCTTTGTTCACTTTGCCATCCTTCTTATCCGCCAAATATCTAGGGCAGTTCCACTTCTAGTGACCATTTCCTTTGCAGTAGAAGCACTTAGTTTCAGGCTTGAGTTTAGCTTTGGGTTTCTTCACGGGAGTGACAACTTGCTTGTCATTCTTCTTGAAGTTCCCCTTTTATCCCTTTGCCCTTTACTTGAAACAAGTGGTCTGGTTAACCATCAACACTTGATGCTCTTTCTTGATTTCTACCTTCGCCGATTTCAGCATCGTGAAGAGCTCGGGAATTACTTTCGTCATCCCTTGCATATTATAGTTCATCACGAAATTCTACTAACTTGGTGATAGTGTCTGGAGAACTTTGTCAATTACTATCTTATCTGGAAGATTAACTCCCACTTGATTCAAGCAATTGTACTACCCAGACAATCTGAGCACATGCTCACTAGTTGAGCTATTCTCCTCCATCTTGTAGGCAAAGTACTGTCAGAGGTCTTATACCTCTCGACACGGGCATGAGTATGAAATACTAATTTCAACTCTTGGAACATCTCATATGCTCCGTGGCGTTCAAAACGTTTTTGAAGTCCCGGTTATAAGCCGTAAAGCATGGTGCACTAAACTATCAAGTAGTCATCATACCGAGCTTTTGTCAAAACGTTCATAACGTCTACATCTGCTCCTGCAATAGGTCTGTCACCTAGCGGTGCATCACAGACATATTTCTCTGTGCAGCAATGAGGATAATCCTCAGATCACGAAACAATTCCGCATCATTGCTACTAACATCTTTCAACTTGGTTTTCTCTAGGAATATACAAAAAAAAAATAAACGTGGAGCAACATCGCGAGCTATTGATCTACAACATAGATATGCTAATACTACCAGGACTAAGTTCATGATAAATTAAAGTTCAATTAATCATATTACTTAAGAACTCCCACTTAGATAGACATCCCTCCGGTCATCTAAATGATCACGTGATCCAAATCAACTAAACCATGTCCGATCATCACGTGAGATGGAGTAGTTTCAATGGTGAACATCTTTATGTTGATCATATCTACTATATGATTCACGCTCGACCTTTCGGTCTCCAGTGTTCCGAGGCCATATCTGCATATGCTAGGCTCGTCAAGTTTAACCCGAGTATTCTGCGTGTGCAAAACTGGCTTACACCCGTTGTATTTGAACGTAGAGCTTATCACACCCGATCATCACGTGGTATCTCGGCACGACGAACTTTCGCAACGGTGCATACTCAGGGGGAACACTTATACCTTGAAAATTAGTAAGGGATCATCTTATAATGCTACCGTCGTTCTAAGCAAAATAAGAAGCATAATAAGATAAACATCACATGCAATCAAAATATGTGACATGATATGGCCATCAACAACTTGTGCTTTTGATCTCCATCTCCAAAGCACCGTCATGATCACCTTCGTCACCGGCGCGACACCTTGATCTCCATCGTAGCATCGTTGTCGTCTCGCCAACTATTGCTTCTACGACTATCGCTACTGCTTAGTGATAAAGTAAAGCAATTACATGGCGATTGCATTTCATACAATAAAGCGACAACCATATGGCTCCTGCCAGTTGCCGATAACATTACAAAACATGATCATCTCATACAAAACCGTATAACTCATCATGTCTTGACCATATCACATCACAACATGCCCTGCAAAAACAAGTTAGACGTCCTCTACTTTGTTGTTGCAAGTTTTACGTGGCTGCTACGGGCTTAGCAAGAACCGTTCTTACCTACGCATACAAAACCACAACGATGTTTCGTCAAGTATGTGCTGTTTTAACCTTCACAAGGACCGGGCGTAGCCATACTTGATTCAGCTAAAGTGAGAGAGACAGACACCCGCCAGTCACCTTTAAGCAACGAGTGCTCGTAACGGTGAAACCAGTCTCGCGTAAGCGTACGCGTAATGTCGGTCCGGGCCGCTTCATCTCACAATACCGCCGAAGCAAAGTATGACATGCTGGTAAGCAGTATGACTAGTATCGCCCACAACTCATTGTGTTCTACTCGTGCATATCATCTACGCATAGACCTGGCTCATGATGCCACTGTTGGGGAACGTAGTATTTTAAAATTTTCCTACGATCACGCAAGATCTATCTACCAGATGCATAGCAACGAGAGGGAAGAGTGTGTCTACGTACCCTCGTAGACCGGAAGCGGAAGAGTCAAGTGACGCGGTTGATGTAGTCGAACTTCTTCGCGATTCAACCGATCAAGCACCGAACGTATGGCACCTCCGCGTTCAGCACACGTTCAGCTTGATGACGTCCCACGAGCTCTTGATCCAGTTGATCTTCACGGGAGAGTTTCGTCAGCACGACGGCGTGGTGACGGATATGATGTATTCACCGGCGCAGGGCTTCGCCTAAGCACCGCGACGGTATGACCGAGGTGTGTTTCTGTGGAGGGGGGCACCGCACACGGCTGGAACAATTCAACTTGTGTGTCCTAGGGTGCCCCCCTGCCCCCGTATATAAAGGAGCAAGGGAGAGGCCGGCCCTAGAGGGGGCATGCCAAGTGTGGGGAGTCCTACTAGGACTTCCAAGTCCTAGTAGGATTCCCCTTTCCTTTCCGGAGTAGGAGAGAAGGAAAGAGGGGGAGAGGGAGAAGGAAAAGGGGGCTGCACCCCTTGTCCAATTCGGACCAGAAGGGGGGCACGCGCCTCCTTCCTTTTGGCCTCTCTCTTCTATTCTCGTAACTCCCCGGTACTCCGAAAATACCCGAATCACTCGGAACCTTTCCGATGTCCGAATATAGTCGTCTAATATATCGATTTTTACGTCTCGACCATTTCGAGACTCCTCATCATGTCCCCGGTCTCATCCGGGACTCCGAACTCCTTCGGTACATCAAAACTCATAAACTCATAATACCGATCGTCATCAAACGTTAAGCGTGCGGACCCTACGGGTTCGAGAACTATGTAGACATGACCGAGACTCATCTCCGGTCAATAACCAATAGCGGAACCTGGATGCTCATATTGGCTCCTACATATTCTACGAAGATCTTTATCGGTCAAACCGCATAACAACATACGTTGTTCCCTTTGTCATCGGTATGTTACTTGCCCGAGATTCGATCGTCGGTATCTCCATACCTAGTTCAATCTCGTTACCGGTAAGTCTCTTTACTCGTTCCGTAACACATCATCTCGTGACTAACTCATTAGTCTTTTGCTTGCAAGGCTTATTGTGATGTGTGTTACCGAGAGGGCCCAGAGATACCTCTCCGACATTCGGAGTGACAAATCCTAATCTTGATCTATGCCAACACCACAAATACTTTCGGAGACACCTGTAGAGCATCTTTATGATCACCCAGTTACGTTGTGACGTTTGATAGCACACAAGGTGTTCCTACGGTATTCGGGAGTTGCATAATCTCATAGTCATAGAAACATGTATAAGTCATGAAGAAAACAATAGCAGTAAAACTAAACGATCATAGTGCTATGCTAACGGATGGGTCTAGTCCATCACATCATTCTCCTAATGATGTGATCCCGTTGATCAAATGACAACTCATGTCTATGGTTAGGAAACATAACCATCTTTGATCAATGAGCTAGTCTAGTAGAGGCATACTAGGGACACTCTGTTTTGTCTATGTATTCACACATGTACTAAGTTTCCGGTTAATACAATTCTAGCATGAATAATAAACATTTACCATGATATAAGGAAATATAAATAACAACTTTATTATTGCCTCTAGGGCATATTTCCTTCACTAAAATGTGAAGGCGCTTGCCAAACTTTAGTCTAAGTTATGTAATCTTCTTTTTCCATGTTTGTATTCTGTAAGGTCTGTACTTGCTCATCAGCATATTAATGAAAAATATAAGCTTTGCCAGGTACTTGTGCATGTATAATAGCCATGGAGAGGATAGATGCCTCTATATATGTGTTCAAGTTAACAAGTTTTCCCTGGAAGGCTATCCTGTTGGTACCCTCAGTTTGTTGCCACAGTGCTGGGCCTGCCGGGCATTAAACTATCAAGAGGGACCAGCCCCTCGCCAAGATTTTTCCGCTGAAAGTCACTGTGACCATCTGGACCGAAGCAACGTTCGAGCCAAGGGATGGGAGCACCTATGCTTCGAAGGCGACGATTTATTCATATGCACAAGTTTCACTTACAGAATACGTATGGAAAATGAGAACTTATCTGTTTGGCTTGTCGATGACCGCTATGTAGGCTTGTCTTCATTTCTTCTCTTCGGTATCAAGTTCGCGGTAAGAAACCTGCAGCTCAATGCAGATGAAAACAATGCCATATGCGATCTTTTATACATGAACATGCCATGCTCATGATATGCTTATGCATGCAATCAATCTTCTTCGAGGGCCCCCTAGTGCTTCATTTATTCCTCTGTTGCTCAGGGTCTGCGCCTGGCTTTGTACAAAGGGTTACAGGCAACTGAGGCAAAGCTTGTACAAAAGGGTGGCTGCCGCGCAGGGCCCGACAGCCGCGCCTTATGGGTAGAACTTACGGAGATGCTCAATGTTGCATGAGTTTTGTAATTGAATTCCATCTCCGATCTCCAGACGGATTGCTCAAGGTCTAGTGACTCGTACTACCCGGTAAGGGCCTTCCCACTTTGGCGCAGCTTGTTTGTACCTTTGGCGTACTGAACGCGCCTAAGGACAAGGCCATCGTCCTCAAAACTCCGGGCATTAACCCCGCGGCTGTGATAGCGACGCATGGCTTGCTAGTAGCGTGCAGCACGCATAGCAGCCCAGAGACGGTTCTCCTCAAGTAGCACAACGTCGTCACGCTGGTGCTGTTCTTGTGCTACTTCATCGTAGGCAAGTACTCGATGTGACCTGTAAATGAGTTCCATAGGGATAAATGCTTCTTCCCCATAGACTAGGGAGAAGGCAGTCTACTGGGGGACCAAAGAATCACCGGTAGCTCGTTGATTCATCGCCTGCCATGCTTCTGCAACTTATCAAATGTTCTTGTCTTGTGACCTCGCAACACTTCAATGTTTGCCCTCTCAGCTTGTCCGTTGCTCCTTGGGTGAACAACGAAGGCGAATGATATCTTGCTTCGGAGGGCATGAACATATTGCATGAAGGTGTGGCTCGTGAATTGGGTGCCATTGTTGGTGATGATTCGGGTAGAGACTCCGAAGCGGCATACCAATCCTTTCAAGAACTTGATAGCTGACTGTGTGGTCACCTTTCTCACGGGCTCTACTTCTGGCCACTTTGTAAACTTGTCGATTGCAACGAACAAGAATTCAAAGCCCCAACAGCTGGGGGAAGGGGCTCAAGATATCGAGCCCCCAGACCGAAAACTGCCATGACAAAGGGATCATTTCAAGAGCTTGGGCAGGCTGATGGATATTCTTGGAATGGAACTGGCAGGCTTCACACTTGGTGACTAGCTCGATTGCGCCTTGGAGGGTTGTGGGCTAGTAGAATCCTTGCCGAAAAACTTTCCCAACCAAGGCCATTGATCCAATGTGGGAGCCGCACATACCCTTGTGTATCTCTACTAGTAGTTCCTTTCCTTCTTCCCATCAAATGAACCTCAATTTCACACCATTTGGCCTTCTTTTGTACAATGTGTCATCAACGAACTGATACATACTGGCCCTCTGAGCTACTCTTTCAGATTCTTCTTGCTCTTCGGGAAGTTATCCTGTTTGGAGGAAATGGACAATGTGACGTGCCCAAGTTGGAGCCTGTGGCTCGGCAACGAGGATTCACGGCACCTCCTTATTCACGGGAGCGCCGTCACACCCCAGATGTAAAACTTCCTTATATGGCAGTATATACTTCCATTTGGCCCTATCTTTCCTTGGGGGTTTGTCCTTTTCATTATTGCATTGTCATGTTTTTCATTATTGCATTATCATACATTTGCTTCATTACCATCATTGCATCATGGTCACATCATATGGCATTCCACCTTGTCATTTTGCACTTCTCATCCTTACTATGTTCATGTGAGTTTTCTTGCTCATGATGTGGTGGTTTGATGCAAGGGCATGCTCAAGCCATAACCACTTCCAAACTTCACCGCCCCCTCCTTCCCCTTTCTTTCTATTCCCTTTTGTTTTTGAAGTGCCTTTTTCCCTCCTCCTTTAATGTTCATCTTCTCCCAACATTTATGGCACCATGTCCTAAGCCACTATGCCAAGCCTCACCCTAATTAGAAGTGTTTTGGTCAGGTTCAAAAATGACCTAAGTTTGAATCATATTCAAACTTCTTTTATTCTTCTACCCCTAAAAGTGTCCAACTCATTTTTATAAAATAGGGCATAATTCCAGGAGCTAATGGATATTTTTATTTCTCCCTAATTCCTCTCCTATCAACCTGGGCTTTCCTTTTTGTTTTTCTGCCTAAAGAAAACGAAAAGAAAAGGCAGCAGCAGCAGTGCAGGAGCAGCCCAGCACAGTAGGCCAACCTAGGCCTCAGCCACCAGGCCGGCCCAGCTAGCCAGCACAGCAACCCGCAACCCAGCCAGCCCGGGCGTCCCTCTCTCCCTTTCTCACCCGTGCACCCACGCGCCCCCCTCTGTGTCGCCTCCACGTGGCCAGGATGGGCCCGCGCGTGAGTGATCGCGACCGCAGCCACGCCCACCTTTTCGTCCTCCTCTCGCTCTCGCCATGGGGACCGCGAGCACGAGCGTCCCGTCATGTGTCGCCATCGCCATAGCCCCTTTTAATCCTCCTCTCTATGTCCACTAGCTTCCTAGGGTTCCCCTCTTCCTCTCCCCGCCGCCCGGTGAGCTCTAGGCAACCAGATCCCCCACCTGCTCGCTGTCCCGAACGCATCTAGGTGCACGGCCTCGTCGCCGGCGTGCTCCCCGTCCTCCTCTGCCTCGCCGACCGGGTCCAACTGCTTCCCCGACGTCGTCTACGTCCCCGACATCGACTACACGGAGCTGATGGCTCCGCCTGCTTCCTCTACTTCCTCGCCTACAACTCCAGCCGCCGCGGGCGTTCGTCCACCCTCGCCGTCGACTCCGACCCCCTCACGGCAAGCCGAGCATGTCATCGCGTTCGTGGTGAGCTCACCAACCTCCCCATGCCTTCCCGCTCGTTTGCGCGTTATAGCAGCGAGTTCGTTGTGCGCCCGAACTCGCCACCGTAGGACCTCGTCTCCAGCGAGTGCTCCGACCTCCTCTCGCCCCGTTTAGGTGTCCAGTGCCCTCGTCGTGTTCCTCTTAGGCGATTCCCCGTGCATAGTGGGTAGTTTAGCCTCTGGCCTCGCCGCGTCCTTCTCCATCGTGTCGTTGTTGTCGTAGGTCTCCGACGTCGACTCTGTCATCGTATGGTGCATCTAGTGGCACCCTGATACGTCACCAACGTATCTATAATTTTTTATTGTTCCATGCTATTATTTATGAAGTCTTGGATGTTTAATGGGCTTTACCATTAACTTTTATATCATTTTTGGGACTAACCTACTAACCCAAAGGCCTAGTCCAGATTGTTGTTTTTTGCCTATTTCAGGGTTTTGCAGAAAAAGAATATCAAATGGGGTCCAAACGGAATGAAACCTTTGCGAGAGATATTTTTGGAGAAAATCACGCCAGAGGAACTTGAGAACCATGTCAGGGGAGCATCGAGTGGCCATCGAGGGTGGGGGCACGCCCCCCTTCCTAGGGCGCGCCCCCCTGCCTTGAGGCCCCCTCGAGCATCCCCCGGTGCCCTCCTTCTTCCTATATAAGTCCACGTACCCCAGAAACTCCATGAACAGAGAAAAAACCCTAATTCCACCGCAGTACCTTCTGTTCCCGTGGAGATCCCATCTTGGAGCCTGTTCCGGAGCTCCACCAGAGGGGGATCCATCACGGAGGCCTTCATCATCATCATCATCGCCCTCATCATGAGTTGTGAGTAGTTTACCACAGACCTTCGGGTCCATAGCAAGTATCTAGATGGCTTCTTCTCTTTCGCTGGATCTCAATACAAAGTTCTTCTCGGTCTTCGAGGAGATCTATTCGATGTAATCTGTTTTTGCGGTGTGTTTGTCGAGATCCGATGAATTGTGAGTTTATGATCAAGGTTATCTATGAAATTTATTCTGTTCTTCTCTTAACTTTTTATGTGTTCTCATAATATCCTTGCAAGTATCTTCGAATTATTGGTTTGGTTTGGCCTACTAGATCTATAGTTCTTGCAATGGGAGAAGTGCTTGGCTTTGGGTTCAATCTTGCGGTGTCCTTTCCCAGTGACAGTAGGGGCAGCAAGGCATGTATTGTATTGTTGCCATCGAGGATAAAAAGATGGGGTTCACATCATATTGCTTGAGTTTATCCCTCTACATCATGTCATCTTGCCTAAGGCGTTACTCTGTTCTTATGAACTCAATACACTAGATGCATGCTGGATAGCGGTCGATGTGTGGAGTAATAGTAGTAGATGCATGCAGGAGTCGGTCTACATGTCTCGGACGTGATGCCTATATACAATGATCATGCCTAGATAGTCTCATAATTATTCGCTTTTCTATCAATTGCTCGACAGTAATTTGTTTACCCGCCGTAGAATATCGCTATCATGAGAGAAGCCACTAGAGGAAACTATGCCCTCCTGGTCTATTCTCAACATATCAATCTACATCTACTTTACTTTTACCGCTTTTATTTGCTGTTTTATTAAACTAAAAATACCAAAAATATCAACTATCATTTCTATCATATCTCACTTTCGTAAGTGACCGTAAAGGGATTGACAACCGCTTATCGCGTTGGCTGTGAAGTTCTTATTTGTTTGTGCAGGTGCGAGGGACTCGCGCGTGGTCTCCTACTGGATTGATACCTTGGTTCTCAAAAACTGAGGGAAATACTTACGCTACTGTGTTGCATCTCCCTTTCTTCTTCGAGGGAATACAACGCAAGCTCAAGAGGTAGCACACCCAGGGGCGCGGGATCCCTCCGCGGACCCGTCGCGTGCCTTCGCTGTCCTTATTGGTCGCCGGAGCAGCCGTTGCGCCTCGCCGTCGCCTCTGCTTCGCCGAAGTGCAGTGGCATGTTCCCCCACTCTGAATATATTTTAGGTGCATGATGGCTTCTCGCCCCTCGTTGGTTACCCCAAGTGGAAGGTTGAGATGTAGCGTAGCGGCAAATTTCCCTTGGCAAAGATACCAAGGATCGAATCCCGTGAGACTCCGAGGGTCGACAAATAGGTGTCAACGGCGCCAGAAACTTAGCGGTTGACGGGACCTGCACACAGATACATATAACTTTTCTCCCAACGAGTACAGAGAGGTTGTCAATCCCTCCGGCCTTGTTGTTTACAAAGGATCAAACACAAGAGATAATAATGATAGCTATGACTGCAACTAGGAAATAAAAACAGGAAGTAAATAGAAGGTGTGATCAGCGGTGGTAATATGGACCGGGGTCCCATGATGTTCACTAGTGATGTCTCTCTCCCAAAAGACGATAAAACAGCAAAGCGAGGTAAACAAATTATAGCTGGGCAATTGACAGGATTATGTGCGCAAACCAATGCTAACTATGCTGCAAAGAAAGGTAGAGGCTCAAAAGCATGAGCGGTACGCCAAGGCAAGTAGACCGAAATCCATCTGCATCTACTACTAATCATCCACCTTGAGATATCTATCCTGAACATCTCGCTGGTATTAAGTTGCGAATCCCACCCAAAGTGTAAACTCAAAGCAACAGACAACTGCATTAAAAGAACTTTGCGTAAAGTAAACAATCCTTGCACCCGCAAGTACAAGCACCGTTGTTTTCTCCCTTGTGGCAACAGCACATCCCCTAGACTCATGTTTCTGTCACTCAAGCTAGTCATCAGGGGGCATGAACCCACAATCAAGCATAACGCTCCCTCTTGGAGTTACTACCTACTACTTGGCCAAAGCAATAAACAGCAACGGAGAACATGCAAGAATTACTCAAGAACAAAGATATAAAAGAGGTGAATCAAATATATTACTCAAACACAATCTGAACATAGTCTCATAATCCATCATATCCCAGCAAACTCAGCAAAGCAACAGTAGAAAGATTACATATGTGCCTCGCTCATGTAGGGCAGCTCACGAGGTCTAAACCATGAAGAGCAAAGAGGGGAGGAGAACATCACATAGCTACTGATCATGGACCCATGGTCCAAGGTGGACTACTCACGACTCATCCGGGAAGCGTCCATGGTGGTGGAGAAGCTTCCGGTGGTGGTTCTCCCCTCCGGCAGGGTGCCGGGAAGAGTTCTCCTGATGCTCCCGATCTTGGAAGCGCTGCGGCGGCGGAACAGAGGCGAGATCGCGAAAAAGGGTTCTGTCCTCGAGGGTTTCGGGACGAGAGGGATATATATGCGTAGGGGGGCAGCCAGAGGCGGGGCAGGGGCCCCAGGCGCCCCCCTGGCGCGGCCAGGGGTGGGGCCGCGCCAGGTGGCCGCCTGGGCCTCCCCTGGCTCCCCTCTGGCCCATCTTTGGTTCTTCGCGAAGCTTCCTGTACGCTGATTTTTCCTATATTTTTCCTGGAATTTTTGGAGCACTTTTAATATGGGGTAAACCTGAAATAGAAAAAGAGCAGAAAACAGGAACTGGCACTGTGGTGCACTGAGTTAATAGGTTAGTCCAAATATGATCAAAAGTGTATGGAAGTGCATCAATATCATAGCAATATCACACAAAAGAAGCATGGAGCAAGCAGAAATTATAGATATGTCTTGGACGTATCAACATCCCCAAGCTTAATTCCTGTTCGTCCTCGAGTAGGTAAATGATAACAAGCATAATTTCTGTGGTGACATGCTACCAACCATATAAGAACTTTTTAAGTAAAGCAATCATGGCATGTAATTCAATTCAAGTCATAACAAGCAAGAGTCTATATTAGCATTGTAACAAGCAACATAAGAACATAAAGGTGCAAGAGCTCTCGCTGTCCGTGACTCGAATGTCTCCAAATGGTGTTTGCGTGCAAGAAAGGGGATAGGGATATACGAGAGAGTAAAATGTAGTTTTTGTATTGTTGAGAACTTAATCTACTAAAGTTTCACACTTGGTCTTCTTTGGAATCTTATCTTGACTCATCCCCAGACCACTAGCCAGGTACAAGTCAAAATGATCCACTCCCTTTCGATATTTTGAGCACTCATGCAATGGATGAGCGTAAGCAAGAAAGTTGACACTTAGGATGGCCAAGAGAGAAAAATGATGAAGGGGGAAGACAAAAAAGGTGTGAAAGGCTCACATCAATGAGGACAATCATAGGCGAGAGAAAGCCAAATGATAGATATGATGTGAGGAGTAGGGATTGCCATGCAACGGATGCACATATGAGCTAAGGTAAGCTCTCCAATGGAATTAGTGGGGGTGCATCCAACTTGCTCGCTCAAGAAGACCTAGAGCTCTTTTGAGGAGGCTCATCATTGGAATATACAAGCCAAGTTCTATAGTGTGAAGGTCCCCACATAGCTATACGCATGAATGATAATCACTATGGAGTACAAGGTATAAGATGGAGTACGAGTGTGGATCTCTCAAAAGGAATAGTAGTGTGCCCCCTTCTCTCTTTTTATTTCTTTTTCTCTTTTTTCTCTTTTTTATTTTTTATTTTTTTGTGGCCTCAATGGCTCTTTCTATTTAACTCTCATCTGTCCTCTTTGGGATCTTTTGATTTTGTCCTCTTTGGGATCTTTTCCTCACTTTAGGGGCAACACTCTATATATTACAAGAAGTATAGAAGATCTTTCACACTTTACAAAAGTACTCAACATAAAGAAAATGAAACTATCATGATGTATGCAAATGTATGCATCTGCCGGTGTAGCAGGATACGCAATGATACTAGCGCGTCATGTAGCAATGATTAGGGCAAGGCCCAACTAGCATGCGGCTCATCGATCAAGCAAAAAGCATGTATGACATGAAGATCAAGTCATGAGAAGATGGATGTTGCATGGCAATGTATCTCGGAAAGGCTATGGAAATGCCTTGATAGGTAGGTATGGTGGCTGTTTTGAGGAAGGATATAATGAGGCTTATGATGACAGAGCGTATCGTGCCAAGGATTTGGATGCACCGGCGAAGTATGCGCCAACTCTCGAGGTGAGAAAGGGCAATGCACGGTACCGAAGAGGCTAGAAAAATATGGCTAGGTGGAAGTGTCAACTTTCGAATACTCACATTAGTCCGAAGAACTCATGCACTTATTATCGGTAACTCTCAATCTAATTAGGAGGTTCACGAAGAGACAAGTACCCCGAGGAGGAGTGTATGGGGGTTTGGTTATCCTTGTGCATCCTCGACTCATGGTACGTGAGTGTACTCTAATATTCGATCCCTCCAAAGATTAGTGATCCATCTAGTAGCTAAAGTTCTCAACTATTTTGTAGGTTTTCGAAAATAAACACGGATTGCCCAAAATACGACATCTATCACTAATAGGCTAAAGCTCTTGACACCAAAAGTTCAGACATTACTCATGGCAATACCTCAAAACTATTGCAAGTTACTACTAAAATTAAATAGCAACCTCAGTTACCTACTTTAAGTTAAGACACACAACTCAGTGCAACAGGCAAACTCTCTTAACAAGATAAACATGAAAACTCAAGAGAGTTCAGCAACCAACTAAACAAAAGCTCTTTAAAAAGAAAAGCATGAAAACTAAGAGCTAAACATGACAGCAGCTATGGAAAGACAAAGAACACACATAGCAAAGATAAGCATGAAAATCCTATGTTGTGTTCTTGGTTGAAGTGGAGCGTGTTTCTCTCCCACACAAAGAAAGCTGGGTTCTAACTTGTTATGAACAGCAAGCAAAGCTAAAGAAAACTAAAAAAAGAAACTAAGAGCAAGACGCTCCAAGCATAGCACATAACGCATGAAGTGATAAAATATTGTGGAACGAAAGACGAACTGATAATTGTTGATGGAGAAGGGGATGCATGGGGGAATCCCCAAGCTTAGACGCTTGACTCTTCTTGAATATTTCTTGGGGGTGCACGGGGGCATCCCCAAGCTTGAGCGTTTGACCCTCCTTAATCTTCTTTTATCATCTTCTCTCGCACACTTGAAAACTCCCTTCATACATAACTCATCAGAATCTGATTAGCGAGGTTAGTACCCACAATAAAATAATTTTTCCCTACTGGAAATAAATATAATCTTGAAGAGCTACTGTTTCTCAAGATTGCCAAAAGGTTTTTGCAAAGAAAAAGCAAGCTCAAGGTTTGCAAAACGAAGAAAAGGCAAAACAGGACAGAATCTGTGAAAAACAGACCAGCAGGTAGTAAATATTTTTTTTTCGGGGCACTTCTCCAACTCAAATCAAAAAACTCAGAACAGACGCTCGAAAGCCAATTGTATAGAGCACGCTGTCAAAAAAAATTCAGATCAAAAAGATGATCTGGTGATTTTATTCGAATTTTTCCGTCCAAGGACAGAATCTGTTTTCTGGACAGCACGTCACAACTTTTGAACTTTCTTGCAATCGGAGGCTAAACTTGGCACAAAGCTGAAAAGAAAAGATACAATGATGATGCTACTGTAGTAACAAACATCAAGACACAACAAAAGCAAAATAAGACCTAATTTGTTGTGGGCTGCCTCCCAAAAGCGCTTTCTTTTATGCCTTTAAGCTAGGCATGATGCAAAAAGAGAAGATCAAGTTTTATCAAGAGTAAGAGAATAGCTAGCCCGTGTAACGGACTCAAAAGGCAACTTAATCTTCTTTCTAGGGAAGTGTTCCATCCCTTTCTTGAGAGGGAATTGGAATTTTATATTCCCCTCTTTCATGTCAATGATAGCACCAACGGTGCGAAGAAAAGGACGTCCCAAAATAATTGGACATGAAGGTTCACATTCAATATCCATAATAGTAAAATCAACGGGAACATAATTGTCATTGACAATGATAAGAACATCGTCGATCTTCCCCAAAGGTTTCTTTACGGAAGAATCAACAAGACGAAAACCAAAAGAACAAGGATCAAAAGGTTTCAATTCAAACATATCATACATTCTTTTGGGCATAACGGAGGTACTAGCTCCAACATCACATAAAGCATAGCAAGAGAAGTTATTCAACTTAATTTTAATCATAGGATCCCAACTATCTTCTAGCTTTCTAGGTATGGAGGCTTCTACCCTAAGCTTCTCCTCCCTAGTTTTGATAAGAGCATTAGTGATATGCTCCGTGAAGGCAAGGTTAAGTGTGCTAGTGTGGGGATCTCTAGACATCTTGTGAAGAAAACCAATAACTTCAGAAAGGGTGCAATTATCACAATCAAGGTCACTACTATCAAGTAAAGTGGTAGTGGTGTCCTGTAGGCTCACTTGTTTGGTAGCTTCTATGGTCATAGGAGTTTCTTCTTCTACGGTTGAGGTCATAGCATCACCATTAATAGGTCCAATGGGACTAGGAGTGCATTGGGTGCTAAGAGTTTGGATATCCTCAACAACTTGAATAGTTGCAACAGTGTGGTGGGTAGGAAGGCTCTTAATTCTATCTTCTTCCTCCTTTTCTCTAGCCCATCTCTCTTTAAGTTTAGCCATCATCCTAATGTTTTCATTAATTTGCACTTGAATAGCATTCATAGGAGTGGTCTTCCTCTCCTCAAGAGGAGAAGTTCTAATTTTAAGCAACTCTACCTCATGGGCTAAATTGTCTACCTTCGAAGAGAGATTATCTAGTTTGTCTAGTTTTTCTTCTACACTCTTATTGAAGGCCTTTTGGGTAGTTATGAAGTCTTTAAGCAAAATCTCTAGTTCAAAAGTGGAGTTCTTGGTGCTAGGATAAGCATTGTTGTTCCCATAGGAATTAGAGGGGAATGGTCTAGGGTTGCTACCAAAATTACTCCTATAAGCATTGTTATTGAAATTGTTTCTAGAGCTAAAGTTCACATCTACTTGATCTTGAGCAATCAAAGAATTTAAAGGAACATCATGAGGATCAATAGAAGATTGCTTGGAAAGTAGAGACATGATCAAGTCAACTTTTTCATTTAGGGAGGAAATCTCCTCGACAGAGTTTACCTTCGTACCTGTTGGAGCGCGTTCGGTGTGCCATTGGGAATAATTGGTCATCATCTCGTCGAGAAGTTTCGTGGCAGCACCAAGTGTAGTTGACATAAAGGTTCCTCCCGCGGCCGAATCTAACAAGTTCCGCGAGGTAAAGTTCAAGCCTGCATAAAAAGTTTGGATAACCATCCAAGTAGTCAAACCATGAGTAGGGCAGTTCATGACAAGAGATTTCATGTGTTCCCAAGCTTGGGCAACGTGTTCATTATCCAATTGTTTAAAATTCATTATGTTACTCCTTAATTGGATAATTTTAGCAGGGGGATAGTACTTCCCAATAAAGGCATCCTTGCACTTGTCCCAAGAATCTATACTATTCCTAGGCAAGGATTGAAACCAGATTTTAGCTCCTCCTCTCAAGGAGAAAGGAAAAAGCTTAAGCTTAACAATATCACCATCTACTTCTTTGTACTTTTGCATATCACAAAGCTCAACAAAATTATTTAAGTGCAAAGCAGCATCATCTCCAGCACCGGAGAATTGATCTTTCATAACTAGGTTCAGTAAAGCAGGTTTAATCTCATAAGAAGGTGCTGAAGTGGCAGGTGTAGCAATAGGCATGCAGATAAAGTCATTGTTGTTATGACTAGTGAAGTCACACAACTTGGTGTTCTCGGTGGAACCCATAGCAGCAGCAAGCAAGATAACTATTTTTGTGATTTTTGGTAAGGGACACTAAAGCAAAAACTGCAAGGTAAACTAACAAGACTAAAAAGCAAAGATAAAAGATAGCGTGCAACTCCCCTATCTTGAAGAGTGGAGTCCCCGGCAACGGCGCTAGAAACTTGCTTGATGGCTTCTCGCCCCTCGTTGGTTACCCCAAGTGGAAGGTTGAGATGTAGCGTAGCGGCAAATTTCCCTTGGCAAAGATACCAAGGATCGAATCCCGTGAGACTCCGAGGGTCGACAAGTAGGTGTCAACGGCGCCAGAAACTTAACGGTTGACGGGACCTGCACACAGATACAGATAACTTTGCTCCCAACGAGTACAGAGAGGTTGTCAATCCCTCCGGCCTTGTTGTTTACAAAGGATCAAACACAAGAGATAATAATGATAGCTATGACTGCAACTAGGAAATAAAAACAGGAAGTAAATAGAAGGTGTGATCAGCGGTGGTAATATGGACCGGGGTCCCATGATGTTCACTAGTGATGTTTCTCTCCCAAAAGACGATAAAACAGCAAAGAGAGGTAAACAAATTACAGCTGGGCAATTGACAGGATTATGTGCGCAAACCAATGCTAACTATGCTGCAAAGAAAGGTAGAGGCTCAAAAGCATGGGCGGTACACCAAGGCAAGTAGACCGAAATCCATCTGCATCTACTACTAATCATCCACCTTGAGATATCTATCCTGAACATCTCGCTGGTATTAAGTTGCGAATCCCACCCAAAGTGTAAACTCAAAGCAACAGACAACTGCATTAAAAGAACTTTGCGTAAAGTAAACAATCCTTGCACCCGCAAGTACAAGCACCGTTGTTTTGTCCCTTGTGGCAACATCACATCCCCTAGACTCATGTTTCTGTCACTCAAGCTAGTCATCAGGGGGCATGAACCCACAATCAAGCATAACGCTCCCTCTTGGAGTTACTACCTACTACTTGGCCAAAGCAATAAACAGCAACGGGGAACATGCAAGAATTACTCAAGAACAAAGATATAAAAGAGGTGAATCAAATATAATACTCAAACACAATCTGAACATAGTCTCATAATCCATCAGATCCCAGCAAACTCAGCAAAGCAACAGTAGAAAGATTACATATGTGCCTCGATCATGTAGGGAAGCTCACGAGGTCTAAACCATGAAGAGCAAAGAGGGGAGGAGAACATCACATAGCTACTGATCATGGACCCATGGTCCAAGGTGGACTACTCACGACTCATCCGAGAAGCGTCCATGGTGGTGGAGAAGCTCCCGGTGGTGGTTCTACCCTCCGGCAGGGTGCCGGGAAGAGTTCTCCTGATGCTCCCGATCTTGGAAGCGCTGCGGCGGCGGAACAGAGGCGAGATCACGAAAAAGGGTTCTGTCCTCGAGGGTTTCGGGACGAGAGGGATGTATATGCGAAGGGGGGCAGCCAGAGGCGGAGCAGGGGCCCCAGGCGCCCCCCTGGCGCGGCCAGGGGTGGGGCCGCGCCAGGTCGCTGCCTGGGCCTCCCCTGGCTCCCCTCTGGCCCATCTTTGGTTCTTCGCGAAGCTTCCTGTACGCTGATTTTTCCTATATTTTTCTTGGAATTTTTGGAGCACTTTTAATATGGGGGAAACCTGAAATAGAAAAACAGCAGAAAACAGGAACTGGCACTGTGGTGCACTGAGTTAATAGGTTAGTCCAAATATGATCAAAAGTGTATGGAAGTGCATCAATATCATAGCAATATCACACAAAAGAAGCATGGAGCAAGCATAAATTATAGATACATTTTGGACGTATCAGTGCAGCGCCTCCATTCTATCAGACGAACCCGCCTAGCCCAACTGGTTGATGCCTTGCTCTGTTTAGCCAGCGACCCTGGGTTCGAATCCCCTCGGGCCAGTGGAATATTGCCCATTTTTGCCCTGCGCCTCTCGCTGACACCCAGGCCCCACCTTTCATCCTCTGGCCACACACACACCCACTTCCACACCGAGCCTTGCCACCTCATCGCCCCTTGGACCCACAAGTCTGTGGCAGAGACTAGTCCAGGCTGGGTCGGCGTTGCTTTAATTCTTTTCTGTTTAGTTTTATTTTGTTTAATTCTGTTTGCATTTTTGAATTGCCATATCTTTTAAAATATGCATCTTTTTGAAATAATCTATATATGAAAACTACTTAGTTTTTAGTGTTGATTAATAATATGCTTTTTGTTGCCATGTTAAAAATAGTTAAAATGCTGCTTGCATATGTTTTTCTTTTTAACATGTTCAAATTGGTTTAATTCATAACTAAATAACCGTAGCTCCAAATTTGACAAACTTTATATGTAAATGGCGTAGAAAAACGTATATAATAACTTGGTGTTGTTACTTTGCATGTTTAACAACTACAACCTATGGTTATAATAGATCAGATCCATAATTTGAAATATGCACATGGGATTTCCCGGAATTGTTGTTTGTTTCTTCCGGCCCATTTAAAATGCTTGCATGATGTTGTTGGTCTTGGGATGCACTACTTGCCATGCTAAGCAACTTTTAAAATTGTTGGGTGCTTGGATAGTTCAACTAAATAACTACATATGTGACTATGGTTGTTCTTGCATTCTTTTGCATGATGTGTCCCCTTACATGAATTGTGTTCTTGCATAATGCCATGCCACATGTGCACTCATCATGTTCCTTTGAGATGCATTATATCATGTCCATGCTTATAGGCATATTGCTTGCATCATGTGTTTGAGCATTCCATGGTGATTGATTGTTGTTCCGGTGTTTGTATTGTTGTGTTGGTTAGAGCCCGGTGACGGTTTGAAGTTCGAGGTTCCTGTCGAGACTGAGTTTGAGGAGCAAGGTTACGATCCCTCCATGGACTTAACATGCAAGATGACCGTTTCCCAATATCACCTCTATCTTTGCCTTGCTAGTTGTCTCGCTCTTTAGCTATGCCACGATTCCTATTCTTGTCTTGTCAGCCTCCTATGTTGCCATGAAACATTCTAACCGCCTTCCTAGCAAACCGTTGATTGGCTAAGTACGCTTTTGGTCAGCCCCTCTTATAGCGTTGTTAGTTGCAGGTGAAGTTTGAAGATTGCTCCATGTTTGGACTTGTTTTGTTGGGATAACACAATATATATCTTAATTAAATTAATGCACATATATATTGGTAATGGGTGGAAGGCTTGGACTTCTGCTTGGTGTTTTGTTCCACTCATGCCACCTTAGGACCCGATAAACCGGTGTTATTTTCCTTGATTTTGCGTTCCTAACACGGTTTGGGTTTATGGGCCCCCCTAGATAATTCGCATTGCTTAAAGCTTTTCCAGCAAGACCCAACTTTGGTACTACATTTGCTTAACAACTAAAAACTTGCATAGGGAGTCATAAACCCGAGTTCTTAATTAATAACCCAGGCCAGTGCTCCTCATGAGTGTTGGTCCAAACTGGGCAACCTGCGGGGCCACCTTGGGGAAACCCGAGGGCTAGTATATACCTGTAGCTTGTCCCATCCGGTCGGGGCCTGACATGAGATACACGCGGCTACTATCAGGGTGTCGGCACGCCGGGAGGTCTTGCTGGATTAGTTTTACCTTTGTCGAAATATCTTGACCACGGGATTCCGAGAATACTCGGGTCTTCCCAACATGGAGTTGCGACTTCGCGGATCGTGAGCTTGTGATGGGCTAAGTTGGGACACCCCTGCAGGCTTATGAACTTTCGAAAGTCGTGCCCGCGGTTATGTGGCAGATGGGAATTTGTTAATATCCGGTTGTATATAACTTGGCACCATATCCTTAAGAATACACTACCTGTGTGAGTAGCGTGATGGTCTCTTTTCGAAGGGGTTTTGGAAAGTGAACACGGTGGGGTTATGCAATGAACGTGAGTAGCTAGGATCACTTATTGATCATCTTTGGTGACCGTTGGCACGTATTCTCATCTCGCTCTGAATTCGTAAGCTAGTTTCTTAGTGCTTGCTGCAACCACTTTATTACCTCTCCACACCTAAAGGCTTTATTAGTTTTGATACCCGAGAATGGGATTGTCGAGTCCTTGTGACTCACAGTTTACAACACACAACAGATGGAGGTACAACCGAGAATGATGCAGGAGATGGATTAGAACTTCACTGGGAGTTCGATGAAGAGCGTGGTCGTTTCTATGTAACATATCCGGACGATCAGTAGTGGTTCCTACTAGGGGCGATCATCCTTGTGGTATCTTTTCTCGTTTGGATTTCGTCCGTAGTCGGACCCTGTGTTATTTGGATGAATGTATGATATTGTATTCATTGTGTGACGTGGCGAGTGTAAGCCAACTATTTTACTCTTTCATCCCTGTTCTTTACATGAGTTGTGTAAAGATACCACGCTTGCGATCATTCCAGAATGCGCTTATGTCTCTAACTCATGCCTCGACCTGTAGGAGATATAGTCGCACCCTGGGCATTACAAGAGCACTCCTCAACCGCAGATGTTGGTAGTTTTGCGGCAGGGTGCAGCTTACCGGTCAATGGGGAGTTTTTCCCGCCAAGCTCTCTGCCGGGAGCTTCGGAAAACTTTGCTGTGAGAGGCTTGTCGAAGTCCAGTTTCCTCCTCTTTCTGGCCATAGTTGTCGAGGATACGGAGGTTTGAGTCGGATGGGGAACAAAAGTCCCTGGTTCCACGAGGAGCTTTTGCATAGCGCACTTTGACAGATGATCAACTATGTTGTTTTTCGCACGAGGTACATGCTTTGTTTGCAATCCGTCAAAGCGCTCCTCCAACTTTCTCACTTCCTCAGCGTATGCCTCCATCAATGAGATCTGATAATCCTTTTTCACTTGTCTCACCCCAACTTGCAAATCTCCGCGAATGATCAGCTTCTTGATTCCCAATTTTATGGCAATCCTGAGCCAGGCAAGGAGTCCTTCATACTCTACAGTGTTATTAGTGTCCTTCTCTCGGGGGAAATGCATTTGGATGATGTACTTGAGGTGCACCCGAGTGGGAGCAACAAGAAGCACGCCAGCCCCTCCACCCTGTAGGGAGAAGGCACCGTCAAAGTACATGATCCATTCTTGGGGCGCTTCCTTGCCGGGGATGACTATCTCCAACACTTCTTCATCAGGGATAGGCGTCCACTCTGCAATGATCTCTGCTAGAGCTCTGCTCTGAATGGTTGATGTGCTTTCAAACTTCAAACCAAAGCTGGATAACTCCAAAGCCCATTCCAGAATTCTGCTAGTGGCCTCAAGGTTCCGGAGTATTCGTTGCAAGGGGAAGCAAGTGACAACCGTGATCTTGAGGGCCTGGAAGTAGTGATGCAGTTTCTTTGAGGCCATGATGAGGCCAAAAATCAACATCTGCACACCACAGTACCTTGATCTAGCCCCATACAATAGGGAACTAACAAAGTACACCGGGCGTTGCACCACTTTCTTCCTTGCCGCGATCATGGAGCTGCCTCCGCTGCCCTACTGTTCCTTGGCTGGAACTGCCTCTCGCCTTGTTGGGATGGGTTCACTTTTCTTTCTAGATGGGGCTGTGGCGATGGCTTCCGCATCATCTACCTCTCGCTGTGCCACAAGTGTTGCACTAATCACTTGATTAGTTGCTGCTACATATAACAACAACGGCTCTCATGGCTTGGGAGCGATTAAGGTGGGAACAGAGGAAAGGTAGGTCTTCAAATCTTGCAGCGCAGCGTCTGCCTCCGGGGTCCACTCCATGGGCCCCGCCTTCTTCAAGATTTTGAAGAATGGCAAGGCGCGCTCAGTGGACTTGGAAATTAACCTGCTCAGCGCGGCAACGCATTCCGTCAAACGCCTCACGTCCTTAACTGTCTTGGGCGCTTGAATATGCTCGGTAGCTTTGATCTTGTCAGGGTTGGCTTCTGATGGTGCCGGCATTGGCGGTGCCATGCTCTCGCCATCGTGAGCTGGTCGCCAAGGTGGCATGGTGACGTGGCAAATGCGCTTGGGGATCGAAGGCTCCGTTCGGCGAATCGGCTCGCCCCAGGGGCGGCGCGTGCCCAGCGACTGCACCTGCAGCGGGGGCAGCCAGAGGGCCGCAGTTCACCCCAGAGTGAGCATCGTCGCCGTCCTACGCCCTATGGGGGGATGTATAAGTGGAGACAGGATAATCTCTCCACCCACATTATGGGGAACACGGCCGCTGGGACTTCGTTGATACTGTCCTCCTCCGGTGCCTCCTGCTCCTGCTTCGGCCACAGGGGAGGTGGTGACGACGCTGCCCGCGCCGGCCACGCCCCCGTGTGCCCCTGCATCCCCCATTGTCCCGACGGCCGCGCGTGGAGGGCCTTTCGAGGTGGACGGGTGAGCTGCACCACCGGGTTTCTTCTTGGGCGCCATGGATAACGAAGGCAATGATGAAGAAAACGATGATGAAGATGACGTGTTGCGTACACTCTCAGGTTCGCGCAAGCGTTTCCCCCTACCTGGCGCGCCAAAGATGTCGTGGGAAAACACGGTCACCTATGGGGCCATCGGCCCCTTGTTGTTCGGCTAGGGGGAAGAGAGCGTTGCACAAAGAGTGGAGGGCGCAGAGCAGCGAGGCAGCGATGACACGGGCAGTTTTACCCAGGTCCGGGCCGATGTGAGGCGTAAAACCCTACTGCTGCTTTGGTGGATTGATGGGCTGGATCGTAGTGGAGACGCATCGATCTAGCCCGGCAAGGTTGCCTAGGGGTGAGGGAAGGTACGCGCCTATGAGTGTACAATGGTACGAATCCTTTCTAAGGTCACCACGGTCATCCTTCTATAGATCAAGGGGTCACCACAATGGAAAATTAGTCATTGTGTACTGATTAGATAGCAAACAGTGCTATCATACCTAACTCTATAGATCGAACAAGGCACGTTAAATGCGCCACTTAGTGTCACCTCGTGGCATAGCCCGACAAGCCTCACCGGGCCGATCCACCACCTTCTCGCATGTCTACATGACACGTCGCTGGACGACTGTCATTTTTAGGTTATTTCCATTGGAAGTGGCTTCCACGTATCGAATTACGACAACTTAGTCACTTGAGGGCTTGACACCGCACCAATTGATGACTTGAGTTGCTCATGAGGTGGAGCGTTGGAGCCTTGGTGGGATGAGCCCACTCTCCGCGTCCCTTACAGGCCTGCCAGGACAGTTTTGTGACTTGTCTTCGGGGCGACCTCGTCCTCGCCGGGCTCGCCTGCCCAGCAAGGGAGGTTCTTCCTTAGTGAGTTTTTGCTTCTTTATCTTGACTTGGTATTCTTGATCCGCCCCTTGATTTCTCAAAAGGCTAACCTCTTCTGCTCGGCGTGGTCTTGGTTTGAGAGCTGCTTTCGTGCCTTTGTACAATCTGGGCAACATACAACAAGGTTTATTGGGCCGATACTAGAGCTTCCTACTGGATTGATAACCTTTGTTCAGAGAAATACTTCGTTGTTGATATACTTCACCATTCCTCTTTGGGGAATCCCAACAACTCCTATAGGAGTGAGCAAAATAATTTATGGCGCCACTGCCAGGGAACTCTTCTACTACCAAATCAGGTGCCATTGCGCAAACTCATTACTTACTTGTTATCTATTGATGACGCACAAGTATAGGGGATCTATCATAGTCCTTTCAATAACTAAGAGTGTCGAACCCAACGAGGAGTAGAAGGAAATGATAAGATGTTTTCAGCAAGGTATTTTCTGCAAGCACTGAATTTGTTGGTAATATAGTTTTGCGATAAGATAGTTCATAACAGGTAACAAGTAACAAGTGTAACAAAGGTGCAGCAAGGCGGAATAATCCTTTTTGTAGCAAAGTATAAAACTGGACATACTCTGATATAAAGCAAAGTGCTCCCAAGGACACATGGTAATTATTGCCAAGTTAGTTTTCATCATGCTCATATGATTCGCGTTCGTTACTTTGATAATTTGATATGTGGGTGGACCGGTGCTTGGGTGATGTCCTTACTTGGACAAGCCTCCCACTTAGGATTAACCCCTCTCGCTAGCATCCGCAACTACGAAAGAAGTATTCAGATAAATATAATCATAGCATGAAACATGTGGATCCAAATCAGCCCCTTACAAAGCAACGCATAAACTAGGGTTTAAGCTTCTGTCACTCTAGCAACCCATCATCTACTTATTACTTCCCAGTGCCTTCCCCTTAGCCCAAATAATGGTGAAGTGTCATGTAGTCAACATTCACACAACACCACTAGAGGAAATACAACATACATCTAATCAAAATATCGAACGAATACCAAATTTACAAGATTACTTATAACAAGACTTCTCCATGTCCTCAGGAACAAACATAACTACTCACAAAGCATATTCAAGTTCATGAACAGAGGGGTATTGAGTAGCATCTTGGATCTGAACATATGATCTTCCACCAAAGAAATCTACTAGCATCAACTACAAGGAGTAATCAACACTACTAGCAACCCACATGTAACAATCTGAGGTTTTGAGACAAAGATTAATAAAAGAGATGAACTAGGGTTTGAGAGAAAATGGTACTGGTGAAGATGTTGATGAAGATTGACCCTCCCTCGATGAGAGGATCATTGGTGATGGCGATGGCTTCGATTCCCCCCTCCCAGAGGGAAGTTTCCCCGGTAGAACAGCTCCGCCGGAGCCCTAGATTGCTTCTGCACAAGTTCCGTCTCGAGACGGCGGCACCAGAGGATGGCCAGGGTTCCCACAAGCCCTGGGGGTGCGCCCTGGGGGTAGGGCGCGCCCCCGAGGCTTGTGGCCACCTGGTGGGTCCCCTTCTGTTGTTTCTTTGCCCAATATTTTTCATATATTTGATAACCCACAAGTATAGGGGATCACAACAGTTTTCGAGGGTAGAGTATTCAACCCAAATTTGTAGATTTGACACAAGGGGGGCAAAAGAATATTTGAAGGTATTAGCAGCCGAGTTCTCAATTCAACCACACGTGGAGATTAATTATATGCAGCCAGTGATTAGTAGCAAAGTAGTTTGATAGTTTTGATAGTAGTGACAGCAGCAACGGTAACAGTAACAGTGATAGCAGTAATTTGTAGCAAGTGTAATAGCAGCAACAACAGTAGTAACTTAGCAAGATCAATATAGTACAAATTCGTAGGCATTGGATCGGTGATTTGTTGGATGATATTCATCATGTGACAGTTATAACCTAGGGTGATACGACACTAGCTCCAGTTCATCGATATAATGTAGGCATGAATTCCGTAAATAGTCATACGTGCTTTATTAAAAGAACTTGCATGGCATCTTTTGTCCTACCCTCCCGTGGCAGCGGGGTCCATATTGGAAACTAAGGGATATTAAGGCCTCCTTTTAATAGAGAACCGGAACAAAGCATTAACACATAGTGAATACACGAACTCCTCAAACTACGGTCATCACCGATCTCGGTGTACAAATATAGGGGCCTTTTGCACCCCTTTACATGTGCACGTGCAGTTGTAGCCACACCTACGGACATGCTTGATGGAGCAGAAGAAGGAGAAGCACGAGACTCCCAAGGCAACACTCGAGCCAGAGGCATGAAGAACAGAGGGGCAAGGCGGACTCCCCCCGACGACGCCCTTGCCGGGGCGGCCTACATAACCCCGGCAAGAGTCTTGCCGGGGTAACTTGACCAACACCAGCAAGTCCACCACCCTTGGGTCTGAGAGCTCTGACATCATCGACAACGTCAATAACAAGATTCAGGGGCACCTGCGTGGTAGCATGTAGATCTTTGTGGGACCAAGTGCCTACAGACCTAGACAAGGACCGGAAGACAAAGACCCCCGGCAAGAGCCTTGCCGGGGACGACCAAGACCCCCGGCAAGATCCTTGCCGGGGACAACCACAAGACCCCAACAAGACCCCTTGCTAGGGACGTCTGCGGGGCCACAGCTAGGCCCGCGCCCGCCAAGGTTTCACTGCCCCACGGCTGCTCCTATGCGGCAACCAACTTGCCAACTGGACAAGTGCCTACGTGGCAGCATGCAGCCTCTCAGCCAACTAGACAAGCACATGCGTGGTGGCATGCAGATCTTGGGGAAGACCTTCCCACCACACCAGCCAGTAGCCAGCGTGGCGTTGCATGCCTCATCAGCTTGGACGCGTGTCAGAGCGAGGCAAGGCGGCGACGGGCCGGACAAGATCTGTTGCCGTCCCCGATAAAGCTAGAGGACACATAGGCGGTGCATTAAATGCGTTTGTCCTATGATGTCAGGAGATAAACTTGTACAACTGTAGATACTTTCCACCTCCTGTGTGCCACTGTGGCAACCTCTTTATCATATAAAAGGAGGCCCGAGGTGTACTGGAGCAGGATTCGGACTTTTTGGACAGGCACACATAGTAGTTAGTTTGAGAGCTCAAGAACACCAAATATACACAAACAAGCAGGACTAGGGTTTTATGCATCACTTGCGGCCCGAACCTGGGTAAAAATTCCCACGTGTTGATCGTCTATACATGCTCTTTGCGCAGCACTATGCCCCGCCAACCGTAGTAAGGGTCCTCGGGATCCCATAGGTGTCGTTTCCCCGACATCTTTGGCGCGCCAGGTAGGGGGCGCTAGGTTGTGAAATTCTAGTCTCGGAGTGAACGCACCACCTCCTCCATCGTGATGGCCGCAAAGAAGAAGGCGGCGGAGGAGGTCAACATCATCCCCATCGTTTTGGTGCCGTCAGCCAGGCGGGCGGTGTCGTCTACAGCCGCAACCATCATTTACATGGCGACGAAAAAGCTCAGTCGCACAAAAACTTGAGCAATTTCCTTTCTATAGGGTTATTTTCCTCAAAAGATCCCGCTCCTTTTATGGAGAACCTGCACGCAACAGAACCTTTTCGCTATTGGCAACACCCTTGTTCTGTTTCGAGTCCGCTCTACAGTTTAAGTGGCTGCGCCGAGAACGGCAAGGTGGCTTGCCCGGCAGGCTACTAAGGATCCATCCTCAAAGCACCACGGCATGGGTTTACGTGCCGGCAAGCCTACCCAACTAAGCGTAGGGTGCGTAGATACAAAGGAAGATCAAACAGGAAGATAACATGCACTGTTTCAAAATACTGCGAAGTTATATTACATTAGTGGTTGCCGCGGTTCTAACTTAAGATAAATTTGTCTTGGGCATGAACTCGCAGCGGCAATGAGAAGCGGGGTGGCTTGTCCCGACGCTGGCCTTCCAACCTCTTGACTCCGTCAACGCAGCTGATGATGGGCGCGATACACTCCTCGAGTGCCGCAAGGTCCATGCCCTCAGGCAAGCTCTCAAGCGCGTTGGCGAAGTTGACGCCGGGGTTCCAGAACGCCACCTTGGTGAGCACCTTGGTGAGGGCAAGCCAGCAAAGCTTCCAAGCCTCATTGCCCAAATAAGTTGCTCGATTGGAGCGGAGCTGCTCCATGGCCTCAAGGATGCGCCCGAAGAAGAAGGTCAGGCTGGCGCTGGGGCATACGCTCGCCTCCTGGGAGTAAAGTCCGGCATACCCATGACAGATAGCTGCGTGCTGAGCCTCTCTACGATGTCGATAAGGCCGTTCGTCCAGAGCTGTACCCTGTCCGCATAATCCTCGAGGGCAGTGGCATCATCCTGCCGCTGCTGCTTCTCGCTCTCATGGGCCTTGCTGGGGTTCTCCTCATGGGACCGGACCTCCGAGAGCTTCCCTTCCGAGGCGTCCAGCTTCAAATTCAGATCATTGATGGAGACGTTGGCGTCGGAGAGCAGTTTGGTCTTGTCGGAGACGGTGACTTGCAAATCCGCCAGAGTGCGGTTGCTCGCATCCATCTTCTTCGTCAGCCTCAAGATCTCCTCCTTCAGCCCCTCCCGCTCCAGCTCCAACTCCTCGACCTTTCCAGCCTGGGCCAGGGCTAGAACATCAAGTGCATCTTTGTGCTTCTACTCCAGCGCCTGGGTCCGCTGCATGATGAGCTTCTCGATCTCCTCGTCCTTGTGGCGACAAGCGCCTGTTCACGAGCAACAACGTCATCCTCTTGGGCGTCCAGAAGAACCTTATGCTGCCTCTGGGCAGCCTCGTCCTTGGCGGCCTGTTCATTCGCCAGCTCCTAAGCCTTCTCGATGTCATCCTGCTTTAGGGCGAGCTCTCCCTTGTGCTGGTCCAGCTAGTCCTGGATGGCGCGCAGTTCCTCATGGGCCTCGCTGAACCAGACTTGCGTCTGAGCGATGCGCTCCTCAAAATCTGCTTCCACTTGGTCCATGTCTGCCATCCTGGAGTTCGCCTTATCCTGGCGGGCATGATAGAGCGCCTGAAGCTTCTGAAAATTGGCCCTCATGGCCCGAAGGAGCTGCTCCTCTTGGGAACCGCCGCCACAGGCGCTCGGTTCATCGACAACCTGAAGCCCGGCAGTGGCAAGGACCTCATCGTAAAAAATCTCCCCCTCGGTTGGCACTCTGGTGCTTACCGTCCCTGGGAGGAAGACGAAAACAGATCGTTGCCCACCTTCAAGTATTTGCCCGGGGTAGGAGCTGTAGAGGAGGAAGGTTGTTCGTTGGCCACCTCCTCCCAGGCGGCCTCCTCGGCAGCAGCCTTGTCGGTGTCCCGGGCAGGCCCCTTGGTGGCCTCCTCGGCAGCAGCCTTGCCGGCCTCCCCGGCAGGGACCTCGCTGATACGTCTCCAACGTATCTATAATTTTTGATTGTTCCATGCTATTATATTATCTTTCTAGGATGTTTTATGGGCTTTATTATACACTTTTATATGATTTTTGGGACTAACCTATTAACCTAGAGCCCAGTGCCAGTTTCTGTTTTTTCCTTGTTTTTGAGTTTTACAGAAAAGGAATACCAAACGGAGTCCAATTGACGTGCCATTTTTTGATGATTTTTTCTGGACCAAAAGAAGCCCCCAAAGTAAAAGAGTTGGGCCAGGAGAGCCACGGACTGCCCACGAGGGTGGGGGGCACGCCCTCCCCAAGTGGTGGCGCCCCCCTATCTCATGGACGGCCCGGAGACCCCCTGACATGAGACCTACGCCAAAAATTCCTATAAATACTAAAACCTCCGGAAAATAACCTAGACCGGGAGTTCCGCCGCCAAAAGCCTCTGTTGCCACCGAAAACCAATCTTGACCTGTTCTGGCACCCTGCCGGAGGGGGGGGAATCCCTCTCCGGTGGCTATCTTCATCTTCCTGGCGCTCTCCATGACGAGGAGGGAGTAGTCCACCGTCGGGGCTGAGGGTATGTATCAGTAGCTATGTGTTTGATCTCTCTCTCTCGTATTCTTTAGATGGCACGATCTTGATGTATCGCGAGCTTTGCTATTATAGTTGGATCTTATGATGTTACTCCCCCTCTACTCTCTTGTGATTAATTGAGTTTTCCCTTTGAAGTTATCTTATCAGATGAGTCTTTAATGATTTGAGAACACTTGATGTATGTCTTGCGTGGGATACCTGTGGTGATAATGGGGTATTCTATTGATTCACTTGATGTATGTTTTGGTGGTCAACTTGCGGGTTCCGTGACCTTGGGAATCTATGCATAGGGGTTGGCACACGTTTTCGTCTTGACTCTCCGGTAGAAACTTTGGGGCACTCTTTGAAGTTGTATTGTGTTGGTTGAATAGATGAATCTGAGATTGTGTGATGCATATCGTATAATCATGCCCACAGATACTTGAGGTGACAATGGAGTATCTAGGTGACATTAGGGTTTTGGTTGATTTGTGTCTTAAGGTGTTATTCTAGTACGAACTCTATGATAGATCGAACGGAAAGAATAGCTTCATGTTATTTTACTACGGACTATTGAATAGATCGATAAGAAAGAATAACTTTGAGGTGGCTTCGTACCCTACCATAATCTCTTCATTTGTTCTCCGCTATTAGTGACTTTGGAGTGACTCTTTGTTGCATGTTGAGAGAGAGTTATATGATCCAGTTATGTTATTATTGTTGAGAGAACTAGCACTAGTGAAAGTATGAACCCTAGGCCTTGTTTCAACGCATTGCCACACCGTTTATGCTCACGTTTACCACTTGCTACCTTGCTGTTTTTATATTTTCTTATTACAAAAACCTATATATGCCATCCATATTGCACTTGTATCACCATCTCTTCGCCGAACTAGTGCACCTATACAATTTACCATTGATTGGGTGTGTTGGGGACACAAGAGACTCTTTGTTATTTGGTTGCAGGGTTGTTTGACAGAGACCATCTTCATCCTACGCCTCCCACTGATTGATAAACCTTAGGTCATCCACTTGAGGGAAATTTGCTACGGTCCTACAAACCTCTGCACTTTGAGGCCCAAAAACATCTACAAGAAGAAGGTTGTGTAGTAGACATCACTCGCCGATCTCCCCGGCAGGCCCCTTCACGGCCTCCTTGGTGGCGGACGCGGCGGCTTCCCCAGATGCGATCTCGGTGGCCTCGGCTTCGGCATCCTTGGCGACCTCCTCAATGACGGCATCGATGTCCACCTTGTCCGTCGAGGGATAGTCTAGAAACTAGAAAGGAAGATGAGGCGAGGCCAAGACCTAAGGTTTATAACAAAGAAAAGAAAGAACATCACACGACAGTGATGATGGGGAACGGGAAGCAGGGGACTTACCCTTGCCGGGCCGAGGAGAAGTGGTTCCCTCCCCGCCAACGTCTTTTGCCAGGACAGAACCACCAACGCCCGTGCTTACCCCCTCTTCCTCCGTGCGCATGGGCTCGGCGGTGGATGCCCTTGGCGGCAACGCCCCTCTGGGTGGCGTGGTTGACGGGGACAGCGTGTCAAGGGTGGCCCCCAGCGTCTCCTCCGGTTGCTGCTCTCCTCCTGCAAACCCGGCAAGGTCAGCGCCAAGAGTACACGCCTCAACGCCCGTCAGTGGGGAGTGAAGAATGGACTCACGCTGGGGGTTGGAGTGGGGGCTGCGCTGAGTGTTGTTGTCCGGTATGATCACCACCAACGCCGGCTTGCGCGGAGCGCTCGCCGGGGGCTCGTCGTCCATTGAAGCTTTGGCCCTCTTCGCCGCCCTCTGAGCCAGCGTCTCCATGTTGCTGCAAAAAATAAATCAAGTCAGGGAAGGACAGTGCGGTCGGAGGGTTAAGTGATGGTGTGGAAAAAAAATGCTTACTCGTCCTCCTCCTCTCTGGCCTCCTCCTCCTCTCTGGCCTCCTCTTCCTCTCCGGGCTAAAGGACCCGAGATCGAAATCGGCCTCCGGGGCGGCGTCGACAAACGGAGGAGAAGGGGATGGGGTCCTGGGATGCCTGGACGAGGAAGAAATGGCGGTCGCAGCCTTCTTCGCTGTCGCAGCCCTCGTTTGGCATGCGGGCAACACATGGGCCTGCTGCCGCTATGTGGTCTTGCCAGGCTGGACCGCTCGCCGGAGCTAGCCCGCCGCAAGACGCTCTTCTTCCCTAGGGCCGGGGAGTCATCTGCATTAGTCTCCTCCTTGGCCGACTCCTCGACCACTTCTTCAACAGGGGGAGCCCCAGTGCCGGCGCTGTTGGACTCCCCGGTGGACCCTTCCCACTCGGCGAACTCTTTCTCCTCCGTGGCCATATCGGCCTCGTCCTCCATGGTGCCGAGGCCGCCGGCCTCCATGGCAAGAGCTGCCTCCTCCACCCTGGTGGCGATGTAAGCAAACTCTTCCTCGATGGTGGGCCGGATAAGCTGCGGCTCGTCACGGACGTACTTCTTCGACAAGTTGTCGAAGAATGCCTACACCAGCTCCGCTTTTGGCTCGGCCCAGGTTGGATCGAGGCCGTGCGCGTCGAAGACCGACATCATGGCGATGATGTCATTCTGGCGAGAGTTGTTGCTCATCGGGACCACCCCCGCTTGCAACCCGAATAGGTTTTCGGGCTTGTCGGCCTTGGCGACCTTGCCGGCCTTCTCAGCCTTGCCGACATTCTCGGCCTTGCCGGTCCTCTCGACCCTGCCGACCTCGTTGACCCTGAGCTGGAAGAGCCTCTGGCAAAGATGAGCATGGTGCAACACTGTGAAGTTGTGGTTTAAATCGGGGCGGATCCTCATGATGTCGGTCGCATTCCTGAAATCCCAGGTCGGCCTCCCCTTGTTGTGCAGTGGGGCAATCCGGCAGCGGATAAAATCGGCCCTGATCATTTGAAGAGTGAGCCCGGCCGCGGCAAGGCGGTGGATCCTGGTGGTGGCAATCGTGAGCATTTGTTCGTCGTCGTCGAGATCGCCCCAGTCCTTGCTACGGACCGACGGCTTCTGACGGACCCGGCAGAACTCCCGTGGATCCGTCTCCTCGATCCAGCACCACCGGCTTTGCCACTCCTCCCACCTCTCCTTCGTGGAGCCCTCCGGGTACGTGCCCTTGATCTCCTGCCTTGGAATCCAAGCAATGCAGCCCGAAATGGCGCCCCCTGCTGGATGCGAGGAGTGAAGTAATGGCGAAAGAGCGTCGTGCTGGGGAGCACTCCGGCAAAGCCCTCACAAAGATGGTGAAGAAGGCCATACACGCCACGGCATTCGGCGTGAGGTCCAGAAGGCGAAAGCCGTAGGTGTACATGACATCGCGGAAAAAAATCCGAGAAAGGGGTGCAGAGCCCGCAGGAGAAGTTATCGACGCAGAAAGGGTACCAATTCGGACCGCCCTTGGCGAAGCAGAAGGTAGGGACGACGCGTGTGGCGGGATGCCCCGTCGTCTCCCTCCCCTATAGGCACTTGAACCTATCCCTGAGAGTGAGCGCATCGACCGTTGGGTCAAAGAGTGTGAACTGCGTCCGCAACTCCACCAACGCGCTCTTCGGCGACTCCTCCCCCCGGCGTCCTTAACCGTTCCCTTGCCCTTGCCTACCATGGGCGCCATGATGGCTGAGAGAGGGTAGGGGGTCAAGGGCAATGAGGGCGCGGCGGCAGCAAGCAGAGGCAAGACCTCTGTTTGCACTTGGAGAAGAAGAGGGGAACGGCGGTTCCGAGATTGGAAAAGACGCAGAGGGTAAATGAGAAGTGCCCCTGTGGTTTCCTCTTTTATGGGGAAGACGCGGGCCGCCTGTTTCTATTCATCATGACGTGACGCAAGCACGCCACAACCGCTCCACACACGACCCCCACGTCACGCGCCCAATGCGAGTCGTGGGGAAGCGCAACTGGCGAAGGAATCGGCGCAGTTAAAACTCTGACACGCATGCCCACACACCTTTTTGGGCCTAGCCTAACAACGCTTCGCGCTTATGTGTGGCCCAGGCCCAAGGGCTCCTGTCGGTGTACAAAAGTAGGGGCCCTTTTGCACCCCTTTACTTGTGCATGGGCAGTTGTAGCCACACCTACGGCCACGCTTGCCGGAGCAGAAGAAGGAGAAGCACGAGACTGCCAAGTCAACACTCGAGCCAGAGGCATGAAGAACAAAGGGGCAAGGCAGACTCCCCCCGGCGACGCCCTTGCCGGGGCGGCCTACAGAACCCCGGCAAGAGTCTTGCCGGGGCAACTTGCCCAACACCAGCAAGGCCACCACCCTTGGGTCTAAGAGCTCTGACACCATCGACAACGTCAAAACCCAGATTCAGGGGCTCCTCCGTGGTAGCATGCAGTAGTGACTTCAGACATTAATGAACTTTATAAGAGAGTTATCCATCGGAACAACAATCTTGCTTCGGATCTTTGTGGGACCAAGGGCCTATAGACCTAGACAAGGACCATAAGACAAAGACCCCCGGCAAGATCTTTCCCGGGGACGACCAAAGACCCCCGGCAAGATCCTTGCCTGGGACATCCACAAGAGCATGGCAAGACCCCTTGCCAGGGACATCTGCGGGGCCACAACCAGGCCAGCGCCCGCTGAGGTTTCGCTGCCCCATGGCCTCTCCTATACGGCAACCAACTCGCCAACTGGACAAGTGCCTGCATGGAAGCATGCAGGCTCTAAGCCAACTAGCCAAGTACCTGTGTGGTGGCATGCAGATCTTCATGAAGACCCTGCCACCACAAGAGCCAGCAGCCAGCATGGTGCTGCATGCCTCGTCAGCTTGAACGTGTGTCAGAGCGAGGCAAGGCGGTGACAGGCGGGACAAGCTCTGTTGCCGTCCCCGATAAAGCTAGAGGACACATAGGCGGCACATTAAATGCGTTTGTCCTATGATGTTAGGAGATAAACTTGTACAACTGTAGATACTTTCCACCTCCGTGTGCCACTGTGGCAACTCCTTTGTCATATAAAATGAGGCCCGAGGCGTACTGGAGGAGGATTTGGACTTTTTGGACAGGCACGCATAGTAGCCAGTTCGAGAGCTCAGGAACACCAAATATACACAAACAAGCAGGACTAGGGTTTTACGCATCACTAGCGGCCTGCACGTGGGTAAAAATTCCCATGAGTTGATCGTCTAGACCTGCTCTTTACGCAACACTACTCCCCGCCAACCGTAGTAGGGGTCCCCGGGATCCCATAGGTGTCGTTTCCCCGACAACCGAGAGTGGGCTCGGTTGTTGTCACTCCGGGGATGTCGGCTCATAACCATAGTAGGTGACTATAACTTGCAAGATCGGATCTAATACATGAATATAATGATGATAACATAAACGGTTCAGATCTGAGATCATGGCACCCGGGCCCAAAGTGACAAGCATTAAGCATGGCAAAGTCATATCAACATCAATCTAAGAACATACTTGATACTAGCGATCGGGCCCTAACAAAACTAACTCTATTACATGACGAATCTCATCCAACTCCTCACCGACCAGCGAGCCTATGAAGGAATTACTCACTCCCGGTGGGGAGCATCATGGAATTGGCAATGGAGAAGGGTTGGTGATGATGAAGAACGAAGAACCCCCCCCCCCTCTCTGGAGCCCCAAACGGACTACGGATCTGGTCTCTCGAGGAAGAACATGAGGTGACGATGGCTTCGTCTCGTGGATCGCGATAATTCTTTCTCCCTCATTTTTTCTCTCCAAAAATAGGAATTTATAGGGTCAGGGTTGTCGTCTGTGGGGCCACCAGGTGGGTACAACCCACCTGGGCGCGCCAGGAGAGGTGGGCGCGCCTTGGTTGGTTGTGCCCACCCAGGGGCCCCTCTCTGGTGCGTCTTGGCTCCAGTAATTTTCTTTTATTCCATAAAAAATCCTCGCAAAGTTTCGTTCCATTTCGAGAACTTTTATTTCTGCACAAAAACAAAATCATGGTAGTTCTGCTGAAAACAACGTCAGTCTTTGGTTAGTTTCATTCAAATCATGCAAATTAGAGTCCAAAACAAGAGGAAAAGCGTGGGAAAAAGTAGATACATTGGAGACGTATCAACTCCCCCAAGCTTAAACCTTTGCTTGTCCTCAAGCAATTTAGTTGATAAACTGAAAGTGAGAAAGAAAAACTTTTACGAACTCTTTTGCTCTTGTTTGCATAAATAAGCTTAAACAGCACCCCGGTTTTCAGCCAACATTATAACTAACCATGTCAATCAATAACATTTAATGATTATATTAACTCATATCAATGACATAATCGGCTAGCGAGCCATAATAAGAGATCTCAAACAGTAACACATTGTCAAAGCAACCATGATATAATATGACAATAGTTGTATCTCGCTAGCCCTTTCTGAGACCGCAAAACATAAATGCACAGCACTTGCAAAGTTCAAGCAGCGACTAAACATTGTAATTCACGGTAGAAAAGATCCAGTCATGCTAGCACACAATGCATAGGCATGACAACAGTGCTCTCAGATCTGGCGCTTATTAGAGAAGGTGATGACACAACATAAAAGTAAATAGATAGTCCCTACGCAGATGGAAGCGGTGATTTGCAGAGGTGCCAGAGCTCAAAAATTTAAAACACAGGTAAATGAAATTTTTGAGAGGTCCACCCTTCTCATTCACTTCACGACTAAACGAGCTAGTGGAAGTTCCCAAGTAAAATAGTAAATGTTTGAACTCCTTTGGGAGTTTTTGTTGTTTATTTGTAAGCTTTTCTTTTTGCAGTTTGGGACTGGGAATCCCTATTACCGCCCTTTTCTCGTACAAAGGTGAGTGAATAAACACTCAACCTGAGAATAACCCGCTTAGCATGGAAAATACCGACCACCTCCTGTCTTCCATGAACGATCCAGACACACAAAACGGATATTTATTTGAAGTTTTTAGAGGTGGCACATGCAAATTTACTTAGGATGGCTGGGTAATACCGCATATAGGTAGGTATGGTGGACTCATCTGAAATAACTTTGAGTATTAGAATTTTATGCACAAGCAGTATTCCCGCGAAGTTCAGGTGAAGGCTAGCAATTAGGTTGGGAAGCGGCCAGCTAGAGAGCAACAATGGTCATGAACATGCATCATGCATAATAAACATTGGACACCCGCATGAGTAGGATATGGACACTGTGAACATAAATATCATAGAGGCTATGTTGGTTTTGATTCAACTACATGCATAAACATGAGCCAAGTCAAGTCACTTGAGCATTCAGAGGAGGATACCATATCATCATACTATATCACAATCATTTTAACGCTATGTTGATATCCATGATAAATAATTATTAACTCCTAGCTACTTATGCATGGCATGAGAAAGTATAATCTCTAATTGTCATTGCAAACATGTTTAATCATAATGAGCTGAATCCTGGGTACTTGGTTAAACATATTTACACAAACAGAACAAGTCGAGTTCATACCAGTTTCTCCTTTCCACGACCAGTTCATCGTATATCGTCATTATTGCCTTTCACTTGCATGACCGAATGATATGAAAATAATAATAGTGCAAGAGTGTCGTGGACTAAGCTAGGATCTGCAAAATATTTTATTCAATATGAGAAGACAAGGTAAAATATGCTCTTTAATAGTTCAACATTATTCATATGAGAGCCACTCAACATTTTCATCATGGTCTTCTCCTTGGTACAACTCGAATAAAAGGAAAAGAAATTCAGAGAAGCACACTGAAATATTTTTGGAGTTTTTGGTTTCCTTGAACACACAAATACAAGGAAAAAGCAAAAACTAGAAAAACTATTTACACGGGAAAGCTCCGAACAAGCAAAAGAAAAACAAGGAAATCTTTTTGGATTTTCTTTTTAGTGGTACTACTAATCATGCATAGAAAGTAAATTACTACATCTAACTTTTTTGGTTTTTCTAAAGTTTTTCAAACACGCAAGAAGAAAGCAAGAAAATAAATCTAAGCATGGATGATACAATGAAAAAGTGTGAGCACTGACAAATAGAATGATATGTAAACATAAATGTAATGTCGGTGAGGAACACAGACTCCCCCAAGCTTAGGCTTTTGGCCTAGCCTAGTAGTCGATCAGTAGCCTGGAGGATAGTAGGGATCCTAAGGAGCAGGCATCCACTCATCCCACCGCTGAGGCTCCTCCGCAGCTTCTGCTGCAGCGTGGGCATTCCAGTAGGCGATGATATCTGCAAGCATAATCCTGTATCTGCCCCTGGTAGCTCAATCAAATAAACAGGCTCAGATAATGGAATAACATCACGAGTGTTAATGCTATTGACCAGGTTGTAAGGAATGGCAATATCAGAACGATCATATGCAAGAAAGTGATGGTGATCCATGGCTGGACGGTCTAGGTAAACCTTAGTTAGAGGGTAATCATGAGGGCGTCTCGCAACCCCGAAATGATCTGCCAAATGAGTGGCAAAAATCACACCATGTATTTTACCATGGGATTTATTAAAATGCAGGCGACGAGCCACGATAACTCCCAAGCTATGCGTGTTGTCGCCCTCCAGTGCACGAAGCAAAACAGCAAGGTCTGGTGAACTAAGTGCACCCACCTTCTCCCTATCAAGCAAGCATTTGGTAATAAAAAGTCCAAAATAACGAACAACAGGAAAATGTAAGCTAGCAGCTGTGATGGCTGACACTCGTCTCTCATCACCCACTGTGAAAGTGCGATAAAAAGCCTCAAACTTGGCCGGCCTAGGCTCAGCCAAGTTCCCATCAGACGGGATCATGCATATATCACAAAACCCAGTAAGTGGTATCTGATGGTTTTCAGCATATAAATCAAAGCTCACTTCAGGAGGATTATTTCTAGGCAGGAAAGTAAAACTATGAACAAAGACGTTTGTGACGATTTGGTGTTGGTCGGACTCATCTGCGATGAAGTCAGTGAGGCCGACATTAGCAATATATTGCATGAACTCCTTAAGAATTCCAGCCTCTTGCAGGAATGGGATGTGCGGCCATTCACACGGCCGCATTTCCACCAACCTCCGAGGTTGGAGATCACTCTCAGAAGATTCCCCAATAATACCCTTGGAGTTTTTCTTTGAGCCAAACTTCCTGAAGATATTCATGTTCGCGTACAATTTTGTGAAAATAAAAAATTTGGGGGTGACAAAAATATGTCAACAAAACTTTATAAATTGATAGCAGCTACTCATAGGGATACATAGAAGCCATAGCAAGCATTCAAACTACTTAGAACACTAAGAATTCAACATGCAAGCACATCTACAACAGCACCAAGAGTAGCTAATTATTAAAAGTACAAAACACAAAAACAAAAACTAATTGAACAAATGGTGGAGTCATATACCAAGCAAAAACTCCCCCGAAATAGTTTCGGAAATAGAGCTTCAAGCAAAGAGATCTAAATCCATGGGTTTGAGCTCAAGAACACGGGAGAGATGGCAATGGAGATTTTTTTCTGGAGGTAAGTGATGATGTGGGCTAAAGAGGTAAGTGAGAGGGCCCACATGGGGACCACAACCCACCAGGGCGCGCCTGGGGGCCCTCCCGCGCCCAGGTGGGTTGTGCCCACCTGGTGCACCCCCTCTGGTATTATTTGCATAAAAAATTCTTAAATATTCAAAAGAAATCAGGGCATTCTGAGAACTTTTATTTTTGGGTCATTTTTTATTGCACGGGAAAATCAGAAAACTGACTAAACATGGCATTTTATTTTATTTAACTAGTAAAAACAGAAAATAAAAAGTAAGGACAGTAGGTAGTGCTTACTAAATTCATCAACTTCATACCACTCAAAAGTGATTCATTAATAAGGTTGATCGGGTCTTATTAACAACCACTTTTGATTAACCTGAAACCGAAGAACTTTATTAAATCACCAAGTTACCTCAATGGGGATATGGATGTCCCCAACAATAAGCATTTCATATTTCTTTTTCACAGCATGCAGAGGTATTTGAAAACTTTCAATCGTGATTGTCGGAGATTTTTCAATAACATTAATACCATTCACTTGGAATTGTTTCTTCGAAAAGTGCACCGTATGCTCATTACCATTAATATGAAAAGGGACCTTGCTTTTATTACAATCAATAACAGCCCCTGCAGTATTCAAGAAGGGTCTACCAAGAATAACCGACATGTTGTCATCCTCGGGTATCTCAAGTATAACAAAGTCAGTCAAGATAGTAACATTAGCAACAACAACTGGCACATCCTCACAAATACCGATAGGTATGGAGTTGACTAGTCAGCCATTTGCAAAGATATTTCAGTAGGTGTGAGTTTATTCAAGTCAAGTCTTTTATATAAAGAGAAAGGCATAACACTAACACCAGCTCCTAAATCACACAAAGCAGTTTTCACATAATTCTTTTTGATAGAGCAAGGTATAGTTGGTATACCCGAATCTCCAAGTTTTTTAGGTACTCCATCCTTAAAAGTATTATTAGCAAGCATAGTGGAGATTCCTGCTTAGGGTATTTTTAGCTTATTTGTGATGATGTCTTTCATATACTTTGCAGAAGGAGGCATTTTTAAGATATCAGTTAAACGAGCACACAAAAAGACTGGCCTTGGCATTTCAGCAAAGCGTTCAAATTCTTCATCATCTTTCTTTTTAGTAGACTAGGGTGGAAAAGGCATAGGTTTTTGAACCCATGGTTCTCTTTCTTTATCGTGTTTTCTAGCAATGAAGTCTCTTTGATCATATCTTTTATTTTTAGGTAGTGGGTTATCAAGATCAATAGGTGGTTCTATCTCACCATCATCATCTGGTTCTTTTTCATTTGGTTGAGCATCTTCATGAATATCAGCATTATCTTTTTCATTATCACTAGGTGAGTGTTCCTTTCAAGATTGAGTTTTAGCATCAGAGATAGAAGTTTCATTATCGTTATCAGGAGGGTTTTTTATTTCAGGTTTACCGGAAGTGTGCAGAGTCCTATCATTTTTTTTCCTTTTTCTCTTTAGATGGACTAGGTGCACTAGTGTTATTTCTTTGTGAGACTTGTTCAATTCTTTTAGGGTGTCCCTCAGGATAAAGTGGTTCCTGGGTCGTTTTACCTCCTCTAGTTGCAACTCTAACAACAAAGTCATGCATATTATGATTCATTTCATCAAGTAATTATTATTGAGATTTAGCAACTTGTTCTAATTGAGTTTGAACCATAGAAGCATGTTTTCCAACACCTCTAACATCATTTGAAATTCTAAATAACAAGTCTCTCAAGCGAGCAATCATATCAGAATTGTATTTCAATTGCTTCATAACATTTGCATTGAAGTGATCTTATTTTCTAATATAGTTTTCGAACTCTTAAAGGCATTGGCTAGGATGCATATTGTGAGGATTATCATTGTCATTGAACTTCATAAGAGAATTTACCTCTACCACCTCAGGCCATGATCACGTATTAAGCCCATGTATTTCTTCAATAGGATGTAAAATTTTAACATCCTCAGCTTCAATACCTTTTTCCTTCATAGATTTCTTTGCCGCTTGCATATCTTCAGGACTGAGATATAATATACCCCTCTTCTTCGGAGTGAGTTTAGCCGGTGGTTCAGGAATAGTCCAATCATCATAATTTTTCAATATGTTATTTAATAATTCTTCAGCTTGAGTAATAGTTCGTTCCCTAAAAACACAACCAGCATAACTATCTAGGAAGTCCCTAGAAGCATTGGTTAATCCATTATAGAGGATATCAAGTATTTCATTTTTCTTAAGAGGACGATCAGGCAAAGCATTATGTAACTGGCAAAGCCTCCCCCAAGCTTGTGGGAGACTCTCTTATTTAATTTGCACAAAGTTAAATATTTCCTGCAAGGTAGCTTGTTTCTTATGAGGAGGAAAATATTTTTCAGAGAAGTAGTAAATCATATCCTGGGGACTACGCACGCAACCAGGAGCAAGAGTATTGTACCAAGCTTTAGCATCACCCTTTAATGAGAACGGAAATAATTCGAGAATAAAGTAGTAGTGTGTTTTCTCATCATGAGTAAAAAAGGATGGCTATGTCATTCAACTTAGTAAGATGTGCCACAACAGTTTCAGTTTCATAACCATGGAAGGGATCAGATTCAACCAATGTAATTAACTCTGGGTTGACAGAGAATTCATAATCCTTATCATCAATAAAGATAGGTGAAGTAGCAAACTTATGATCACATTTCATACTAGCATTCAGAGATTTTTCTTTATACTTCTGCAGTAATTTCTCTAGATCATCTCTATCATTACAAGCAAGAATATCTCTAGTTGCTTCTTCACTCATAACATAACCTTTCGGTACCTTAGGCAATTCATCTCTAGGAAGGCTAGTTCTAGCAGGTGTTTCAGGAGTTTCAGTTTCAAGCTCGTCATTAGATTCAACAACATCATGTTGTATTACTCTAGAAATTTGTTCATCAAGAAATTCACCCAGTGGCACATCATCATCATGCAAGGTACTAGCATCATCATAGGTATCATTCATAGTAAAAATAGCATCATCAATAACTTGCGACATATTAGAATTGGTAGCATGTGGTGGCGTTGCAAGTTTACTCATAATAGAAGGTGAATCTAAAGCAGAACAGGATGGTAGTTCCTTACCTCCCCTCATCTTTGAGGGAAATATCTTAGTCTTTGGATCCTTCAGATTCTTCATAGTGATAATATGATAATAATCCCAAGTGAGTCAACAAATATAGCTATGCTCCCCAGAAACGGCGCCAGAAAAAGGTCTTGGTAACCCACAAGTATAGGGGATCGCGACAGTTTTCCAGGGTAGAGTATTCAACCCAAATTTATAGATTTGACACAAGGGGAGCCAAAGAATATTTGAAGGTATTAGCTGCTGAGTTGTCAATTCAACCACACCTGGAGATTAATTATCTGCAGCCAGTGATCAGTAGCAAAGTAGTTTGATAGTTTTGATAGTAGTGACAGCAGCAACGGTAACAGTAACAGTGATAGCAGTAATTTGTAGCAAGTGTAACAGTAGCAGCAGCAGTATAACTTAGCAAGATCAATATAGGACAAATTCGTAGGCATTGGATCGATGATTTGTTGGATGATATTCATCATGTGACAGTTATAACCTAGGGTGATACGGCACTAGCTCCAGTGAAGGAAATATGCCCTAGAGGCAATAATAAAGATGTTATTTTTATTTCCTTATATCATGATAAATGTCTTTTATTCATGCTAGAATTGTATTAACCGGAAACTTAGTACATGTGTGAATACATAGACAAAACTGTATGTCCCTAGTATGCCTCTACTAGACTAGCTCTATGATCAAAGATGGTTATGTTTCCTAGCCATAGACATGAGTTGTCATTTGATCAACGGGATCACATCATTAGGAGAATGATGTGATGGACTAGACCCACCCGTTAGCTTAGCACTATGATCGTTTAGTTTTACTGCTATTTCTTTCTTCCTAACTTATACATGTTCCTATGACTATGAGATTATGCAACTCCCGAATACCGGAGGAACACTGATACGTCTCCAATGTATCTATAATTTTTGATTGTTCCATGCTATTATATTATCCTTCTAGGATGTCTTATGGGCTTTATTATACACTTTTATATGATTTTCGGGACTAACCTATTAACCCAGAGCCTAGTACCAGTTTCTGTTTTTCTCCTGTTTTAGGGTATTACAGAAAAGGAAAATCAAACGGAGTCCAATTGACGAGCCAGTTTCTTATGATTTTTTCTGGACCAAAAGAAGCCCCCGAAGCAAAAGAGGTGGGCCAGGAGAGCCACGGGCTGCCCTCGAGGGTCGGGCCCACGCCCTGGGCAGGGGGGCGCGCCACCTATCTCGAGGACGGCCCGTAGCTCCCCTTTACTTGGCCCCGACTCCAAAAATTCCTATAAATACTCAAACCTTCGGAAATTAAGCTAGATCGGGAGTTCCGCCACCGAAAGCGTCTGTAGCCACCGAAAACCAATCTACAGCCATTCTGGCACCCTGCCATAGGGGGGAATCCCTCTCCGGTGGCTATCTTCATCATCCCGGCGCTCTCCATGACGAGGAGGGAGTAGTCCACCCTCGGGGCTGAAGGTATGTATCAGTAGCTATGTGTCTGATCTCTCTCTCTCGTGTTCTTGAGATGGCACGATCTTGATGTATCGCGAGCTTTGCTATTCTAGTTGGATCTTCTTCTCCCCCTCTACTCTCTTGTAATGGATTGAGTTTTCCCTTTGAAGTTATCTTATCGGATTGAGTCTTTAAGGATTTGAGAACACTTGATGTATGTATTGCGCGTGTTTATCTGTGGTGACAATGGGATATCATGTGATCCATTTGATGTATGTTTTGGTGATCAACTTGCGGGTTCGTGACCTTGGGAACTTATGCATAGGGGTTGGCAAACGTTTTCGGCTTGACTTTCCGATAGAAACTTTGGGGCACTCTTTGAAGTTCTATGTGTTGGTTGAATAGATGTTTCTGAGATTGTGTGATGCATATCGTATAATCATGCCCACGGATACTTGAGGTGACAATGGAGTATCTAGGTGACATTAGGGTTTTGATTGATTTGTGTCTTAAGGTGTTATTCTAGTACGAACTCTATGATAGATTGAACGTTACGACGGACTATTGAATAGATCGATCAGAAAGAATAACTTTGAGGTGGTTTCGTACACTACCATAATCTCTTCGTTTGTTCTCCGCTGTTAGTGACTTTGGAGTGACTCTTTGTTGCATGTTGAGGGCAAGTAATATGATCCAATTATGTTATCCTTGTTGAGAGAACTTGCACTAGTGAAAGTATGAACCCTAGGCCTTGCCTACTATCATTGCAACACCGTTTATGCTCACGTTTACCACTTGCTACCTTGTTGTTTTTATATTTTCTTATTACAAAAACCTATATCTACCATCCATATTGCACTTGTATCACCATCTCTTCGCCGAACTAGTGCACCTATACAATTTACCATTGTATTGGGTGTGTTGGGGACACAAGAGACTCTTTGTTATTTGGTTGCAGGGTTGTTTGAGAGAGACAATCTTCATCCTACACCTCCCACGGATTGATAAACCTTAGGTCATCCACTTGAGGGAAATTTGCTACTGTCCTACAAACCTCTGCACTTGGAGACCCAACAACGTCTACAAGAAGAAGGGTGCGTAGTAGACATCAAGCTCTTTTCTGGCGCCGTTGCCGGGGAGGTTAGTGCTTGAAGGTATATCTTTAGATCTTGCAATCGAATCTTTTAGTTTCTTGTTTATCACTAGTTTCATTTATAAAAACAAAACTACAAAAAAATGGAATTAAGGTTACCTCATATGCTTCATATTTTTAATATATTTCGTGAAAATGATGGGAAGGAAAATTGTGCTCAAGTAGTAGAAGAAGAATTACATAGAATGCTTGGCATAGAATATGTACATGATGAGCATGATTGCAATGTTGTTAGTATGAATTCTTTGAATACCCATTATGCTAATGATATGCAAAGCCACAAGCTTGGGGAAGCTATGTTTGATGAAGATGATATTTTTAATCCCCCAAGTTTTGATGAGCAAATTTATTATGATGAAAGCATACCTCCTATTTATGGTGATTATATTGATGAAAGTGGATTTGGAGAGGTCATGACTTTATTTAGTGATGAATCCACTATTTCGGAAGAGGTTCCAATTGATTATGAGAAGAAAGTTGCTATCTATGATGATTATTGAGATGAATTGTATGCTATTATGAATAATGATAACCATGAAACTTTTCATCATGATTTTAGTTTTCAATTGGATTATGCTTCACATGATAGTTATTTTGTTGAATTTTCTCCTCCCACTACTATGAATGAGAAGAATTTTGCTTATGATGGGAGTAGTAAAATTTATATGTAAGTAGATCATGAAAAGAATGCTTTATGTGCTGGTTATATTGTTGAATTCATTCATGATGCCTCTGAAAATTATTATGAGAGAGGAACATATGCTTCTACATATTGCAATAATATCAAGTTTCCTCTCTATGTGCTTAAAATCTTGAAGCTATGCTTGCTTTGCCTTCCTATGCTAGTTGATTATTGCCCTCATAATTCGTTTGCTCACGAAATCCCTATGCATAGGAAGTGGGTTATACTTAAATGTGCTAGTCATATTCTTCATGATGCTCCCTTTATGTTTCAATTCTTATCTTTTATGCGAGCATCATTGAAATCATCATGCCTAGCTAGGGGCGTTAAACGATAGCGCTTGTTGGGAGGCAACCCAACTTTATTTTAGTTTCTTTGTTTTTGTTGCTATTAGGGAATAAATATTGCATCTAGCCTCTGATTAGATGTGATTTCATGTTTTGTTTAGTGTTTGTGCCAAGTAGAACCTTTGGTTAGACTTGTGTGAAGTTTATGTGATCTTGCTGTGAAAAATAGAATCGTTAGCGCTCGCTAAAGTAGTCGTGGGATTTTACTGTAGTGTGCTTTTTAGTTGATTATTTTTGCAGATGATTGGTAGACAAATTGCGTAAATTTACCAATTTAGTTTGAAGTTTTTGGAGTTCCAGAAGTAGGCGAACCCTGTAGATTACTACAGACTGTTCTGTTTTTCACAGATTCTGTTTTTCGTGTGTTGTTTGCTTATTTCAATGCATCTATGAGTAGTATTGGGAAGTATGAACCATAGAGAAGTTGGAATACAGTAGGTTTAACACCAATATAAACAAAGAATGAATTCATTGATGTACCTTTGAGTAGTGGTTTGCTTTCTCATACTAACGAAGCTCACGAGAATTTTTGTCTAAGATTTGTGTTGTGAAGTTTTCATGTTTTGAGTATTGCTTTGATGGACTATGGAACAAGGAGTAGAAAGAGCCTAAGCTTGGGCATGCCCAAGTAACCCCAAGGTAAAATTCAAGGAAAACCAAAAGCCTAAGCTTGGGGATGCCCCGGGAAGGCATCCCCTCTTTTGTCTTCATCCATCGGTAACTATACTCGGAGCTATATTTTTATTCACCACATGATATGTGTTTTGCTTGGAGCGTCATTTTATTTTATTTTGTTTTGCTTGCTGTTTGAATAATATCCCAAGATCTGGAATTCTTAAATGTTAGAGAGTCTTCACATAGTTACATAATTATTCAACTACTCATTGATCTTCACTTATATCTTTCGGAGTAGTTTGTTATTGCTCTAGTGCTTCACTTATATCTTTTATAGCACGGCGGTGGTTTTATTTTGTACAAATAGATGAACTCTCATGATTCACTTATATCCATTTGAGAGTCTATTAAAACAGCATGGTAATGTGTTTAGGCTATAAAACTAGTCTTCACATGATAGATATCCAATATCAAGGTAGTAAAAACTTCCACACTAAATGCATTGAATATGATGAGAAGTTGGATGCTTGATAATTGTTTTGAGATATGAGGATAGTGATATTAGATTCATGCTAGTGGAGTTATTATGAAATTGAGAAATGCTTGTGTTAAGGTTAGTGATTCCCGAAGCATGCACATATGGTGAACCGCTATGTGACGAAGTTAGAGCATGAGGTATTTGTAAAGTGCCAACCTTTGTGTGGAGGTCGGGGGCGCGCAATGGTTAAGTCCCACCAACCTCCCCCCTAGGAGCATGCGTTGATTACTTTGTTTTGATGACTCGTAGATTTTTGCAATAAGTATATGAGTTCTTATGACTAATGTTGAGTCCATGGATCATACGCAATCTCACCCTTCCACCATTGCTAGCCTCTCTTGTACCGCGCAACTTTCGCCGGTACCATACACCCACTATATATCCTTCCTCAAAAGAGGCAACATATTGTTCCTCAAAACAGCCACCATACCTACCTATCATGGCATTTCCATAGCCATTCCTAGATATATTGCCGTGCAACTTTCCACCGTTCCGTTCTTATGACACGCATCATATTGTCATATTGCCATTGCATGATCATGTAGTTGACATCGTATTTGTGGCAAGGCCACCATGCATAACTTTTCATACATGTCACTCTTGTTTCGTTGCACATACTGGTACACCGCCGGAGGCATTCATATGGAGTCATATTTTGTTGTAGTATCGAGTTGTAATATCAAGTTGTAACGGAAGTGTGATGATCATCATTATTAGAGCATTGTCCCATGGGAGGAAAGGCTAAATCTATAAAGCCCCTCCGCAAAAAAAAAAGAAAAAAAAAGGCCAAAGAAAAAAAAGAAAGGCCCAAAAAAGAGAGAAAAAAGAAAAGAAAAGAAAAAAATAAAAGAAAAGGGACAATTGCTACTATCTTTTTTCCACACTTGTGCTTCAAAGTAGCACCATGTCCTTCATTGTAGAGAGTCTCAGGCTTATTCACTTTTATATACTAGTGGGAATTTCCATTATAGAACTTGGCTTGTATATTCCAACGATGGGCTTCCTCAAATGCCCTAGGTCTTCGTGAGCAAGCAAGTTGGATGCACACCCACTAGTTTCTTTTGTTGAGCTTTCATCCATATTTAGCTCTATTGCATCCGTTGCATGGCAATCCCTACTCACTCACATCACTAGTGCAGAACCGGACAATAGCACCGGTTCGTAAGGCCCTTTAGTGTCGGTTCCATAATCGGCACTAAAGTGTGGTCACTAAAGCCCCCCCCCCCCTTTAGTACCGGTTCAGCATGAACCGGTGCTAAAGGGCAACCACGTGGCACGAGCCAGCTCCGTGGGCCGGGAGCCCTTTAGTACCGGTTGGTAAAACCAACCGGTACTACAAGGTTTGGGGGTTTTTGGTTTTGTGATTTCTTTTTCATTTAATTTTGTGTTTTCCATTTAATTTATTTCGTTTGCTGGTATTTTACGATACTACACATTGTACACGTTATGGATATATATATATATATATATATATATATATATATATATATATATATATATATATATATATATATATATATATATATATATATATATATATATATTCACACATACACACATGTATAGCTATATACAAGTTCTCCTACATTTTGCCTTCGGAGCCAGTGGCATTAGCCTAATTGGTGCCTTCGGAGCACGATGACAATTGGAAGTGGTTCATGGGGGCGGTAGCGGGTAATGGTATTCTCCCTTCGGATCTATGACCTGGTCGAGCAAAAATCCCGCTATTTCCTCTTGAAGTGCTTGTACGCGCTCCGTTTCTAGGAGCTTGTCCCGCACCTCTTTGAACTGTTAAGAAGGAGATCAATATGCATGTTTATTAGTTGTGTGACTAGATATCGATAATGGTGTAAAAATTGTGAATAGTGTTCTGACAAACGTACCCATTCCTGTCTTTGAGATCTGCTCCTTTCGGACGTCACCATGCAAATGTTCTCGCAAACACAATATGCACACAGATCAGTCCCCTGCGCCTGCTTCAGGGCCTTTACGAGAATGGAATTTGATCAGATAATAATTAATCAAGCATGATAATTAAAGAGATAATGGCAGCTAGCTAGCTAGCTAGTACTACTTAATTACTTACCTTGGGTCGAAACCATTTCAGGCTTTGTTTCCATTCGTCTGGAGTGACGCTGATGAACCTTGCCCAAGCCCTGCCCGCCGACAAAGAAAATGAGTAAATGGGTTATTAAATAGTTCATATCAGGAAATGATGAACTAAATAGGCCGAGATATATAGTTAATAATGATTGAAATTACCTGTTGACTATCCCTTTCAAGATGGTGTAGTCACTTTGTTTTTTAAGTAGTGAGTCGAGTACTTATACTGTTCCGGCGTCAACTTTAATGATACACAAGATCCAGTGAAATATGCATGCACACACATTTGGATGTTTTAATTAAGTGGACATATGTAAGCAAAAACATGTAGCTAGCTAGTAGGCAAAAACAGAGAATTTGTAGTACAAGAGAGTGTGACTCATTGGAAGTTGTAAGGAAGTAGTATATCATCATTGTATTTGAGGCACTTCAAGAACTGTAGCATGTTGTCCTCTACATGCTTCTTATAATATTCACCTAGGTTCCATGTGTATTCATTAACGGTGTTTGGGTCAATGAACCCAATGCCATAGCGTCCAGCTTTTTTCATTTCATACATCTTCATCCTGCATAATACCTCATAAAAGAATATAGTGAGGATAATTACACGTAATGATTGATCAAAAGGATCACTACAGCTAGCTTGAGACTTAAATTACAGAAAGAAATCACTTACAGACAATAGCAACTGACGATAGATTTGTCGAGTGTGTCTTGATTGTATAACTGAAACAGTTCAGTATACTCAACGGACACATCGTTCTCATGGTAGTAATGATCTTCCTTGACTTTCACCATGAGGGACACTCGATTGGAACTCTTGGTAATGGCCATGTACCATTGATGCAATTCATACAGTCTCGTTCGGAGCTTCTTGACCTCTTCTGGCTTGACCAAAGGTTCGCCCCGGACATATTTCCGTTTTATTTCCTCCTCTGTAAGCACAGGCATGGGCTCGATCTCGAGGAGTTGTCCAACAATGATGTTGAGCATTTCAGCCTGCTTTATATGCTCCTCGGTTATTACCACATTGTCGTCCCCGGGAGCGTAAACTCTTTGCCCACAATAATATTGGGCGCGCGTACTCTCATGTGTTGTTGGCACAACAAGCGAGGGGATCGATTGCGCCGCCTGTTCTCCCAGCCGGGGAACGGTTTTCCCGCATTTTGTGACAGCTGCTTGTTGTTTGCTCGAGCTCGAGCTCGCCTCCTTCTGTAGACGTGCTCGATTTAACTTCCTGATCTGGCGCTCATAGTCGTTGTCAACAGGCTCCGGAGCTGGTGGTTGAGCCATACGAATGAAGTGGTCAATCTTTTCCTCATGCACTTTCTCCCTTGGCGGCGGTGGCGGTTTCGGTCCAAAATGGTCGTCCACTTCTGCCCGCACTATGGCATTGGTTTGCTCCTCTGTCCTATCGTAAGCCCTCTAAGGAGGATCAGTGAGGCTTGGACCATATTTAGTTTGCTTGCCTCCGCCTGTACTTCCTGTACTGCCTTGACCCGTACCGCTACGCACCATAGCTGCGGGGTGTCTCTTCTGCGATTGCTGAGGCGGCGAAGACGGCTGACGGGGCTGAGTTGGACGAGGAGGAGTGGCCTGAAGCTATGCCGGACTTGGAGGAGGAGTGGCCTGAAGTTGTGCCGGACTTGGAGGAGGAGTGGACATCTGACGCTGTGTGGGACTTGGAGGAGGAGTGGCCTGATGCTTTGCCGGACTTGGAGGAGGAGGAGTGGCCTGACGCGTTGGTGGACTTGCAGGAGCGGGAGTCTGCTGACTCGGTGGCGGACTTCGACGAGGAGTCGGCTGACTCGGTGTAGGTGGCCTTCGAAAGATGATGCAATCCTTTCTCCATAGGATGATACGATTTTTGGCCTCTCCGAGTGTGTGCTCGTCGTCACCTCCAGGAATGTCAAGCTCTAGCCCCCAATATTGGTCCACCACCTCATCAACCATGACACGAGCATAGCCTGCTGGAATCGGGTTGCAATGGAAGGTTGCCTCGGGGGGATTTGTAAAAGCAAGGGCATCCGCCACCTTCGTGCATATGTTCTACATTTTGAAGTGTAGCTCGCAGTTAGTGTTCTCAATGATGTCATCCACGGGGTATCTATCCAGCATTGCATCGCCTGGGGCGAACCCACGCTGCTTCTCGGCATGGATGGGCCGGTGGTATGCAATGCTGGATCATCCGCTAGCTGTTGCAGCTGCTGAGACCCCCTTTGCTGGCTAAGTGAGTCGATCTGCTCCTGCTGTCGCTGGAATTTGTCTTCCAAGTCCGCGTGCTTTGATTCTAGGCCTTGAAGGTGTCAGTGTCTAGTTTCCTATGCTTCTCCTCCGCAATCTTCCTTCTCGCACGGGTTTTGTAGTCGGCGTTCCAGTCCGAAAACCCCTCAAACCACGACATAGCGCCCATGCCTCGTGTTCTTCCCGGGTGTTCAGGATTTCCCAGGGCATGCGTAAGCTCGTCGTTCTCTCTGTTGGGCTGGAACACCCCCGTTCGAGCCTCTTCTATTGCAACAAGTAGCTCCTCGTCAGCTCCTTTCAGACATGCCTTCAATGAAACTTTGCCTGTCTTCGGGTCCAACTCCCCCCATGCGCATAGAACCAAGTCCTGCACCTGGGGGGGGGGGGGCAGCTCCTAGTAACCGGAGTGACACCTGCATCCTCCATCCCTTTCTCAAACTTATCCCACTTAGGCATTCCCACCGCGTAGCCACTTGGCCCTAGCTTATGGAACTTATCCTTTTTTCCGGCATTCTACTTGTTTATTATCGACCGTTCCTTAGCTAACTCTGAATCCTTGAATTTCACGAAATCGTCCCAATGAGCACTTTGCTTCTCTAGATTTCCCTCGAATACTGGAGTCTTCCTTCCTCCCTTGACGTACTTGGCCCATTCATGATTCTTGTGGTTCTTGAATGCAACCGCCATCTTCCTAAGAGCAGCGTCCTTGACTTTCTGCTCATCTTCTTCTGTGAAATGATCTGGTAGGGTGAAATGTTCCATGAGAGTATTCCAAAGCAGACTTTTTTGTCTGTCGTCGACAAAAGTAACATCTGCACGTGGCTTTGCTGGCTTTCTCCATTCTTGAAGGGAGATCGGGAGTTGATCCTTCACAAGAACTCCGCACTGACGAACGTCCTTGTCCGCAATCTTCTTAGGCGCTAATGGTTCGCCATTAGGTCTGATTGCCTCGATATTGTACTTTACGCCCTCCTTCAACAATTTTTTCGGGCCTCGTTTCATCCTTTTGCCTGAAGATTTGCTCGATCCGGATGGCTGAAAGAAGAAAGATCGATTCGTTAATATATCTTCAACTCATTTAAAACATGTGAGATCACCAGATGTGCCTGCTTATATAAATATATATATATACCTCGCCGGTCCGTGTTGTTTCAAGATCAACATTTTCTTCGTCATCATCGTAGTTCATGACTTCATCAATTTGGTCGTCGCGATCGAATATCATATCACCCTCTCCGGTGTTGTTTAGAAATTCGGAGCCGTCATAATCTTCTTCATTGTGATCATCATCTGGCCCACGAGGATGGCGTATCATATCGAACAGGGTATGTTCTCCCTCTCTGCCGGTATTGTCCGCCATAGCTTTTATTTAAGTAATCCAAAAGAAATATAAAACAATTAAGTATTCATATTACAGCGTCTCAAATAATAGATATAATCTCGAATACATCGTCTCGAATAATATATAATCTCGCATACATCGTCTCGAATAATATATAATATCGAATACATCACTGGCTAGGTAGCTAATAAAGATCGAATACTACAGAAGAACCTAGGACCCTCGCGGTTCCTTGCGGCGCGTGCGGTGGACACCCAAAGAGAAGGAACCCTCACAGGATCATAGCTGAAGTGAGATCCCTGAAGAAACTGCCAGGTATTGGAGAACCTGCCGCCCTCTAACGCAACCATGTAGCGATGGACGTGCTCGTCCTCCTCCCTGACACGGCGACGTACCACCTCCGGCGGGGCCGGCTCCCTCTGCACCGAAACTGGCCCACGCGAACGCCACCAAACGAGATCAGGGTCGACGACGGGACCCGAGGCCGGTTCCTCATCAAGCGGCGCGCCCCTCCAGGCAGCACATCCCAGTGCCAGCCCGGCGGAGCCCAGTCCCGGACATGGGTCAGCCGGACGTCGTCGCGGACGGGTCGACGGCGAGGATGCGGGCCGGGCATCGTCGAGAACAAATACTAGCTATATGCCCGCAAAAAGTAACATTTTTTTAATGATTGGATTTTGATAACTAAAATTTCTAACATTTATATATAACTAACATTTCTAACAATGCTATATAAATAACATTTCTATAACATTTCTAATATTTCTATAACTAAAAAACAGAAGAAAAAAATTATGACATTTCTATATATATAACTAACATTTGTATAACATTTCTAATATTTCTAGAACTAAAAAAAGAAAAAATTCTAACTTTTTTCTAACTAATACTATATGCAAACATAACATTCTAAATTTCTATAACTAAAATTAGAAGAAACTAAAAAAAATCGATCATCATCTAACAATTTGAAAGTTAATCTAATTCATCTAGCTAAAACTAACATTTCTAAAATTTCTAACATTTCTATATAACTAACATTTCTATATACTGTTTCAAATTAATCTAATTCATCTAGCTAAAACTAAAATTTCTAAAAAACAGAAAAAGTGTGTGTGTGTGTGTGTGTGTGTGTGTGTGTGTGTGTGCGCGCGCGCGCGCGTGTTTGTGTGTGTGCGAGGGGCCGGGGGAGAGGGCCTCACCGTGCGGGCGAGGTCGAGGCGACGGCGACGACGATGGGGACTGGG
>LR738710.1:563214600-563231965 GCA_902687465.1 Secale cereale | reverse complement strand
CAAAACAAATCAGTAAATGAATGAAAAATACCAAATGAATTCAGAAAGGGCTGATAATTGATGATGTGGATTTGAATGGTGCATTTTGAACACACAAAAACTCTGGAGTTCAAAAAAATGCAATGCCTTTGTATCATATGAGTTTTCGTCCTAAACCCTGATACTTCGAAAGAGATTGTCCATTTTGTATAGGAAGTGCATCCAGTTTTTGCCGTGACCCTCTCTACTTTTTTGCACATGCCACGTGGGTGAAATGATGATACCATGCCAAGTTTCAACCTTTTCAGAGTTCAATTTGTACTGCTTTTCAGTTTCACGGTCATTTAGCTCTCTCAAAACAAATCAGTAAATGAATGAAAAATACCAAATGAATTCAGAAAGGGCTGATAATTGATGATGTGGATTTGAATGGTGCATTTTGAACACACAAAAAGTCTGGAGTGCAGAAAGAGGCGCAATGCTCGTTAATTAGCTTCAAGTCTTTCGGAGAAGTGTACAAAGCACTGCACATATATAGCTCCGTGCAGTCTGCACTATTCCTCAAGGTTTGAAGCTAAGCAACGTGCAGGTGAACATTGCGCCTCTCCCACATTGGATGTGCACTCAAGGCTTATAAACCGCTCCTAGTGCCTCTCTCTTGGCGAGGTGGACTAAAAATCAGCTTACTAAGATACTTTAGTGCCGGTTCATGCCATGAACCGGTACTAAAGGTGCCTAGCGTAAATGATGTTAAAAAATGATGTTAAAAATGCATTGACCATCATTGAACTTTTTGTGTACAATTTAAATTGTCAATAGGAGTCCTCACCGGTTTAGGAACCGGTGATGACTCCTATTGCAGCCACAAATCCTACACATAGAGTTCAATGAAGACCAAGTGGTTGTGATAGTTTGAGAAATAACATATTTAAGGTGGTAAAATCTCTGTTAGACGAGCGAGGTGGGACTAAAAAAGTGCTGTAGATCAAAGTGAGTAGAACCCTTTTGAACCGGTTCGTGGCACGAACCGGTACTAAAGGTTATGGTGGGCCCCCAGCCTAACCACAACCTGCAACAGCCTCTTTAGTACTAGTTCGTGCCAAGAACCGGTACTAAATGTTCACCATGAACTAGTACTAATAATCGCCGCCGTCCTAGCCTCTGGAACCGGCACTAATGGTCCCATTAGTACCGGTTCATTTGCAAACCGGGACTAATTAGCTCTACATTTGACCCTTTTTCTACTAGTGCATTGATAGCTATTGATGGGCATCTCCATAGCCCGTTGATACGCCTAGTCGATGTGAGACTATCTCCCTCCTTTTTGTCTTCTCCACAACCACCTCTATTCCACCCATAGTGCTATGTCCATGGCTCACGCTCATGTATTGCGTGAAAGTTGAAAGGTTTGAAAAGATAGAGTATGAAAACAAATGCTTGGCTGAAATCAGGGTTGTGCATGATATGAATATTTTTGTGTGATAACGAGGGAGCATAGCCAACACTATATGATTTTGTAGGGATAACTTCTTTAGCCATAGTATTTTGAGAAGACATGATTGCTTTGTTAGTATTGCTTGAAGTATTATTATTTCTTATGTCGATATAGACTTTTGTCTTGAATCTTTCAGATCTGAACATTCATGCCACAATTAAAAGATTTACATTGAAAAACTATATTGGTTAGCATTCCACATCAAAAAAATTGTTTTTATCATTTACATACTCGAGGACGAGCAGGAATTAAGCTTGGGGATGCTGATACGTCTCCAACGTATCTATAATTTTTGATTGTTCCATGCTATTATATTATCCTTCTAGGATGTCTTATGGGCTTTATTATACACTTTTATATGATTTTTGGGACTAACCTATTAACCCAGAGCCCAGTGCCAGTTTCTGTTTTCCTCCTGATTTAGGGTTTTACAGAAAAGGAAAATCAAACGGAGTCCAATTGATGAGCCAATTTTTGACGATTTTTTCTGGACCAAAAGAAGCCCCTCAAGCAAAAGAGGTGGGCCAAGAGAGCCACGGGCTACCCTCGAGGGTGGGGGCCACGCCCTGGGTAGGGGGGCGCGCCCCCTATCTCGAGGACGGCCCGTAGCTCCCCTTTACTTGGTCCTGACTCCAAAAATTCCTATAAATACCGAAACCTTCGGAAATTAACCTAGATCGGGAGTTCCGTCGACGAAATCCTCTATAGCCACCGAAAACCAATCTACAGCCGTTCTGGCACCCTGCAGGGGGGAATCCCTCTTCGGTGGCTATCTTCATCATCCCGGCGCTCTCCATAACGAGGAGGGAGTAGTCCACCCTCGGGGCTGAGGGTATGTATCAGTAGCTATGTGTTTGATCTCTCTCTCTCTCTCTCTCTCTCTCTCTCTCTCTCTCGTGTTCTTGAGATGGCACGATCTTGATGTATCGCGAGCTTTGCTATTCTAGTTGGATCTTCTTCTCCCCCTCTACTCTCTTGTAATGGATTGAGTTTTCCCTTTCAAGTTATCTTATCGGATTGAGTCTTTAAGGATTTGAGAACACTTTATGTATGTCTTGCGCGTGTTTATTTGTGGTGACAATGGGATATCATGTGATCCACTTGATGTATGTTTTGGTGATCAACTTGCGGGTTTGTGACCTTGGGAACTTATGCATAGGGGTTGGCACATGTTTTTGTCTTGACTTTCCGGTAGAAACTTTGGGGCACTCTTTGAAGTTCTATGTGTTGGTTGAATAGATGTTTCTGAGATTGTGTGATGCATATCGTATAATCATGCCCACGGATACTTGAGGTGACAACGGAGTATCTAGGTGACATTAGGGTTTTGATTGATTTGTGTCTTAAGGTGTTATTCTAGTACGAACTCTATGATAGATTGAACGTTACGATGGACTATTGAATAGATCGATCAGAAAGAATAGCTTTGAGGTGGTTTCGTACCCTACCATAATCTCTTCGTTTTTTCTCCGCTATTAGTGACTTTGGAGTGACTCTTTGTTGCATGTTGAGGGCTAGTAATATGATCCAATTATGTTATCCTTGTTGAGAGAACTTGCACTAGTGAAAGTATGAACCCTAGGCCTTGCCTACTATCATTGCAACACCGTTTATGCTCACGTTTACCACTTGCTACCTTGCTGTTTTTATATTTTCTTATTACAAAAACCTATATCTACCATCCATATTGCACTTGTATCACCATCTCTTCGCCGAACTAGTGCACCTATACAATTTACCATTGTATTGGGTGTGTTGGGGACACAAGAGACTCTTTGTTATTTGGTTGCAGGGTTGTTTGAGAGAGACCATCTTCATCCTACACCTCCCACGGATTGATAAACCTTAGGTCATCCACTTGAGGGAAATTTGCTACTGTCCTACAAACCTCTGCACTTGGAGGCCCAACAACGTCTACAAGAAGAAGGGTGCGTACTAAGCATCAAACACCTTGTGTGCTATCAAACATCACAACGTAACTGGGTGATTATGAAGATGCTCTACAGGTGTCTTCGAAGGTATTCGTGGTGTTGGCATAGATCAAGAATAGGATTTGTCACTCCAAGTGTCGGAGTGGTATCTCTGGGCCCTCTCGGTAATACACATCATAATAAGCCTTGCAAGCATATGACTAATGAGTTAGTCACGAGATGATGTATTACGGAACGAGTAAAGAGACTTGCCGGTAACGACATTGAACTAGGTATTGAGATACCGACGATCGAATCTCGGGCAAGTAACATACCGATGACAAAGGGAACAACGTATGTTGTTATGCGGTTTGACCGATAAAGATCTTCGTAGAATATGTAGGAGCCAATATGAGCATCCAGGTTCCGCTATTGGTTATTGACCGGAGATGAGTCTCGGTCATGTCTACATAGTTCTTGAACCCGGAGGATCCGCACGCTTAAAGTTTCATGGCGATCGGTATTATGAGTTTATGAGATTTGATGTACCGAAAGTAGTTTGGGGTCCCGGATGAGATCACGGACATGACGAGGAGTCTCGGAATGTCCGAGACATAAAGATTGATATATTGGACGGTCACATTCGGACACAGGAAGTGTTCCGGGTGATTTCGGAGAAAACCGGAGTGCGTGAGGGGTTACCAGAACCCCCCGGGGAAGTATTGGGCCCTAGTGGGCCTTAAGGAAGAGAGAGGGCAGCAGCCCAGGAGTTGGCGTGCCCCCTCCCAAGGGGAGTCTGAATTGGACTAGGGGAAGGGGGCGCGGTCCCTCTTTCCCTCTCCCTCTCCTTCCTTCCCCCTCTCTCCCTCTTGGTGGACTCCTACTAGGAATAGGATTCCTATTCCTAGTAGGAGTGGCCCTCCTAGGGCGCGCCATAGGGGCCGGCCGGCCTCCCCCCTTTCTTCTTTATATACGGAGGCAGGGGGCACCTCTAGACACACAAGTTGATCAAGTTGATCTCTCCCAACCGTGTGCGGTGCCCCCCTCCACAGAAACACACCTCGGTCATATCATTGCAGTGCTTATGAGAAGCCCTGCGCCGGTAGCTTCATCATCACCGTCACCACGCCGTCGTGCTGACGTAACTCTCCCGCGAAGTTCTACTGGATCAAGAGCTCGTGGGACGTCATCAAGCTGAACGTGTGCTGAACGCCGAGGCTCCGTACGTTCGGTGCTTGATCGGTTGGATTGCGAAGAAAGTTCGACTACATCAGCCGCATCACTAGACGCTTCCGCTCCTGATCGACGAGGGTACGTGGACACACTCTTCCCTCTCGTTGCTATGCATCTAGTAGATAGATCTTGCGTGATCGTAGGAATTTTTTTGAAATACTATGTTCCCCAACGGTGGCATCATGAGCCAGGTCTATGCGTAGATGATATACACGAGTAGAACACAAGTGAGTTGTGGGCGATAATAGTCATACTGCTTACCAGCATGTCATACTTTGGTTCGGCGGTATTGTGAGATGAAGTGGCCCGGACCGACATTACGCGTACGCTTACGCGAGACTGGTTTCACCATTGTGAACACTCGTTGCTTAAAGGTGACTGGCGGTTGTTTGTCGCTCTCACTTTAGATGAATCGAGTGTGGCTACGCCCGGTCCTTGTGAAGGTTAAAACAACACATACTTGATGAAAAATCATTGTGGTTTTGTATGCGTAGGTAAGAACGGTTCTTGCTAAGCCCATAGCAGCCACGTAAAATTTGCAACAACAAAGTAGAGGACGTCTAACTTGTTTTTGCAGGGCATGTTGTGATGTGATATGGTCAAGACATGATGAGTTATACATTATTGTATGAGATGATCATGTTTTGTAAAGTTAGAGGCAACTGGCAGGAGCCATATGGTTGTCGCTTTATTGTATGAAATACAGTCGCCATGTAATTGCTTTACTTTATCATTACGCGGTAGCGATAGTCGTGGAAGCAATAGTTGGCGAGACGACAACGATGCTACGATGAAGATCAAGGTGTCGAGCCGGTGACAATGGTGATCATGACGGTGCCTTATAGATGGAGATCAAAAGCACAAGATGATGATGGCCATATCATGTTACATATTTTGATTGCATGTGATGTTTATCTTATTATGCTTCTTATTTTGCTTAGTACGGTGGTAGCATTATAAGATGAGCCCTTACAAAATTTCAAGGTACAAGTGTTCTCCCTGAGTATGCACCGTTGCGAAAGTTCGTCGTGCCGAGACACCATGTGATGATCGGGTGTGATAAGCTCTACGTTCATATACAGCGGGTGCAAGCCAGTTTTGCACACGCAGAATACTCGGGTTAAACTTGACGAGCCTAGCATGTACAAACATGGCCTCAGAACACTGGAGACCGAAAGGTCGAGCATGAATCATATAGTAGATATGATCAACGTAAGATGTTCACCATTGAAAACTACTCCATCTCACATGATGATCGGACATGGTTTAGTTGATTTGGATCACGTGATCATTTAGATGACTAGAGGGATGTCTATCTAAGCGGGAGTTCTTTGAGTAATATGATTAATTGAACTTTAATTTATCATGAACTTAGTCCTGATAGTTTTTTGCATATCTATGTTGTTGTAAATCAATGGCCCGTGCTACCGTTCCTTTGAATTTTAATACATTCCTAGAGAAAGCTAAGTTGAAAGATGATGGTAGCAATTACACGGACTGGGTTCGTAACTTGAGGATTATCCTCATTGCTGCACCGAAGAATTATGTCCTTGAAGCACTGCTAGGTGACAAGCCCCCTCCCGCTAATGTAGACGCATTGAACGTCTTGCAGACGCGGTCTGATGACTACACGATAGTTTAGTGTGCCATGCTTTACGGCTTAGAACCGGGACTTCAACGATATTTTGAACGTCATGGAGCATATGAGATGTTCCAGGAGTTGAAGTTAATATTTCAAGCAAATGCCCGGATTGAGAAATATGATATTTCCAATAAGTTCTACGGCTGTAAAATGGAGGAGAACAGTTCTATCAGTGAGCACTTGCTCAGAATGTCTAGGTACTACAATCATATGACTCAACTTGGTTGCAAAGTTTATGAAGATAGTGTTATTGATAGAGTTCTTCAATCACTGCCACCAAGCTATAAAGACTTCATGACGAACTATAACATGCAAGGGATGCAGAAGACAATTCCCTAGCTCTTCGATATGCTCAAAGCCGCGGAGGTAGAAATCAAAAAGGAGCATCAAGTGTTGATGGTTAACAAGACCACTAGTTTCAAGAAAAAGGGCAAGGGAAAGAAGGGGAACTTCAAGAAGAATAGCAAGACAGTTGCTACTCCCACGAAGAAACCCAAGTATGGAGCCAAGCCTGAAACTAAGTGCTTCTACTGCAAAGGGACTGGACACTGGATGCGGAATTGCCCCAAGTATTTGGCGGATAAGAAGGATGGCAAGGTGAACAAAGGTATATGTGATATATACAGGTTCATCATGTGTACCTTACTAATACTTGTAGTAGTACCTGGATATTTGATACCGGTTCGGTTGCTAATATTTGTAACTCGAAACAAGGACTACGGATTAAACGAAGATTGGCTAAGGACGAGGTGACGTTGCGCGTGGGAAATGGTTCTAGAGTCGATGTGATCGCCGTCGGCATGCTACCTCTACATCTACCTTCGGGATTAGTTTTAGACCTGAATAATTGTTATTTGGTGCCAGTGTTAAGCATGAACATTATATCTGGATCTTGTTTATTGCGAGACGGTTATTCATTTAAATCTGAGAATAATGATTGTTCTATTTACATGAGTAATATCTTTTATGGTCATGCACCCTTGAAGAGTGGTCTATTCTTGTTGGATCTCGATCGTAGTGATACACATATTCATAATTTGAAACCAAAAGATGCAAGGTTAATAATGATAGTGCAACTTATTTGTGGCACTGCCGTTTAGGTCATATTGGTATAAAACGCATGAAGAAACTCCATAGTGATGGACTTTTGGAATCACTTGATTATGAATCACTTGGTGCTTGCGAACCAAGCCTCATGGGCAAGATGACTAAAACTTCGTTCTTCGGAACAATAGAGCAAGCAACAGATTTGTTGGAAATCATACATACTGATGTATGTGGACCGATGAGTGTTGAAGCTCACGGCGGGTATCGTTATTTTCTGACCTTCACTGATGATTTGAGCAGATATGGGTATATCTACTTGATGAAGCATAAGTCTGAAACATTTGAAAAGTTCAAAGAATTTCATAGTGAAGTAGAGAATCATCGTAACAAGAAAATAAAGTTTCTACGATCTGATCGTGGAGGTGAATATTTGATTTACGAGTTTGGTCTTCATTTGAAACAATGTGGAATAGTTTCACAACTCACGCCCCCCGGAACACCACAGCGTAATGGTGTGTCCGAACGTCGTAACCATACTTTATTAGATAATGGTGCGGTCTATGATGTCTCTTACCGATTTACCACTATCGTTTTGGGGTTATGCTTTAGAGACAACTGCATTCACGTTAAATAGGGCACCATCTAAATCCGTTGAGACGACACCTTATGAACTGTGGTTTGGCAAGAAACCAAAGTTGTCGTTTCTTAAAGTTTGGGGCTGCGATGCTTATGTGAATAAGCTTCAACCTGATAAGCTCGAACCCAAGTCGGAGAAATGTGTCTTCATAGGATACCCAAAGGAGACTGTTGGGTACACCTTCTATCACAGATCCGAAGCCAAAATATTAATTGCTAAGAATGGATCCTTTCTTGAGAAAGAGTTTCTCTCGAAAGAAGTGAGTGGGAGGAAAGTGGAACTTGATGAGGTAATTGTACCTTCTCCCGAATTGGAAAGTAGTACATCACAGAAACTGGTTCCTGTGATTCCTACACCAATTAGTGAGGAAGCTAATGATGATGATCATGAAACTTCGGATCAAGTTACTGCTGAACTTCGTAGATCAACCAGAGTACGTTCCGCGCCAGAGTGGTACGGCAACCCAGTTCTGGAAGTCATGTTACTAGACCATGATGAACCTACGAACTATGAGGAAGCAATGATGAGCCCAGATTCCGCAAAATGGCTTGAGGCCATGAAATCTGAGATGGGATCCATGTATGAGAACAAAGTGTGGACTTTGGTTGACTTGCCCGATGATCGACAAGCCATCGAAAATAAATGGATCTTCAATAGGAAGACCGACGCTAACGGTAATGTTAGTGTTTACAAAGCTCGACTTGTTGCGAAAGTTTTTCGACAAGTTCAAGGAGTTGACTACGATGAGACCTTCTCACCCGTAGCGATGCTTAAGTCTGTCTGAATCATGTTAGCAATTGCCACATGTTATGATTATGATATCTGGCAAATGGATGTCAAAACTGCATTCCTGAATGGATATCTCAAAGAAGAGTTGTATATGATGCAACCAAAAGGTTTTGTCGATCCTAAAGGTGCTAACAAAGTGTGCAAGCTAGAGCGATCCATCTATGGACTGGTGCAAACATCTCGGAGTTGGAATATACGCTTTGATAAGATGATCAAAGCATATGCTTTTATACTGACTTTTGGAGAAGCCTGTATTTACAAAGAAAGTGAGTGGGAGCTCTGTAGCATTTCTGATATTATATGTGGATGACATATTGTTGATTGGAAATGATATAGAATTTCTGGATGGCATAAAAGGATACTTGAATAAGAATGTTTCATTGAAAGACCTCGGAGAAGCTGCTTACATGTTAGGCATCAAGATCTATAGAGATAGATCAAGACGTTTAATTGGACTTTCACAAAGTACATACCTAGATAAAGTTTTGAAGAATTTCAAAATGGATCAGTCAAAGAAAGGGTTCTTTCCTGTGTTACAAGGTGTGAAGTTGAGTAAGACTCAATGCCCGACCACTACAGAAGATAGAGAGAAAATGAAAGTCATTCCCTATGCCTCAGCCATAGGATCTATCATGTATGCAATGATGTGTACCAGACCTGATGTGTGCCTTGCTATAAGTTTAGCAGGGAGGTACCAAAGTAATCCAGGAGTGGATCACTTCACAGCGGTCAAGAACATCCTGAAGTACCTATAAAGGACAAATGATATGTTTCTCGTATATGGAGGTGACAAAGAGCTCGTCGTAAATGGTTACGTCGATTCAAGCTTTGAAACTAATCCGGATGACTCTAAGTCACAAACCAGATATGTATTTTTATTAAACGGTGGAGCTGTCAGTTGGTGCAGTTCCAAGCAGAGCGTCGTGGCGGGATCTACGTGTGAAGCGGAATACATAGTTGCTTCGGAAGCTGCAAATGAAGGAGTCTGGATGAAGGAGTTCATATCCGATCTAGGTGTGATACCTTGTGCATCGGGTCCAATGAAAATCTTTTGTGACAACACTGGAGCAATAGCCTTGGCAAAGGAATCCATGTTTCACAAGAGAACAAAGCACATCAAAAGACGCTTCAATTCCATCCGCTATCCAGTCAAGGAGGGAGACATAGAAATTTGCAAGATACATACGGATCTGAATGTTGCAGACCCGTTGACTAAGCCTCTTCCACGGGTAAAACATGATCAGCACAAGACTCCATGGGTGTTAGAATCATTACTTTATAATCTAGATTATTGACTCTAGTTCAAGTGGGAGACTGGAGGAAATATGCCCTAGAGGCAATAATAAAGATGTTATTTGTATTTCCTTATATCATGATAAATGTCTTTTATTCATGCTAGAATTGTATTAACCGGAAACTTAGTACATGTGTGAATACATAGACAAAACATTATGTCCCTAGTATGCCTCTAGTAGACTAGCTCTTTGATCAAAGAAGGTTATGTTTCCTAGCCATAGATATGAGTTGTCATTTGACCAACGAGATCACATCATTAGGAGAATGATGTGATGGACTAGACCCACCCGTTAGCTTAGCAATATGATCGTTTAGTTTTACTGCTATTGCTTTCTTGATGACTTATACATGTTCCTATGACTATGCGATTATGCAACTCCCAAATACCGGAGGAACACCTTGTGTGCTATCAAACGTCACAACGTAACCGGGTGATTATAAAGATGCTCTATAGGTGTCTCCGAAGGTGTTCGTGGTGTTGGCATAGATCAAGAATAGGATTTGTCACACCGAGTGTCGGAGAGGTATCTCTGGGCCCTCTCGGTAATACACATCATAATAAGCCTTGCAAGCATATGAGTAATGAGTTAGTCACGAGATGATGTATTACGGAACGAGTAAAGAGACTTGCCGGTAACGAGATTGAACTAGGTATTGAGATACCGACGATCGAATCTTGGGCAAGTAATATACCGATGACAAAGGGAACAACATATGTTGTTATGCGGTTTGATCGATAAAGATCTTCATAGAATATGTAGGAGCCAATATGAGCATCCAGGTTCTGCTATTGGTTATTGACCGGAGATGAGTCTCGGTCATGTCTACATAGTTCTCGAACACATAGCGTTCGCACGCTTAACGTTTCATGACGATCGGTATTATGAGTTTATGAGTTTTGATGTGCCGAAGGTAGTTCGGGGTCCCGGATGAGATCACGGACATGACGAGGAGTCTCGGAATGTCCGAGACATAAATATTGATATATTGGACGGTCACATTCGGACACCGGAAGTGTTCCGGGTGATTTCGGAGAAAACCGGAGTGCCTGAGGGGTTACCGGAACCCCCCGGGGAACTATTGGGCCCTAGTGGGCCTTAGGGAAGACAGAGGGTAGCAGCCCAGGAGGTGGCACTCCCCTCCTAAGGGGAGTCCGAATTGGACTAGGGGAAGGGGGCGCGGCCCCTCTTTCCCTCTCCCTCTCCTTCTTCCCCCTCTCTCCCTCTTGGTGGACTCCTACTAGGAATAGGATTCCTATTCCTAGTAGGAGTGGCCCTCCTAGGGCGCGCCATAGGGGCCGGCCGGCCTCCCCCCTTGCTCCTTTATATACGGGGGCAGGGGGCACCTTTAGACACACAAGTTGATCAAGTTCATCTCTCCCAACCATGTGCGGTGCCCCCCTCCACAGAAACACACCTCAGTCATATCGTTGCAGTGCTTAGGCGAAGCCCTGCGCCGGTAGCTTCATCATCTCCGTCACCATGCCGTCGTGCTGACGTAACTCTCCCGCAAAGTTTTACTGGATCAAGAGTTCGTGGGACGTCATCAAGCTAAACGTGTGCTGAACGCGGAGGGTCCGTACGTTCGGTGCTTGATCGGTTGGATTGCGAAGAAAGTTCGACTACATTAACCGCGTCACTAGACGCTTCCACTCCTGGTCTACGAGGGTACGTGGACACACTCTTCCCGCTCGTTGCTATGCATCTAGTAGATAGATCTTGCGTGATCGTAGGAATTTTTTTGAAATACTACGTTCCCCAACATCCAGTTCATCGATATAATGTAGGCATGTATTCCGTAAATAGTCATACGTGCTTTATTAAAATAACTTTCATGTCATCTTTTGTCCTACCCTCCCGTGACGGCGGGGTCCATATTGGAAACTAAGGGATATTAAGGCCTCCTTTTAATAGAGAACCGCAACAAAGCATTAACACATAGTGAATACATGAACTCCTCAAACTACGGTCATCATCGAGAGTGGGCCCGGTTGTTGTCACTCCGGGGTTGTCGGATCAGAACCGTAGTAGGTGACTATAAATTGCAAGATCGGATCTAAAACATGAATATAATGATGATAATATAAACGGTTTAGATCTGAGATCATGGCACCCGGGCCCAAAGTGACAAGCATTAACCATGGGAAAGTCATAGCAACATCAATCTAAGAACATAGTGGATACTAGGGATCGGGCCCTAACAAAACTAACTCGATTACATGATGAATCTCATCCAACTCCTCACTGACGAGCGAGCCTATTAAGGAATTAGTCACTCCCGGTGGGGAGCATTATGGAATTTGCGATGGAGAAGGGTTGGTTATGACGAAGAACAAAGATCCCCCTCTCCTGAGCCCCAAACAGATTCCAGATCTGGCCTCCCGAGGAAGAACAGGAGGTGACGGCTACTCTGCCTCGTGGATCGCGATAATTCTTTCTCCCTGAGTTGTTTCTCCAAAAATAGGAATTTGTAGGGTCAGAGTTGTCGTCCCGGGGCCACTAGGTGGGTACAACCCACCTGGGCGCGCCAAGAGAGGGGGGCGCGCCCTGGTGGGTTGTGCCCGCCCAGGGGCCCCTCTCTAGTGGGTCTTGGCTCCAGTAATTTTATTTTATTCCATAAAAAATCCTAGCAAAGTTTCGTTCCATTCCGAGAACTTTTATTTCTACACAAAAACAACACCATGGTAGTTCTGCTGAAAACAGCTTCAGTCCGGGGTTCATTTCATTCAAATTATGCAAATTAGAGTCCAAAACAAGAGGAAAAGCGTGAGAAAAAGTAGATACGTTGGAGACGTATCAATATTCTAAAACAATTCTTCGTAAAATTGCAGGACATTTGGAGTTGTGCAGAATAGGTATCCCAGATTTGCTCCTTTCCGGTCCAGAATTCCAATTGCCGGCATTCTCCCTCTTCATGTAAATCTTGTAAAATAAGTGAGAAAAGACATAAGTATTGTACCATAATGTGAAAGAACAGTCCATAATGCAATAAATATCAACATGAAAACATGATGCAAAATGGACGTATCAACTTCCCCAAGCTTAGACCTCGCTTGTCCTCAAGCGAAATACGAAACCGATAATCATGACCACACATTTAGAGATCGATGTGTCGATAAAATAAAATACAAACATGAGGGCATCATGATCATCCTTAGAACAGCAATATATTGTCATATAACTTCTTATACCAAGTGATAATTCATTGACAAAGTAAAGTATGAATCACAAATCTTTTTGAAAACTAACAAACTACGATCTTAGTCATTGAAACAATTGCAATTTATCATAACATCGGAAAGAGTCAATGTAAGAGCTTTCATATAGCAAGTGCACATAATCAACCCTCTTTTAATCTTTCATAATTGCTAACACTCATGGGATACTTATGAGATCAAAGCTTCAATCGAACACACAGTAAGATAGGAGCTTATAGTTTCGCCTCCCAACCACTTGCCTCAAGGGTAACGTCAACAATAATAGTTTATGATGTTCTTCATACAAAAAACATGAATTGTATTTTTCATCGCATTTCTAAACCGTTTGTCGGAATGAGGCAAATAATATGGCGTTGGAAACCTGCTGTAAAACCGCTCCTTCCACATGTTGAAAGTTTTCTCTAATTCCCTATGGTTAAAGAGTAATTTGGAAAAACGTAAAATTTCGCAAACCAAACACCCGAGTGCATATTTTCGATACCATTTCTAAATGGCTAATCCAATTAAGGCATATGATATTGCGTTGCAAAGCTTATGAAAATGCGCTACTTTTTCATGTTGAAAGTTTTTCCTAATTTTGAATGGTTTAATAGTAATTTAGAAAATGGTACAAGTACCACCGAGTTCGTATTTTCGGGCTTATTTTTTAACCGTGCGTCTGAATACAGCAAATGATATGGATTTGGAAAGCTTGAATAAATGCAAAAAAACCGCATGTATCATTTCGCGCAATTATTTACGGTTTAAAGTCAGTTTCGAAAATGGCGAAAAACGTATTTTTGCTGTAATTTTTACAGACTGTATCGGAATGAGGCAAATAATATACCGTTGAAAAGCTATGGAAAATACGAAACTTTTTCATGTTGACGGTTTTCTGTGATTCCCAGCCGTTTTCAAGTAATTTCGAAACGGTGGGATCATTCGTTCTGCCTTTATCGCGAAACAAATTCGTCGAAAATGCACCGCGTGAAGAACCTGAACTTCTGGGCATGTGTACTTGAACTTCACTCTGTTTTTAACGTGTTGATCATTTTTCCATACTCGCGACAATTTTAAAAGTTTTTAATCTGAAATTCATTCAGTGTAGTAGTTGAACTTCCTGATGTTTTCACGTTGAACTTCTCTCTGTTTTTTACGTGCTGTTTTTTGCGCGTAACTCCCAAACCACTTACAGAAATTGAGCAAATGATATACCGATGGAAAATTGTTCAAAACACGCAACTTTTTTGTGTTGATAAGTTTTTCATGCTCGCAACGGTTCAAAATAATTTTTTGAATGCGTAAAAATGTGTTTTTAACGGTATACATACAACCTTTAAACCATTCATCCATATATAGCATATAATATATATCATTGGAGAGCTTATGAATAGGAGCATCTTTTTCATGTAGACAGACGTTACAACTTTTTGTCGTTTGAGATCAGTTTTAAAAATGGCAAAAACAACATCATTTTTTTGCCTATTTTTAACATGTAATTGAAGGTCGGACGTCTCGCACTAGAGATCTCGAACTGCACTAGGAGGAGCACGTGAACTTCTTGCAATAAACCTTTCAGGCTTTTAGTTTTTTATTCGTTTTATTCTCATCTGAAATTCATTCAGTGCTGTAGTTGAACTTCTCGCTTTTTTTACGTTAAACTTCTGTGACGTATTTTCGCTTCTAATTTTTCTCATCCATTCCTTTCTTTTGTACAAACCCTTCACACAATAATTTTTTTAACTTTCTCCGACCGAGGACTTGAACTTATAATGACAAAAGTTTTGACCTTGCCTTTTAATTCATTTTTCTCATATTAAACACACACCATGTAGTACATGAACTTTTTCCTTTTTTATAATTTGAATGTTTTATTTTCTTTTTCAAATCGAATTGCTCCCAAATAATAACTGAACCTCTTTGTAGATTGAGAGAATTATTTTAAGACGAAAAAACAATTTCTTTTTTGTGTTTTTGAACATGGAAATACAAGGTGAACCTCTCTCGCAAGAATTTTTGAACTTCCCCGGACAGACCACTTGAACTTCTTTCAACAAACCTTTTAGATTTTTATTTTTCTATACTTTTATTCTCACCAGAAATGCATTCCTTGCTGTAGTTGAACTTCTCGTTGTTTTTACCTTGAATTTTTGTCACGTATTTTTGTTCAACCTCTCTCACAAGAATTTTTGAACTTTCTCGGGCCGAGCACTTGAAGTTCTAGCAACAAAACTTTAGGCTTTGCATTTTCATTATTTTTTTATACACAAATACACACCGTGTAGTACGTGAACTTCTAGCAGTTATTAATCCGAATTTCTGTGTTCTACCTTCATCGGAAAAACAGAGTCTCCGAAAATTCATCAAATGAAAAAAGGAACGTCCATGTGTCACACGCAGAATAACTCAGGCAGCTAGCAGCAACAGAAGCAGCTACATTGCACGCACTGGCAGAGAAAGAGAAATGCACTGGTAGAGAAAAGGAGATGTCTAGCGGCAGCCACTGGCATCAGTCTTTTTCTGTGTTTTTAAAACTATATTTACTAGTTGTTAAATGGGTAAACAATAAAGGTCCAGTTCAAGCAACCATCAAAACTTCAGTTCAGTCAAAACTCGAGTATATTGTACTATCCAGGAAGAATAGACCGACGAAATTTGAGATAAGCTTAATGGTTCAGTTCAAGCAAACAACAAAAGTTATGTACATTAAAATACGGTTGGTGCTAGCTCGCTAGACTACAACATGTGTTGTCATTGTTCTTTGTAACTATTGCCTGCAATTGCGCTGCTCATCGCAAGACAACAACTTAAGTGCATCAACGTGGGTGGCCAAATGCCACACATAACAACAAGTTAATTTCTCTCCTAATTTTCTGTTAAATTACATAATCTTCATAACAACAACAACTAATTTCGCCTCATAGCAGAAACCAATAGCGACATCACACACACACACAACATGCCATCCGCGGTCTTCGCCCATCACCACGCACATGGTTGGCTGATTTTAGGAGGTCATGCGTGGCTCTAGTGAATCTGTGATTCAACAAAGAGAAAGCCAAGGAGAAATGCACAGATAGGTGAGTGAGCGAGGAGTAACATCAAACTGAACTTCTATCTGACGTGCAGCTGAAGCTCTTTAAATTTGAAGAATTAGTGGAAGAACAAGAATAGTAGAAAACCAGCTGATCACTTTGTTTGTCCTTGCACGCGAGGAGATGGACGCGAACGACACCTGGGGTTCTACTGCTCCATGCACTGCAGTTCAATTACTAGCAGGAGGAGGGATTGAGCTCCAAATCTGGATCGACTTGTTAGTTGTTACTCTCCCTTGGGTCAATGCTTTTGCTTTGCTGAGCCTGAGAAAGTGAGAATGGTTGAGCTCATGATTTAGAAGACGAGAAGCACCCGCAGTTTTGCTTCTATCTAGTTACTATTTCTCCTCCAATCTCCAGGTGAGTAAGCAAGATGCTCCTAGCTAGCTGCTTTCTTCTGCCCCTTGTGATGATACGACAACTCACATGTATCTTCACGCGCTTTTTTCTTGTTCATCACAGAACTAATTAGAGAGCAGTGTTAGTCTTACACGAAGAACGAGGGTCAAAAAACAGACTTTGGAATGGAATCAGTACTTGAGCGTCAACGTTGACAGAGGTGGACTTCGGGATGATGAGCGCGGAGGCGATAGAGGAAGAGGCGTCGATGGTGGGGTTGGTGCGGACACCTGGTGGTGTTGGAGGGAGAACGACGTCTGGTGGAGGAGTTTGACCGCAGCGGCGGCCAGCGGCGCCTAGGGTGGCGGGATTTCGGCGGCCAGCGGCGCCTAGGGTGGCGGGATTTCGGAGGCCGGCGGCGCGCTGGTTGGCCCCTGGATCCAGGTGGCCGGCGGCAAGTGGGTTGGCCGCTCGATCCAAGTGCCTGGCGGCGAGCGGGTCGACCGCTGGATCCCGGAGCCCGGCAACGCGTGGGGTGGTGGCGGGATCCCATAGCCAGCGGAGATTTGGTTGACGGCTGCTTCCCGGAGCCGGTGACGGGATGCTGGAGGTTGGCGGCGGCACCTGGGGTTGGTGGGGATGGCAAAGCCCGACGTTGACCGGGGTAGCAGCGCCTGGAGTTGACGGGGGTGGCGGCGAGTGGGACA
>LR738710.1:563126045-563214421 GCA_902687465.1 Secale cereale | reverse complement strand
GAGTGGTGGATCCAGGCACCGACGGCAGGGAGGTTCATGGCGGGGCGCGGGCGGTAGGGAAGCGGAGGCGAGTTGGCCAGGGTGGGGCGGGGCTCGCCGACGGTGGGTTCAGGCGATCGGGATCAAGAGGAGAGGGACTTTTTGAGACGGCGCTGGTGCGGCAGTTCACAGAGTTTGGGAACACCTCATCGCCCCTATATAGGGGCGCCGTGATACGAATAACTATTCTGATCCTGGTTCAGAATAGTGCTACTCTCTCTCTCTCTCTATATATATATATATATATATATATATATATATATATATATACGAAAGTGCTATTCTGAGCTCGAGCTCAGATGCACTGGATATCTTAGTCGTCCCGTGTCACTAAGATTCGCAATGCCCTGTGTATTTTCTGTGTATTCCTTTAGTATATCTCTCCCAGGGCCCACACCTACCTACCCCACACAAAGCCGTTGTCGCTGTCCCGCCCCCAACCGGCTCAGACGCGCTGCCGTGTTCTGAGCCACGGCTCGGGCCTCAGCCATAACGGCCACCGTCCAGCGTTCACTAGCCATATTATCTACTGTGTCTCACCTACCACTCGATCCTTCCTGCTCCACCTCTCTCCTTATCCCATACAACCTCGCTGCAAGAAACCAGATCCGCGGCCATGTCCGGGTTCTTCGTAGTGTTGCTCGTCCAAGATTGTAATCCCAATTAAATTTAGGTACTTAGTGCTAAGCCCTTTATCATTAGCCCTGGTGTTTTTTCCCCGTCTGTACTCTCGTGTAAACATTGGTTTCATCAGTAATAAAATACTACTGCTGCCAGACATGATCACTGTTCCTACACATTTAATTATCAGCTCAGTGCAAAACTCAGATAGCACGGTCACTGGAAATTCAGATAAAATCTTCCCTGAAAATTCCCATAACATATAGCATCGGATGGAGCTGCATTATTTAAATCTGGAAATTTAGTACAGCTTGCACAACGACCCGTAACAAAAACAAAATTACAGCATGGTCTCTGAACATTGCAGAATAAGGTAACTACAGTTTAGATGGAATCGCAGAATAATAATTTTCAGATAATGCCCACAATGCTGACAACACCACATATAAGAGTACCAGTGACACATTAATCTTCAGAATTCATAGGAGAACCAGGGTGATGCTTGGTTTCTTGCTGCCTGTTGTTTTGCTTCAGAATTCATAGGAGCACTAATGACACATTAATCTTCAGAATTCTAACAAAGTACATCATGCTAGAATGGACAGGAGAATCGAGTTTTCTACATGCCTTGCAAAAAGCCTATAGTAGAACAACCAAAAGAGAACCAACATCATTATTATGTCAAATGAGAACAACCAAAAGACAACACCATTACTGTATAAAAAATGGAAAACAAGATGATTGTGCTAAGTTTCTAGCAGTGGTACAATTCTTAAATGTTCATAAGCGTTTTAGTAATCAGGTCAAAGATACAAAGACAAGGTACAGTGGTACACTAGTGGACGAGCTGTTTGATGTGTGAAATTCTTTAGACTTTCAGGAAGAACCAAAAGAGATTGCAGCAGCCGTGTTTCCATTGTTTGGCCCTCCCCCTTTCTTTATTTCTTGCTGCACTTATGTTTCTTCCGAATGACACATCTCCGTCCTGCAAATCAAACATGTTTAGCATCCTTGTTTAGCTAGTCATATGCTATCTTCTACTCATTTCACAAGCTTGCTTCCACAGCAATACCTCCAGTGGTTCGTTGTCTTCCCAGACCAGTCCGACAGTGGAAAAAATCGTCCAACCACGTCTACAAAGCAAGAAAATTCATCACACGCACTTATGAATGTGAAATCATTCTGTCAATACGAATTGAATTTTTTCCACAAATGTACCTGATGCTCTATGACCACCTGCGCCTGTTCCCTCACCATGATGCGTGGTCGCCCCCCTGATTTGCTCGTCAGTGGCTACACAAAGGACACACAGGCATTAGCTACCCGCAACATGGCCATCATTTCTAAAAAAATCATCTACTTTTATTTGTATCCCACTCACCATTCTGGTCATACATCTTCTGATACATACGTGCAACATGATCATCATTTACCAACTGATCCATTGCCTTATGTTCAACCTCTTGCTGACACTTACTTGCAAGCTCTTCATCTTTCGCCTGCTGCTCCTTTGATTCCCTTTCCGCCTCTTCCTGACATTTCTTTGCCAGTTCAGCGTCTTTATCTTCTTGCTCCTTTAGTCTTCTATCAATCTCCACCAGCCAGTCATGCTCATGATCAGACCTTTCTTCGAATTCAGCATTTTTGCTGCTATCAGTGTCCACCACGCACACAACCACTCCCGGAGTAATCATTGATTTTAGTCGGTTTGCTTGACGGCTTGCTTCCTCAATCACATCTGGAGTAAATACATATGGCTTAGTCGTTAAATTAGCCTCTATTTGTTTTTTGACTACGCTATGTACAACACAAATATATCTCCAGCCTTGGAAAAAAATAAGTTACTTACATTCCTCATCCAGCTCTTTCTGGAGCTGCCTCGGACACTCCCCGTCAATGTCTAGCACACGAGGCTGTCTACTGCTATCCTCATCGTTCTCATGTTTCACAGTGACATTCCTGGCTCCAGCACACTCCATGCCAATCGTTATATTTTTGCACGATGAAATTTCATGTCTTCTCCCCCCATCTACAGGAGTAGCTTGCATTTCTGTGATCTCTTGCAAGATATTCCCCATTTCATTTTCATCTCCTGCCATGCCCAACAGTTCCATTTTAATTAGTTTGTTCAGGAGATCCCTGTTTTCATTTAGTGAACACTCATCATACCTTCTGTCTATTGCACACCAACAGATGTGGCCGTGCTATGCCCGAAGCCCGGGGGACTTGCATCAATGGCATTATGCCTTGACACAGCAGTCGTTGCATTCGCCACTTGCCTCTGATGCATTGGTCCTACATTTTTCAGCACAAACAGCGTGATCAAAACATACTCACAAACAAATGTCATCCACTCGCCAATGTATATGCGATATACCAGCCATTATCCTCTGCTCGTAGCAGCCTTATCAGAGCAGGGCATTCGCAACGACATGACCTTGTGTTCTCCACACCAGCTTTCCCCTACATAAATTTCCAGAAATTCAGTCAATGTACAACAACTCTGCTCTGTCAGTAGCCCCGGCAAAAAAGAAAAAAAAATCATACTCAGCGAGCAACCACAGACTATTTCGTGCATGCACTTCGTCCTCTCAACATTTCAGTCGGCTCTTGCCGTATCGAATACCAAATCCCTTTTCCCATGAATACAGATTGTAAAAGTCGTATGCCTCCCCAACTGAGTCGAACATTGTGCCGACAGTTGGGGTTATGACATTCTCAGTTGGGTTTTCGGCATAGCTACGAACGGCCTTCTCAAATGCACTGGTGCGGTTTGGGCAAGGTGGGCGGCTCGGAGCTGCAGCACCGGTCCTCAACCTACAGACCATCATCCATGTATAGCTTTATTTTTGCAACATTAAGGAAACACATCGCTCAAACGAGAAATGAAAAATATTAATGCCACCACTGTACATTCTGTATGGTTGCAACAACAACCAGACTTTAAACTGGCTCCTTAGTCTAATGTTAGCTATTTCATCCACTGAAACTTTTCGCACCCAGTTAGCTACATGCCATACTTATACTATTTATTTCGATCATGAAAAATCGCCTAACTGTCATTTCTCTAACTACCAGGGAGTCAGCGAACCCTGAACAAGTGCAATTACATTGCTAGCACTGGCAACTATGCTTCTAGGCATGCAAACCCCAGATCAAAGCAGAATGCAAGAGGGTCAGCAACACCGAATGCTGCAAGTTCAATACATCAACTCTCTGCTTTCTTCATCTAGTAGCATTTGAACTTGACAACTCCCCCGACAGGCAAGCACTGGAACACACCACCTGCAATTTTCTGTTCTTGTTCCAGTATCAAGCTTTGAATCCCTAGTAAACTTTTGACATACAACTATGCATCTAAACACTCAAAGGTACATCAAAAAACTTATTAATGCAGCTAAGTTCCATCTAGTGGAAACACAGAAATGTTGTCTGACAGACGTGAATTGAAGTACCCACAGACCCAGCTAGAACTGCATATGCCTGGGTAACTACACGATGAAATCCAATACTAACCTCTTATTTCATCCAGGCGCTCGGGGGTTCATCTTCCCAGTTGACAGCTCCGAACTGGGTGGAGAACTGTCTTTCCTCTCCGCCGCCGCTTCACTGCCCGGCAAGATTTGCGCCTTCGCTGTGAAAGCCGGACCCTCCGGCTCCGGTTGCGCCTGATCCAGCATCTTTTGCGACGCCACCTCACGCTCCACTATCGTACCGACCGCTATGGACTCTGCCACCACCAGGGCGGGCACCAAACACTCGCCGACCTCCTCAAGGAAAGTGAATCTGAGGCGGGCCAAACGAAATCCGATTAGAACGACTAATTACGATGTTTAAAGAACGAAGAGGCAGTGCGGGGAAGGATTACGGCTGCCATGCTGGTCGCTGCTGCCGCCGTCGCCGCCGGAATCCGCCAGAGCTCCCCAAATTAGGTCAGCTGTGTGCTGTCAAAGGTACTGGACGACCCATTCAATTACCGCCCGAGCCCACACCGAACGGAAAGCAAACTTCCTGGGCCACGGATCTGGCGTCTATGCGCTATCTGATCCTCGGCCCAAGTCGTCAGCGACAAACGACGTCCCAGCTCCCGTCAAAACGAGGCCCACCACACGCGCGTGTCCTATACGTATTACGCTACAGTCCGCATTTTTTAACATCCCACCACCAGGAGTATAAACAAATGGCACAGATCCTGATGCACTTTTGAAGGGCCTAGATTAAGAGCTCATTTGAGCCCGAGCTCAATTACTCCACGTCCTATATATATATATATATATATATATAGGACAACACTATTTTGATCACAGGATCCAAATAAGTCCTGACAGGATGTTACGGAGATCGGGCGAGCTAACAGAAAAAAGCCCAAAGCGCCCTGACCCTTATCCCCGTCAGTCCCCGTCGCGCACCTCCCCCCACCCCCGACCTCCGGCCGCGCTGCGCGCCTTCAACCCCCGGCTCCTTCCGGGCGCGACGCCACCACGCCGCCTCTATACGGGCGTGCCACCGGCCCGGCCTCCATCCACCACACCGCCGGCCTCCTATCCACCATGTCGTCCGCCTCCATCCACTGAGCCGCCGGCCTACCACCACCGCACCGCCAGCCTCCCCTCCACCACGTCGTCCGCCTCCATCCACCAAGCCACCGGCCTCCCACCACCACACCGCCGCCCATCCCGTGAGGCCTCCTACCTCGCCCACTCCGCGCGCCTCCGTCACCACCATGGGATCTCATGAAGGAAATATTCCCTAGAGGCAATAATAAAGTTGTTATTTGTATTTCCTTATATCATGATAAGTGTTTATTATTCATGCTAGAATTGTATTAACCGGAAACTTAGTACATGTGTGAATACATAGACGAAACAGAGTGTCCCTAGTATGTCTGCACTAGACTAGCTCGTTAATCAAAGATGGTTATGTTTCCTAACCATAGACATGAGTTATCATTTCATCAACGGGATCATATCATTAGGAGAATGATGTGATGGACAAGACCCATCCATTAGCTTAGCAACTTGATCGTTTAGTTTTACTGCTACTGCTTTCTTCATGACTTATACATGTTCCTATGACTATGAGATTATGCAACTCCCGAATACCGGAGGAACACCTTGTGTGCTATCAAATGTGACAACGTAATTGGGAGATTGTAAAGATGCTCTACAGGTGTCTCCGAAGGTGTTTGTGGTGTTGGCATAGATCGAGAATAGGATTTTTCACTCCGAGTGTCGGAGAGGTATCTCTGGGCCCTCTCGGTAGTACACATCATAATAAGCCTTGCAAGCAAATGACTAACGAGTTAGTCACGAGATGGTGTATTACGAAACGAGTAAAGAGACTTTCCGGTAACGAGGTTGAAATAGGTATGATGATACCGACGATCGAACCTTGGGCAAGAAACATGCCGATGACAAAGGGAACAACGTATGTTGTTATGCGGTTTCACCGATAAATATCTTCGTAGAATATGTAGGAACCAATATGAGCATCCAGGTTCCTCTATTGGTTATTGACCGGAGATGAGTCTCGGTGATTTCTACATAGTTCTCGAACCCGTAGGGTCCGCACGCTTAACGTTCGATGACGATCGGTATTATGAGTTTATGTGTTTTGATGCATCGAAGGTAGTTCGGAGTCCCGGATGTGATCACGGACATGACGAGGAGTCTCGAAATGGTCGAGACGTAAAGATTGATATATTGGACAAGTATATTCAGACACCGAAAGTGTTCCGGATGATTTTCGGATTAAACCGGAGTGCCGGAGGGGTATCGGTACCCCCCGGGGAACTAATGGGCCACTTGGGCCCTTAGTGGAGAGAGAGAGAGGGCCGGCCAGGGCTGGGCCATGCACCCTACCCCTTGGTCCGAATTAGACAAGGAGAGGAGGGGGCGGCGCCCCCTTCCTTCTCCATCTCCCTCTCCTTCCTTTCCCCTCCTTCCCTCTTGGTGGACTCCTACTAGGAATAGGATTCCTATTCCTAGTAGGAGTAGCTCTCCTAGGGCACGCCATAGGGGCCGGCCAGCCTCCCCTTGCTCCTTTATATACGGGGGCAGGGGGCACCCTAGGACACACAAGTAAACATCAGTTTTAGCCGTGTGCGGTGCCTCCCTCCACAGATACACACCTTGGTCATATCATTGCAGTGCTTAGGCGAAGCCCTGCGCCGGTAATTTCACCATCACCATCACCACGCCGTCATGCCGACAAAATTCTCCCGTGATGCTCAACTGGATCAAGAGCTCATGGGACGTCATCGCGGTGAACGTGTGCTGAACGCGAAGGTGCCGTACATTCAGTACTTGGATCGGTTGGATCGCGAAGACGTTCGACTACATCAACCGTGTCACTAGACGCTTCCGCTTTCGGTCTACGAGGGTACGTAGACACACTCTCCCCGCTCATTGCTATGCTTCTCCTAGATAGATCTTGCGTGATCGTAGGATTTGTTTTTGAAATACTATGTTCCCCAACAGTGGTATGAGACCCAGGTCTATGCGTAGATGATATGCACGAGTAGAACGAAATGAGTTGTGGGCGATAATAGTCATACTGCTTACCTGTATGTCATACTTTGATTCGGCGGTATTGTGAGATGAAGCAGCCCAGACTGACATTACGCGTACGCTTACGCGAGACTGGTTTCACCGTTATGAGCACTCGTTGCTTAAAGGTGACCGGCGAGTGTCTGTCTCTCTCACTTTAGTTGAATCGATGATGGCTTCTCGCCCCTCGTTGGTTACCCCAAGTGGAAGGTTTGAGATGCAGTGTAGTGGTAGTTTTCCCTTGGCAAAGATACCAAGGATCGAATTCCCCTGAGACTCCAAGGTTAAACAAGAAGGTGTCAACTGCTAATCGCGCCAGATACTTAGCAATTAACTGGACATGCACACAGATACAAATAACTTTGCTCCCAACGAGTACAGAGAGGTTGTCAATCCCTCCGGCCTTGTCGTTTACAAAGGATCAAACGGAAGAGATAATAGTGATAGGTATAATTGCAACTAGTAAGTAAAAGCAGAAAGTAAATAGCGGATGTGATCAATGATGGTAATATGGACCGGGGTCCCATGATGTTCACTAGTGATGTCTCTCTCCCCAAAGACGATAAAACAGCTATGTGAGGTAAACGAATTACAGCTGGGCAATTGACAGAATTATGTGCGCAAACCAATGCTAACTATGCTGCAAGAAAGGTTGAGGCTCAAAAGCATGGGCGGTACGCCAAGGTAAGTAGACCGAAATCCATCTGCATCTACTACTAATCATCCACCTTGAGATATCTATCCAGAACATCTCGCTGGTATTAAGTTGCGAGTCCCACCCATAGTGTAAACTCAAAGCAACAGACAACTGCATTAAAAGAACTTTGCGTAAAGTAAACAATCCTTGCACCCGCGAGTACAAGCACCGTTGTTTTCCCCCTTGTGGCAACAGCACATCCCCTAGACTCATGTTTCTGTCACTCAAACTAGTCATCGAGGGGCATGAACCCACAATCAAGCATAACGTTCCCTCTTGGAGTTACTACCTACTACTTGGCCAAAGCAATAAACAGCAACGGAGAACATGCAAGAATTACTCAAGAACATAAATATAAAAGAGGTAGATCAAATATATTACTCACACACAATCTGAACATAATCTCACAATCCAACGGATCCCAGCAAACTCAACATAGCAACAGCATAAGGATTACATATGTGCCTCGATCATGTAGGGCGGCTCACGAGGGGTCTAATTAGTGAAGAACAAAGAGGGGAGGAGAACATCACATAGCTACTGTTCATGGACCCATGGTCCAAGGGAGACTACTCACAACTCATCCGGGAGGCGTCCATGGTGGTGGAGAGGCTCCCGGTGGTGATTCTCCCCTCTGGCAGGGTGCCGGGAAGAGTTCTCCTGGTGCTCCCGATCTTGGAAGCGCGGCGGCGGCGGAACAGAGATGAGATCGCGAAAAAGGGTTCCGTCCTCGACGGTTTCGGGACGCGGTGTAAATATATGCCAAAGGGGGGCATCAGCGGAGACCTGGGGGGCCCAGGCGCCCCCCGGCGCGGCCAGGAGGGGGGCCGCGCCACCAGGGCGCCTGGAGCCCTGGTGGCCCCCTCCGGCCCTACTTTGGCCACAAGGAAGCTTCCAGAACGCTGATTTTTTTATATAATTTTTCCGGGATTTTTCTGGCAGTTTACGTGATGGGAAAACCTGAAATACAAAAACAGCAGAAAACAGAAACTGGCATTGGGGTGCACTGAGTTAATAGGTTAGTCCAAATATGATCAAAAGTGTATGGAAGTGTATATGTTGGGGAACGTAGTATTTTAAAATTTTCCTACGATCACGCAAGATCTATCTACCAGATGCATAGCAACAAGAGGGAAGAGTGTGTCTACGTACCCTCGTAGACCGGAAGCGGAAGCGTCAAGTGACGCGGTTGATGTAGTCGAACTTCTTCGCGATTCAACCGATCAAGCACCGAACGTACGGCACCTCCGCGTTCAGCACACGTTCAGCTTGATGACGTCCCACGAGCTCTTGATCCAGTTGAGCTTCACGGGAGAGGTTCGTCAGCACGACGGCGTGGTGACGGATATGATGTATCTACCGGCGCAGGGCTTCGCCTAAGCACTGCGACGGTATGACCGAGGTGTGTTTGTGTGGAGGGGGGCACCGCACACGGCTGGAACAATTCAACTTGTGTGTCCTAGGGTGCCCCCTGCCCCCGTATATAAAGGAGCAAGGGAGAGGCCGGCCCTAGAGGGGGCGCGCCAAGTGTGGGGAGTCCTACTAGGACTCCCAAGTCCTAGTAGGATTCCCCTTTCCTTTCCGGAGTAGGAGAGAAGGAAAGAGCTGGAGAGGGAGAAGGAAAAGGGGGCTGCACCCCTTGTCCAATTCGGACCAGAGGGGGGGCGCGCGCCGCCTTCCTTTTGGCCTTTCTCCTCTATTCCCGTATCGCCCAATAAGGCCCATATACTCCGAAAAATACCCGAATCACTCGGAACCTTTCCGATGTCCGAATATAGTCGTCCAATATATCGATATCTACGTCTCGACCATTTTGAGACTCCTCGTCATGTCCCCGGTCTCATCCGGGACTCCGAACTCCTTCGGTACATCAAAACTCATAAACTCATAATACCGATCGTCATCAAACGTTAAGCGTGCGGACCCTACGGGTTCGAGAACTATGTAGACATGACCGAGACTCATCTCCGGTCAATAACCAATAGCGGAACCTGGATGCTCATATTGGTTCCTACATATTATACGAAGATCTTTATCGGTCAAACCGCATAACAACATACGTTGTTCCTTTTGTCATCGGTATGTTACTTGCCCGAGATTCGATCGTCGGTATCTCTATACATAGTTCAATCTCGTTACCGGCAAGTCTCTTTACTCGTTCCGTAACACATTATCTCGTGACTAACTCATTAGTCTTTTTGCTTGCAAGGCTTATTATGATGTGTGTTACCGAGAAGGCCCAGAGATACCTCTCCGACACTCGGAGTGACAAATCCTAATCTTGATCTATGCCAACACCACGAATACTTTCGGAGACACCTGTAGAGCATCTTTATGATCACCCAGTTACGTTGTGACGTTTGATAGCACACAAGGTGTTCCTACGGTATTCGGGAGTTGCATAATCTCATAGTCATAGGAACATGTATAAGTCATGAAGAAAGCAATAGCGGTAAAACTAAACGATCATAGTGCTATGCTAACGGATGGGTCTTGTCCATCACATCATTCTCCTAATGATGTGATCCCGTTGATCAAATGACAACTCATGTCTATGGCTAGGAAACATAACCATCTTTGATCAATGAGCTAGTCTAGTAGAGGCATACTAGGGACATACTGTTTTGTCTATGTATTCACACATGTACTAAGTTTCCGGTTAATACAATTCTAGCATGAATAAAAGACATTTATCATGATATAAGGAAATACAAATAATCATCTTTATTATTGCCTCTAGGGCATATTTCCTTCAGTATAAATATCATAGCAATATCACACAAAAGAGGCATGGAGCAAGCAGAAATTATAGATACGTTTTGGACGTATCAATCGAGTGTGGCTACGACCGGTCCTTGTGAAGGTTAAAACAGCAGACTTGATGAAAAATCGTTGTGGTTTTGTATGCATAGGTAAGAACGGTTCTTGCTAAGCCTGTAGCAGCCATGTAAAACTTGCAACAACAAAGTAGAGGACGTCTAACTTGTTTTTGCAGGGCATGTTGTGATGTGATATGGTCAAGACATGATGAGTTATACGTTATTGTATGAGATGATCATGTTTTGTAAATTATCGGCAACTGGCAGGAGCCTTATGGTTGTCTCTTTATTGTATGAATTGCGAAGGCCATGTAATTGCCTTACTTTATCACTATGAGTGAGCGATAGTAGTTGTAGCAATAATTGGCGAGACGACCACGATGCTACGATGAAGATCATGGTGTCTAGCCGGTGACGATGGAGATCATGATGATGCTTTGGAGATGGAGATCAAAAGCACAAGATGATGATGGCCATATCATGTCTCATATTTTGATTGCATGTGATGTTTATCTTATTATGCTTCTTATTTCGCTTAGTACGGTGGTAGAATTATAAGATGATCCCTTACAAAATTTCAAGGTACAAGTGTTCTCCCTGAGTATGCACCATTGCGACAGTTCGTCGTGCCGAGACACCACGTGATGATCGGGTTGTTGGGGAACGTAGTATTTCAAAAAAAATCCTACGATCACGCAAGATCTATCTAGGAGAATCATAGCAACGAGCGGGGAGAGTGTGTTTACGTACCCTCGTAGACCGAAAGTGGAAGCGTCTAGTGACGCGGTTGATGTAGTCGAACATCTTTGCGAACCAACCGATCCCAGCACCGAACGTACGGCACCTCTGCGTTCAGCACATGTTTAGCTCGATGACGTCCCACAAGCTCTTGATCCTATTGAGCATCACGGGAGAGTTTCGTCAGCATGATGGCATGGTGACAATGATGATTAAGCTACCGGTGCAGGGCTTCGCCTAAGCACTGCAACGATATGACCGAAGTGTGTAACTCTGTGGAGGGGCACCGCACACGGCTAAAATCAACTTGTGTGTCTATGGGGTGCCCCCTCCCCACGTATATAAAGGAGGGAGGGGAGGAGGAGGCCGGCCCTAGGAGGGGCGCGACAAGGGAGTAGGGTTCCTACTCCTACTAGGAATAGGAACCCTCCACCTAGTCCTAGTAGGAGAAGAAGGAAGGAGGAAGAGGGGAGAAGGAAGGAAGGGGGCGCCGCCCCCTCCTAGTCCAATTTGGACCAGCCCATGGGGGGCACGCGGCCACCCCTTGAGGGCCTTCTCTCCTTTCCCGTATGGCCCATTAAGGCCCACTACTTCCCCCACGAATTCCCATAACTCTCCGGTACTCCGAAAAATACCCAAATCACTCGAAACCTTTCCGATGTCCGAATATAGCCTTCCAATATCTCGATCTTTACCTCTTGACCATTTTGAGACTCCTCGTCATGTCCGTGATCTCATCCGGGACTCCGAACAACCTTCGGTACATCAAATCACATAAACTCATAATACCAATCGTCATCGAACGTTAAGCGTGCGGACCCTACAGATTCGAGAACTATGTAGACATGACCGAGACATATCTCCGGTCAATCACCAATAGCGGAACCTGGATGCTCATATTGGCTCCTAAATATTCTACGAAGATCTTTATCGGTTAAACCGCATAACAACATATGTTGTTCCTTTTGTCATCGGTATGTTACTTGCCCGAGATTCGATCGTCGATATCATCATACCTAGTTCAATCTCGTTACCGACAAGTCTCTTTACTCGTTCTGTAATACATCATCTCGTGACTAACTCATTAGTCATTTGTTTGCAAGGCTTATTATGATGTGTATTACCGAGAGGGCCCAGGGTTACCTCTTGGACACTCGAAGTGAAAATTCATATTTTCGATCTATGCCAACACCACAAACACCTTTAGAAACACCTGTAGAGCATCTTTATAATCACCCAGTTACGTTATGACGTTTGATAGCACACAAGGTGTTCCTCCGATATTCGGGAGTTGCATAATCTCATAGTCAGAGGAACATGTATAAGTCATGATGAAAGCAATAGCGATAAAACTAGATGATCACAGTGCTAAGCTAACGGATGGGTCTTGTCCATCACATCATTCTCCTAATGATGTGATCCCGTTCATGAAATGACAACACATGTCTATGGTTAGGAAACATAACCATCTTTGATTAACGAGCTAGTCAAGTAGAGGCATACTAGGGACACTCTGTTTTGTCAATGTATTCACACATGTACTAAGTTTCCGGTTAATACAATTCTAGCATCAATAATAAAAATTTATCATGATATAAGGAAATATAAATGACAACTTTATTATTGCCTCTAGGGCATATTTCCTTCACGGGTGTGATAAGCTCTACGTTCAAATACAATGGGTATAAGACAGTTTTGCACATGCAGAATACTCGGGTTAAACTTGACGAGCCTAGCATTCATAGACATTGCCTCGGAACACTGGAGACTGAAAGGACGAGCGTGAATCATATAGTAGATATGATTAACATAAGATGTTCACCATTGAAAACTACTCCATCTCACGTGATGATCGGACATGGTTTAGTTGATTTGGATCACATGATCATTTAGATGACTAGAGGGATGTCTTTCTAAGTGGGAGTTCTTTAGTAATATGATTAATTGAACTTCAATTTATCATGAACTTAGTTCTGATACTTTTTGCATATCTATGTTGTTGTAGATAAATGGCCCGTGCTACCGTTCCCTTGAATTTTAATGCGTTCCGAGAGAAAGCTAAGTTGAAAGATGATGGTAGAAACTACACAGACTGGGTCCATAACTTGAGGATTATCCTCATTGCTGCACAGAAGAATTATGTCCTAGAAGCACCGCTAGGTGACGTGCCTACTGCAGGAGCAACTCCAGACATTATGAACGTCTGAAAAGCTCGTTCTGATGACTACTCGATACTTCAGTGTGCCATACTTTACGGCTTGTAATCCGGACTTCAATGACGTTTTGAACATCATGGAGCATATGAGATGTTCCAAGAGTTGAAGTTAATATTTCAAGCAAATGCCCGAATTGAGAGATATGAAGTCTCCAATAAGTTATGTAGCTGCAAGATGGAGGAGAACAGTTCTATCAGTGAACACTTGCTCAGAATGTCTGGGTACAACAATCATATGACTCAACTTGGTTGCAAAGTTGATGAAGATAGTGTTATTGATATAGTTCTTCAATCACTGCCACCAAGCTATAAAGGCTTCGTGATGAACTATAATATGCAAGGGATGCAGAAGACAATTCCCGAGCTCTTCGCTATGCTCAAAGCTGCGGGGGTAGAAATCAAAAAGGGAGCATCAAGGGTTGATGGTTAACAAGACCACTAGTTTCAAGAAAAAAGGCAAGGGAAAGAAGGGGAACTTCAAGAAGAATAGCAAGACAGTTGCTACTCTCGCGAAGAAACCCAAGTCTGGAGACAATCATGAAACTGAGTGCTTGTACGGCAAAGGGACTGGTCACTGGAAGCGGAACTGCCCAAGAATTTGGCGGATAAGCAGGATGGCAAGGTGAACAAAGGTATATTTGATATACATGTTATTGATGTGTACCTTACTAATGCTCGTAGTAGCACCTGGGTATTTGATACTGGTTCGGTTGCTAATATTTGTAACTCGAAGCAGGGGCTACGGATTAAACGAAGATTTGCTAAGAACGAGGTGACGATGCGCGAGGGAAACAGTTCCAACGTCGATGTGATCGCCGTCGGCACGCTACCTCTACATCTACCTTCGATATTAGTTTTAGACCTAAATAATTGTTATTAGGTACTAGCGTTGAGCATGAACATTCTATCTGGATCTTGTTTGTTGCGAGACGGTTATTCATTTAAATTAGAGAATAATGGTTGTTCTATTTTTTTGAGTAATATCTTTTATGGTCTTGCACCCTTGAAGAGTGGTCTGTTCTTATTGGATCTCGATCGTAGTGATACACATATTCATAATATTGAAGCCAAAAGATGCAAAGTTGATAATGATAGTGCAACTTATTTGTGGCACTGCCGTTTAAGTCATATTGGTATAAAGCGCATGAAGAAACTACATGTAGATGGACTTTTGGAATCACTTGATTATGAATCACTTGGTGTTTGTGAACCATGCCTCATGGTAAAGATGACTAAAACTTCGTTCTCCGGAACAATGGAGCAAGCAACAGATTTGTTGGAAATCATACATACTGATGTATGTGGACCGATGAGTGTTGAGCCTCGTGGCAGGTATCGTTATTTTCTGACCTTCACTGATAATTTAAGCAGATATGGGTATATCTACTTAATGAAGCACAAGTCTCAAACATTTGAAAAGTTCAAAGAATTTCATAGTGAAGTAGAGACTCATCGTAACAAGAAAATAAAGTTTCTACGATCTGATCGCAGAGGCGAATATTTGAGTTACGAGTTTGGTCTTCATTTGAAACAATGTGGAATAGTTTGACAGCTCACGCCACCCGAAACACCACAGCGTAATGGTGTGTCCGAACGTCGTAACCGTACATTATTAGATATGGTGTGATCTATCATGTCTATTACCGTTTTACCACTATCATTTTGGAGTTATGCTTTCGAGACAGCTGCATTCACGTTAAATAGGGTAACATCTAAATCAGTTGAAATGACGCCTTATGAACTGTGGTTTGGCAAGAAACCAAAGTTGTCGTTTCTTAAAGTTTGGGGTTGCAATGCTTATGTGAAAAAGCTTCAACCTGATAAGCTCGGACCCAAGTCGGAGAAATGTGTCTTCATAGGATACCCAAAGGAAACTGTTGGGTACACCTTCTATCATAGATCCAAAGGCAAGATATTCGTCGCTAAGAATGGATCCTTTCTAGAGAAGGAGTTTCTCTTGAAAGAAGTGAGTGGGAGGAAAGTGGAACTTGATGAGGTAATTGTACCTTCTCCCGAATTGGAAAGTAGTACATCACAGACACTAGTTCCAGTGATTCCTACACCAATCAACGCGGAAGCTAATGATGATGATCATGAAACTTCGGATCAAGTTACTGTTGAACCTCGTAGGTCAACCAGAGTACGTTCCGCACTAGAGTGGTAAGGTAACCCGGTTCTGGAAGTCATGTTACAAGACCATGATGAACCTACAAACTCTTAGGAAGCGATGATGAGCCTAGATTCCGCAAAATGGCTTGAGGCCATGAAATCTGAGATGGGATCCATGTATGAGAACAAAGTGTGGACTTTGGTTGACTTGCCCAATGATCGACAAGCCATTGAAAATAAATGGATGTTTAAGAGGAAGACAAACACCGATGGTAATGTTACTGTCTACAAAGCTCGACTTGTTGTGAAAGGTTTTTGACAAGTTTAAGGAGTTGACTACGATGAGACTTTCTCACCCGTAGCGATGCTTAAGTCTGTCCGAATCATGTTAGCAATTGCTGCATTTTATGATTATGAAATCTGGCAAATGGATGTCAAAACTGCATTCCTTAATGGATACCTTAAAGAGGAGTTGTATATGATGCAACCAGAAGATTTTGTCAATCCTAAAGGTGCTAACAAAGTGTGCAAGATCCAGCGATCCATCTATGGACTGGTTCAAGCATACCAGAGTTGGAATATACGCTTTGATGAGGTGATCAAAGCATATGGTTTTATATAGATATTTGGAGAAGTCTGTATTTACAAGTAAGTGAGTGGGAGCTCTGTAGTATTTCTGATATTATATGTAGATGACATATTGTTGATTGGAAATGATATAGAATTTCTGGATGGCATAAAGGGATACTTGAATTAGAATTTTTCAATGAAAGACCTCAGTGAAGCTGCTTATATATTAGGCATCAAGATCTATAGAGATAGATCAAGGCGCTTAATTGGACTTTCACAAAGCACATACCTTGATAAAGTTTTGAAGAAGTTCAAAATGGATCAGTCAAAGAAAGGGTTCTTGCATGTGCTACAAGGTGTGAAGTTGAGTAAGACTCAATGCTCGACCACTGCAGAAGATAGAGAGAAAATGAAAGTCCTTCCCTATGCCTTAGCCATAGGATTTATCATGTATGCAATGCTGTGTGCTAGACCTGATGTGTGCCTTGCTATAAGTTTAGCAGGGAGGTAACAAAGTAATCCAGCAATGGATCACTGGACAGCGGTGAAGAACATCCTGAAGTATCTGAAAAGGATGAAGGATATGTTTCTTCTTTATGGAGTTGACAAAGAGCTCGTCATAAACGGTAACGTCGATTCAAGCTTTGACACTGATCCGGATGACTCTAAGTCAAAAACTGGATATGTATTTTTATTGAACGGGGGAGCTGTCAGTTAGTGCAGTTCCAAGCAGAGCGTCGTGGCGGGATCTACATGTGAAGCGGAGTACATTTCTGCTTCGGAAGAAGCAAATGAAGGAGTCTGTATGAAGGAGTTCATATCCAATATAGGTGTAATACCTAGTGCATCGGGTCCAATGAAAATCTTTTGTGACAACACTGGAGCAATAGCCTTGGTGAAGGAATCCAGGTTTCACAAGATAACTAAGCACATCAAGAGACGCCTCAATTCCATCCGCAATCAAGTGATGGCTTCTCGCCCCTCGTTGGTTACCCCAAGTGGAAGGTTTGCGATGCAGTGTAGCGGTAGTTTTCCCTTGGCAAAGATACCAAGGATCGAATTCCCCTGAGACTCCAAGGTTCAACAAGAAGGTGTCAACTGCTAATGGCGCCAGATACTTAGCAATTAACTAGACCTGCACACAGATACAAATAACTTTGCTCCCAACGAGTACAGAGAGGTTGTCAATCCCTCCGGCCTTGTCGTTTACAAAGGATCAAACGCAAGAGATAATAATGATAGGTATAATTGCAACAAGTAAGTAAAAGCAGAAAGTAAATAGCGGATGTGATCAATGATGGTAATATGGACCGAGGTCCCATGATGTTCACTAGTGATGTCTCTCTCCCAAAAGACGATAAAACAGCTATGTGAGGTAAACGAATTACAGCTGGGCAATTGACAGAATTATGTGCGCAAACCAATGCTAACTATGCTGCAAGAAAGGTTGAGGCTCAAAAGCATGGGCGGTACGCCAAGGCAAGTAGACCGAAATCCATCTGCATCTACTACTAATCATCCACCTTGAGATATCTATCCAGAACATCTCGCTGGTATTAAGTTGCGAGTCCCACCCATAGTGTAAACTCAAAGCAACAGACAACTGCATTAAAAGAACTTTGCGTAAAGTAAACAATCCTTGCACCCGCGAGTACAAGCACCGTTGTTTTCCCCCTTGTGGCAACAGCACATCCCCTAGACTCATGTTTCTGTCACTCAAACTAGTCATCGAGGGGCATGAACCCACAATCAAGCATAACGTTCCCTCTTGGAGTTACTACCTACTACTCGGCCAAAGCAATAAACAGCAACGGAGAACATGCAAGAATTACTCAAGATCATAAATATAAAAGAGGTAAATCAAATATATTACTCACACACAATCTGAACATAATCTCACAATTCATCGGATCCCAACAAACTCATCATAGCAACAGCATAAGGATTACATATGTGCCTCGATCATGTAGGGCAGCTCACGAGGTCTAACTAATGAAGAACAAAGAGGGGAGGAGAACATCACATAGCTACTGGTCATGGACCCATGGTCCAAGGGAGACTACTCACAACTCATCCGAGAGGTGTCCATGGTGGTGGAGAGGCTCCCGGTGGTGATCCTCCCCTCCGGCAGGGTGCCGGGAAGAGTTCTCCTGGTGCTCCCGATCTTGGAAGCGCGGCGGCGGCGGAACAGAGATGAGATCGCGAAAAAGGGTTCCGGCCTCGAGGGTTTCGGGACGCGGTGTAAATATATGCCAAAGGGGGGCATCAGCGGAGACCTGGGGGGCCCAGGCGCCCCCCCGGCGCGGCCAGGAGGGGGGCCGCGCAACCAGGGCGCCTGGAGCCCTAGTGGCCCCCTTCCGGCCCTACTTTGGCCGCAAGGAAGCTTCCGGAACGCTGATTTTATATATAATTTTTCCGGGATTTTTTCTGGCAGTTTACGTAATGGGAAAACCTGAAATACAAAAACAACAGAAAACAGAAACTGGCACTGGGGTGCACTGAGTTAATAGGTTAGTCCAAATATGATCAAAAGTGTATGGAAGTGTATAAATATCATAGCAATATCACACAAAAGAGGCATGGAGCAAGCAGAAATTATAGATACGTTTTGGACGTATCAACATCCCCAAGCTTAATTCGTGCTTGTCCTCGAGTAGGTAAATGATAACAAGCATAATTTCTGTGGTGACATGCTATTAACCATATAAGAACTTTTTACAGTCACATGACAAGTGCTTACTGAGACAATGATCTGTAGTAATTAAGTTGCCTTATGAGAAAATCACAAAGAACTGAAAGTTTTACAATATGATACTGAAACACTCAATAGATTTGTAATGAGCATGGTGTGCAAATATGATAAAGTGGTACCTCGCTTGCCCCCTTTAGTGAAGCAAAACATAAATGCAGGGGCACCTCCAAGGTTTAAGTGATGACTAGATACAATGATTTCAGAATAAATGATATCACAATCATGCAAAAGACAATGATACTTTGGGACAATGCACATTACACTCAGAATGACAATCATGCTCTCAGTAGTTGGTGCTTTAAAGAAGGTGGAGACTCTCGAATTGTGGCTTTTGATGACAAGGTTGAAAACCCATGGTCGGAAACAAAAACTAAACATGTACCAGAGCTCTTGGTTTTAAAAACAGAGGTAATAATTATTATTTTTGAATATGCATGTTTCGTCAACGAATGCTAGCAGATAACTCAATCACTTCTTGAGCTGGACAAGTTTCGAGGAACGGCTCCCGAATGAGGACGATCACATCCTCTTAATCTCCTTTGTTTATCACTGCCAATGTTTTCTGATTTCTCATGAACAAAGCGTGAAGGAGGGTTTGTTTGTTGTATAATTTTTTAATGAGCCGGGCGCACTCTATGCCAGTTCCTTCTCGTATTATGGGTTTGCACATTAGACATGCAATCCCGGGGTGAAGCTTGTCCAACTTAAAAAGATCATGAATTAACTACTACTTCCTCATGAACTAAAACAGAGGCACAAAAGAGAAATGCTTTTTTGAATAATTTCGAGATGGTACATGAAAGTCTTCGTTAGGAATGGCAGGTAAATACCATGTATAGGAAGGTATGGTGGACTCATATGGCATAACTGGTTTAAAAGATTTTGGATGCACAAGCAGTCAGTCCGCTTAGTATAGGCGAAGGTTAGCAAAAGACTGGGAGCGACCAACTAAAAGAGCAATGACGGTCATAATCATGCAGAGCGACAAAGCAACATTGAATCAGGCATGGAAGTTATATCGCTACTCAGAAATTAAAGATCATCAAGGCTTGATAGACTTTCTTTACAGTCTTCAATATGCGTGAGCATACGCCAAGTCAATCAAAATAAATTCTTGAAGGAAGATATCACTAAACCATACCACATCATAGGCAAACAAAGCATGTTGGTACTCCAATAACACATTGAGAACCCCCCAGCTATTTGAGACTAACCATAAGAAAACATGAACTACTAAGCATCATTATGCACATAGCATTTTATCATAGACATATCAACCAATGTAACAGAAGCCAACTCTCTTAATAAGATAAGCATGATAACTAAAGAGAGTTCCAGCGACCAACTAAACAAAAGCTCTTTAAAAAGATAAGCATGAAAACTAAGAGCTAAGCATGACAGTAGCTATTGAAAGACCAAGAACACACACAACAAAGATAGACATGAAAATTCTATGTTATGTTCTAGGTTGAAGTGGAGTGTGTTTCTCTCCCACACAAAGAAAGCTGAGTTCCAACTCGTTATGAACAGCAAGCAAAGCTAAAGAAAACTAAAAAGGAAACTAAAAGCAAGACGCTGCAAGCATAGCACATAACACATGAAGTGATAAAAATATAGTGGAACGAAAGACGAACTGATAATTGTTGATGGAGAAGGGGATGCACGGGGGCATCCCCTAGCTTAGACGCTTGAGTCTTCTTGAATATTTCTTGGGGGTGCATGGGGGCATCCCCAAGCTTGAGCGTTTGACACTCCTGAATCTTTTTATCATCTTCCCTCGCACACTTGAAAACTCCCTTCATACATAACTCATCATAATCTGATTAGCGAGGTTAGTACCCATAATAAAATAATTATTCATTGCTGGAAATAAGGATATTCTTGAAGGTCTACTGTTTCTCAAGATTGCCAAAAGGTTTTTGCAAAGAAAAAGCAAGCTCAAGGTTTGCAAAATGAAGGAAAGGCAAAACAGGACAGAATCTGTGAAAAACAGACCAGCAGGTAGTAAATGATTTTTTCGGGGCACTTCTGCCACTCAAATAAAAAAACTCAGAACATACGCCCGAAATACAATTGTATAGAGCACGCTGTCGAAACAATTCAGACCAAAAAGATGATCTGGTGATTTTATACGAATTTTTCTATCCAAGGACAGAATATGTTTCCTGGACAGCACGTCACAACTTTTGAACTTTCTTGCAATCAGAGGCTACACTTGGCACAAAGCTGAAAAGTAAAGATACAATGATGATGCTACTGTAGTAACAACATCAAGACACAACAAAAGCAAAATAAAATTTTATTCATTGTGGGCTGCCTCCCAAAAGCGCTTTCTTTTATGCCTTTAAGCTAGGCATAATGCATAGAGATCAAGTTGTATCAATTGAACCATCATCAAGATCATCAAAAAGCTCTTCAATAGTACAACTAGTCTTAAGAGGACTTTCAAATAAAGGCCTAATAGAGATACTTCTAGGAAGAACACCAAAAGGAAAAAAGGTCAAAGGAAGATTCATTTATAAATTTATCAAAGAGAGGTGTTTCTTCCAAAGTCTTCACGGTTTCAACCCCTTTGGCAATAGATGGATTACTTTTAGAGCGGGGAGCCTTTGGAACGTGAACGAACTTAGGCTCCTTCTTTGCCGGAGTTTCTACCTTTTTGGTTTTGATTGAGGAGAAAGTAGTTCCTAGAGTATCAAAGATTTCCTCAATCTTGTCTATCCTAGAAGAGTCCAATTCATGGGATTTGATGGTCTCCAAAGTTTTGATAATTTTATGCATGGAGCTATCAAGCCTATTCAAATTCCCTTGGATCTTAAAATCCAACTCATTTATCCTATTAGTGTTTGGCATCTCTAGCTCTATCTTTTCAAGTTTTTTCATAATGTGAGCTAGGGTGATGTCCTCTTGAATGCTAACAACAGGGGGATTTCCAACAAGATTTTCAATAATACTAAGAGACTCCCAAACTGGGGCCTCTAGGAAATTCCCATTGACAGCAGAATCTAGAATAAACCTATTCCAAGAAGTAATTCCAACATAAAAATTTCTAAGCAGGATAGTAGTAGATTGTTTCTTGGTGGCTCTTTTTTGAGAATTATTAATTCTATACCAAGCATCTTTTAAACTTTTCCCACCTCTTTGTTTAAAGGTGAGAACTTCTGCCTCACCAAAGACAAAAGGACCAGACATAATGCAAACTAAAGAATGAGATAACTATTTTTGTGATTTTCGATAAAGGATACTAAAGAAAAAACTGAAAGGTAAACTAACAAGACTAAAAAGCAAAGGTAAAAGATAGCGTGCAACTCCCCTATCTTGAAGAGTGGAGTCCCCGACAACGGCGCCAGAAAACTTTGCTTGATGGCTTCTCGCCCCTCGTTGGTTACCCCAAGTGGAAGGTTTGAGATGCAGTGTAGCGGTAGTTTTCCCTTGGCAAAGATACCAAGGATCGAATTCCCCTGAGACTCCAAGGTTCAACAAGAAGGTGTCAACTGCTAATGGCGCCAGATACTTAGCAATTAACTGGACCTGCACACAGATATAAATAACTTTGCTCCCAACGAGTACAGAGAGGTTGTCAATCCCTCCGGCCTTGTCGTTTACAAAGGATCAAACGCAAGAGATAATAATGATAGGTATAATTGCAACTAGTAAGTAAAAGCAGAAAGTAAATAGCGGATGTGATCAATGATGGTAATATGGACCGGGGTCCCATGATGTTCACTAGTGATGTCTCTCTCCCAAAAGACGATAAAACAGCTATGTGAGGTAAACGAATTACAGCTGGGCAATTGACATAATTATGTGCGCAAACCAATGCTAAGTATGCTGCAAGAAAGGTTGAGGCTCAAAAGCATGGGCGGTACGCCAAGGCAAGTAGACCGAAATCCATCTGCATCTACTACTAATCATCCACGTTGAGATATCTATCCAGAACATCTCGCTGGTATTAAGTTGCGAGTCCCACCCATAGTGTAAACTCAAAGCAACAGACAACTGCATTAAAAGAACTTTGCGTAAAGTAAACAATCCTTGCACCCGCGAGTACAAGCACCGTTTTTTTCCCGCTTGTGGCAACAGCACATCCCCTAGACTCATGTTTCTGTCACTCAAACTAGTCATCGAGGGGCATGAACCCACAATCAAGCATAACGTTCGCTCTTGGAGTTACTACATACTACTCGGCCAAAGCAATAAACAGCAACGGAGAACATGCAAGAATTACTCAAGATCATAAATATAAAAGAGGTAAATCAAATATATTACTCACACACAATCTGAACATAATCTCACAATCCATCGGATCCCAGCAAACTCATCATAGCAACAGCATAAGGATTACATATGTGCCTCGATCATGTAGGGCAGCTCACGAGGTCTAATTAGTGAAGAACAAAGAGGGGAGGAGAACATCACATAGCTACTGGTCATGGACCCATGGTCCAAGGGGGACTACTCACAACTCATCCGGGAGGCGTCCATGGTGGTGGAGAGGCTCCCGGTGGTGATCCTCCCCTCCGGCAGGATGCCGGGAAGAGTTCTCTTGGTGCTCCCGATCTTGGAAGCGCGGCGGTGGCGGAACAGAGATGAGATCGCGAAAAAGGGTTCCGTCCTCGAGGGGTTCGGGACGCGGTGTAAATATATGCCAAAGGGGGGCATCAGCGGAGACCTGGGGGGCCCAGGCGCCCCCCCGGCGCGGCCAGGAGGGGGGCCGCGCCACCAGGGCGCCTGGAGCCCTGGTGGCCCCCCTCCGGCCCTACTTTGGCCGCAAGGAAGCTTCCGGAACGCTGATTTTTTATATAATTTTTCCGGGATTTTTCTGGTAGTTTACGTAATGGGAACACCTGAAATACAAAAACAGCAGAAAACGAAACTGGCACTGGGGTGCACTGAGTTAATAGGTTAGTCCAAATATGATCAAAAGTGTATGGAAGTGTATAAATATCATAGCAATATCACACAAAAGAGGCATGGAGCAAGCAGAAATTATAGATACGTTTTGGACGTATCATCAAGTCAAGGAGGGAGACATAGAAATTTGCAAGATACATACGGATCTGAATGTTGCAGAACCATTGACTAATCCTCTTCCACGAGCAAAACATGATCAACACCAAGACTCCATGGGTGTTAGAATCATTACTATGTAATCTAGATTATTGACTCTAGTTCAAGTGGGAGACTGAAGGAAATTAGCCCTAGAGGCAATAATAAAGTTGTTATTTGTATTTCCTTATATCATGATAAATGTTTATTATTCATGCTAGAATTGTATTAACGATAAACTTAGTACATGTGTGAATACATAGACAAAACAGAGTGTCCATAGTATGCTTCTACTAGACTAGCTCGTTAATCAAAGATGGTTATGTTTTCTAACCATAGACATGAGTTGTCATTTGATGAACAGGAACACATCATTAGGAGAATGATGTGATGGACAAGACCCATCCGTTAGCTTAGCAACTTGATCGTTTAGTTTTACTGCTATTGATTTCTTCATGACTTATACATGTTCCTATGACGATGAGATTATGCAACTCCCGAATACCTGAGGAACACCTTGTGTGCTATCAAACGTCACAACGTTACTGGGTGATTATAAAGATGCTCTATAGGTGTCTCTGAAGGTGTTTGTGGTGTTGGCATAGATCGAGAATAGGATTTGTCACTCCGAGAGTCGGAGAGGTATCTCTGGGCCCTCTCGGTAATACACATCATAATAAGCCTTGCAAGCAAATGACTAAAGAGTTAGTCGCGAGATGATGTATTACGGAATCAGTAAAGAGACTTGCCGCTAATGAGATTGAACTAGGTATGATGATACCAACGATCGAACCTCGGGCAAGTAACATACCGATGACAAAGGGAACAACGTATGTATGTTGTTATGCGGTTTGACCGAAAAAGATCTTCATAGAATATGTAGGAACCAATATGAGCATCCAGGTTCCGCTATTGGTTATTCACCGGAGATGAGTCTCGGTCATGTCTACATAGTTCTCGAACCCGTAGGGTCCGCACGCTTAGCGTTCGATGACGATCGGTATTATGAGTTTATCTGTTTTGATGCACAAAAGGTAGTTCGGAGTCCCGCATGTGATCACAGACATTACGAGGAGTCTCGAAATGGTCGATACGTAAAGATTGATATATTGGGCGACTATATTCGGACACCAGAAGTGTTCCGGATGAGTTTAGGATTAAACCAGAATGCCGGAGGGGTATCGGTACCCCCCGGGGGAACTAATGGGCCACTTGGGCCTTTAGTGGAGAGAGAGGGCTGGCCACGGCTGGGCCACGTGCCCCTCCCCTTGGTCTAAATTGGACATGGAGAGGAGGGGGCGGCACCCCCTTCCTTCAACCTCTCCCTCTCCTTCATTTCCCCTCCTTCCCTCTTAGTGGACTCCTACTAGGAATATGATTCCTATTCCTAGTAGGAGTAGCTCTCCTAGGGCATGCCATAGGGGTCGGCCAGCCTTCCCTTGCTCCTTTATATATGGGGGCAGGGGGCACCCTAGGACACACTAGAAAACATCAGTTTTAGCCGTGTGCGGTGCCCCCCTCCACAGATACACACCACTGTCATACCGTTGCAGTGCTTAGGCGAAGCCCTGCGCCAGTAACTTCATCATCACCGTCACCACGTCGTCGTGCTGACGAAACTCTCCCATGACGCTCAACTGGATCAATAGCTCGTAGGGCTAGACCAAAAGCTCGTAGCTCGCGAGCTTAATGAGCGCTCGATAGTTCGGCTCCTTAAGCTCGTAGCTCCCTTCTTAATGAACAGATCCAACCATTGATTTCAGCTCGTTAAGCTTAACGAGCTTAAAAAACGAGCTAACGAGTTTCACGAGTAGCTCGTTAAACTCATTAGTAACAATACAATACATATTTTCATCTTACTTGACAATTTTCTTGTAGCACCTTAGGCCATCTATTCAATCTAATCGACATAGGAGGCAACAAAATAGTGCATTTCTTTTTGGAATCACCATATTTCACTTTAAAAACCACACCTACACAGTCATCCTATAGACCATAGCACATTATAATCTGTTAACGAGCGCTCGCGAGTGCTCACGAGCTTAATGAGCTTCAAACGAACCGAGCTGAGCAGGGTTTTCTACTCATTCATCTTAACGAGCTTAACGAGTCGAGCCTTAACGAGCACGAGCGAGTACGAGCTTAACGAGCCGAGTAGCTCATTAGTCCACCCCTAATAGCTCGTGGGACGTCATCGAGCTCAACGTGTGCCGAAAGCGGAGGTGCCGTACGTTTGCTACTTGGATCGGTTGGATCACGAAGACGTTTGACTACATCAACCGCGTCACTAGACGCTTCCGCTTTTGGTCTACGACGGTACGTAGACACACTCTCCCCGCTCGTTGATATGCTTCTCCTAGATAGATCTTGCGTGATCGTAGGAATTTTTTTAAATACTACGTTCCCCAACATCTCGGCAGGAAGGCATTCCCCAAGCACCCCCGTGCATGTCGGCCGCCACCCGACGCACATCCATTGTGCCCCAGCGCCCCTCCCCACTGGGCGCGAGGACCGCCCAATCCCCATCGGCGGACCGGCCGGATGCCTGCCTCCACCTGCCTTCCCATTGATGCAGCGGGACGGCCACAAACACCCTACTAACCAGCAACGCCGTGTACCGTCAGTCATCGCCCACCTCTCCCCCACCTCCCCCACGCGGTTCAGCTTCACCAACCCGGAATCGTCCCGCCTCTCCATCACTTCAGTTTAGTTCAACTTACCCAGCCGCATTAGTTCAATTGTTTGTACTCAAGAAAATAATAGAGATTGCTCGAAAAATCGTAACAGTTCAATGGATATCACAATGGAAGGAATCATGTTGAAAAGTTGGTTCCACCCATTCCTGTAAAATTTGTTGATTGTCTGTCGTCATAATTTTTTTCTATCATGTGCTGCTTCTTCTCTGGTGCATATGCCCAGCTCCGGTCTGGACATCTCGTCGGCCGCCGTCCTGCTCCCGATGATTGCCTGCGCTGGTGCATGCGCTTGTGTGCGTGCGCGCTGGTGAATCTCGGCGTGCGTACATGATGATGTGGTATGTGTTCTACGCTGTTGTGATTTAGTTTGGTGGCGTGCTGGTGTGTGTTTCGTGAAAGCTTGTTGTGTGTTTGATTCAATGGAGCTCTCTCCACATCGGCTGGTTTTGATTCAAAGAAACCAGTTTTAGGAATACAAAGAGGAGTGTGACTTTTGTTCAGATCATTGTGCTCTCAACTTGTTTGTGTTTATGCCTATGAGAACTAAATTCAGTTTTATCCCTATCGAACAAAGAGATTGTCTCTGATATTTTTTTGCTTGATTTTGATCTGACCATGGACCCCCTCTTAACCTCTTTCCCTATTCTTTACTTGACAGGAACTTCAGCTACTATTGGGCACAATAGTGTGCACAATAGTGGCGGACACATCAGTTTGAGGGGGACTGAAGTTCAGAGAGTATTGGGGTTAAGGTCAGATAGGCCTTGTTCTTGGGCTATTGTTGCTAACCACACACTGAGTTCAGAGAGGCGCATCGTGCATGCAAAGTGGATGCTAGTGTAAACGACACTAGGAGCAGTACAAATGACAGTCTTCTTCTCCATGGATGTTGCAAGGTCACATGTGATGGTACAATTGGTGCGAGAGGTGCAATCAGTTGCTAATTGTGAGTGTAACTTGATTCTGTTTGGTCTGTCTAAGAAAAACAACAGGCTACATATACACTTGTTTGCCTAGGTTCGTTCTTTCATCCTTACTAGTACCTCAACCAAGAACCATCTTTAACTACGTGGCCATCAATTTGCCATATGTGGCACAAATGAGGACCTCCTCTATTTCTTATGTTAGTTAGCTGCAGCTTTCCATTGCCATATACACACAGTTTATTGTTTTCCCACCCTGTTATATGTGCATTTCATGTTTCCAAATTTTTGCCCAATTGAATTCTCCTAAGCTTTTGTTTTGGAACAGATGTGCATTTGAACGTGAGAAAAAAGTATGTACAAAGAAGTTCATGTATTAGTTCCAGGAAGGTTCATGTATTACTAAGTGTGTGCACATATAATATCTCTCTCCACATATCTGTGTATGTCTATTTGTGTGTGTTCTCCCTAAACAACTTTAGCATTGACCAAGGTTTCACCAGCAAGGGAAACAACAGTTTGGCGCATACGATGCTTCACATTGCTATCTCTCCCCATTATCCAATTAGTTATTTTGTCCTGTTTGCCTGAAAAATCAAATCGTGTTCATAAAAACAAAAAAACATATACCCAATAATGTTCGTAGGAAAACTTATGAGAAGTTCAAATTGTTCAAATATGGAATCTAAAAATGTTAAAATAAATCCAAAATTTTCTAGTACTTGCCTCCCACCTCTTTTCTAAAAAAATAGAAGCCCTCTCTTGAAAAGAAAAAGGAATTTCATGAATAAAAGTATATGGAAAACCTAGATACGTAAGAAAAAGAAAAGAAATTGTACATGTTCAACTTAAAAATAAACTCATGAAATTCCTTATAGGAAAAAATATATCGGTTTTATTTCACCCATTTCTAAAAATAAAATACACATAAGTTCAAAATAAAAAAGTTGAGAAGTTCAAATTAAAATAACAAAGTAGTTTGATGTTTAAAATAACTCAAGAGTTTTTCTTTTACTAAAAGAGTGAAAATTTCAAACAAAAAATAGAGCACTTTAAAATTCATAAAAAAAGGATTTTCACTGTTTTCTAAATAAAAATACTCCACAAGTTCAAATATAAATAATGGACTGGTTCAGAATTCAATAAAGAACGATTTTCACCATTTCTAAATAAAAATCTCTAGAAGTTCAAATTTAAATGGACTAGAACGATTATCACAAAACTAGGATTTTTTTCCATTACAAATGAATAACAGCAAGAAGTCCAAATTGAAAAAACCAAGAAGTTCAATTTTGAAAAAGAACTCAGATTTCCTCGATACTAAATAATAAACCAAAGAAGTTCAATTTCAAAAAATAGAGAAGTTCAATATTTATTACAAAAACTCGAATTTTTCTCGATACTAACGAATAAACCAAGAAGTACAGTTCGTAATAACCAAGAAGTTGTACGATATTTGTGACAAAACTAGGATTTTTTCCCCGTTAAAAATGAATACCACCAAGAAGTCCAAATTGAAAAAACCACGAAGTTCAATTTTTAAAAATAGAATAGTTCAATGTGTATGAAGAACCCAATTTTTCTCGTGCCTAAATAATAAACCAAGAAGTTCAATTTCAAAAAACGGAACAGTTCGATATTGTTCACAAAAAACTTAAATTTTCCCGTTACTAACGAACCAAGAAATTCGATTTGAAATAACGAAGAAGTTCAACATTTACTAAAAACTCCAAACTTTCCCATTTCTAGAAATACACAAAGAGGTTCAGAATTTTTTTATTGCTAGATGTTCAAGTCCTCGGCCGAAGAAAGTTCAAAAAAAATTGTGAGAGAGGTTCGCCGTGTATTTACATGTTCAAAACACGCACAAAATATGTTATTATTTTATGTTTTAAAATAATTATATTAATACATAAAAAAATTCAAATAAAAATGCTCTATGTGAAAAATGTTTCTCCTATTCAACGACTTTCCAAGGGTATATCGTATGCTCAACTTCAAAATAAAAAATTTGTGTATGTTGTTCAAAACAAATTTTAACCGTAATAGATGAAGTTGCATCTTTTCAATAGGTTTCTAAAAAGGTATATCATTTGTGCAACTCCGATGAACGGGTGAGAAATTAAGAACAAAAATACGTGGTAGAAGCTCAAAGTGAAAACAACGGGAAGTTCAACTACTACACGGAAGGCGCTTGAGATGAGAATAAAACGAATAAAAAACTAAAAGCCTAAAATGTTTGTGGCAAGAAGTTCACGTGCTCCTCTCGGTGTAGTTCGAGATCTCTAGTGCGAGACGTGTGACCTTCAATTACATGTTAAAAACAGGCAAAACATGATGTTGTTTTTGCCATTTTTAAAACTGCTCTCAAACGACAAAAATTTGTAAAGTCTGTCTACATGAAAAAGATGCTCATATTCATAAGCTTTCGAACAATATATTATATGCTATATTTGGATGAATGGTTTAAAAGTTTTATGTATACCGTTAAAAACACATTTTTACGCAATCAAAAAATTATTTTGAACTGCCGCGAGTATGAAAAACTGATCAACACGAAAAAGTTGCGCGTTTTCAACCGCTTTCCATCGGTATATCATTTGTTCAATTTCGGTAAGTGGTTTGGGAGTTACAACAAAAAACAGCACATCAAAAACAGAGTGAAGTTCAAAACAGAACTACCACAGAAGTTCAACTACTAGACTGAATGGATTTCGGATGAAAAACTTTTAAAACCGTCACCAGTATGAAAAAATGGTCAACACGGGAAAGTTGCGTGTTTACAACAACTTTTCATCGGTATATTTACAACAACTTTTCATCGGTATATCACTTGCTCAATTCCGATGAGTGGATGGAGAGCTACGAGCCAAAAAAGCACGTGAAAAACAGAGTGAAGTTCAAGTAAACGTGCCGAGAAGTTCAGGTTCTTCACGCGGTGCATTTTCGAAGAATTTGTTTTGCAATAAAGGCAGAACGAATGATCTCCCCATATTCGCAATTACTCGAAAACGGCTAGGAATCGGAGAAAACCATCAACATGAAAAACTCTTGCATTTTCCGTAGCTTTTCAATGGTATATTATTTGCCCCATTCCGATAAAGTTTGTACAAAATACAACAAAAATATGGTTTTAGCCATTTTCGAAATTGACTTAAAACACTAAAGAACTCCGAGAAACAATATGAACAAAAAGTTTCGCATTTGTTCAAGCTTTCCAATGCCATATCGTTAGCTGCATTCGGACGCACCATTAAAAATGAGCTCGAAAATATGAACTCATTGGAACTTGTACCGTTTTCTAAATTTCTCCTAAACTAGTCAAAATTAGAAAAACCTTTCAACAGGAAAAAGTAGCGCATTTTCATAAGCTTTACAACGCCATATCATTTGCCTCAATTGGATTAGCCGTTTAGAAATGGCATCCAAACTACAAACTCGGCTGTTCGGTTTGCGAAATTTTATGTTTTCCAAATTACTCTTTAACCATAGGGAATTAGAGAAAACTTGTAACATGTGGAAGGGGCGGTTTTGCTGCAGATTTCCAACGCCATATTATTTGATTCTTTCCGATGAACGGTTTAGAAATGCGATCGAAAATACGAATAACGTTTTTTGTGAAGAAAAAACGGCTTTCACAACTGCTATTAAACTGCTTACATTTTGCCAAAAATTTAACTTGGGCCATGATACTCGTGTCCATAGCTTTCCAACAGTATATGGCAAGCCCCATTTGGGCAATGTTGGCGGAAGTTGAACCTAGCTCAGTGGGAAGTTCAACGTACTACTAGCGGGCAGTTCTAATTGTGATTAGAATATTATTGTCATCCCGTGGGTCTATTCTCATAACACCCCTTAAGACCTTATTCTCATAACACCTATCCCTATTCTCATAACACCCCCAGCCGACACCTCCACTCTTCCCATGTCTCTGCATCCCTCGTGTGCCCCCACCTCCTCCCCACCTTCATCCCCAAATCCATGGCGCGCAGCGGAGTCGATCTCCTGCCCCGGCCCTGCCGCATCTCTCCCCGCGATGGACCCGGCCGTGCCGCCCCCTCCTCCCTCCTCCGTCCCCATGCTTGATCCCGTCGACCCTCGATCACCCCGCCTGTCGGGGATTCATTAGCTTACGGGGCGCGCGCGGTGGCCCGACCACTGGCTACTGCCGGCTCGACCACTGGATAGCGCCGGCGACCCGTCCGAGTGAGCTCCCTTGCCTCCCCGGCACTCATCCTCTTCCCGTCGGGGGGCGCCGCCCTTCGATCCCGACCAGCGTGAGGTGCTTTACCCGGCGTGGTGACCGCTAAGACTTCCCCTCCTGTGGATCCGGCAGCCATGGCCTCCGCTAACTCCTCTGCTGCTTTCCTCTATGCAGTTCGACAGAGCTCCGGTGGGTCTCCATCCACGGATTCGGCCGCCCCCCGACCACCGTACCACGAACGACGAGTTCCTCCGATGAGATCTCCTTAGACGGCCTGCACTTCGCAGCTGCTCCCGCGTGTGCAGTTTGCGAAGAGCGTGCATTCAGTTCCTTTGGCGGCATGGCGCCGCTCACTTATTCGTCCCTAGTAGTTCCTCTCGCGCCCTACCTCTGACTACAGCATGCCGAGGGTGGATGGGCATCCCCGCCGCCAGTACCTCCCCAGGCTGCCGTCCGATCTGGGCGCCTCCATGCGACGACCTCCCTCCCCAAGCCCATCGCGACGCCCAACCCCCTGCCTCCTCCAACCTCCCCGATTTTGCTGGGAGGCCAAGGTCGAGCCATGTGCGCCATCGAGCTGCATGCCCGCACCTGCAGAACTACGTGATGTAGGCTGGAGGACTGCATGTTAACTATGTCGTCTTCATCGTCTGTACAATAGATGAAAAAATCAGAAACAGTATGCTTGCCTCATGTCTCGCAAGCCACTGCATCCCTTGCCAGCAGTTTGCTATGTTTCTCTCTTCAGTTCTTTGTGTATGAAAAATGGACTAACTTTTCTTTAGTAGTTCTACCTTTCTTGTTTCAGATTTTTGTTGTGCTCCCGGATGTGCAGTGCAGTGCACCCGGATCCCGTGAGCAGTGCACCACACTCCCTGGTGTGATTTATCCACGACAGCGTGCGGTGTCCATGTGCATTTTTGCAGTTCAGTGGATGGATGTTTCAGTGTGCTATTGAGGTTCATTTTACTCATTTCAGCAGGAAAAGATGAAGTGATGCAGTTCTACTGGATGGCCCATAACTTAATTTTGTTGTTGTTGAAAACTGCACTTCATTAGTTCATTGTAAAAACTGTAGCCGTGCAACTCAAACAAGCCCGCAATGAAGTCTCGTGCTTGTGTTTGTGATATTCAATGAACACAAGTGCACTGCAACTCCTGGATGGTGGACTACGGAAGGTGCAGTGCGGTTGATGGATTGTTGAAGTTTGCCTGGGTCGTCACTGCAGTACGGCTAGGTGTCGAAAGCTGTTTTTTGTTGATTTTTTAGGTTTTCATAGACTGTAGTTCATTATAAAAAATGTGGCATCTAGTTCCCTTTGTAAAAACCAATTTGTATGGCACCCATTTACTCTACTAAAGTTTTTGTCTGATGCAGTTCGGAACATCAAAAAAATGTATAAAAATGCACTTCATTAGTCTCCTCTCGGAGTGAGTGAGAAAAAGACAAAAAGAAACATTCAAAAAACATTTTAAAAAACCCAAGGTAAAAAACATGCAGCCAACTCATCTCGTCCCCGTGGTTCACTTTTGATATTGTTGCGGCTCACTTGCTTCCCATCACGAAGTGCAGAAAATTGTTATAGAAACGAAAATAATAATAATGTGGTTCACTTCTCAATGATGTTTGTGGTTCACTTGAGCCCCCGGTGTGAAGCATGGTTCAATTCCTTGTCTGAGAAAAATTACGCCCAACAAAAAGAAATCATGAAGTCTGACAAAAGAAATCATGAAGTTCAATTGACTGCCTGATGCAGTGCGGCTTTCAATTTGAAGCAGTGTGCTTTTCTGTCCGATGTAGTGCACGCGTCAATTTTGGTGTCGCGCAAAATAGAGTGACCGCATTTCGACAAAATCAAAACTGCTCTTAAACCGTAAGGAATTAGAGAGAGTGTTCTACATGAAAAGTTGTGCCTCGTCGATATCTTTCCGATGGTGTACCATTTGAATCAATCAATCCGACGAGCGGTTTGAAAAAAATTCACGAAAAACGTCCGCTGCATATCATGGTCAGCCGCACGATTTTCAAAATTAACTAAAAACCGTAAGGAATCTCAAAACTATTTCAACAAATGAAAGTTGCGCCTCGTCCTTAGCTTTTTAACGCTATGTTACACGTATCGTTTCGACAAACGGTTAAAAAACTGAAGCTAAAACAGTACCGAAAATTGCAAAAAATTCGAAAAAACTGAATTCCGCGATTTACTAAATTAAAAACTGCTTTTAAACCGTTGCGGATTAGAGAAAATAATAGATATTAAAAAGATGCGCTTCGACGATATCTTTCTAACGGTGTATCATGTGTTTCATTCCGATGAGCGGTTTAGAAGAAAACGCGAAAAAACACTCGCTGTCATTGGTTATGAGCCGCACGATTTTCGAAACTGCTCTTAAACTGTGATGAATTTTGAAAAGTGTTCAACATGGCGAAGTTGCGTCTACTCCATAGCTTCTCAACGGTATATTACACGCATAATTCCGATAAACGGTTAAAAAACTAGAGCGAAAAAGGTACCCAAAAAACAACATGTACAATTTTTTTGAGACGAAGTTCACTGGTCGCTGTGTTGCAGTGCCTCAGCTACTATATATATATATATATATATATATATATATATATATATATATATATATATATATATATATATATATATATATATATATATATATATATATATATATATATATATATATATATAGAGAGAGAGAGAGAGAGAGAGAGATCTTTCTCCAACATATAGTGCTTGCCAAAAGAGAAAAGTAGAAGGAAGGGTGAAGATCATGACTCTAGTATTGAGTAAGACATTAAAAATAAAAGATAGGCACTTCGTAGAGGGAAGCAAAGGTTTTCATGCGCTTTTTGGATGGATGCACGAAATCTTAATGCAAAGGAACATCACTTTATATTGCCTCTTGTGCTAAAGAACTTTATTATGCAGTCTGTCACTTTTGTTTCTTCCATATCACAAGTTCGTATAAAGCTTATTTTCCTCGCGCTAAAAGATAGTACATATTTAGAGGGTAATTTTTATTGCTGGCACCGATGACAACTTACTTGAAGTATCATACTCAATTCATAGGTAGATATAGTGGACTCTCATGGCAAGATTAGGTTGAGGGTTTTTGGATGCACAAGTAGTATCTCTACTTGGTGCAGAAATTTTTTGCTAGCATAGACTGGAAAGCAAGCCCAAAATGTTGGAGAATCTATGAAAATATAACTTATATTAGGATATAAAGTAACATAACACATTACGTTATCTTCCTTGTCCAACATCAACTTTTTAGCATATATAATATTTTAATGAGTGCTCACAATCACAAAAGATGTCCAAGAAAGTATATTTATATGTGAAACCTCTCTTTCTTTATTACTTCCTTTTAAATGACCAAAACTATGTTTGTCAACTCTCAACAAGTTTCATGTATCATACTTCTTATATGTGAAGTCATCACTCCCCATAAGATTATTATATAATCTCCTTTTATTTTATTTTCTTTCTTTCCCAAGATCAAAGCAAGGAAGCAAAGCCGTCAACTCAAAACTAATCTTTATTATATAACTCTCACACTCGATTACATAGATGGATCACTAAACAAAACTAAAAGACTAGCTCATGCTAAATTTTTTATTCTACTAGATCAAGATATAACCAAAAGGATCAAACTAAGATAAATGATCATGGTAAAGGAAGTTAAGGATCTCATGCACCTCACCCAAGCTTGGCACAAGCCAAGTGGCATGCCCATACCCATGTACTCAAGTCTCCTTCTTCGGTGGTGGTGGTGCAATATTCTTGGCGATGATGCCCTTAAGGATATGATTCTCCTCTTTGAGCCTATTATTTTGCTGCATGAGATCCTTAACTTCCTTGCGGAGCTTTCCTGTGATAGTTAAGGCACATCCACCCATGGATGCATCCTGGCTGTGGTAGAACAAGCAACACTCTTTTTCAAGTTTTGTAAGAGATAAATTTAGCACAGGGAGGATTGACCGAATCTTGGAGGACTGAGCATGTGAATTCTTCATGCCCGCCATTAGATTGAGGGCGAGAAGTGACATCTTGCACCTCTTCCATGGCATCCACTCTTTTCAGGTCAGCTTCCAACTCTTCCTCTGTTGACCACCCAAAGGGATTAGCTTCGCTATATTCTCCTGGATCCGGGTTCAGGGTGAGAGACATGACTCTCCCCGATCGACTCTTGCAAAGACATCTTTCACTGAATCTGTTGCAGCAATACCACAAAACAAGAATAGAGGATATTGCCGTGATACGAAGGTAAAAACCTTCAGAGATTATATAATGATTTTTTGCTATGCAGAACAAGTATTCTAGTAGAAAACGGAGTCCAGAGGGCACACGAGGTGGCCACAAGCCTGGGAGGCGCGCCCAGGGGGTAGGGCGTGCCCCCACGACTTGTCGCCTCCTCGTGCACTATTCAGACTACTTTTTGTTTTTCTAATTTTTTAAATATTCCAAAACAGAGTAAAATTTCCATTGGAAAACTTTTGGAGTCAGTTTACTTACTGTTTCACATACATATTCCTTTTTAGAGTTCCAGAGTGTGCTGGAAAGTTTCCCTTATATACTCCTCCGGTTTTATGGTATGAATAATATTGGTTTCAACATTAATGGGAGTAACTGAGATATAATGTTTGATTCTTTGCCGATTTACCACCTTCGGATTATTGCCTTCGGCGTTGTTGATCTTGATGGCACCAAAATGATGAACTTCTTCAATAATGTAAGGTCCTTCCCATTTAGAGAGAAGTTTCCCTACAAAAAATCTTAAACGAGAGTTGTATAGCAAGACTTGGTCAGCAACATTTAATTCCTGCTTTTGTATTCTATTGTCATGCCACCTTTTATCTTTTTCTGTAAATAACTTGGCATTTCAGTGGCTTGGGTTCTCCATTTATCAAGTGAGCTAATGTCAAATAGCCTCTTTTCATTGGCAAGTTTGAAATCATAGTTGAGCTCTTTAATTGGCCAATAAGCTTTGTGCTCTAGTTCAAGAGGTAAGTGACATGCTTTTCCATAAACCATTTTATATGGAGACATGCCCATATGATTTTTATAAGCAGTTCTACAAGCCCATAATGCATCATCAAGTTTCTTAGACCAATTCTTCCTAGATCTGTTGACAGTCTTTTGCAAGATCAATTTTATTTCTTTGTTACTTAATTCTACTTGACCACTGGACTGAGGGTGATAAGGTGAAGCAATTCTATGGTTAACATCATATTTAGCAAGAAATTTACGGAAAACACCATGAATAAAGTATGAACCACCATCAGTCATTAAATATCTAGGGACCCCAAATCTCAGGAAAATAACTTCTTCAAGCATTCAAGTAGAGGAGTTATGATTAACACTACTAGTTGGAATAGCTTCTACCCACTTAGTAATGTAGTCATTAAATATCTAGGGACCCCAAATCTCGGGAAAAATAACTTCTTTAAGCATTCAAATAGAGGTGTTATGATTAACACTAGTAGTTGGAATAGCTTCTACCCACTTTGTAACATAATCAACATCAACCAAGATGTGAGTATATTTATTAGAGGATGGAAAAGGTCCCATAGAATCAAAACCCCAGACATCAAATAGTTCAATAACAACTAAATAATTCATAGGCATTTCCTGATGTCTACTAATATTACCAATTCTGACATTCATCACAAGATAAGACAAACTTAGGAGCATCCTTAAATAGAGTAGGCCAATAAAAACCAGATTGTAATGTGTTGCGTGCAGTTCGGTCTCTAGCATGGTGTCCTCCTTAAGCCTTGGAGTGACACTTCTGTAGGATTTGTTCCTGTTCATGCTCACGTACACAACGTTTAATAACACCAAATCTAATCCTTCTTTATAAAGGTGTGGGTCATCCCAGAAGTAGTGTCTTAAATCATAGAAAACCTTTTTATTTTGTTGGTATGTGAAACTAGGTGGTATAAATTTAGTAACAGTATAATTAGCATAATCTGCATACCATGGAGTACTACGAGAAGCATTTATGATCGCTAATTGTTCATCAGGAAAGCTATCATCATCAAGAATATTTTCTAACCTAGACAAGTTATCTGCTACTGGGTTCTCAGCTCCTTTCCTATCATTTATATGTAAATCAAATTCTTGTAGCAAGAGAACTCACCTAATAAGTCTAGGTTTAGCATCTTTCTTTTCCATAAGGTATTTAATAGCAGCATGATCAGTGTGAACAATTACTTTAGAATCAATAATATAAGATCCGAATTTATCACAAGCAAACACAACTGCTAAGAATTCCTTTTTAGTAGTAGTATAGATTTTTTGAGCACTATCTAGAGTTTAACTAGCATAATGGATAACATTTAATTTATTATCAACTCTTTGTCCTAGAACAACACCAATATTATAATCACTAGCATCAGGTGGTTGAACAATAGGTGCAGAGATTAAGACTTTCTTAAGTATTTCAAAGGTTTCTACACAATCATCATAAAAAACAAATGGAATGTATTTTTGCAAGAGATTAGTAAGAGGCCTATAAATTTTAGATCAGTCTTCAATAAATCTCCTATAGAAACCAAGATGACCAAGGAAACTTCGTATACCTTTGATATCTTTAGGACACGACATTTTTTCAATAGCATCTATTTTAGCTTTATCAACTTCAATACCTCTTTCGGAGCTTTTATACCCCAAGACAATACCTTCATTAACCATAAAGTGGCACTTCTCCCAATTCAAAATAAGATTGGTTTCTTCACATCTCAGCAAAACTCGATCAAGGTTGCTTAAGCAATCATCAAAAGAAGTTCCATAAACGGAAAATCATTCATGAAAACCTGAACAATCTTTTCACAAAAATCAGAGAATATAGCTGTCATGCATCTTAGAAAGGTAGCAAGTGCATTGGATAAACCAAGTGGCATATGTCTGTAAGCAAATGTACCAAAAGGGCATGTAAATGTAGGTTTTTCTTGATCCTCTTGTGACAGATGCATTTGGGGAAAACCGGAATATCCATCTAGAAAGCATAAGTGTGTATGTTTTGATAGCCTTTCTAGCATTTAATCAATGAATGATAAAGTATAATGATCTTTCCTAGTAGATTTATTTAATTATCTAAAATCGGTTACCATCTTATAACCTGTAATAATTCTTTGTGGAGTCACTTCATTTTTTATCATTAGGAACAACATTAATACCTCCCCTTTTAGGGACACAATGAACGGGACTTGCCCTTTTACTATCAGGTATGGGATAGATTATATCTACTTCCAGGAACTTTAATATTTCATTTCTTACCACTTCCTTCATCTTAGGATTTAACCGTCGCTGATGGTCAACCACTAGTTTAGCATCGGGTTCCACCTTAATTTTGCGCTGGCATAAAGTGGGACTAATGCCCTTAAGATCATCAAGAGTATATCCAATAGCGGCGCGGTGCTTCCTCAGTGTTTTTAATAATCTCTTTTCTTCATGCTCTGAAAGGTTAGCACTAATAATAACATGATATATCATCTTTTCATCAAGATAAGCATATTTCAGAGTATCCAATAATTGTTTAAGATCAAACACGGGGTCACTCTTGGGTGGAAGAGGATCTCTGAGGGTCTCAACAGGCAAGTTGTGTTTCAAAACAGACATTTGTTTAAGGAATATCTCATCTATTTCGTTTCTTTCATTCATAAACATGTCATTTTCATGGTATATCAAATATTGTTCTAAGGGATCGGTTGGAGGTACGACAATAGAAGCAAGACCAATAATTACATCTTTACTAGGTGATTCTTTATCACAAGGTTGTCTATAGAGTTTTGAGAAATTAAACTCATGAGACACATCACCAAAATTAACACTAACCATTTCTTTAGTGCAATAAATTTTAGCATTCACCGTATTCAAGAAAGGTCTACCAAATATAATGGGACAAAAGTCATCTTGCGGGGAGCCAAGAACTAGAAAACCAGCAGGGTATTTTATTTTCCACCACAAGACTTCGACATCTCTAACAATCCCAAGTGGTGTGATAGTATATATATTAGTAAGTTTAATAGTAACATCAATATCTTCTATCTCAGCATGTGCAATATCATTCATGATTTCTTGATATAGAGTAATCGAGATAGCACTCACACTAGCACCCAAATCACATAAACCATGATAACAATGATCTCCTATTTTAACAGAAACAATAGGCATGCCAACAACAGGTCTATGTTTATCTTTTTCATCAGGTTTAGCAATTCTCATGGCTTCATTATAGAAATAAATAACATACCCATAAATATTATCGAACAAGATATGTTTGACCATAGCAACCTTAGGTTCAACATTAATTTGTTCAGGGGGTGTAGGTGTTCTTATCCTAATAGGGAAAGGGGGTTTCACAATATAAGAAGTAGCTAGGAACAACTGGACTATCATCATAGGTAATGGTTTCTTGTTCAACTTTAATAGGTTCTACTATTTTTACTTCAATGGGAGGATGATAGTTAAACCAATTCTCCTTCAGGTGATCAACATGAGTAGCAAATGATTAACACAAAGAAGCTACTATCTCAGAGTCAAGTCCATGTTTAGTGCTAAATTCACGAAAAGCATCGATTTTCATAACAGATTTAACACAATCAAACTCAAGGTTTATATCCGACTACTTACCTTCGTCGAGCTCCCAATCTTTGGAGTTGCATTTACTTCTTTCCAAAAGATCCCATCGAAATTCAATATTCTTCTTTATAAAAGAACTGGTACAAGAAGTATCAAGCATGGATTGATCATTACGAGAAAGTCGAGCATAAAAATTCTGAATAATAATTTCTCTTGAGAGATGATGATTGGGGCATGAGTATAACGTTGACTTAAGCCCACAAGCTTGAGCGATACTTTCTCCTTCACGAGACCTAAAATTATATATATAATTTCGATCACGTTGAACTAGATGCATAGGATAAAACTTCTGATGAAATTTCAATTTCGATCGGTTGCAATTCCAAGGTCCAATATCATCACATAGCCCATACCATATCAATGCCTTTCCCTTCAAATATAAAGTTAAAAAATTGTTCTTGACCTCATCCTCGGGCAAACCTGCAAGCTTAAATTATCCACAAACTTCATCTACATAGATTAAATGCATATTAGGATGTAGTGTCCCATCTCCTGCATAAGGATTAGCTAGCAATTTCTCTATCATACCCAAAGGAATTTCATAAAAAATATTCTTAGTAGGTTCAGTAGGTTGAGGAACAACTCTTTGTTCTTCCATTTGAGGTGAAGATACCCCGAACAAACCCCTCAAAGGATGATTTTCCATTGTGACAAGTGACGGTAAATTTCAGCACATAATATAATATTTTCCTTACCAAATTCCACTCACCAAAGGCGCTTCTCTCCCTGGCAACGGCGCTAGAAAAGAGTCTTGATGGACCAAAAGTATAGGGGATCTATCATAGTCCTTTCGATAAGTAAGAGTGTCAAACCCAACGAGGAGTAGAAGGAAATGACAACCGGTTTTCAGCAAGGTATTTTCTGCAAGCACAAAAGGTAACAGATAGTTTTGTAATAAGATAATTTGTAATGGGTAACAATTAACAAGTGTAACAATGGTGCAGAAATGTGGACCAATCCTTTTTGTAGAAAAGGATAAGTTTGGACAAACTCTAATATAAAGCAAAGTGCTCCCGAGGACACATGGGAATTATTGTCAAGTTAGTTTTCATGATGCTCATATGATTTGCGTTCCCTACTTCGATAATTTGATATGTGGGCGGACCAGTGCTTGGGTGTTGTCCTTAATTGGAAAAGCCTCCCACTTATGATTAACCCCTCTCGCAAGCATCTACAACTACGAAAGAATAATTAAGATAAATCGAACCATAGCATGAAACATGTGGATCTAAATCAACCCCTTAGGAAGCAACACATAAACTAGGGTTTAAGCTTCTATCACTCGAGCAACCCATCATCTACTTATTACTTCCCAATGCCTTCCCCTCGGCTCAAATAATGTTGAAGTGCCATGTAGTCGACATTCACATAACACCACTAGAGGAAAGACAACATACATATCATCAAAATATCGAACGAATACCAAATTCACAGGATTGCTTATAACAAGACTTGTCCATGTCCTCAGGAAAAAACATAACTACTCACAAAGCATATGCATGTTCTTAATCAGAGGGGGTATTGAGTATTACAAGGATCTGAACATATGATCTTCTACCAAATAAACCAACTAGCGTCAACTACAAGGAGTAATCATAACTACTAGCAACCCACAGGTACCAATATGAGGTTTTGAGACAAAGATTGAATACAAGAGATGAATTAGGATTTGAGAGGAGATGGTGCTGGTGAAGATGTTGATGAAGATTGACCCTCCCACGATGAGAGGATCGTTGGTGATGACGATGGCTTCAATTTCCCCCTCCCGGAGGGAAGTTCCCCAGCACAACAGCTCCGCCAGAGCCCTAGATTGCTTCTGCCCAGGTTCTGCCTCGAGATGGTGGCGCCTCGTCCCGAAAGCTTTCTTATCATTTTATCTAGGTCAAAACCCCTCATATACTAGAAGATGGGCACCAAACGATGGCCAGGGGGCCCACAAGCCATGGGGGCGCACCTTGGGGGTAGGGCGCCCCCCAGGCTTGTGGCCACCTGGTGGGTCCCCTTCTATTGTTTCTTTTCCCAATACTTTTTGTAAATTTCATATCAATTCTCCGTAAATTTCAGGATATTTGGGATTGTGAAAAATAGGTATCTCAGATTTATTCCTTTCCAGTCTAGAATTCCAGCTGCCGGCATTCTCCCTCTTCATGTAAATCTTGTAAAATAAGAGGGAAAAGGAAAAAGTATTGTACCATAATGTGAAATAACAGTCCATAATGCAATAAATATCAACATAAAAATATGATACAAAATGGATGTATCATCTATCTTGCCTTGTTATGCTATCTCTAGCATTAACATAAAAAACAGAAAAGATAAATACTAGGTATGGATCCTCATCCACTTGCTAATATTTTCAAACTTTCTGCATGTTGTAAAACATTAGCTAATAATGACGAGGATATAAAAGAAAGAGCTATTGGGATACACTTATTGAATGAAAATCATGATTGCAATGACATTAGTATGCATTCTCTCAATATCAATCGTGTTAATGATATGCAAAGCTATAAGCTTGGGGGATGATAAGTTTGATAAACATGATAATTTATATGATTCAAGTGATGAAAATGACATGTTTGTTTCTTGCACACTTAATAACATGAGATGCATGTTGGATAGCGGTTTTGGGGTGGAGTACTAGGAGTAGATGCAGTAGGATTAATGGTCTACTTATCACAGACGTAATTCCTATATGAGATTATGCCAAAAATGATCATAGTTATAATTATTGCAATTTAGTCAATTGCCCACCGTCATTTGTTTACCATGCTACTTGTTGTTTTTGAGAGAGATGCCATTAGTGAACCTATGCCCCCCTGATACGTCCTCAACGTACATATAATTTATGAAGTATTCGTGCCATGTTTACAACAATTTTATATGCTTTGGGTGCAATTTTATATGATATAAATGGAACTATCTCGGACTCGCGCTATTTTCAGCACATCTCCCGTGGTGTTGTTTTTTGTGCGGAAATAAAAGTTCTCTGAATGGGATTAAACTTTTTGACATTTTTTTGGCAACAAAAGAGATCCCCGAAGATTCGTGGGAGGACCAGAAGAGCAACAAGGTGCCCACGAGGCAACAGGGAGCACCCAAGGGGGTTCGGCTTTCCATGGCGCCTCATGGGCCCATCTTCGCGTGAGACCGACGCCGAAAAATCCTATAAATAGAGAAATCACCAGAAATAACCCTAGAACTTCAACTCCACCACCGCAATCCTCTATACCTTCGGAATACCATCTGGAGCCCTGTTCTGACAACCTATCATAGGGGGCAATCATCACCGGTGGCCAACTTCATCACCTCAGCGGCCACCATGACGAGGAGGGAGTAGTTCACCCTCGGGGTTGAGGGTATGTACCAGTAGATATGTGTTTGATCTCTCTATGTGTCTCTCTATCATGTTCTTGATTTGGCCCGATCTTTATGTACCACGATCTTTGTTAATATAGTTGGATCATATGGTGTTTCTCCCTCTCTATATTGTTGTGATGAATTGAGTTTTTACTTTTGAGGTTTCGCTGTTATGGGGTTGAATACTTTTATGGATTTGAGAATACTTGATGTATGACCTGCATATGGGTGTCCGTGGTGTCAATGGGTTATTCTATTGATTCACTAGATGTATGTTTTGGCACCCAACTCACGAACTCCTGAGGTGACATTGGGGTAATCTATGCATAGGGGTTGATGCACGTTTTCATCCTACTTTCTCTAGTAGAAATCTTGGGGCACTCTTCGAAGTTCTTTATGTTGTATTGAATATTATGAATATGAAGTTGTTTGATGTGTATCGTATAATTGACTCACGGATACTTGTGGTGACATTGGAGGATCTAGGTGACATTAGAGTTGGTTGATGTGTATTATATGGTGTTATTTTAGTAAGAACTCTAGGGTTGTTTGTGACACTTATAGGAATAGCTCAATAGATTGATCGGAAAGAAGAACTTTGAGGTGGTTTCTGAATGCACAAGTGCTCCCTCGGTGATTTTGGTAATTATTGTCAACATATCTCTTGTTGGACTAATGTTTTCATCGTGTATATTTCAGACAAGTTCAACAAATGGAATGGCATGGACTAGAGGATGTGGAACCCCTTCAAGATGATAAGGACAAAGGTTGGCTCAATCTCAAAGCTTAGGACTTTACATTTTCTATTTTAGTGATCCAAGATCACATTGAGTCCATAGGAAAGCCAATGCTATTAAAAGGGGATGAGTTGTTGCTTAATGGCTTGCTTGCTCAAAGTGCTTAGTGATATGCTCCAAAACCCTCAACCACTTTCTCACATCCACATATGTCCCAAACCAAAAGTCAAACTCGGCTCCACCGAAACTTTCTATCTGGCGCCACCGAGTTCAGTTGACATAGCCATTGCCACAAACCTAATCATTTCGGTCTCACCGATGGGTTCTCGGTCTCACCGAGATGGGCTTGCAAACTCTCTGTTGCCTCTTGCAATATTTTCGGTCCCACCGAGATATGAAATCGGTCTCACCGAGTTTAATTGGCCAACTATTTGTTTCACTTATTACTCATATCGGTCCCACCGAGTTTGTGTAATCGCTCAAACCGAGATGAGGCTTTACCGTAACCCCAGCACATCGGTCCTACCGAGTTTATCATATCGGTCCCACCGAAATGCCTAACGGTCACATTATGAACTAAATCGGTCTGACCGAGTTCTATGATTTGGTACCACCGAGGTTGGTAAATTGTGTGTAACGGTTAGATTTTGTGTGGAGGCTATATATACCCCTCCACCCACTCTTCATTCATGGAGAGAGCCATCAGAACATGCCTACACTTCCAACATACATTTTCTGAGAGAGAACCACCTACACTTGTGTTAAGGTCAAGATATTCCATTCCAACCACATAAATATTGATCTCTAGCCTTCTCCAAGTTGCTTTCCACTCAAATCATCTTTCCACCAAATCCAATCCTATGAAAGAGAGTTGAGTGTTGGGGAGACTATCATTTGAAGCACAAGAGCAAGGAGTTCATCATCAACACACCGTCTATTACCTTTTGGAGAGTGGTGTCTCCTAGATTGGTTAGGTGTCACTTGGGAGCCTCCGTCAAGATTGTGGAGTTGAACCAAGGAGTTTCTATGGGCAAGGAGATCGCCTACTTCGTGAAGATCTACCCTAGTGAGGCAAGTCCTTCGTGGGCGATGGCCATGGTGGGATAGACAAGGTTGCTTCTTCGTGGACCCTTCGTGGGTGGAGCCCTCCATGGACTCACGCAACCGTTACCCTTCGTGGGTTGAAGTCTCCATCAACGTGGATGTACGATAGCACCACCTATCGGAACCACGCCAAAAATATCTGTGTCTCCAATTGCGTTTGCACACTCCAATCCCATGCCTTTACATTCTTGCAAAATTGCATGCTCTACTTTCCGCTGCCCATATACTCTTGTCATGCTTGCTTAATATGTATTGTGAATGTTTAAACATGTGCTAAAACTCCACCTCAACTTGAAGAAATTAAAAACCACCAGTTTTCTTGCAAAGAGTCTATTCACCCTCCCCCCCTCTAGACACCTCTTCTCGATCCTTTCAGTTTCATACCGTAAAAAAATATTATCTTATGTTCTCTGCTTGATAAGAACTTTGGATTGATTCTTTGTCACACGTTGAGGGATTGTTATATGATTCAATTATGTTAGCACTGTTGTGAGATTGCACTAGTGAAAGTATGAACCCTATGCCTTGTTTCTAAGCATTGCAATACCGTTTTTGCTCCCTTTTATTATTTTCTACCTTGCAATTTTATATTTTCAGATTACAAAAACCTACATATACTATCCATACTACACCTGTATCACCATCTCTTTGCCGAACTAGTGCACCTATACAATTTGCCATTGTATTGGGTCTGTTGGGGACACAAGAGATTTCTTGTATTTGATTGTAGGGTTGTTTGAGAGAGACCGTCTTCATCCTATGCCTCCCACGAATTTATAAACCTTAGGTAATCCACTTGAGGGAAAATTGCTACTCTCCTATAATACTCAGCGCTGGGAGACCCAACATGAATCTACACAAATAGTGGTGTAGCAGACATCAAGCTTTTTTCTGGCGCCATTGCTTGGGAGGTGAGTGCTTGAAGGTATATCCTTAGATCTTGCAATTGAATCTTTTAGTTTCTTGTTTTATCACTAGTTTGGTTTATTAAAGAAAACTAGAAAAAATGAAATTGAGGTTTCCTCATATTATTCTTCTTTGCAATGTCTTTCTTGAAAATGATGGATCGGAAAATTGTGCTCAATTGATAGAACAACGCGACAAAATGTTTGGCATAAATAATGATAAGCATGATTGCAATGTTGCTAGCACGAATTATTCGAATATCCATGATGCTAATGATATGTAAAGCCATAATCCTAGGAATGCTATGTTTGATGAAGATGGTATTTTTAGTCCCCCAAGTTTTGATGATGATATTTATTATGATGAAAGAATGCCTCCTATTTATGGTGATTTAATGGATGAAAGTGGGTTTGGAAGAGTGTAATGTCGTGGTACTAAGACTGATAGTAAGAGTAGGGGGTACGTAGGAGGAGGCAAGGTCCTAACTATGGCGAGATTGTACGAACGAGTTTACGAGTTCAGGCCCCTCTCGGAGGAGGTAAAAGCCCTACATCTCGATGCCCGGAGGCGGTTGAGTGAATATGGGTGTGTGTATTGCAGGGGGTGCGAACCCTTGTACGAGAGGAGGGGGTGGCTTATATAGAGTGCGCCAGGACCCCAGCCATCCCCTGTTACGGAGGGTTCAATGTACATAAAGATAGGACATTACTGATAACGCCTGCTACAAAGAGATATAAATGGCCTTTAAGACTTCAGAGTGAATGCCTGACCGTTGTCATCTTGGGAGACCTTAGATCTTCTGTGCTCCGAGTGGTTTTCTTGTATAGTCGAGTGACTTCTTCCTGGTGGAATGGAATTGGGGTATCCGAGTGAGATATTGGGTCGAGTGGATTGCTCTCCTTGGTTACTTCAGTCGGTATCCTTTGTTATCCTTTGAATGTCCTTGACTCTAGGGTAGTGACCTTGGGTAGGGCATCTAGGTCAGGCCTATGAACCTACCCTAGGTTTATGGCATCATTAGTAGACCCCGAATGGATTGAGGTTCGAGTGAAAAGAGAGTTGAACTTGATTCCGACCTGATTCTTATGCTTCAGAGGCATTTTTCTTGAACCTGGGAATTAGGATGATCCTTCGACTTTATTTCAGTCACCTTGATCGATTGAGAAGTGGTCAAGTGAACTATGCTGGTAATCTTCGAGTGTCGATGAGGGACGAGATCTTCTGCGCGATTGGTTGTTCTGTTGTTCTCGGATTTCGCGGGATTCAAAATTTCGGAGAAGCGCGCGGGACGGGGCGCGCCGCAGTAAACGGAATGGATAGACAGGGGCGCCTCGATACTCGTGCCACCTTTTCTGCCATGTACCGAGCGCGTGACTGTTGTGGGACTTGATAGGATCGCTCAAGCCCACACGTGAGCCACTCGGAAGCCGGCCCATAAAAGGGCATTGAGGACAATGCGTCTACACTGTGCACCTTGTTCCTCTTCTTCCTCCTTCGCTTCACCATCGCATCCTCCACCACTCTCGCCGCCGCCGTTCCGCCCGTGTGCAGTCCGCCACAATGGGAAAAGACAAGATGGCGGCTCTGTAGCGCGTGAAGAAGGCGCCAGCGACGGGGAAAGGCAAGAAGACGAGTAGGGGTCATCGTCGAGATCCGGTCTGCCGCCTGGTTGGATCCAGGGGGACTGGATTCGGTCCGCAATGCGGCTAGAAAATATGGAGGAGCTAGTCGACGGGGGTTTGATCGCCCACAAGTCTTGGAGGCTGCCAGGGAACGAGACCAAGTCTCAGCTGCTAGAGGATGAGTGCGTCCTCCTCGCAACCCATGTCGATCGCGGTTTCTCCCTGCCTCCGCATCCTTTTTCTGGGGTTTCCTGAACTTCTTTGGTGCTCAGCTCCATCATTTCTCTCCCAAGACAATCACATACCTCACTGCATATGTCTCTCTGTGTGAAAACTTCTTGGGTTGTCGACCGCACTGGGGTCTGTTTAAGCACATCTTTACTTGTCGTCTCAAGCTGTGAAGAAGGCAAATCCGACTGATGAGAAAACGCACATGATCCAAATGTGCGGGGGTTTAGGGATTCAGACAAGGGGTAGGAGAACTTTTCCCACTATGACCCTTCCCGAGTCGGTCGGAGGGTGGCAGTCGACCTGGTTCTACTGCAAAGATGTTCTGACTCCGGGACAGTCGACCGGTCTTCCCCCTTTCACTTTGGATCGGGTCAGCCAGCCCTCCTCGTTAATCGTTACTCTGGCCGAGAAAGTAGAGGTGGACATGTTAGTCGACCGAGTAGTCCAGCTGGTCCGCGAAGGTGTGACTCGCATGGATTTGCTGGAGGTGTTTCTCAATCGGTGCATCCAGCCTCTCCAAGCCCATGATCGTCCAATGTGTATGTACTCGGGCACCAATGACACCGCTCGGGTCCACCCAGAGGAGGTCACCGAGAAGACGGTGGAACAGTGGTTGCGGAGCATCACCAGAAACAAGGACAACCACAGGGGGGCATGAGAGTTCTTCCATTCAACGCAACCAATGAGCCGGACAAGGTCTGACCTTTGTTACCGAGTGTATTTTTTTGTTCTGATTCGTAGCTGTCTTTGAATCTGACTGATGTTTGTTCAACTCTTTGTCTTGCAGATTTATACTGAGATGTACTCGATGCCCAATGGAGAGCAAGCCCAGGAGGGAGTGGAGGACGGAGGCGAGGTTACCGACTGGAGATTTGATGATGAAAGCGAGGAAGAAACCGAGGACTCAAACAGTGGCGATGAGGTCGAATCACCACCTCGTTCCGAGAGGTTGTTCCAAGCTGACACATGATCCAGAAGGCGCACGCGGCAAAGCGGCTCCACCCAGTACGTAGGTACCAAAGCGCACTCGGACATCTACCCCTGATCCGACTAAGAAGGCCCCTAAGCAGCTCAAGGTCGCACCTGTAAAGCCTCGGAAGGCTCTGCCAAAGATCAAGGTGGACGTTCTGTTTGCCTCCACGTAAGTGTTCCCCTTCTCTGCTCTTCTTTTGACCGAGAAATTCTATTCATGTTGCCGATTCGTCCGCCTGTTTGACTAAGTGAATTCTGAAACTTCTAGTGCTGCTGCTTCTGGGACCTCCATGGACATTGACAAGGGTCGCAATGACGAGGAGACTGAGGATGCAGTCACTTCCAGCGCAGGTATAGCTCCACAGCCATGTCCTTACTTTGCTGATTGCTATGTCGGTCGACTGAATGTTCTTTTGGTCGAATGTTTTGTGGCACCACCCAATGTTATTGAACCACCGGATGATGATGATGAGCATGAAGAAGTGCCCCGAAGGAGAACATGGAGGAGAGGCAGGAAGGTGCCTGCTACTCCAGACGCCCAGCAACTTGGTGATCCGGTTTGGGCTTCTGTTTCCTTTGTTGTTCCTGTGTCGACTGATCATCCTTCGGCGTCAACTGCCCAAGTCCTTGCCCCATCTGTGCAATCCCAAGCTTCAGATCATCTGGTTGCTTTGACCGTTCTACCAACTTCGCTCTTCGTTACTCACCATGTCCCAGAGGACCCAGTGAGTGCGGCTAAGGAGGCTATATGCCAAGCAGGTCCGATGATGGAGCAAATCAAGGTGGTGCACGAGGCTAGCAAGGTGAGTCCTTTCCGATTGAGTTCTTTTCCGGCTGATCTTTTCTCTGCTAGGATATTCTACCTAAAAACTGATGCTTTGTTCGCAACATGATGTCCGTGGATGAGCGTTTGAAACCTTTACTGTGCATCTATCATGAGTCTGCTCTTTGCTCCATTCACCCATCGGGTGTTTTAGCTTTTGCTGTCTAGTTCCTGTACTTGAGTCGACCAGCTCGTGTCGAATGTATCCTTGAATCAGTGGGGGCACGCAGAGTGCACTCACTAGGTGTAGTCCGCGAGACCATGGTCGACTGCGGGCAGTCGACTGTGGTCTAAGAACGAATGTTGTTGTTGTTGTTGTTGTTGTTTCTTGAACCAGTGGGGGCACGCCAAGTGCACCTACTGGGTGTAGTCCCCGAGACCATGGTCGACTGCGGGCAGTCGGCTGTTGTCTTAGAATAGCGCCATTTTTTTACTCCTTCCACTCGTACAGGACGGATCGCATCGAGTAGGAATCAAACCAGTGGGGGCACGCCAAGTGCACCCACTAGGTGTAGTCCCCGAGACTACTGTTGAATGTTTGAGTCGGTAGTAGTCTTAGAACACTTTTGGCTTAATAATTCAATCTCTGCACCTTATCACTCGGAAGCGACTGTTTTTTGCTTTTGTTGACTGACTTGTCTTATTTGTTGACTTCAAAAATCTTGTGAGTTCGGAGCTCAGTTTGCTGAATTGGAGTAGAAGCAGATCCAATTCAATCTCGACCTGGAGCTGGCCAAGGAGAACTTGCAGAAGGCCAAGGGTGAAGCATCTGGTATGAAAGGTACAAAACTTGTCGACTGTCCTTGAATAGATGCATGTAGCGAAAACAGGCAACTCCAAGCTTGTCTAAAGAGTGTTGTTTCTTTAGAACAAGTGAAGCAGGCTCTTGAGCAGAAGGACCTCGACCTGGCAGCGGTGCAACAGAAGGCACAAGAGAAATCCAAACTTGCCGACCAAAAGCTTGCTTCAGTCCGCAAGTTAGAAGAAGAAAATGTTAAGCTGAAGAATGCCCTCGACGAAGCCAACAGAGAAGTGACGCGGCTGAAGAGGGACAAGTTGGCTCTGGATGACAAAGTTGGAGATCTCACCCAGAAGAGGGATGAGCTGGAGACTTATCTGGGAGGACTCCCCAAGAAGATGTTCCTTATGCTTTAAGGTACTTTCCTTCGCCCGACTGATTTGTAACTGTCGACTCATCATCCAACCGTTGACTCACTATTTCTATGACTGTGCAGAATTCTAGCAAAACTCTGAGGAAGAGACTGGGCGGATTGAGACAAATCTGGATCCCATCAATTCCCCTGTCAAGGACGAAGTTGCGATGAATGTGCTGCGACTGGAATCTCGCCTTGCCAGTGTTATGGGCTACCTTGCATGACTGAAGATGGCGGTGTCGCGGATCGACACGACGCTCTGGCGGGGTGTGGTACTCCAAAATGATCTTGAGTCTCTAATGACTCATCTTAATGACATTCCTGGTCGAGTGCATGAATGGAAGAAGTCTTTTGCTCGGTGTGGCGCTGACATGGCTCTGTCTCTGGCCCGCGTTCATTGCAAGGAAGTTAAAGAAGAGAAGCTACCAGCTCTCACAGTCGCCAACACCAAGAAGCTTCAATTCCAGTCCTTCATGGAGATCTTCATCAATGCTACCACTCATATCGCTGACGGAATTGACCTGGATGAGTTCGTCGAACCAGCGAGCCCTCCTCCTGCTGAGTGAACAAACTTTATGCCTTGATTAAATTTCCCTTGGAATGCCGAGTGATTTCGTAAACGTTAAACTTCTTCAAGCCCGATGCCCGAGTACTTTTGCTTGAACCTTGCGGGATTTATCCGAACTTGGTTTTCCTTGGAATATGATTGATTTGTTTTCACCACTTTCAGATCTCTAAATTCCGAGTGGAGCTTGGTTCTTCACTCGGAATAGATGTTGTGTTGCCGATGCAGCTCGGAGTGCAACCATACGTTGTACTTGTGGCGCAGCTCGGAGTACAGCCATACGTTGTACTTGTGGCATAGCTCGGAGTACAACCACACGTTGTGCTTGTGGCGCAGCTCGGAGTGTGACCAAGTACCCGAGTGAGAGGGTTGTGTCGGATCTTGGGTTCCGGCAGAACCCTTGTGGTTCGAACTCTGGGGTGCGCACGAAGATCTCTCCTCCTGCCCTAGCTCGTCTACTCACCGATCCCAAGGCCTAGCTCGTCAGATCCGAAGAACAAGGTACACAAGGTTTATACTGGTTCGGGCCACCGTAGTGGTGTAATACCCTAATCCCGTGTGGTGTGGTGGATTGCCTTGTCGGCTGAGGAAGAACTAGTACATGGAGTGAACTGCCTCCTCAGGAGATGTGTTCTTGTGCTCGAGTGAGCTTGTGAGTGTGTGGCCTTCTATCTGATCAACTCGAGATGAGATGAGCTCAATGGTGGTGGCTAGTCCTATTTATAGAGGCCCGGGTCCTCTTCCCAAATATTGAGCGGGAAGGGATCCCACAATGGCCAAATTTGAAGGGGGGCGGCTAGTACATGCTATCCTGACAAAAGGTGGTCTTCGCCTGCCAAAGGCTCTGGTGGTGACGCCGCCGTGGGCGCCGCGGTGACCTCCGCTATGCCGTCATGCTGGTCTTGGTCTTGTTGCACCGATATGGAAACATTTCCCTGGCGCCTCGGGATTCCTCGCCTGCACCTACTCCTTTAGCACCAAAGAGGAAACTGGCGCTCTGCGCCCGCTGGCGCCCGCCTGGCCTTGGTCGTTTCTACTCACGTCACGAGGACCTCGCGAGGTGCCCCTTGCCTTGATATCTCCGCTCCTCAGGAGCCAGCCTAGTAAGGCCGCCCCAGGGGAGGTCTTGCGTCGTCCACCTCGCGAGGCTCGATCCCCCGCGAGGGTCTTGAGTGGTTGTTGAAGAGGTTGGGCCGTACCAGGTCGCCTGATGAGCCACGCCCTGGGCCGCAGGCAGGCAAGTCTGGTACCCCCATTCCCAGAACGCTGACAGTAACCCTCGGGCCCAAGGGGCGCTCGGGCTTTGTTTCGCGGCGAAGCCAAGGGCCAAGTGCAGAGCGCCGTGGGCCCCAAAAGCCTGCAGCCTTGCTGACGTGTGGCGATTGATGGGACGTGTGGGTCTCCACTTCCCACGCCGCCACGGGAACCGCACGGCTGACAAAAAGGCAAGTGTGTGTTGTTGTGCCTTCATTGCTAGCCATTGCCTTGCTCCAGATACCCTTTCTTGCTTCTCTCCTCTACAAGACTCCAGATCTCTATCGTCTCTCCTCCGAGCTCGTAGTTGATGGTGTCCGGCAAGTCGAAGGCCACTGCTCTGCCCGCTGGTACGAACCGGCCTTGTGGCCGCCCATTGTCTTGGAGACGAACCATGCCGCTGTGCTCCTGATGACGACGGAAGACACGAACGAGAAGGGGAAGACCGCGGTCCAAGCCGCCTCCACCGAGCCGGAGGACTCCAAGAGTACCTTCTATCCCCTCTTTATGAGCAGTGTTGTTGCGGGGCTTGTCCCTCCTTTCTCCGATTTCTTTTTCTCCGTCCTCGGCCACTATAAGCTACATGCCCTTCATCTTCATCCCAATTCCGTCCTCCTCTTTCGATCTTTTCCTTCTACTGCGAGGCATTTGTTGCGGTAATGCCATCCGTAGTGCTGCTTCGCCACTTCTTCTACCTCGGGAATAAGGGCACACTTTGTTCTGGGAGTGCCAATTTTGTCACGGCGAACGGGGCCAGCGCGATCTTGAAGGCCGGGAAGAAGGCTGAGAACTTCAGGAACAAGTGAGTCCTCGTGGATGCAAAGTGATCCCATCCTTGGCTGGTGCTGCCGACAGCGATGCCCGAGTCGAGCAATAGGTGGTTTAGCGCGAATCTCATCGACCCCCAGGCAGGGAAGGTGTTGAAGAAGATGATTGCGGACCTGAAGCCTGATGACCCCGAGGTGGCGAAGCTGATGGGGGTCGTGATCGTCAAGGAATTCTTGGCACGCCACATGGCTCCACTTCGGGCATGCTCGCGCCCCTTGTGGACACTCGGGGACGAGGCGGACAACCTCCGACTGCGCCGTGACGCACTGTCCGTCGAGCAACTTGGGGCAGCTCTCCGTCTCATGGTTGGGGATGATCTGGGATATCCGCCTGCTACCCATGTCCCCTTGTACCGTTGCTAGGATAGGGCGACAATGGTGGCCTCGATGCCCACCTTCGATAGGCACAGGCTCGTGCCTCGGCGCCCCCTGAAGCTCAAGTGGCAGCAGAACCGGTGGAGCTGTCTTCGGGCGACTCCAGCGGGGAAGATGACTTAGAGGCGACCGCAGAGGGGACCGGGGAGTCCTCCCCTCCATGCAAGGCCGACCTCCTTCATGCCTTGCCTAATGACGACGATGCCGACGACCACTCGGTGAAGGAGGCATCACCCCCGGCCGGGGTTGTCACGAGGTCCAAGCTCACCCCCTCGAAGAAGCCGCCGGCTGGGGTCCCTATGAAGAACAGGTCGGCGTCGCTCTCCCGAGGCGATGCTCTTGTTCTGAGGCCGCCAGGTGCTGTTGCTGTGCCGGCTGACACGACTTCGTCTGATCTTGGGGCTCGTGCTCCCACGGCGCAGGTTGCGGGGCCCCTAGGCTCCATGGTTCTGAAGAGGCCTCGAGGTTTCGCCGCCGTGGACCAGTGAGTACCTTCGCCTGGTTTTGTCTCCGTTCTTGATTTTGTTGTTGATTCTTGACGTCTTCCCCTATATTGCTAGGCCAGCACCGTCGGCAAAGAAGAAGAGGGAGGAGGTGGTCGCATCAGAGGCCCAACGGCCTGGCGTGACTTCAACCCCCTTGACGCAGATGGTTGGCGGAGGATCCCCTGCTTCTGTTGCTCGGTCGCTGTCACAAGGCCCAGTCGACGAACCTTAGGTGGGGGTCACATCCTTGGCCGAGCGGGCCCCGGAGGCACCCACCGTCAGCTCCTCTGCTGGCGCTGCCAGGGCTCAGGAGGTCTTGACCATGCCTCAGCCCCCTACTGTGATCGTGCCGCTGGCTCGCAGACCTCCGGCTTCGCTCGACGCCCTGAAGGAGGCTATCTCCGCGCTGACACAGCTCCAGGATGACCTTCAAGGCACCGATCATCGTCTGGTGGCTGGGTGTTTGGAGCTGGTTTCCGGCTGGCTGAACTCCAACACGTTTGTCCAGCATGCACTGAGCCGAGTCATGGCGGCTTTCAAAGAGGACAAGCAGGTCGTCGACTAATGTCTACTGCACAACCTTGTTCTTGTAGACGTTGTTGGGCCTCCAAGTGCAGAGGTTTGTAGGACAGTAGCAAATTTCCCTCAAGTGGATGACCTAAGGTTTATCAATCTGTGGGAGGCGTAGGATGAAGATGGTCTCTCTCAAACAACCCTGCAACCAAATAACAAAGAGTCTCTTGTGTCCCCAACACACCCAGTACAATGACAAATTGTATAGGTGCACTAGTTCGGTGAAGAGATGGTGATACAAGTGCAATATGGATGGTAGATAAAGGCTTTCGTAATAAGAAAATATAAAAATAGCAAGGTAGCAAGTGGTAAACGTGAGCATAAACGGTGTTGCAATGATAGGAAACAAGGCCTAGGGTTCATACTTTCACTAGTGGAAGTTCTCTCAACAAGGATAACATAATTGGATCATATTACTAGCCCTCAACATGCAACAAATAGTCATTCCAAAGTCACTAATAGCGGAGAACAAACGAAGAGATTATGGTAGGGTACGAAACCACCTCAAAGTTATTCTTTCTGATCGATCTATTCAAGAGTCCGTAGTAACGTTCAATCTATCATAGAGTTCGTACTAGAATAACACCTTAAGACACAAATCAACCAAAACCCTAATGTCACCTAGATACTCCATTGTCACCTCAAGTATTCGTGGGCATGATTATACGATATGCATCACACAATCTCATATTCATCTATTCAACCAACACAAAGTACTTCAAAGAGTGCCCCGAAGTTTCTACCGGAGAGTCAACACGAAAACGTGTGCCAACCCCTATGCATAGATTCCCAAGGTCACGGAACCCGCAAGTTGATCACCAAAACATACATCAAGTGAATCAATAGAATACCCCATTGTCACCACACGTATCCCACACAAGACATACATCAAGTGTTCTCAAATCCTTAAAGACTCAATCCGATAAGATAGCTTCAAAGGGAAAACTCAATCCATTACAAGAGAGTAGAGGGGAAGAAGAATCATAAGATCTAACTATAATAGCAAAGCTCGCGATACATCAAGATCGTGCCAGCTCAAGAACACGAGAGAGAGAGAGAGATCAAACACATAGCTACTCATACATACCCTCAGCCCCGAGGGTGGACTACTCCCTCCTCATCATGGAGAGCGTCAGGATGATGAAGATGGCCACCGGAGAGGGATTCCCCCCCCTCCGGCAGGGTGCCAGAACGGGTCTAGATTCGTTTTCGGTGGAAACAGAGGCTTTCGGCGGCGGAACTCCCAATCTAGGTTAATTTTCGGAGGTTTCTGTATTTATAGGATTTTTTGGCGTATGGCACAAGTCAGGGTGGCCTCTTGGCTGTCCACAAGACAGGGGCACACGCCCACCTGGAGTGGGCGCGCCCCCCACCCTCGTGGGCAGCCTGTGGCTCTCCTGGCCCAACCCTTTTACTTCGGGTGCTTCTTTTGGTCCAGAAAAATCACCAAAAATTGGCACGTCAATTGGACTCCGTTTGATATTCCGTTTCTGTAAAACTCAAAAACAAGGAAAAAAACATAAACTGACACTGGGCTCTAGGTTAATAGGTTAGTCCCAAAAATAATATAAAAGTGTATGACAAAGCCCATTAAACATCCAAAACATCATAAATAATAGCATGGAACAATAAAAAATATAGATACGTTGGAGACGTATCATCGACCAGGCCGCAGCCGCTCGCGAGGTGGCGCTAAAGGATATGCAGGACGTCAAGGAGCGCCACGAGTTGACGGAGAACGAGATGTGGGCCATGCGCAGCAATTGCAAGGCGTACGAGGAGAGGATGAAGGCCCGAGAAGACATCGTAGCCAGCCGCGACGCCGAGTTGGTGCAGTTGACGAAGGAGCTGTCTGCACAGCGCAGTCGCCTGGAGGAGCTGAGGCAAGTGACGGAAGCAAAGGAGGCCCATCTGGCAACCAAGGCGAAGGTTCTGGCTGAAGACCACGCGGCTAGACCTGGCCATCTGTCGGGCCGGGCTGGGCTTCGGGCCGGGCCTACCAAAGCCCGTCGCAAAAACCCCAGGCCCAAGCCCGGCCCGGCCCGAACGTCGGGCCTGAAAATTGGGCCCGAGCTCGGCCCATCACACAAAAATCCCGACGGGCCTCGGGCCACGGGCCGGGCCTCTTTGTTAATGCGTAAATATGCCGGGCCCGGGCCCGGCCCGGCCCGGCCGTCGGGCTTGAATTCTAGGCCCGAGCCCGGCCCGTGGACACGGTCGGGCCGGGCCGGGTCGGGCTTTTTCGGGCCGGGACTGGTCGGGCCGACCGGGCCGGGCTGCCCATGGCCAGGTCTACACGCGGCCTTGAAGTCCCTTGAGGAGAGGTCCTGCCAGGCTGAGGGCACTCTACGAGAAGGGCTTGGAGAAACCGCTGGTGACGGACGATGAAGGCCCCGCCTAGCTGCTTCCTTATCTTGTCTTGGCGCTCGAGGGTGTTGTCCGCGAGATCGGCCCCCTAGCGGAGGAGGAAGCTCGCGTGTTTTCTTCTTCTGCCCTGACGCGCGTTCTTAGCCACCTACACCTTTGTGATCCCAACGACGACCTTGGGGCACTGTTCGAGCCCGTGTAGGCGGAGCGCTGCGAGGCCGCTGCTGAAGCTGTGAAGGACCATGTGGAGGTCTTGTTGAAGATGTTCCTCGCCATCGACCCCTCGCCCCCAGCCGACGGCGCCATCGATCCCGCGGCCAAGGCCGACTCCTCAGGGCGTGGCGATGCCTTCGACGAAGAAGTGCTTCCTGGTGGCGGCGCCTAAGGTTGAAGGAAGGGCCTGCTGGTGAGTGACGGTGCTTCTCCCTATCTTCGTTTTCCTGCGACATGTCAAGGGCCTCGTGGAGGCGTTAAAACTTCTGTTTGATGCTTGAAGGACAATTTGGCTTGTAATAATTGCTAGATATTCGCGGTTCCCTTCCTATTTGTCGTTCTACGTCGGCAGAGCCCGGCCCCGCGCGTACTTCAGCCACCGCTGGCTTGCCCGGATCACCGGGACAAGACCAGGGAGTGAGGGGCTACGTGGCCAGTTAGGCTCCTGAGTCGCGATGCTCAGGAGTCCCCCTTGACGTGCAAACGGTCCCTAAGTGGGAAGCGTTAGGTAGGGCTTTTGGGTTCTGCGTCGGCAGGGCCCGGCCACACGCGTACCTCAGCCGCCGCTGGCTTGGTCGGATCACCAGGACAAGACCAGGGAGTGAGGGGCTACGGGACTAGTTAGGCCCTTGGGTCGCGATGCCCAAGGGTCCCCCTTGACGTACGAACAACACTGAGAGAAGTAGTGCATGAGCCGGCCTTAGCGTTCTGCCTCGGCAGGGCCCGGCCCCGCGCGTACCTCAGCCGCCGCTGGCTTGGCCGGGCCACCAGGACAAGACTAGGGACTGAGGGGCTACGGAACCAGGTAGGCCCTTGGGTCGCGATGCCCAAGGGTCCCCCTTGACGTATGAACAGACCATAAACCTGTCCTCGCGGGCTTGAGCTCGGGAGGGTTGCGTGTCGACCAGGCCCGGGGGACCTAGTGGGGCATACGCCAGGTGATACGTCTCCAATGTATCTATAATTTTGATTGTTCCATGCTATTATTTATGAAGTCTTAGATGTTTAATGGGCTTTATCATTCACATCATTTGGACTAACCTACTAACCCAAGGGCCCAGTCCAGATTGCTGTTTTTTTGCCTATTTTAGGGTTTTCCAGAAAAGGAATATCAAACAGAGTCCAAACGGAATGAAACCTTCGCAGGAGATATTTTTGGAGAAAATCACGCTAGATAAACTTCGGCGCCAAGCCAGAGGACAGGGGGGCCACCCTCGAGGGTGGGGGCGCGCCCCCTGCCTCGAGGGCAGGCCCGGTGGCCCCTGGTGCCCCTCTTCCTCCTATATATACCTACGTACCCCAGAAACTCCAAACACAGAGAGAAAACCCTAATTCCAACGCCGTAGCTGCTGTTCCCGTGGAGATCCCATCTTGGAGCCTGTTCCGGCAGGGGGATCCATCACGGAGGCCTTCATCATCATCATCATCGCCCTCACCATGAGTTGTGCGTAGTTTACCACAGACCTTCGGGTCCATAGCTAGTATCTAGATGGCTTCTTCTCTCTCTCCGGATCTCAATACAAAGTTCTCCTCGGTCTTTGAGGAGATCTATTCGATGTAATCTCTTTTTGCCGTGTGTTTGTCGAGATCCGATGAATTGTGAGTTTATGATCAAGGTTATCTATGAAAGATATTTGGTTCTTCTTTGAACTTTTATTGTGTGCTCATAATATCCTTGCAAGTCTCTTCGAATTATTGGTTTGGTTTGGCCCACTAGATCTATAGTTCTTGCAATGGGAGAAGTGCTTCGCTTTGGGTTCAATCTTGCGGTGTCCTTTCCCAGTGATAGTAGGGGCAGCAAGGCACGTATTGTATTGTTGCCATCGAGGATAAAAAGATGGGGTTTTCATCATATTTCTTGAGTTTATCCCTCTACATCATGTCATCTTGCTTAAGGCGTTACTCTGTTCGTATGAACTCAATACACTAGATGCATGTTGGATAGCGATCGATGTGTGGAGTAATAGTAGTAGATGCAGGCAGGAGTCGGTCTACTTTTTTCGGACGTGATGCCTATACACAATGATCATGCCTAGATAGTCTCATAATTATTCGCTTTTTTATCAATTGCTCGACAGTAATTTGTTTACCCGCCGTAGAATATCGCTATCAGGAGAGAAGCCACTAGAGAAAACTATGGCCCTCGGGTCTATTCTCAACATAGCAATCTACATCTACTTTACTTTTCTTGCTTTTATTTGCTATTTTATTAAACCAAAAATACCAAAAATACTATCTTATCATCTCTCTGAGATCTCACTATCGTAAGTGACAGTAAAGGGATTGACAACCCCTTATCGCGTTGGCTGCGAAGTTCTTATTTGTTTGTGCAGGTGCGAGGGACTGGCGCGTGGTCTCCTACTAGATTGATACCTTGGTTCTCAAAAACTGAGGGAAATACTTACACTACTATGTTACATCTCCCTTTCCTCTTAGAGGGAATACAATGCAGGCTCAAGAGGTAGCACCAGGCGTGACCTGAGAGCAGCCCCCGTGCCCAGCCCCCTCGCGCTACCCTCCTGAGGGGGCCGCAGCACGGTGGGGCTGGTCACTGAGCCGAGGGGCTCCCTGAGGTTAATCCGACCGTGAGGCCACCCCCAGTTGTTTATCACCAGCGCGGAGCATGGCGCTACCGTTCTTGCCAAGGCATAGCTGCTCCTCGGCCTTGTCGACTGCCAACGCGGAGCATGGTGCTTCCAATGGAACGTGGGAGGGGACTCCCTACTGCGGAAAGCCCCCGGGGCGTGTACAGCCCCGCCCTAACACGTGGCTGGCACAGTAGGGCTATACGAGGTGTATCTGGGCACCCGTCAGGCAGTGCGGGACTCACGAGGCCCTACCTCAAGGCGGGTTGCGCCTGGTCTTGAGTGAGAGCGCTTGAGGTGGTCCTGCAAGATGGTTAAGCAATCCTGCGCTAAGTGAATCCCTTGAAGCTGCCACATGAGAAGGTCGTGCACCAATGACCCTAGGAGGTGACGTGAACGGGGCTGGCCCACCAAAGAGGGCTCAGCCATTGGGTTTATCGAAGCTGCAGGGACGGACCCGAGCACAGACATTGTGCCTAGTCTTCTCATGTGGATGCTCTCGGATACCGCGATAGACCCCAAAACCGTTGTCCGTTGATGCTTGGGTGTTCGACTACGGCAACGCTTCCGAAGATTCCTTTCGTCTACAGAGTAACCAGGCAAGCCAACCCCCCCCCTTGATCACCAGATATCGCCCATTCTCTTCTCTCTTATTCTTGAATTAGGTTTGCTATTGTTGATGATTCGATAGCTCATATTTTGTGGCATAGCCTGTCATTGTTGCTACAACTGTTGATACCTTTACCTGCTATCCTAAATGCTTAGTATAGGATGCTAGTATTCCATCAGTGGCCCTACATTCTTGTCTGTCTGCCATGCTATACTTTCGGGTCGTGATCACTTCGGGTGGTGATCACGGGTATATATATACATACTATACATGATACATGATGTGACTAAAGTCGGGTCGGCTCATAGAGTACCCCGCAAGTGATTCACGGATTGGGGGCTGAAAGGACACGTGGCTCCATCCAGGTAGTGGTGGGCTTAGGTTCCCGACGGCCCCCGAGTGGATCTTTGTGGCGGAGCGATAGGGCAGGTTGAGACACCCAGTCGAGAGGTGGCCTGGCTCTGGTCGTTGTCCGCGGTTATTTTATAATAACACACTTAACAAGTTTGGATATTTGATCTGAGTTTGGCCACTGGCCTATTTGCACTAACCAGCTACGTGGGAATAGATATGGGCTCTCGATGTCGTGGTATCAGCCGAAGCATTCTTGACGTCAGTGACTCAGTGGCATGCGTCGGGTTGGACCGCGTAACACAACTTCCTTTGAAATGGAGGTTGCTAGGTCTGCTCTCCGGCCGCCCACGCAACCTGTAGGTGTGCAATGGGTGATGAGCCCAGACTCCTGTGTGCTTAGGATTTAGACCGGCGGGCTGACCTCACTATTGTGCCTAGGTAGGGCTGCGATGTGTTGATCTTCCGAGGTCGGGCATGACCCAGGAAAGTGTGTCCGACCAGAGGGGATCGAGCATGATGGGTAATGTGGTTCACCCCTGCAGAGAAGTGTATGTATTTGAATAGCTGTGTCCCTCGGTAAAAGGATGGCCCGGAGTTGTACTCGGACCTCATGACAACTAGAACCGGATACTTAATAAAACACACCCAGACAAGTTCCAGAGACAACCCGGTGATCGCTTTCCCACAGGGCGACGAGGGGAGGATCGCCGGGTAGGATTATGCTATACGTTGTTACTTGGTGAACTTCCCATCTACTCTCTTCTACTGCTGCAAGATGGAGGCTGTCAGAAGCGTAGTCTTCGATTGGATTAGCTATCCCCCTCTTATTCTATCATTCTGCAGTTTAGCCCACAAATATTACCCCTTTACATAGATACCATTTCATACGTAGTGTAGGTCCTTGCTTGCGAGTACTTTGGATGAGTACTCACAGTTGCTTCTCTCCCCCTTTCCCCCTTTTTCCTCTCTTCTCGGATGATGCAACCTGATCGGTGGAGTCTAGGAGCCAGAGGAATCCCGAGGATGTTTCTACGCGGAGTTCGGCTTCGAGGAGTAGTTAGGAGGTTCCAGGCATGAGGCCTTGCCTTTTCGATCGTTGCTACATTTGTGCTAGCCTTCTTAAGGCAAACTTGTTTAACTTATGTATATACTCAGATATTATTGCTTCCACTGACTCTTGTGTATTCGAGCTTATGTATTCGAGAGGGCCCCTGGCTTGTAATATAAAGCTTGTATTGTTTTAATTTGTGTTTAGAGTTGTGTTGTGATATCTTCCAATGAGTCCCTGGTCTTGGTCGTACACATTTACGTGCATGCTTAGTGTACGGTCAAATCGGGGGCGTCACACTATTGGAAAAGGACTCAAGCTGAAAATAGAGCAAGGAAAAGCCAACAATACAACTAACTAAGAAAACACTTAGGCCGTATCGCGACACAGATTCAAGTAAGACTTTAGTAGCCCCCAAGTCTGGCCTGAGAGGAATAACATCATATTCTCTGATACGTCTCCAACGTATCTATCATTTTTGATTATTTCATGCTATTATATTATCTGTTTTGGATGTTTAATGGGCTTTAATATACACTTTCATATTATTTTTGGGACTAACCTACTAACCAAAGGCCCGGTGCAAATTGTTGTTTTTTGCCTATTTCAGTGTTTCGCGGAAAAAGGAATGTCAATCGATGTCCAAACGGAATTAAACCTTCGCGAGGATCGTTTTTGGAACAAACGCAATCCAGAAGACTTGGAGTACACGTCTAGGAAGCCACGAGGCAGGAGGGCGCGCCCAGGGGGTAGGCGCGCCCCCACCCGCGTGGGCCCCTCGTAGCTCCACCGACGTACCTCTTCCTCTTATATATACTCATATACCCTGAAAACATCCGAGAGCACCACGAAACCCTATTTCCACCGCCGAAACTTTCTGTACCCGTGAGATCTCATCTTGGGGCCTTTTTCGGAGCTTCGCCGGAGGGGGAACCGATCATGGAGGGCTTCTACATCAACACCGTAGCCTCTCCGATGATGTGTGAGTAGTTTATCAATGACCTTCGGGTCCATAGTTATTAGCTAGATGGCTTCTTCTCTCTCTTTGGATCTCAATACAAAGTTCTCCTCGATCTTCTTGGACATCTATTCGATGTAATAATTTTTGCGGTGTGTTTGTCGAGATCCGATGAATTGTGGGTTTATGATCAAGATTATCTATGAACAATATTTGGTTCTTCTCTGACTTCTTATATGTATGATTTATATCTTTGCAAGTCTCTTCGAATTATCAGTTTGGTTTGGCCTACTAGATTGATCTTTCTTGCAATGGGAGAAGTGCTTAGCTTTGGGTACAATCTTGCGGTGTCCTTTCCCAGTGACAGAAGGGGCAGCAATGCACGTATTGTATTGTTGCCATCGAGGATAAAAAGATGGGGTTTATATCATATTGCATGAGTTTATCCCTCTACATCATGTCATCTTGCTTAAGGCGTTACTCTGTTCTTATGAACTTAATACACTAGATGCATGCTGGATAGCGGTCGATGTGTGGAGTAATAGTAGTAGATGCAAAATCGTTTCGGTCTACTTGTCACGGACGTGATGCCTATATACATGATCATGCCTAGATATTCTCATAACTATGCGCTTTTCTATCAATTGCTCGACAGTAATTTGTTCACCCACCGTATGATTTGCTATCTTGAGAGAAGCCACTAGTGAAACCTATGGCCCCCGGGTCTATTTTCCATCATATTAATCTTCCATCAACTAGCTATCTTTATTGTTCTTTTATTTTGCAATCTTTACTTTTCAATCTATACAACAAAAATACCAAAAATATTTATCTTATTATCTCTATCAGATCTCACTTTTGCAAGTGGCCGTGAAGGGATTGACAACCCCTTTATCGCGTTGGTTGCAAGGTTCTTAATTGTTGGTGTAGGTACTAGGGATTTGCGTGTAGTCTCCTGCTGGATTGATACCTTGGTTCTCAAAAACTGAGGGAAATACTTACGCTACTTTGCTGCATCACCCTTTCCTTTTCAAGGGAAAAACAACGCATGCTCAAGAGGTAGCAAGAAGAATTTTTGGCGCCGTTGCCGGGGAGATCTACGCACAAGTCAAGACATACCAAGTACCCATCACAAACTCTTATCCATCGCATTACATTATTTGCCATTCGCATCTCGTTTTCCTCTCCCCCACTTCTAAAACGATTTTCGAAAACCTTTGCCTTTTCTTCGCCTTCTTCTCGTATGTATCTTTGTTCGTGTTTCCATGTGCCTTCTATTTGCTTGCATCTTTGCTTGCTAAAAATCTATTGATATGGATCCACTTAAAGTGTTCTACTTGGATCATCTTTGATCCTTATGCGCTCGTGCTGAAACCCCAACTAGCCTAGTTGATGGGAAATCTTTAGATGAGCATGCTCATTTTGTGCGTCACCGTTTGTCTGAAAAAGGGAGACTCTTATGGGATCAAATAAACGGATTGATGTGTTATGCTTGAAATATTTGTGAAATTTATGGTTTTAATTGTTGCTCTAAGAACCCTAAAAAACACCTCCCCTACCTATGTGAGTTTAATGATAATGAAATTTTATCTTCTTATGCAAAGGGTGTTTATAGTTACTACGATATAGAACAAATTAAAGAATTTGTTGCTTTTAAGGGTGCTTATGAAGTTGCTTCTTTGATTGAAAAGTATGATATTACACTCTACGAATCTGAAAATTTTGACATACTTAAATATTGCTATGAAAACTATGCTCATAATGTATATGTCAAAGAATTTATTGAAAGAATGACCGCTGCTTTGGAAGAAAATAATGATATGCATGAATCTGTAGATAATTATGATTTCGATGATTTGATTGAAATATCCCGTGATGAATATGACGCTTGCTATTCTTTTGGCCATGATGCCAATATTTATGAAGATGGATTTGCTATAGTTCCTTATGTTAAACATGAGATCATTGCTATTGCACCCATACTTGATAGTTCCTTCGATGAAAATCATGATTGTAATGATGTTATTATAAATTATGTTAATGCCAATTTTGTTAATGATATGCAAAACCACAAGCTTGGGGATGCTAATTTTGCTATGCCCACTACTTGTTGCAATGATCATGATCGGGGTGATGCTTCTTACGATCTTGAAAATTTATTTAACCCCCATGATGAATATGAGATTGATAATAATGTTTGCAATAATATTTAAAGTGGGTTTGGAAGAGTGTCAACTTTAGATCCCACATATTTGGAGAATGTTCAATCTTATGAAATATTTGATAAAAGTGGGTTTGGAGAGGTCATGACTTTAGTTAATGTTAATCCCACTATTTTGGAAGAGTGTCAACTTCGCGTGCATGTGGATCATGTTGAGAATATGTTTTGTGATAGCTATATTGTTGAATTTGCTTATGATCCAACATGCAATTATTGTGGAAGAGGAAAATATGGTTGTAGAAATTTTCATGTTACTAAATTACCTCTCGTTATGTTGAGATTGCTATTGTTTCTTTCTTCTTCCTTACATATGCTAGATCTTGTTTATCTTGCTAATTCATTTGCCTATAAAATGCCTATGCATAGGAAGTATGTTAGATTTAGATGTGTTTGCCACATGTTTTCTGATGCTCTCTTTGTGCTTCAATTCTTATCTTTCATGTGAGCATCATTGAATTCTCAAGCCTATCTTAATGGCTATAAAGAAAGAGCTTGTTGGGAGGCAACCCAATTTTATTTTTGTTCCTGTTTAGTAATAAATAATTCATTTAGCTTATTTTTAGATGTGGTTTTGTGTTTTAATTAGTGTTTGTGCCAAGTAGAACGTTTGGGAAGACTTGGGTGAAGTCTTTGCGATCTTGCTGTAAAAAACATAAATTTTTGCGCTCACGAGATTAGCTGCCATTTTTTACTGGAGAGTGGTTTTAAGTTGATTCATTTTGCAGATGATTAATAGACAAATTACTCACGTCCACCAATTTATTTCAGAATTTTTAGAGTTACAGAAGTATTCGAAAGTTACAGATTGCTACAGACTGTTCTGTTTTTGACAGATTCTGTTTTTCGTGTGTTGTTTGCTTATTTTGATGAATCTATGAGTAGTATCGGTGGGTATGAACCATAGAGAAGTTGGAATACAGTAGGTTTAACACCAATATAAATAAAGAATGATTTCATTACATTACCTTAAAGTGGTGGTTTGTTTTCTTATAATAACGGAGCTCACGACATTTTCTGTTAAGTTTTGTGTTGTGAAGTTTTCAAGTTTTTGGGTAAGGATTTGATGGACAATGGAATAAAGAGTGGAAAGAACCTAAGCTTGGGGATTCCCAAGGCACCCCAAGGTAAAATTCAAGGACAATCAAAATCCTAAGCTTGTGGATGCCCCGGGAAGGCATCCCCTCTTTCGTCTTCGTCTATCGGTAACTTTACTTGATACTATATTTTTATTCACCACATGATATGTGTTTTGCTTGGAGCATCTTGTATGATTTGAGTCTTTGATTTTTAGTTTACCACAATCATCCTTTCTGTACACACCTTTTGGGAGAGACACACATGAATCGGAATTTATGAGAATACTCTATGTGCTTCACTTATATCTTTTGAGCTAGATAATTTTGCTCTAGTGCTTCACTTATATCTTTTAGAGCACGGTGGTGCTTTTATTTTATAGAAATTATTTATCTCTCATGCTTCACTTATATTATTTTGAGAGTACTTTAGAACATCATGGTAATTTGCTTTGTCTATAAAATTAGTCCTAATATGATAGGCATCCAAGATGGGTATAATAAAAACTTTCATATAGGTGCATTGAATACTATGAGAAGTTTGATACTTGATGATTGTTTTGAGATATGAGGATGGTGATATTAGAGTCATGCTAGTGGAGTAATTGTGAATTTGAGGAATACTTGTGTTAAAGTTTGTGATTCCCGCAGCATGCACATATGGTGAACCGTTATGTGATGAAGTTGGAGCATGATTTATTTATTGATTGTTTTCCTTTGTGTGGAGGTCGGGATCGCGCGATGGTTAAATCCTACTTACCCTTCGCCTAGGAGCATGAGTTTAGTACTTTGTTTTGATAACTTGTAGATTTTTGCAATAAGTATATGAGTTCTTTATGGCTAATGCTGAGTCCATGGATTATATGCACTCTCACCCTTCCACCATTGCTAGCCTCTCTGGTATCGCGCAACTTTCGTCGGTACCATACACCCACCATATACCTTCCTCAAAACATCCACCATACCTACCTATTATGGCATTTCCATAGCCATTCCGGCATATATTGTCATGCAACTTTCCACCGTTCCGTTTATTATGACACGCTTCAGCATTGTCATATTGCCTTGCATGATCATGTAGTTGATATCGTATTTGTGGCAAGGCCACCATGCATAATTTTTCATACATGTCACTCTTGATTAATTGCATATCCCGGTACACCGCCGGAGGCATTCACATAGAGTCATGTTTTGTTCTAGCATTGAGTTGTAACTCTTGAGTTGTAAGTAAATAAAAGTGTGATGACCTTCATTATTACAACATTGTCCCAGTGAGGAAAGGATGATGGAGACTATGATTCCCCCACAAGTCGGGATGATACTCCAGACGAAAAAAAAGGGAAAAAGAGGATATAAAAAAAGAGAAAAGGCCCAAAATAAAACAAATGAGAGAAAAAGAGAGAAGGGGCAATGCTACTATCCCTTTTCCACACTTTTGCTTCAAAGTAGCACCATGATCTTCATGATAGAGAGTCCCTTGTTTTGTCATCTTCATATACTAGTGGGAATTTTCATTATAGAACTTAGCTTGTATATTCCAATGATGGGCTTCCCCAAAATGCCCTAGGTCTTCGTGAGCAAGCGAGTTGGATGCACACCCACTTAGTTTCTTTAGTTGAGCTTCCATACACTTGTAGCTCTAGTGCTTCAGTTGCATGGCAATCCCTACTCACTCACATTGACATCTATTGATGGGCATCTCCATAGCCCATTGATACGCCTAGTTGATGTGAGACTATCTTCCTCCTTTTTGTCTTCTCCACAACCACCACTCTATTCCATCTATAGTGATATATCCATGGCTCATGCTCATGTATTGCATGAAAGTTGAAAAGGTTTGAAAAAATTAAAGTATGAAACAATTGCTTGGTTGAAACCGGGGTTGTGCATGATTTAAATATTTTGTGTGATGAAGATAGAGCATAGCCAGACTATATGATTTTGTAGGGATGAACTTTCTTTTGCCATGTTATTTTGAGAAGACATAATTGCTTTGTTAGTATGCTTGAAGTATTATTATTCTTATGTCAATATTAAACTTTTGTCTTGAATCTTTCAGATCTAAACATTCATGCCACAATAAAGAAAATTACATTGAGAATTATGTTAGGTAGCATTCCACATCAAAAATTCTCTTTTTATCATTTACCTACTAGAGGACGAGCAGGAATTAAGATTGGGGATGCTTGATACGTCACCGACGTATCTATAATTTTTTATTGTTTCATGCTATTATATTATCTGTTTTGGATGCTTAATGGGCTTTAATATACACTTTTATATTATTTTTGGGACTAACATACTAACCAAAGGCCCCGTGCAAATTGTTGTTTTTTGCCTATTTGAGTGTTTCGCAGAGAAGGAATATCAAACGGAGTCCAAACGGAATGAAACCTTCGCGAGGATCATTTTTGGAACAAACGCAATCCAGAAGACTTGGAGTATACGTCTGGGAAACCAGGAGGTGGCCACGAGGCAGGAGGACGCGCCTAGGGGGGTAGGCGCGTCCCCCACCCTCGCGGGCCCCTCGTAGCTCCACCGACGTACCTCTTCCTCCTATATATACTCATATACCCTAAAAACATCCGAGAGCCCCACGAAACCCTATTTCCACCGCCGCAACCTTCTGTACCCATGAGATCCCATCTTGGGGCCTTTTCCGGAGCTCCGACGGAGGGGGAATCAATCACGGAGGGCTTCTACATCAACACCATAGCCTCTCCGATGATGTGTGAATAGTTTATCACAGACCTTCGGGTCCATAGTTATTAGCTAGATGGCTTCTTCTCTCTCTTTGCATCTCAATACAAAGTTCTCCCCGATCTTCTTGGAGATCTATTCGATGTAATACTTTTTGCGGTGTGTTTGTCGAGATCCGATGAATTGTGGGTGTATGATCAAGATTATCTATGAACAATATTTGGTTCTTCTCTGAATTCTTATATGTATGATTTAATATCTTTGCAAGTCTCTTCGAATTATCAGTTTGGTTTGGCCTACTAGATTGATCTTTCTTGCAATGCGAGAAGTGCTTAGCTTTGGGTTCAATCTTGCGGTGTACTTTCCCAGTGATAGCAGGGGCAACAAGGCACGTATTGTATTGTTGCCATCGAGGATAAAAAGATGGGTTTTATATCATATTGCATGAGTTTATCCCTCTACATCATGTCATCTTGCTTAAGGCGTTACTCTGTTCTTATGAACTTAATACTCTAGATGAATGCTCGATAGCGGTCGATGTGTGGAGTAATAGTAGTAGATGCAGAATCATTTCGGTCTACTTGTCACGGACGTGATGCCTATATACATGATCATGCCTAGATATTCTCATAACTATGCGCTTTTCTATCAATTGCTCGACAGTAATTTGTTCACCCACCGTAAGATTTGCTATCTTGAGAGAAGCCACTAGTGAAACCTATGCCCCCCGGGTCTATTTTCCATCATATTAATCTTCCGTCAACTAGCTATCTTTATTTTTCTTTTATTTTGCAATCTTTACTTTTCAGTCTATACAACAAAAATACCAAAAAAAATATCTTATTATCTCTATCAGATCTCACTTTTGCAAGTGGCCGTGAAGGGATTGACAACCCCTTTATCGCGTTGGTTGCAAGGTTCTTAATTGTTTGTGCAGGTACTAGGGATTTGCGTGTAGTCTCCTGCTGGATTGATACCTTGGTTCTCAAAAGCTGAGGGAAATACTTACGCTACTTTGCTGCATCACCCTTTCCTTTTCAAGGGAAAAACAACGCATGCCCAAGAGGTAGCATTCTCATGTGTAAAATCGGGCTTGGGTAAATTATTTAGAACGATCTAATCAAATAAAAGGAAAGAAACGTTATCCAACGCATATATAATGCGGACCGAACTAAACAAATATTGTAAATTATAAATAATTAGGCATGAAAGCAACTTAGCTGGTTTATATTCGAGGAGTTGATGACGCGGTCCGGGCTCGCGCTGGGACAAGATCGCGGCCCCCAAGTATGTCCTGAGGTGGCAGAGCAAGTAGATTGGCCCCGCGAAGTGACGATAAGACACGATCTATGTGCCGAGTCAAATCCACCGATCCATCTAACGCAACGAAGCTGGTCAACGGGGGAATGTTGGAGCGCCAGCGCAGGTTGATTAAGTGACGTCACGACAATGTCGGTGCAAGTTGGAATCCGTGAAGCAACTCGATGTGGCAGGGCAGAGCCCCCAAAGCTAGTTGATGTGACGACACCAGAGCCTCTGAGCTAGGTGACAGTGCAAGTTTGTGTGGTGGAGCTAGGAGGTTGGCCCCGTGAGGTGACGTGTTGGCTTGATGACACAAAGGCATCAGCACGGGTCAGAGCAACTCTAGCAGACCCCACATCCGCCCCCGACCCGCAAAATAACCGCCAAAATGCGGGTAGGGGCGGAAAAACCTGCCCGACCACACCTCGCATCCCGGCACGGCCCGCAAAAAAATTGAAGGGGCGCGGCAAAATCCTGACCCCAACCCAGGAATACGCGGGTTTCCCCCTCGCGGCTGCGGTGCCCTACATCATAGAGAAGCAGTTGGAGGGAGGGACATTTCAGCTCGCGCACCTTTCCCCACCTCCTTCCGCCGCCGACAACATGTATATCACATATACCTTTGTTCACCTTGCCATCCTTCTTATCCGCCAAATACTTGGGACAGTTCCGCTTCCAGTGTCCAGTCCCCTTGCAGTAGAAGCACTCAGTTTCAGGCTTGGCTCCAGACTTGGGTTTCTTCGTGGGAGTAGCAACTGTCTTGCTATTCTTCTTGAAGTTCCCCTTCTTTCCCTTGCCCTTTTTCTTGAAACTAGTAGTCTTGTTAACCATCAACACTTAATGCTCCTTTTTGATTTCTACCTCCGCAGCTTTGAGCATAAAGAAGAGCTCGGAAATTGTCTTCTGCATCCCTTGCATATTATAGTTCATCACGAAGCCTTTATAGCTTGGTGGCAGTGATTTAAGAACTCTATCAATAACACTATCTTCGTCAACTTTGCATCCAAGTTGAGTCATATGATTGTAGTACCCAGACATTCTGAGAAAGTGTTCACTGAAAGAACTATTCTCCTCCATCTTGCAGCTGTAGAACTTATTGGAAATCTCATATTTCTTAATCCGGGCATTTGCTTAAAATATTAACTTCAACTCCTGGAACATCTCATATGCTCCATGACATTCAAAATGTCGTTGAAGTCTCGGTTCTAAGCCGTAAGCATGGCACACTGAACTATCGTGTAGTCATCAGACCGCGTCTGCCAGACGTTCAAAGCGTCTACATTAGCGGGAGGGGGCTTGTCACCTTGCGGTGCTTCAAGAACATAATTCTTCTGTGCAGCAATAAGGATAATCCAGTCCGTGTAATTGCTATCATCATCTTTCAACTTAGCTTTCTCTATGAACGCATTAAAATTCAAGGGAATGGTAGCACGGGCCATTGATCTACAACAACATAGATATGCAAAAACTACCAGGACTAAGTTCATGATAATTTAAAGTTCAATTAATCATATTACTAAAGAAATCCCACTTAGATAGACATCCCCCTAGTCATCTAAATGATCACGTGATCCAAATCAACTAAACCATGTCCGATCATTACGTGAGATGGAGTAGTTTTCAATGGTGAACATCTTATGTTGATCATATCTACTATATGATTCACCCTCGACCTTTCAGTCTCTAGTGTTCCGAGGCCATGTCTATACATTCTAGGCTCGTCAAGTTTAACCCGAGTATTCTGTGTGTGCAAAACTGGCTTGCACCCATTGTATGTGAACGTAGAGCTTATCACACCCGATCATCACGTGGTGTCTCGGCACGACGAACTTTCGCAACGGTGCATACTCAGGGAGAACACTTGTACCTTGAAATTTTGTAAGGGATCATCTTATAATGCTACCGCCGTACTAAGCAAAATAAGAAGCATAATAAGATAAACATCACATGCAATCAAAATATGTGACATGATATGGCCATCATCATCTCGTGCTTTTGATCTCCATCTCCAAGGCACCGTCATGATCACCATCGTCACCGGCGCAACACCTTGATCTCCATCGTAGCATCGTTGTCGTCTCGCCAACTATTGCTTCCATGACTATCGCTACCGCTTAGTGATAAAGTAAAGCAATTACATGGCGATTGTATTTCATACAATAAAGTGACAACCATATGGCTCCTGCCAGTTGCCGATAACTTTACAAAACATGATCATCTCATACAATAACGTATAACTCATCACGTCTTGACCATATCACATCACAACATGCCCTGCAAAAACAAGTTAGACGTCCTCTACTTTGTTGTTGCAAGTTTTACGTGGCTGTTACGGGCTTAGCAAGAACCGTTCTTACCTACGCATACAAAAAACGACAAAGATTTTTCGTCAAGTATGTGTTGTTTTAACCTTCACAAGGACCGGGCGTAGCCACACTCGATTCAACTAAAGTGAGAGAGACAGACACCCGCCAGTCACCTTTAACGAGGGCTCATAACGATGAAACTAGTCTCGCGTAAGCGTACGCGTAATGTCGGTCCGGGCCACTTCATCTCACAATACCGCCGAATCAAAGTATGACATGCTGGTAAGCAGTATGACTATTATCGCCCTCAACTCATTGTGTTCTATTCGTGCATATCATCTACGTATAGACATGGCTCTGGTACCACTGTTGGGGAACGTAGTATTTCAAAAAATATTATACGATCATGCAAGATCTATCAACAAGATGCATAGAAACGAGAGGGGAGAGTGTGTCTACGTACCCTCGTAGACCGAAAGCGGAAGCGTCTAGTGACGCGGTTGATGTAGTCGAACGTCTTCGCGATCCAACCGATCAAGCACCGAACGTACGGCACCTCCGCGTTTAGCACACGTTCAGCTTGATGACGTCCCACGAGCTCTTGATCCAGTTGAGCTTCACGGGAGAGTTTCGTCATCACGATGGCGTGGTGACGGAGATGATGAAGCTACCGGCGCAGGGCTTCTCCTAAGCACTGCAACGGTATGACCGAGGTGTGTTTCTATGGAGGGGGGCACTGCACACGGCTAGAACAATGTTTCTTGTATGTCCTTAGGTGCCCCCTTGCCCCCGTATATAAAGGAGCAAGGGTGAGGGCCGGCCGACCCCTATAGGCGTGCCAGGGAGTAGGATTCCTACTCCTAGTAGGAATAGGAACCCCCTTTTCCTATTCCTACTAGGAGTAGGAAAGGAAAGGGGAGAGGAGAAGGAAAGGAGAGGGGCGCCTCCCCCCTTTTCCTAGTCCAACTAGGAACCCTAGGGGGGTGCGGCCAGCCCTATGGGCTGCCCCTCTCTTTCCCTCAATGGCCCACTATGGCCCATACTCCCTCGGGGGGTTCTGGTAACCCCCTCCGGCATTCCGGTTTTACCCGATAACACCCGGAACACTTCCGGTGTCCGAATATAGTCGTCCAATATATTAATCTTTATGTCTCGGACATTCCGAGACTCCTCGTCATGTCCGTGAACTCATCCGGGACTCTGAACTACCTTCGGTACATCAAAACTCATAAACTCATAATACTGATCGTCATCAAACGTTAAGCGTGCGGACCCTACGGGTTCGAGAACTATGTAGACATGACCGAGACTCATCTCCGGTGAATAACCAATAGCGGAACCTGGATGCTCATATTGGCTCCTACATATTCTACGAAGATCTTTATCGGTCAAACCACATAACAACATACGTTGTTCCCTTTGTCATCGGTATGTTACTTGCCCGAGATTCGATCGTTGGTATCTCAGTACCTAGTTCAATCTCGTTACCGGCAAGTCTCTTTACTCGTTCCGTAATACATCATCTCGTGACTAACTCATTAGTCATTTGCTTGCAAGGCTTATTATGATATGTATTACCGAGAGGGCCCAGAGATACCTCTCCGACACTCGGAGTGACAAATCCTATTATTGATCTATGCCAACGCCACGAACACCTTCGAAGACACCTGTAGAGCATCTTTATAATCACCCAGTTACGTTGTGACGTTTGATAGCACACAAGGTGTTCCTCCGGTATTCATGAGTTGCATAATCTCATAGTCATAGGAACATGTATAAGTCATGAAGAAAGCAATAGCAGCAAAACTAATCGATCATGGTGCTAAGCTAACAGATGGGTCTTGTCTATGATGTGATCTCGTTGATCAAATGACAACTCATGTCTATGGCTAGGAAACATAACCATCTTTGATCGATGAGCTAGTCTAGTAGAGGCATACTAGGGACATTTTGTTTTGCCTATGTATTCACACATGTACTAAGTTTCCGGTTAGTACAATTCTAGCATGAATAAAAGACATTTATCATGATATAAGGAAATACAAATAACATATTTATTATTGCCTCTAGGGCATATTTCCTTCACAAGGGTTTCCCCTAGATGCACGGGAGGGTGGGTGGGGTTTGAGAAACCTCAACGAAGACTCCACTGATTGGATCAGCGCCGCAGCGTCGTCGTCGTCGTCGTGGCCGCCGTCGCCGACCAAGGGTTTCCCCCGTCACAAGAGCCCCACCATCCAATCACCCCCCAGCACCCGGATCCGGCGAGCAAGGCCACACCAAAGCCCAGATCGAGCGGGATAAGGTGAAGGAGTTGCAGCTGGCGCTGGTCGATCCAGATCTGGCGGCCGGCCGACGGAAATCACGGCCGCCATGAGCTCCCACCATCAGGTCCTCGCCGCCCACGGAAGCCGAGGAAGACAGGCCACACACCCGCACCCACCCTTCATCGCAAGGAAGGGGCCACCCACCTTGATCGGGGCCGCCACCCCGGCACTCCAAGCTCTCCTGCGCGAGGCAGCAGCAGCCAGCCCCGCAGCCACCTTCCTCGATGCCGCGCAGGCTTGCCAGCGGCTATCTCAGGTGGCGGCGAGATCTGGAGGGAGGGGGGAGGGGGCCCCAACCCTAGAGCGACGCCGGCCCCCTTCAGCCCCAAGTCATGACCCGACTTCTTTCATATGCTTTATGTAAAGTAAGTTGCCTCTAATTTGTCAATTAAAAAAATTGCCTTACAGAAAACAAGTGAAGTTTGATCTGATCGGAGCTACAAATTAGCCATTAGTTTCCTTCGTCTGATCCAGCTTAACAACTAGACACAAAGACTGATAGTTTTACTTACACGGAAGGTAATTGACATACACTTTTGTTTTCCCTGTGATCCTAGCAACTCATTAGTGCTCCATGTGCACAATTTGTTGAGATAAGCTTGCACGATTGTCAAATCTTAATAAGCAGCAGGCTATGGCAGCACATAAATTTCTTGTAAGAACTGATTACTAAAAATGCCAATAGCACTTGACACCATCAGTATTAAAACAGAGCGACAAATGTGACGGATAAACCTGAGAACATTGACTATGGCAGCACATAAATTTCGTGCAACAACAGATTTCTAAATATGCCAAAACAACTTGACAACAATTTCAAAACAATGTGACAAATGTGACAGATAAACCTGGTAACATTGTACATGGACGCTCAGGGTCTCCAAATACGTTGAGTACTAGTTAGTGCATTTTGGGTGCTCCTGCAGTGTCAATTCAGCCTACACTCTCTGCACAATTAAGGATAAGGATAATATCTGGGATCAGATAACGGTCATGTTATCATCCTTCTTGGATGATTTCTTTCTCTTCTTCCCGGTGCAAGGCTCTTTTCCTTTCAGATTTTGAGAAAATGTTCGCAGCTGGCTCATAAGATGCTCATTTCTATGCGCTGGGATTGCAATGCAATAGTCAGTGTGAGGAAAAAAATACATTTAAAAAACCATAAAGAGAGTATCAACAACAATTTTCTCTATAGCTTATCAACTATGTATTCAACATTTGGAAAATTTCGAGTACACAAGTATCTCAAACAACCTTCTGTAGAAAACAACAATTCCAGGAAGTCAAAATTCTTTCCTTCTCTTTCAGGCATTAGTAAAGACATTGTTTGCTCAAGTACCTGTGAGGATAACATCTTCCATCCTAATGGATTTACGACTAGCATGCTGTGCAAACAGCTCAACGTCCTTAGCCACTTGCTCTGCACATTGCGAAGAATATGTTAATTACACTACCCATATAGTTTCCAAATATGCAAATCTAACAAGATTCAGAACCATTCTTATTCTGCAGAGTGCAAATAAGCAGTTCAGTACAGATAGTACAGCAGAACGCTGTAGTTTCAGAGATGCTGCTCTGAAAATCCACCTCCTTATGTTCTCTCCTTTACTCTCACCGTGCAAACAAAATTTTGTGGTTCCCACAAGATCCCCAATCCCAAGCTGGAAATGTGCTCAGCTATTGCTTTCTAGCTGATACAGTGTGCCACTTCAAGGATGCGATTCTGGAGTTTGTGGACGGGATTTTTGATCTTCAGTGCAACTTGATGTCTTATTTCTCACGTGTATTCTATAACCCACCAAGGTCTGGAAGTCAGGTCGGCTAAACATTACCTAAATGCATAAAGAAGTGATTTGCTTTCTTCAGCACATTTCCAATTCAACTAAATATCTTGAATCGTGTTAGAGGAGCATGCAAATCAGATATAAGGATAGTATCTTTAGCAGAGATTGTTTCTTAGAGTTTGGAGTATTCTAATCATGAATATTTTGTCTATGCAGAGCTCGTTGTAAGAGAAAAAACCATTAGTATCAGGATGAAATTCGAGATACTGAGTGACACAGAAACAAACATCTACCAAATCGTATTTCTTATAGAAGCACATCCCTGCCACACAAAAAAGAAGTTCGTTGCTGCAGGCACACAGAAGAAATCAAACATGAGCATGCGGTAAGATCTAATGCTCCAGGCATTCTGGACAAATCTAACATGAAGTGCATCGCTCCAGTTCCATTCTATCTAAACTGCCACTAGTCAACCAGCACACATTTTGGCTAGTAGATCAGCTGATTCTGTTCCACGCCAAGACTCGGTCTAGAATTGGCCAGATGGATTTTAAAAAATGGGCAGAGTCAGTAGTGAAAACAAATACAACAAAAGGAGTTAAAGATTTCGGGGAACCTGCGCTCTTGAAGGCCAAGTCCGCGATGCAGGCGACGACGGGACCCGCAACCTCCATGCCCGACTTCTTGCCTGCAAAGCACGAATGCTTTATACATTACTGCTCCGAATCCCGATCCCAGTTGCAAGAGCAAAAAGTGATAGCGGAAACTGGACGCCAGGTGAAGAAGTGGTGCCATTTTAACCTACCTTCAGAAGTCGCGATGTTGATGACGGCGAGCCTGAAGCGGTCACGAAGGAGTTCGGCCTCCGCCTCCGCCTCGAATCTATCGGCCTCACCGCCGTCGCCGGCGAGTGCGTCGTCATCGGCGAGGGTTTCCACGTCTGGGTCCATGGTGGGGATAGGGATTTTTCGGTTTTCCGCGCTATTTGGTCCCTGAGTTTATTTGCATTTCACTTCCGACGTTTGCGAGGAAGTATTTGAATTCTGATTTGTATTCTTTGGATTGATTAATCAGAGATTTCCTTTTTTTAAAGCAACCAGCAGGAGCAATGTCGTATTTTTCTGTATATAAACATTGGACATGTTTGTTTTTATGTGAAATATACTGATATATAAGCATACTAACATGAATATAATACCGTGGTCAAGTAGGCGACTTTGTTACATGTTAGCCTTTTTTCCTATTAAATAAAGATTTGTAGTTATCTTTCTTCATCTATATTATACATAACTAGCTAATTGCCCCTGCGTTGTAACTGGGGCATACATATTCTAGTGGTTCAAAATCAGTCTTGTCGATATATACCTTACACCCATCAATACACCATATTATAGATTCTGATAAGATTTAATTTGATCTGAGTACGGTAGAGAAAGACAAGATTTTTTTTAATTGAGGTTTTGATAAGATTTGATTTGATTTGAGTATGAGTAGGGAAAGACAAGTATGATGTTGATTTAGTTAAGATTTGATTTGATTGAGTTCATGCATGCTGTGATTTTGCAAAAATAGTGATTTCATTTGGATCATCATAAGGTATTCAATTTACGTTGGTTTTATTTGTGTGGCACCAATTGAGATTATCAAAAAAGAAGAAGAAGAGGAAACCAAAGGGGAAGGGCGGGGAAGCAAAAAACCGAGGGAGGGGGTGAGGCTAACCTACCAACTCCCCCTTTTTTATGAAACCCTACCAACTCCTTTTTAATAGTAGAGATGTACATAAATAACCATAGCCCGAACGCCTAAGGAAGTTGTTGGCATGGCTCTAAGATTCATTCCATCCACACAAGAACTAAGAAGAGACCAGGTGGATTTTGCATTTCAAGGAGCTAGTCATTTGTCTATGATATGATGAGTTGCCAAATTTTCTTGGTTAAAGGACAATCTTTACACAACTATCTTTGACAGATTCGAAGACTATTGAGCAAAGATTGCATGTCGGGCCATGAGCAAATCGGACAAACGGTATTTACTTAGGCTTGGTCCGAGCTTGAAGATTTCTGCTACAAAGAACTTCGGGTCTGATCCATGGAACGAAGTCACATATGTCGAGATGGAATCACGCCTTTGCATGTCCATAGCCAAGAGATGGGGTCATGTCTTTGTGGGTCATTTTCTTAAGGTGCTTGTCGGATCAATGACTCAAATAACTGGGCTAGTTTTTCAGCCCAGTCACAATTTTTCATCCAGCTGATGTCATCAAGCTCTTTGTGTAGTGAATTTTTCTTGTTGGGTGCAATACTGAAGAAATCTAGGACATGCAGGCACAAAGGACCCATGCCTTGTCTAGTTTTCAACCAAAAAATGAGCATTGTGTCTGATACGTCTCGAATGCATTTCTTGTTGATGTTTCGAGCTACCTTTATATCATTATTCTTGTATCACATTGGCATCAATTTTATATCATTTTATTGGACTAACATATTAATCCAGCGTCAGTTGTTGTTTTCCATATTTTTGAACTTTTAAGAAAATTACTGCTTCTAGGGCTGATTTTTTTTAAATACACACACACACCTGTGTGTGTGTGTGTGTTTGGAAGTTTCTCAAAAAGATAGAGCCAGGGGAAGCAGAGGCCCCAGAGGGGAGGCCCCATGCTGCCACACGGTGGGCCCATGTGGCCTAAGGGTTGGTCACTGTCTAGGGGTGTGTGGGACCCTTGGAACTCAGCTCCACTGCCTCTCGGTGCCCATGACTTTATATTGTCCTAAAAACCCTGGAAATATTTATCAAGGATGTAGGATCGAAGAAGTATGTCTAGAGGGGGGGGTGATTAGACTACTTGACAATATAAAAATCTGCCTTTTGGTTGTGCAAAGTTTTTAGGCAGTTTTACAATTAAGATCAAGTCAAGTAACATACTACACATGCAATTCTAGAGTATGGGCAGCGGAAAGTAAATTGCATATATAGTAGAGAGAGGTGGAGAAGATCAAACGCAGTTTGGTGACACGGAGATTTTTGTCGTGGTTCCGATAGGTGGTGCTATCGTACATCCACGTTGATGGAGACTTCAACCCACGGAGGGTAACGGCTGCGCGAGTCCACGGAGGGCTCCACCCACGAAGGGTCCACGAAGAAGCAACCTTGTCTATTCCATCATGGCCTACGCCCACGGAGGACTAGCCTTACTCGGGGTAGATCTTCACGAAGTAGGCGATCTCCTTGCCCTTACAAACTTCTTGGTTCAACTCCACATCTCAAAGACGGAGGCTCCCAAGCGACACCTAACCAATCTAGGAGGCACCACCCTCCAAAAGGTAATAGACGGTGTTGATGATGATGAACTCCTTGCTCTTGTGCTTCAAATGATAATCTCCCCAACACTCAACTCTCCTCACTGATATGGCTGTGGTGGAAGAAAGATTTGAGTGGAAAGCAACTTGGGAAGGCTAGAAATCAAGTTTCATATGGTAGGAATGGAATGGCTTGATCTCAACACAAGGGTAGGTGGTTCACTTCTCAGAAAGTGTATGGTAGAAGTGGTGGTACTTTCTGATGGCTCTCCTCACGAATGAAGAGGGGGTGGAGGGGTATATATAGCCTCCACACAAAATCCAACCGTTACACACACATTTGATCAATCTCGGTGAGACCGAAGTGAAAACTTGATCAGACCGAAAGTTCAAATATAGTGAACGTTGGGATTTTCGGTGGGACCGAAAATACCATCTCGGTGGGACCGAAAGTGCAAAAGATATGAACGTTGGAGTTTTCGGTGGGACCGAGAAAGAAAACTCGGTTGGACCGATTTGAGAAAAGACAGGAACATGCCAGAATCGGTGAGACCGAAAATGTAATATCGGTGAGACCGATTTGAGCCAAGACAGGAGCTTGCCCATTTCGGTGAGACCGATAATACAAACTCGGTTATTCCGAAATGATGTGAAAAGGTTACAGAAGGTTGGCAGTTCAGTTTCGGTGAGACCGATCTCAAACTCGGTGTGACCGATATTTCTAGGGTTTGGAATATGGCAGAAGTGGTTCATCTCGGTGGGACTGAGTTGGAAGAATCGGTTTGTCCGAGATTACTTATGAGTGTGTTTGGTAGTGAAAGGTGCTGATAGTTGAAGGAGCTAAATCACTAAGCACTTGAGCAACCAGATCATCAACACAACCTCATCCCCTTTTAATAGTATTGGCTTTTCCTATGGACTCAATGTGATCTTTGATCACTAAACCAGAAATGGAGTCTTGAGCTTTTGCCAATGCTTGCCTTAGCATTTGAGGGGTCCACTTCTTCAGTCATCTTGCCATACCAATGTGATTGGGTTTCCTGAAACATACTTGATAAAAGCATTAGTCCAACCACAAAGTATGTTGTCATTAATTACCAAAACCACCCAGGGAGCAAATGTGCTTTCAATCTCCCCCTTTTTGGTAATTGATGGCAACACACTGAAATCATACTAAACAAGACATCAAAGCTTATTGAAAGAAAGACAGAATTATCATGAAAGCTTTGACAAGCATGTAGTACACAGGCTCCCCCTACAAGTGTGCAAGATTTTCATAGATTATGGTTTTGGACTACCACAAGCACACAAGAGAGATAAGCAAGATGTGCTACATGCAGCTTGGCTATATGCATCAGAGCAGAAGAAAAGGAATTGAGTGATAATGCATATGTGCATGGTGATTTCTTGCAAACAAGTATTTACAAGCAAGTCACCATCATGCACATTCTGCAAGATGCATATACTTACCTTGAGGTTCCTTGGCATTTGTACCTGAAGGGATAAACTTGAGAAAACAAGGTTAGATAACACAAGAGTATTCCTTCAACCAACTGCAAGAACATCAAGAGTACCAAGCCAGGGAGGACATGTATAAAGAGTGTCTCATATTGAGCACAGGCTTGAATCAGCAAACATGTCTCCGAAACTAAAAGATTTTCAATGAACTCTGAGAGATTTTGCTTTTCATAGGATATCAATTGTGACGATTCCTCTAAGTCTTCTCCCCTTAAACTAAAGATTTCATAAGATATCAGAACGAGGGGTTTTGATGGAAATAGCAAAATCAAAAGAATGATGCCAATTGTAATGTCCAATGTAAAACACGACAAAGCTTTGATGTGATTCTCTCCCCCTTAAGATAAGATTGCTTTTCTTCTTCCCTTAAGTCTTCTCTTCTCCCCTACTCCCCCTACTCCTCCTAAGTCTTCTCCCCCTTTGACATCAAGTGCCGAAAAGGACAGTAAACTAGATAGGACGGGAAAGATAGAAAGAAAGAAAGAAAGAAAGAAGTGGGATCCTTAAGAATCACAACAGGGCAAATAAGAACATTCATAGAGAAACAATATAAATTTGAGTCTTCTCCCCCTTTGGATTTAAATTTGAGTGGAGCTGCAGAAGTTGATGTCCTGGAAGATAAATCGGTGACACCGAATTTTATGGATCGGTGGGTCCGAATCCTTTTCGGTTAGACCGAAAATTTCAAATCGGTGACGCCGAGTTTATTCCAAGGAAATACAGAAATAATTCAGCTCACTCTGCGAGGAGTACTTCAAAAGATTTGCAATGAATTTGTAAAAGATTTTCAAGGAATTGATCAGAGCCATAAAAAGATTTCCAGAAGGATATTCACAAAGAAACATAAGAAAAGAAATAAAAAGATTCCTAGATGAAGTTTTTTTTTTAAAGAAAACTCAATGAGAGAACATAAGAGAAAGTAGAAAAACTCCGAAAGCATATGTACTTCATCTAGATAAAGGTCGGCGACAAAGTCACCTATGTTTGAGTATATTGACTTAGGAGTCAAATGAAGACATTTGATCATAGGTCATACTCATCATTTAAGCTCAAAATGGGGTTGCCATTTTTCGATTAAGCATTTGATGTGATCACATCTTATGAAGCTGCTTGTACTCATGACTTTGAGCAAAGCTCCTTAAAGATGTGAAGAACATACCTTGGGCTTGTTGATGCTTTGCTCATGTAGGTAGACTTGATGTAGGTGCTCATTGAATGTGAAGTTGGAGCGCCGTTTCTATTCGTGTAGTTCATCTTCCTACATGGGTTAGGCAAGCAAGGAAATACTCGAGGATATCCAAGATGACAAGAGTGAAATACTAGATGTATAAGGTGTCAAAAAGGATATGTGGAATTTTGTTCCTTGAACTCAACATCCCAAAGGGCTAGATACTTGGTCAATGACAAGATTACTCATGATTTGAGTGTGTGGTAATCTTGTGGAATGTATATCATCCAAGTACCTGCAAAGAGTTAGATGCAATACAAGGAGGCAAGTGTGTCCAAGACATATAATCATCATCATAAGAGAAATATCAAGGATTAGTCAAGAGAGCTCATGCCTTGCATGCATCAATGGAGTTATCACTCCAAGTTTGAAGCATCAATGATGTTCAACTCACTCCTTAAGCGACAAAACACTTTCTCATCAAGAGGTTTTGTAAAGATATCAGCAAGTTGTTTGTCAGTACGAACATGCTTAAGATTAATGTCACCCTTGGCAATATGATCACGAATAAAATGGTGACGAACTTCAATATGCTTTGTCCGAGAGTGTTGCACAGGATTGTGTCCAATTTTAATTGCACTCTCATTGTCACAAAGCAAGGGAACACGTCTCACATGTATCCCATAATCTTTAAGCGTTTGTGTCATCCATAGTAATTGAGCACAACACGAACCAGCAGCAATATATTCTGCTTCGGCAGTGGATAATGATACCGAATTTTGTTTCTTGGAGGACCAAGATACAAGGGATCGACCAAGGAATTGACATGTACCCGAAGTTGACTTTCTATCAACCTTGTCACCGGCATAATCCGAGTCGGAATAGCCAACAAGATCGAAAGAAGCTCTCTTAGGATACCAAATGCCAAAGTTTGGTGTGTGTATCAAGTATCTCACTATCCTTTTAACAGCTTTAAGATGACATTCTTTAGGGGCTGCTTGATATCGCGCACACATGCAAACACTCAACATTATGTCAGGACGAGAAGCACAAAGATATAGTAGAGAACCAATCATAGATCGGTAAACCCTTTGATCAACGGGTTCTCCATCTTTTGTCAAGTCATTATGTCCACTAGTAGGCATGGGGGTACTCATACCTTTGCTTTCTTGCATGTTGAACTTCTTGAAGAGATCCTTGGTGTACTTTGTTTGTGAGACAAAGGTACCCTCCTTAGATTGCTTGATTTGCAACCCAAGGAAGAATTTGAGTTCACACATCATGGACATTTCATACTTCTCTGACATGAGCTGTCCAAACTTCTTGCTAAAATGGGGGTTAGTTGAACCAAAGATAATATCATCAACATATATTTGGCACACAAATAGTTCACCATTAACCCTTTTTGTGAACAGCGTTGAGTCTATCTTTCCAATTTCAAAGCCTTTTTCAAGAAGAAAACTAGTCAAGCATTTGTACCAAGCTCTGGGGGCTTGTTTAAGACCATAAAGAGCTTTATGCAGCTTGTAAACATGATTAGGCTTTTTGGGATTCACAAATCCGGGAGGTTGTTTCACAAATACTTCCTCCTCAATTTCACCATTTAGGAAAGCACTTTTGATATCCATTTGATAGAGAGTAATATCATGGTGATTGGCATAAGCAAGAAGAATGCGAATGGACTCAAGTCTAGCAACGGGGGCATAGGTCTCACCATAGTCCATACCTTCGACTTGTGTGTAACCTTGAGCTACGAGACGAGCCTTGTTGCGGATGACTTGTCCATCTTCATCTTGCTTGTTCCGAAACACCCATTTGGTTCCAATGATGTTTTGATCATCGTTGGGCTTCTCTACCAAAGTCCATACCTTGTTCCTCTCGAAGTTGTGTAGTTCTTCGTGCATAGCGTTCACCCAATCCGGGTCTTTAAGTGCTTCTTCTACCTTCATAGATTCAATACTAGAGATAAATGAGTAATGCTCACAAAAGTTAGCTAAGCGAGTTTTAGAGCGAGTAATTCTCCCGGAGTTGATGTCGTTCATCATTTGTTCCACGGGATGATTCTTCTTGACTCTTGCTCGAACTCGGGATAGCTTTTGTTGATGTTGTGGCTCAGCTTCCTCATCATCTTCATCTTCCTCTTCTTCTTCTTCATTGTTGTCGGTGTTGTCTTGAGGTGGTGGAGAAGGAGGTTGCGGTGGATCTTCTTGTTGCATTTCCTCATCTTGGTGAGTTCCACTTGTGGAGGCCTCCATGTTGCCTTGAGGTTCATCTCGCCGTGAGGTAGGTGGCTCCACATATGTAGATGAGGTACTCTCCTTCACTTCCATGGGACGGATCTTCCCGATAGATAAATCTTGGATTGCTTCCGATGGGTCCTTGTCTCCTACATCAATAGGCATTTGCTCTACTTGCGAGCCATTAGATTCATCAAACTTCACATCTACCATCTCTTCAACCTTTCGGGTGAAATTATTGTAGACACGGTAGGTGTGGGAGTTTGATCCATAACCAAGAAGAAAGCCTTCATGAGATTTAGGAGCAAATTTAGATCGACGATGCTTATCAAGGATATAGCATTTTGAACCAAAGACACGAAAGTATCCCACTTGGGGTTTGTTACCGGTGAGAAGCTCGTATGATGTCTTGCCGAGGAGCTTATGAAGATAAAGCCTGTTGATAGCATGACAAGCTGTCTCGACCGCTTCTCCCCAAAAATGTTTCGGTGTCTTGTATTCATCAAGCATCGTTCTTGCCATCTCTATGAGCGTTCGGTTCTTCCTCTCAACAACTCCATTTTGTTGAGGCGTGTACGTAGCCGAGAACTCATGTAGAATTCCTTCCTCATCGAGAAAAGAGTCTACATTAGCGTTCTTGAACTCCGTTCCATTGTCACTCCGAACTTTCTTGATCTTCACCTCAAATTGATTTTGGGCCTTTTTGGCAAAGGTCTTGAAGATCCTCTGAACCTGCGATTTATCATCAAGGAAAAATACCCACGTAAATCCGGAATAATCATCAACTATAACTAGACCAAAGGAGTTACCACCAAGGCTTTTGTAAGCATTGGGACCGAAGAGATCCATGTGAAGAAGCTCAAGCGGTCTCCTTGTGGTCATGATGTTTTTCACGGGATGACTTCCACCAACTTGTTTTCCTGCTTGACAAGCACTACAAAGTCTATCTTTGTCAAAGAAAACATCTTTAACACCAAGAATATGATCACCTTTGATTAGCTTATCTAGATTACGCATACCAACATGTCCTAGCCTTCTATGCCATAACCAACCTTTAGAGGATTTAGCAATGAAACAAGCTCTAGGTTGGGCTTTCTTAGTGAAATCAACAATATATAGATCACCTCTACGGATACCAGTAAAAGCCATGTTTTGATTATCACGACGAAAGACTCGGCAATCTACTTTGGTGAATAGCACATTGAATCCAAAGTCAGCTAATCTAGACACGGAAAGTAAATTGTATCCAAGAGATTCTACAAGCATGACATTTTGAATAGAGCTATCATGAGATATGGCCACCTTACCAAGGCCAAGTACCTTACCCTTGGAGTTGTCTCCAAAAGTCACATACTTGCGTGGGCCATCGTTCTTTGCAAGCTCTCGAAACATGTCTTTGTCACCGGTCATGTGATCGGTGCATCCACTATCAAGAATCCACTCTTTTCCGCCAGACATGTAGTCTCTCAGATTTGCCATAAGATTGAGACTCTTCATGACCTTGTCTAGCTCGGTGTCCGAATCGGAGTAATCATCATCATGCTCATGCTCATCATCATATTGACCCATAGATTGTTCATCATCAACACCTAGGTCAATTTGATAAGTACTTGCATTAGTTTGGTTAGTGTGACAATAATCTTCGGAATGCAATGCAAGAGCATTTCTAATGATAATATTGATAAGACTGGGATCACCCTTCTTTTTCATAAGATCACGAAGCTCAAAGAAGCATTTATCAAAGTTGGGATCATTGGGGTGCAACTTATCAAATTCAATAGTCTTGTGTAGAATTTCATCAAGACTTCTCAATGAGTAGTCCGGATAAAGTTCTTCCAAGAATTTCCACATAGCATAGGCACACTCAAAGTTTGTAACAAGATTAAGCAAGTCATCAGGTAACCCTCTAATGATAAGAATTACAGTTCTAAGGTTACGAAGCAAATCAAGCTCTTCATCCATGGTAGGGTGCAAGGGATCAAATGGAGGCACATATGGGGTCTCAATATATTTGCACAAATTGTACATTTTAAAGATACTAAGCATTTCAGACCTCCAAGAGTTATAAAACCTTCCATTAAGAACAGGCACTCTATGGCTAACACTCCCATCCGTAGACACGTCCATCTTCCTCCAATGGTGTGTAAACCAAAGCAATGGAGACCAAAGCTCTGATACCAATTGTAGGATCGAAGAAGTATGTCTAGAGGGGGGGTGATTAGACTACTTGACAATATAAAAATCTGCCTTTTGGTTGTGCAAAGTTTTTAGGCAGTTTTACAATTAAGATCAAGTCAAGTAACATACTACACATGCAATTCTAGAGTATGGGCAGCGGAAAGTAAATTGCATATATAGTAGAGAGAGGTGGAGAAGATCAAACGCAGTTTGGTGACACGGAGATTTTTGTCGTGGTTCCGATAGGTGGTGCTATCGTACATCCACGTTGATGGAGACTTCAACCCACGGAGGGTAACGGCTGCGCGAGTCCACGGAGGGCTCCACCCACGAAGGGTCCACGAAGAAGCAACCTTGTCTATTCCATCATGGCCTACGCCCACGGAGGACTAGCCTTACTCGGGGTAGATCTTCACGAAGTAGGCGATCTCCTTGCCCTTACAAACTTCTTGGTTCAACTCCACATCTCAAAGACGGAGGCTCCCAAGCGACACCTAACCAAT
>LR738710.1:563085538-563126035 GCA_902687465.1 Secale cereale | reverse complement strand
GGCCTACGCCCACGGAGGACTAGCCTTACTCGGGGTAGATCTTCACGAAGTAGGCGATCTCCTTGCCCTTACAAACTTCTTGGTTCAACTCCACATCTCAAAGATGGAGGCTCCCAAGCGACACCTAACCAATCTAGGAGGCACCACCCTCCAAAAGGTAATAGACGGTGTTGATGATGATGAACTCCTTGCTCTTGTGCTTCAAATGATAATCTCCCCAACACTCAACTCTCCTCACTGATATGGCTGTGGTGGAAGAAAGATTTGAGTGGAAAGCAACTTGGGAAGGCTAGAAATCAAGTTTCATATGGTAGGAATGGAATGGCTTGATCTCAACACAAGGGTAGGTGGTTCACTTCTCAGAAAGTGTATGGTAGAAGTGGTGGTACTTTCTGATGGCTCTCCTCACGAATGAAGAGGGGGTGGAGGGGTATATATAGCCTCCACACAAAATCCAACCGTTACACACACATTTGATCAATCTCGGTGAGACCGAAGTGAAAACTCGGTCAGACCGAAAGTTCAAATATAGTGAACGTTGGGATTTTCGGTGGGACCGAAAATACCATCTCGGTGGGACCGAAAGTGCAAAAGATATGAACGTTGGAGTTTTCGGTGGGACCGAGAAAGAAAACTCGGTTGGACCGATTTGAGAAAAGACAGGAACATGCCAGAATCGGTGAGACCGAAAATGTAATATCGGTGAGACCGATTTGAGCCAAGACAGGAGCTTGCCCATTTCGGTGAGACCGATAATACAAACTCGGTTATTCCGAAATGATGTGAAAAGGTTACAGAAGGTTGGCAGTTCAGTTTCGGTGAGACCGATCTCAAACTCGGTGTGACCGATATTTCTAGGGTTTGGAATATGGCAGAAGTGGTTCATCTCGGTGGGACTGAGTTGGAAGAATCGGTTTGTCCGAGATTACTTATGAGTGTGTTTGGTAGTGAAAGGTGCTGATAGTTGAAGGAGCTAAATCACTAAGCACTTGAGCAACCAGATCATCAACACAACCTCATCCCCTTTTAATAGTATTGGCTTTTCCTATGGACTCAATGTGATCTTTGATCACTAAACCAGAAATGGAGTCTTGAGCTTTTGCCAATGCTTGCCTTAGCATTTGAGGGGTCCACTTCTTCAGTCATCTTGCCATACCAATGTGATTGGGTTTCCTGAAACATACTTGATAAAAGCATTAGTCCAACCACAAAGTATGTTGTCATTAATTACCAAAACCACCCAGGGAGCAAATGTGCTTTCAAAGGATTTTCCACGCCACCGCCTTCCATATGATCCAAACTCGAGGGTTGTACTCCATCGGGGGAAGAATCCATCGCTGGAACCTTCTTCATCAACCTTGCTGCTACCATGTCCATGTGTGAGTACTCATCCTTGAACTATTGAGTCCATGACAATAGCTAGGTCACATGCTTTATACCTTGTTCTTCAGTATAAAGATCACATGACCTTGTATCCATCATCAACCTCATTTTTTCTTTGCATCATGATTTCTAGACATGTATGCTCTCCGATCTATTAGTCTTACGATGGCCACGTTTTGATGAATGTTTTCGAAGAGGGAGTTGTGTATGTTAGTTAGGTTTAACCTTGCTGTTGGGAATCATAGTAGAAAAAAAAGGTCCAACGAATGAGAAACTAGGATCACTATGAAGATGGATACAAGGTTAGATATGATCATTACCAACTCAGAGTTGCAATGGAAGAAGAGTTGGTGAAGATCATTCTTGAAGTCCGTATGGTCATCCCACGAACAGTCCCTCAAATGAAGATCAAAAGCATGTCTCTATGAATTGCACACGTACAAGATTAATGATACAACAACGCCTTGCTGTGTAGAGCTAGGCTTCGCCAAAGAACTATAGGAGGGAGGAGCAGCCTTGCGGTAGGACTTTCGGTGCAATCAAGTGCCTCAGAGTGTTTTGGAGATTGTTTGACAATAACGGCAAGGGACTAATGTGTTTGCTAGTGCTCACAAAAAGATATGGTCCTTGGAGTAAAGATGAGTTTTCGATAAACTCGTGTGATAGTTATATGCGAAGCATAGAAATATGCTAAAGCTATCGAAGGGATTGCGTGTCGGAGACGAGCCTGCAAAAATATTGCTTAGTTGAAGCAATTGGTACGCATGGTGTCCGAGAGAAAATGACTACATCAGAGAAGAATGATGATGTGAAGACATAGTTTTCTTTCTTAGTTTTCTTTGAGTCATAGGACCACCGTCTCATTAAGATGAGTTTCAAAGTGTTTTGAGACTCGCGTCTGTTAAAATATATCCCAAATGGGTGGGGAGAAATCTCTATGTGTGATGAGTAATTAATTGTCAGCCAAAGACAGAGTTCTTCTGGGCTGCAAGAGAATTCCTCTAGCAGTGGAGTCATCTTGACTTGTTCCACAAGTAAAGTTGTCATGTGAGTACGAAATCTGACTGTTGGAGACGTGTCGGTTGGCCATTGGTTGGGCGTAGGCCCCCATTGGTCATTTCACCCATGGGATTGCTCCGACTACAAATAGCCACCCTGTGCCTACCGTTGTGGTCGGCTGCTCCATTTGATTTCCGACAAGATTGTATGAGCATCCCTCTCTGAGATATTTGACTGAATCCATCGAGAGACATAGATACTAGTTGAGCATCACATAGATCTAAGTCAAGAGCTTTGAGCCTATTAGTCTTGAGATCTGTTAACTCTCTAGACAGTTAGGCATTTGTCTAAGTGATTAAGAGTAATTGTGGTCACCGAAGAAAAAGTCTGTTGAAGGTTTGGATATTTGTCGAGAAGAATCTACCACTAGTAAAATTGACTGAAGTTTGATGAACTTTCCATTGAGGAGAATAGGATGGAGAGAAGTTTGCTCATGTGTTCAATCACAAGTCCCTCCAACCAGAAGTAGCACTTTTGCATAAGAGTGAATAGGTTAACCAAATCGCATGTTGTCATCAAGCAACACTGGTTTATTCTATGTACAACATTTCTTTCAGTATTTCCATTAGTTATCTACATGTGTTGTTCCTTTGTAGTCATGTGTGCTTATCTTTCAGTACCATGAAATGTTTGCGTTTGTTTTTCATCTCACTGCACTAAACGTGATTTCTCTCTATGTTTGTTTGTTTTTCATCTACTACTACCACTACTGCAGGATGTTGCTAACGCGACACTACGATCAGAGGCCCTTGGACAAAACTGTGTGCGATGCAATAATCGCAAACGGTGGTGTAAAAAACACATCAAAAAGGTGTAAGATGTTTGCGATGACGGATGCATCAAACACGGTTCAGATTTTAGTTGCGTGTGCGATGCAGGGCATACGGTTCAACTCAATTAACTGTTTGCGATGAGGAGGAACAAAAGAAACGGGCAGCCAGATGAACCGTATGTCGCAACAAAAGAAACAATTCCTTCTTTTCCGGAAGCCCATTTGGACAGAACTCCAAAGTTAAGCGCGCTCAGCTTGGAGTAATTTCAGTTAAGCGTGCTCAGCTTGGAGTAATTTCAGGATGGGTGACCGACCAGGAAGTTGCTCCCGGGTGCGCACGAGTGAGGACAAAGTGCGCAAAAAAGACTTGTATTGATCTGTGGGGCCACTCTAGATCCCGCCAGGAGTAACGACCACCGGTGGGTGTGTCCGGGGCGTTACAAATTGTCAGTGATTAATGAAATCATCACCGACGGGTTACATTGTTTAGTCCGTGTGCGATGTGATTTGCTCTGTCTACCAAGCATCAACATATATACTTCAAAAGAGAACATTACAAAACCAAATTAAGCATAAAATTACACAAGTGACTACACACATAACATTTCCGCACACCAAAGTAAGCAATTACATGCATACTAAACTAGGAGAAACGAGGATCTAATCATCTACTTATTATTGCGACGATGCTTGCCATTGCTCTGCTTCTGGCTGGATCCCTGGCCGTTTTGGGGAAGGAGGCACTTCCTCATGTCAACGATCTGCCTGTACATGTCATAGCTCATGTACGCCTCCTTGGCCGCGTACACGATGTGAGCTTTGTCGATTTTCTCCATCCAGGCCGAGTGCTAGGCACGATTGTCCTTGTTGCAGGAATCCTTCATGTCTCTCTCCTACACATAGGCAAAATTGCCATGTAAGCAGGCTATAAGCTCACTATTGTAGTACTTGCTCTTAGCGACGTGGCGGACCAACCGTGTGGGGTGCGAAGTGGCTTCGCTCGTGTGGGGGACAGAGGCCATCCGCGCGGGCGCTAGGTCTGAGAGGACGGCCTTGTCGTTAGTGTGTGACCTCTGTGGCAACCGTCCGCTCCCCACTAGCCTCTTCGTGTACCATGGCAATCGTCCACCGCCTCTTCGCCTTTCCCTCTCGATTTGGAACTGTTGTCGCACGCTCTTCCTCCCTCCATTTTCCTTCACCATTCCTTCTGCCATTGTTCGATCGTCTTCTCCATGGAGGGAACAGGCCGGAAACGACCCCGTTATTCTTGCCCCGATCTGAAAGATGACGTGGTGGAGGAACTCACTGATCGGTGCGACGTCATCACCTCGGCTAGCATGGAAGGTTCATTCAAGACCATTCTCGACTCAGCAAATAACATTATTACAAAGAACCCAAGGGTCCAGGAGCGGTTTGATCTCCCCTATCTTCTTCGCCATGACGTTGGTCGTTGGCGTGGGGACGACGGAAGCCTCGCCTTGTGCAAGTTGATGCCGCTTGATAATGATGCGTGTGATGCTAAGATGCCATGCTTGAGGGTAAGGCTTGGGCAGGCACAAATGGAGATTGGGTTGTTTATATTGGGTATAACTGCGAGTGGGAACTTGTGAATCTGTACACTCGTCACTGGGTTCCACTTCCAAAAATTACAGACTGCCTTGAGGTTGAGCACACAGATGATCTACGTATATTCAAATACGATCATGGTGACTGTCGTCTACAGAAGATAGCAATTTGTCCAGTTCCCAACCGCTCTTGGGATTACATGAACTATCATGTTGTTGCTATCTTCAACAAGCTTGTTGCTGTCATTACTTCCATGCCTCGATGGATATTGCTCAAAAATCAATTTATGTACACGGATGAGTACTGTGATGCAATTCAATACGAGCGTCTTGTGTTTGCTGCCACCACTCGTGGCACTGTTTTTTGCATGGAATCATGATTGTTTCGGTACGTTTGTCTTCCACCATAATTAAAATTGTTTCATCCACGTGCAAGCGAGTTAGTATCCCCGTACTAATTAATCGTCTTGTGTTTCCCAGGTCCTGTGAACATTCCACCACCTATATTTGAAAAAAATTATAACCAAGGGGGAGATGATGATGGTGATGATCACAAGCATGAGGACGAGCAGGACCTATATACTCAATGGCGCCTGGCAACTTATTCCGATGGATCACCTCTTCTTGTATGTATACAGGGCACTGCTGATGTTAGTTAGGAAGCATGTGTTGTCTCCCATGGTCGCATTCTCCGGACCTATTCCAACATCTGTTGCAGGGTGTTCAGGATGGATACTAATGTGCTAGCGCCAGCACCTTCTGAATGGTTCCGTATTGATAGTCTTGGATTAAACTCGCTCTTCCTTGGACAAAACTATCCAATGATGGTGAAAGGCGATCCAGCTGATGTTGGCAGACCGTTACTACCATTTATGAGAAGCAACTGTATCTATACCTCGGACATTGCTATGGTTCCCTACCCTGGCTATCACAATATACATCCTGGTATCGGTCGCTACAGCCTGGATGATGAGTCCTGCGTTGGTCTCGATATTGACAAAAGTTGGCCCTGCCTAGAGGCTTCCTTATGGTTCAAAGCAAGTGTTTCCAACACTGAGGATTGGTTGAGTTGAATTTCATTTCATTGCTTGTTATTTGTTGTGTGATAAAAACTTTAGTATTTACTAGAATTTTTTGTTGGAAATAATCTATTATCCAACATGTATCCTCGTTGTCGTTGTGTATTGATGAATTGTTGTATGTAATGAATTGTACATTTGCATATGCGTCCCGTCAACTCACACCTGATCGCACGGCACACGGGTCGCGTGGCGACACGTATATTGTTTTTCTATTTGGATGATTAATCCTGCCGCTTTATTGCTTAACCGAAGCATGTCACGTATCCATTTTTGGTCTAACGCTCACGATTTGAGTAAATAATACGTTTGGGATATTGGTTCCCAATTATTAATAGTCTCCCATTTGTAATTAGATAAACATTACATCAAAACCGGTCTCAAATTTGACCCAAAAAAATACAATGCCACTTTGTATTGGTGTCCATATGACAACACGATAAGTTTCATGAACTTCAAATAAGTTTTGGATGTACCAGAATTTAAAAATCAAGATTCTCAATGTTTGAAATTTCTTGCACGGGGAGTAAACATGCAGCCAGTGAGACACATGTGTTTTTGCAATCCGTTTAGCTGCACTGTCACGTGTGCATGTAGCTCAAATTTGATTTTTGCACATTATGCCCATAGAAAATCGATCAATTAATGTACTAAAACGTCTTAATGATCTCTGATTTTTTTCGAAATTAAAATGTCCCTCCTTTGGTAACATATGTTCACCGCAGGATAATTTAACATGCATCGTAGTTGCGTTGGATTCGTGGTGTGTGGGTGGGTGTGTGCGTCTGGGGGTGGCGGGTGGCTCGCAGTACACTACGAGTTGTGAGCCACTGTGTGTGTTGGCCGTTTTGTTAGGCAGGTGCCACATCAGAGTCGTGAATTCATTATTTAAAACATTACACAACCCTTTCATACATACATGTTTTGGCCACATGCAGTCGATGGTTGTCCTACACGACACTCGATACTCGCGTGTGACACTTTCTATAGGCCCATGAGGTCATCGTCCATCACTTTGACGAATAGCCAGAAGTGAGGTTAATTTGACCAGCAAGGTAGAATCTTTTTTGTTTGTGTTATGGTGGGAGTATATATATAGTACGCGTCGAAGAGGTGGGAGGGGGCTAGCATATATACTATATGTACGCGTCCGTGAACAAGTACACCTCACTCAGTGTCGGGACTTTTCGGTTTCCGAGGCACGTGCCACATCAAAGTTGTGAAATTGGCTATTCAAACATCACACAACACCTCTTTGGGCCACATACATGCAGGCGGTGGTTATCCTAGCTAGGACACTCACGTGTGATGCTTCCATCTGTGGGCCCACGAGGCCATCGTCGATGCATGCATCACTTTGACCTACATCGGGAGAGGTTAATTAATTTCACCATCGAGGAGGATTCTTTTTGGGTTGTATTACGACAGGAGCATATAGTATGCGTCGAAGAGGTGGAAGGGGACCATCATATGTAGTACGCTTCATGAACCTCGCTCTCTGTGGGGGGTTTACGGTTTTTGAGGCATGTGGCACATCAAAGTTGTGCATTTTGGGTATTCAACATATGTTTGGCACACATGCAAAGTGATGGTGGTTGTCCTCTTGCACCCACTTAAGTGGTTATCAGCGATATCGATGCTTTCCCTCTATGGGCCCGCTTGGTCCATCACCAAATTTTGCCTGACAACGAGAGAGGTTAATTTGACTTAGGATGGGATTTTTTTGCTTATAATATGGTATATATATATATATAGGTCATGCTCTGGGATGACATGATAAAGTTTGAGCACACACACATGCATGTGTAGGCATGAATCCCTCCCGTCGAGTCGAAGTGGCTAGTACAACGACATGTCATGAACCAATCTCGCTCTATGTGGGGACTGTATGATTTTCGACACACGCGCCACATCAATGTTGTGAAATGGTATTCAAACATGCATGCACGCATCACCTCCATACATATGCATGTAGTGGTTGTCTTCGAACAGTACACTCCCTCGCGTGGTTATTGGTGACAAGCCTATATATTCATGGGCCCGCGTGGACATCCATGATCACCTTGACCGACAACAAGATTGGTTACCATGGCGGATTCTTCCTTTGGTTCGTGTTATCATAGTATAGGTGTAAGTGCATCTAGTGCCACCCCTAGTGGTTTTGGAGTATTGACGACAACTCTGGTTGAGGGACTAATGTGTTTGTGAGAATTGCAGGATAACACAGGTAGTAGTCCCTCATTGATTCGGTTAACCTACCGGAGATGACCCCTAAAAATGTATGAAGACATTGATATCAGTGGTGGTATATGAAAATAATCATATTGAAGACTATGACATGAGAAGACATTGTGTGAAGACTATGGAGAGCGAAGACGTAGATGTTTCATTGTTTCCTTTTCTTCTTTGTTGAGTCATAGGAACCACCGTACTATTAAGTGGGGTCCAAGTGAACTAAGTCAGAGTGACTGAAGTGATGCTCAACCAAATCCTATGTCTTCGAGCGAAGGCTATGAGAGCAAATCTTATCCAGAGGCGGATGAGTCGGCTTTACTTGGAGCTCAAGTAAAGTTGCCGTGTGTGTTTGAAATCTGACCGTTGGAACACGTGTCAGTTCCTTAGTGACCCAGGGCCACTTCGGACAAATCAGGTCGGGTTGCCCAGTGGCTATAAATAGCCCCCCCCCCCTACACCATAAATTGGTGGCTGCTCAGAGTTATTGCACGGCTTTTGTCGTTTGAGAGCAACCCACCTCCGAAGCATTTGAGAGAGAAATCCTTGCGAGGACAAAGCCCAAACACCCAGAGCCAAAGAGTGTTAGGCATCACTGAAGTCTATTTGTCTGTGTGACCTGAAGACTTATTACACTTGAGGAATGTGTTTCCTCCAGCCGGTTAGGCATTGCGTTCTGAGCATCCAAGAGTCATTGTGGATTGCCGGTGAACGAAGTCCGTGAAGGTTTGGAAGTCTACCTTGAAGACTTACCAGAGTGATTGGGCGAGGACTAGGTGTCCTTAGCTCAAGGGGAACAAGGTGAAGACGCGGTCTTCTGAGTTGAATCTCAGCCTCCCTAACCAGACGTACAGTTGTCACAGCAACTGGAACTGGTCTTACAAATCACTGTCTTCCCCGAGCTACTGGTTCTATCCTATCCTTCCCTTTACTTACTGCTCTATGTTGTGAAGACATTGCATGATTGCCTTATCTGATTGTCTTCACTGAATATCTACTTGTTGTGATTGGCTTCATTCCTTCTTCCTTTATGATCACTGCTGCCTAGTTGCTATTAGTCTTCATGCTTTCACTTCATTGAATACAAGACTATGGCTTATCTAGTGTAGTCCACTTTCCGCTGCATATTAATAGGCTTGAGCTTATCGTTTGTCTTCGAAACTACCATGTTTTGAAGCATTTCATAAAAATTTCCTATTCACCCCCCCTCTAGTCGATATACTGCACTTTCAATTGGTATCAAAGCAAGGTACTCCCTTGTTCTGTGTGATTCGGTTTAACCACCTAGAGTTTTAGCTATGTCGACTGCAGGGATAATCAAAGTCTCCGCTGCGTGCCCCGTCTTCGATGGCACCGAATATCCCTATTGGAAGAACAAGATGCGCATGCATCTTGAAGCCATTGACATGGACCTCTGGTTTGTCGTCAAGAATGGCGTTCCCAAGACTAGTGAAGGTATCACCCCTGCTGATGTCAAGAGGCTCGTTCAATTGGATTCAACGGCCAAGAACATCATCTGAGGTCATCTGACCAAAGGACAGTACGGTCGTGTAAGTGCTCTGGACACGTCAAAGGAAGTTTGGGACTGGCTCTCAAAGGTCAATGAAGGAGTCTCTACCCAGAGAGATCAAAGGATCAGTGCCCTTCGCAATCTCTTCACTCGCTTCAAGAGACATGACAATGAGAATGTCCAGCACACTTTTGATTGTCTCACTGACATCACAAATGAGCTTCAAGCACTTGGCGCCACTGAGATTACCAAGCATGAAATCGTCAAGACCCTTCTACGATCACTCGACAGCTCATTTGATATCCTTGCACTGATGATTCAAGAACGCCCTGACTTCAAGACTCTCGATCCGTCTGATATACTTGAGAGGCTCAACACACATGAGTTCCAGCTATCTGAGAAACGTGACATCTATGGTCCCAACTATGGCCGATCTCGCGCCTTGAAGGCGGAAGCTGTTTCCTCATCTGAAGAAGAATCTGACTGTAGTTCTGATGATCCTGAAGACATTGGAAAGGAGCTTGCCATGCTTGTGAAGAAGTTCTAGAAATTCACTAGCAAGAAAGGCTTCAGAAAGTCTTCAAGATCCAGCTCAAGAAATGATGAAGCATTTGCTCATGACTACAAGAAAAGAACATGTCATAAGTGCAAGAAACCTGGTCACTACATCTCTGAGTGTCCTCAGTGGGACAATGAGAAGAAGAAAAAGAAGAGCAAGTGTCGTGGAATTAGCACGGCAGATGTCCGGTTTAACGGACTTAGTTGTGGAACCATCGCACGGGTTAGCTTGAAGAGGTTAAAAGCACACAAAGGACACAGAGGGTTTATACTAGTTCGGCCCCTTCAATGAAGGTAAAAGCCTACGTCTAGTTTGGTTTGGTATTGCTTGGGCGTCGATGAACAGGGAGCAGATTGCTTGCCTGTCTCTCGACGAATCGTTGCTTGTCCCTCAACCGTCGCCGGGCCGTCCCTTTATATAAGAGGCGACGCCCGGTCCAGTTTACAGAGTCCCGAGGCCGGCTCATAATTGTGTCCGCCTCGGTCTCTGCTCTTTCTTCCTTGTGTCTCAAGTTACATGATAGGACGGTTTACAAACCGTAAACTTTACACATGGGCCCTAAGCCTTCATGGGCCGTAACTTGTACTGAGTTTTTAACTACACAGCTAAATTACCATAATTCGGATCTCCCTAGCCGGTTTATACCTGCTAGTAATATCCCTGACATTAGGCCCCAGAATGATTTGAACTTGTTCATGTCAGTCTTCTAAATCTTGCATAAACTTCTTTCCCCTATCTTCTCTGTTTTTGTAAACCGGCTATGACGTCATCCCTGGAAATCATTTGATTCGATCGTGACATCACTTCCGCATTTATTGCGCGCATCCGTTTGTTACCTTTGTTTAAAGGCCATCCCGAAAATCGAGGCGACGGGAGAATCTTTATCCAATCTCTGACCTCCTCAAATCCCGCGCTTGCCGTTTCGTCTCTCAGCCCTTATAAATACCGCCGCGCCTTTGCTTTTATTCCTTCCGCTCGTCTTCTTCCTCCGTCGCCCGAAGCTTCTCCGTTGTTCTCGAGCTCGTCGCCGTCGTTGACCAGGCCGCTGCATCAACCTGAAACGCGTCCAGAGCCACTCCGCCGCCGTCTCCTTCTGCCTCAGGTATTCCCCTTCTCCTGCTGCAGATCCGTAATCTAGGGTTCCTCCACTGCTTCCGCCATTAGACCTCAAAGATTTTGCTGTTCATCCTATACGCCATGCCCGTAGTAGATTCAACCTTAGACTAGCTTTGCAACTCGCTCATGCTTCGTAGCTTTATGCTTAGATTCATATCTCTAAGTTCGCCCTTAGATTCATTTGCTCTGTAGAAAGACCTCCGCAGTTCCTCTGTGACAGATCTGCATAAATTTCATCTTTTTCTTTACCGCTCAGATCTATTTTACCTTAGCCTCTTATAGAAACCTGTTTCTTTGTCTTTGATAAGTCTGCAAGTTACTTGCTGGTTTAACTAATCATACATTACTCCTGCAACACATCAACCACGAATCGACGGTTTAGCTTCTTCCTTTTTTGTTATCATAAACCGGTAGTAGCTCGTTTCCCATATGCTCCCGGGTTGTCAATGCCATTAGTCCTTGTCTAAACCGTCGATGTAATTTTGATAATATGATCCGGTTTATGCTTCGGCACTTGAATAATCCGGATTTTGCACTTTACTTTTTCAGCGCTTCTTTTTCTGCTAATATGTCTGCCAAGCAGTTCGTCTCCTGCAACTGGGTTCCTTCCCGTATCACAGAAGAGGATTTAACCAATGCCGCTTCAATTGGCATACTGGGTCCTCAAGCAGCTCTGAAATGGCGGGCTCCAAAGGATGAATGTCCTCCCACCCCAAAAGAAGGAGAAGTTATTGTTTTCTTTGATCACATGGCCCGGGGTTTTAGCCCTCCCGGTTCAAAAAATTTCCGGGACGTGTTGGCCGCCTTTCAGCTTCACCCTCAGGACATAGGTCCAAATTCAGTATCAAACATCTGTGATTTCCAAGTCTTCTCCAAGGTGTACCTTCAAGAGGAGCCATCAGTCGACTTGTTTCGGGATTTCTTCCACTAAAACCGGCGAACTGAGTTTACTGCCGGACCTCATCATGAACTGGGCAGGGTTAGTATTCAAAAGAGAAGAGATGCGGTCTTTCCTCACGCTGCTCTCCATACACACCCCAAGGATTGGAACCAATCTTGGTTCTATTGCCAAGATACTTCGCCTGAAGGGGAGAACCCACTGTCGGGTTATCGCGAACATCGCCTTCCTGAAGATCATCCACTGCTGCAGCGTCTTAGCTCCTCGGAAAGGCCCCGGTTCGCCCCTCAACTTGCCAAACTCAAAGCCTTTATGGCCAACGGATTGACTGGAGTTGACTTCGTACGTTGTTGGCTCGCTTGGAGTATCCTTCCTCCGAGCCGGCGCTCTGGTTTGATGTATCAGTATACCGGAAAGCCGGATGATCCTCAGCGCCATACCGACGTAATGCTTCCTGAGAAGGAAGTTATTGAATCTGCTAAGAAAATGCTCAACATCTCTTTGGAAGAATGTAGCCAAACCGGATTGGCTCCATATTATAGGAAGAACAAATTGCCAGCAGTAAGCCTTAATCTCTTCTGTTTGCTTCTAATCCGTCCATTTAAATTGTCTTCTATTTATCTTTCATCTTCTATACAGGCCGACGATCCTTTTTGGAAAAGGAAACCTCAGGATAAGTAGGCAAACAACCACGCCGAAAAACCTTTGCTGTTAAGAGGAAAAAGGCAGCTGCTGGCTCCGGTTCACATGTTGAGGAAGATGATCCGGATTCTGAGGTATGAATTAATCCTGATATGCTTTGATCTCTTTTATCCAGATTTATGTTAACGGTGTCTTTCCACAGGATTTGGCTGAGGCTGATAAAGCAGCAGAAACTGAGGTAATCACTCTTTCTTCAGATTCTGAACTGTCGGTGCCCAAGATTCGTAAGGCATCTCGGAAGTATCTTTTTTCTCATCCTTACGCTCAACTGGACCCCAATTTTCTTTTGAAGAAGCAGCAACACGAAGCCCGCCGGACTACATGCCATAGTGGCCATGTAGTCGAGTCTTCCGGAATATCTCTCACTCCGGCCCGGAGGCGCCGCTCTGAGGTTTTACTTTCTCCAACTCTTCTTCATCCCAAGGCCGGACTTATACGCAAACCACTTAAACCGTCTGATCCTAACTATCAAGAGACTCCTTTATCATCTTCTGGCGAATCAACTGCCACACAGGTCCTGATTCTGAAAACTGTCCCTGGGTAAGTCCTTCATGTCATCTGGTTTACGATTGTATTTGCTTTTGTGACTCTGATTTCTTTTTCAATTCCTTTCAGCAAGCCTAAGCCTAGCAAAAAGGCAAAGGCCAGCAAAACGGCTGCTGAAACTGCTACTGCTGATCCGGTAGCTGATCCGGACGAGGTCATCCCTCCGGAAAATGAACCTACGATTCAGCTTGACGATCCTGCTCCCATGGATCATGATTACACTGCTGCTCCTCAAGGTACAAATGCTGAAGATGTTCTTGAACCGGCAAATCCTGTCCGGGCTAGCCCTCCTCGGAATAGCCCGGCTCCTGCTAGCCCGCCTCATACTGCTACTCCACAACCGGCCGCTGCCTCTTCTCCGGATATTCAAATAACCGGTATAGGTTTTACCGCTCCTGCTGAGCCTATTGTTTTAGCCAAGCATACTGCTAAAGCGGAGAAGCTTCAACAAGAGAAGGGTAAGTGGAGCACGGACTTATCCAATTATGCCGAACTGAGTGCCCAGGAACTTTATTCCGGGTATTTGAACCGGCTTCATACCAGCCGCGACTATGAACAGGGCTTGGTGAATATGATGAAGGATAAATATGAGGTACCTTCCTTCACTTATCTCTGCTCTTGCTTTCTTTATATTTCTGTCTGTCATGGTATCCCCCAAGTTCCGGTTTAGCTTTGTTGGAGGTGAACCGGTACTTCCAAATGTGTGCCAATGATCTTACATTAGCCCCCAAGTGCCAGGGGCATAACTCGTTTTATGTACCTGGGACTTGTCTGAATCTCTCTTTCAATACTTCAACTGCCCATTAGCCCCCAAGTGTCAAGTAGATAACTTGCTTTTGTGCTTGAGACTTTATCTTTAGTTGCCTTCTTTTGATACTTCAATTGCTCATTAGCCCCCAAGTGTCAAGTGGATAACTTGGTTATGTGCTTGAGACTTGTCTGAACTGTCATTTATTCCTCTTGATTTTCTTTGCAGGCTGACTTGAGCCGGAGGGCTGAAGAAATAACTGAGCTCCGGAATAGACTTGCTGAGATTGAATCTGCTGCTGCCAAGGCCAAAAAAGATCTGGTGCTGAGCTTAACCACTGCTGAACAATTGAAGAAATATTTTGAAGCGGAGCGGACAACCTGGGAAGTGCAGAAGAATGCTCTTGAAAAAAGAGCAAAGGATGCCGAGGAAGCCCTTAACCCGGTGACACAAGAGCTGACCGGTTTAAAGCGGCAAATAGAGCTTATGACTTCTGCCGTCTTTGGTAAATACTTAACTTGCATGTGTTTTCATCTCTGCAATCTTTAGTCCGTTCCGGCTTAACTGTGATAACCATATGCAGGGCGACACGTCACCCATCTTGGGGATGACCTCCAGAAGAAACTCAAGGCCTCTTATACTCTAGTTGAGCAGTTGTATTCCGGCACTCAAAGGATTATAAGTGCGATGTCTTTTAATAAACCGCCCCCCACCACTATCCAATGCACTCTGGAGAAACTTTCTATCTTGCCTGTACGCTTGGAAGAGGTGAAGAAATCTGCTGCCCGAGCCGGTTCTCTTGTAGCGCTGACCAGAGCCAAAGCGTGGGTTCCGGACTTTGATCCGGAAGAAGCCATGAACGGGTACCCCAGCACCAAGGAAGATGGATCGGCCTTCTCCGGCAAAGATCTTCATGCTTTGACGAAGGAAATGCGTCCTCTTGCCAGCAAGCTTGCTGAAGAATCGGACTTGACTAGGTATCATCCGGCGTATGATTTAAAGAATGAGCGGGTGGATCGGCCGGTTTATGATATCGAAAATATAATCCCACCAGTGCGCCCCCACACTTTCGCCCCAGATGTTGCGATCTCATTACTGAAGAGATGTACTTCCGTGCTTTATCCAAAATCGATTGGCGCGTTCCTGACTTTCAGCCGCTTCAAGAAGACGAAGAAGCTCCGGAATAGGTCGATCCTCAGCCTTCGCAGCAGGAAGAAGCATAAGCCGCTCAATCTAACTTTATAGCTGCTGTACTCTTTTGTCGAGAAAAACTTTAATCCGTTCAGGATTGCCGTGCCTTGTAATAGGATAGCTCGAAACATTGCCGTTTTAATCCGGATGTCCCAACTTTGCTTTGGCGTCTGCCAATTTGAATCCTTTGTCTGCTATGGTTTATCTGTATCTGCATAGATAATATTGAAAAAATGCCATGTTCTATACAAGAAATAACTCCATGTATAACATCTCCATGTATAACTAGTTCTATACAACAACTCCATGTATTACATCTTCCATCAAAGGAAGGTTCCCTAGGGACAAGAACAAGTTTTTTTTCTTTTGCCATCAAAGGGAATGATCAACCATGGGACAAGAATATTACATATGCCATCAAAGGAAGGTTCCCTAGGGACAAGAACAAGTTTTTTTCTTTTGCCATCAAAGGGAATGATCAACCAAGGGACATGAATATTACATATGCCATCAAAGGAAGGTTCCCTAGGGACAAGAACAGGTTTTTGCCAATCGATGGAGTTTATCCAAAGGGCGCTTGATACGAAGATATTCATGTAGACCGGACCAGAAAAGACTTTTAGCGAGGAGTCACATGTGATCCGTAGCCCCCTAGTTTGGTCCCTTCTGCATAAAATAATTTACTTCGAAATATCTATAATAATTTTCACAGGACATATATTTAAAAGAAAAAAAGGCTGATCCCCCGGTTTACCAAGGGTGCCGGTTTATTCATTAATCATAATATATACATAGGATACAGCAGAGCTCATGGCTCAGGTGTAGTAGGGCCGCAGGAGAGCGATGTTCCACGGCCTCTTTGTCTCTTCTTCTGATGTCCGTGAGTCTTTGTGTTCTCGAACGTCCACCAGATAATATGAACCGTTGTGTAGATTCTTACTGACCACAAAGGGCCCTTCCCAAGGCTGGGATAGCTTGTGCATATCTGTTTGGTCTTGGATGAGCCGGAGTACCAAATCCCCCTCCTGGAACGTCCTGGTTTTGATCCGGCGGCTGTGATATCTGCGCAAGTCCTGCTGATAAATCGCGGACCATGCTGCTGCTATGTCACGCTCTTCATCTAGCCGGTCCAAACTGTCCTGTCTTGCCTGTTCATTGGCTGCTTCAACATAAGCCATCACTCGTGGTGAATCATGGCGGATATTGCTTGGAAGGACCGCTTCAGCACCGTACACCATGAAGAAAGGTGTATAACCTGTGGACCGGTTTGGCGTAGTATTGATGCTCCAGAGGACAGAAGGTAACTCCTCAACCCAGCATCCTGGTGTTCTTTGCAAGGGAGTCATAAGCCGGGGCTTGATACCTCGCAAAATCTCTTGATTGGCCATTTCAGCTTGACCATTGGATTGAGGGTGAGCTACAGAAGATACATCTAGGCGAATATGCTCCCGTTGACAAAACTCTTCCATCTCTCCTTTAGATAAATTGGTGCCATTGTCTGTGATGATGCTGTGTGGAAAGCCACACCGGAAAATTACCTTTTTGATGAATTTAACCGATGTTGCCGCATCACACTTGCTCATAGGCTCCGCCTCAATCCACTTTGTAAACTTATCCACAGCAACTAGCAGATGAGTTTTTTGATCTTGGGATCGTTTAAAAGGCCCAACCATATCGAGCCCCCAAGTCGCAAACGGCCAAGTAATTGGTATCATCCGCAGCTCCTGTGCCGAAACAAGAGCACGCCGTGAAAATTTCTGGCACGCATCACACTTTCGGACTAGATCCTCCGCATCAGCATGGGCTGTCAGCCAATAGAACACATGTCGAAAAGCTTTAGCCACCAAGGATTTTGAACCGGCGTGATGGCCACAATCCCCTTCATGAATCTCTCGAAGGATGTCGCAGCCTTCCTCGGATGATACACACCGCTGAAATGCTCCAGAAACACTGCGATGGTGAAGTTCTCTGTTTATAATTGTCATGGATTTGGGTCGCCGGATTATCTGTCTTGCTTCAATCTCATCATCTGGCAACTCTCCACGGCTTAGATATGCCAAGTACGGGAGCGTCCAATCCGGAATAACATGAAGTGCCGCAACCAACTGTGCCTCCGGATCAGGAATAGCCAAATCCTCCTCCGATGGTACCTGAACTGATGGAATGTGTAGCTCATCCAAAAAAGTATTCGGTGGCACCGGTTTACGCTGAGAACCCAGCCGGCTTAGAGCATCGGCCGCTTCATTTCTTCGCCGGTCTATGTGATCCACCTGATACCCTTTGAAATATCCTGCGACTGCTTCAACTTCTCGTCTGTAAGCTGCCATGAGAGGGTCTTTAGAATCCCACTTGCCGGATACTTGTTGTGCCACTAAATTTGAATTGCCAAAACACTTGACTCGGCTCAAGTTCATCTCCTTAGCCATCCGCAGTCCATGAAGCAATGCCTCATATTCTGCCACATTGTTAGTACAAGGAAACATTAAACGGAGGACATAACAAAACTTATCACCTCGCGGGGAAGCTAACACAACTCCAGCCCCCGAGCCTTCTAATTGCCTTGAACCGTCAAAGTGAATAGTCCAGTATGTATGATCCGGCTTCTCCTCTGGTGCTTGCAATTCTGTCCAATCATTGATGAAATCCACCAATGTTTGGGATTTAATAGCGGTGCGTGGCACATATTTCAATCCGTGTGGGTTAAGCTCAATGGCCCACTTCGCCACTCTGCCAGTGGCTTCCCTATTCTCGATTATATCCCCCAATGGAGCTAAACTGACAACAGTTATTGGGTGGCCTTGGAAATAATGCTTCAACTTTCGGTTTGCCATGAACACGCCATATACCAGCTTCTGCCAATGCGGGTACCTTTGTTTGGACTCAATGAGAACCTCACTGACATAATAAACCGGACGTTGAACCGGATATTCCTTTCCTGCTTCTTTGCGCTCGACCACGATTGCCGCGGTGACTGCCCGCGCATTGGCAGCCATGTATAACAGCAGCGGCTCTTTATCAACGGGGGCAGCAAGGACCGGTGGCTCTGCCAGCTGCCGCTTCAAATCCTTAAATGCAGCGTTTGCCTCATCACTCCACATAAACCGGTCTGTCTTTTTTAGCATCTGATAAAGTGGAATTGCCTTCTCCCCCAGATGACTGATGAATCGGCTCAACGCTGTAATCCGGCCGGCGATACGCTGAACATCATTGATGCAAGCCAGTTTAGTCAGGGACGTGATTGCCTTGATCTTCTCCGGATTGGCTTCTATTCCTCTATTTGACACCAAGAATCCAAGGAGCTTGCCCGTCGGAACACCGAAAGCACACTTCTCCGGATTAAGCATCATTTTATAGGCCCGAAGGTTATCAAAGGTCTCCTTGAGGTCCTCTATCAGTGTCTCCTCCTTCCTTGACTTCACCATGATATCATCCACATAGGCATGAACATTTCTCCCTATCTGCCCCTTAAGACAGTTCTGTACACAATGCTGGTAAGTTGCTTGAGCACTCTTGAGCCCAAAGGGCATAGACACATAGCAAAAGGCACCAAAAGGAGTTATAAAGGCTGTCTTCTCCTGGTCCTTAACTGCCATCTTGATCTGGTGATACCCTGAATATGCATCCAAAAAACTTAGCCACTCACATCCCGCTGTATCATCAATGATCTAATGAATACGGGGGAGAGCAAAAGGATCGGTTGGACAGGCTTTGTTTAGGTTTGTGTAATCCACACACATTCTCCACTTTCCATTTTTCTTTAACACTAGCACCGGATTAGCCAACCACTCCGGGTGGAACACTTCCACTATGAACCCTGCGGCCAAAAGCCTGGCCACTTCTTCACCTATAGCCTTGCGCCTTTCTTCACTGAAGCGGCGCAGATACTGCTTGACTGGTTTGAACTTCGGATCAATATTAAGACTGTGCTCAGCGAGTTCCCTCGGTATACCTGGCATGTCAGAAGGTTTCCATGCAAAGATATCCCGGTTCTCACGGATGAACTCGATGAGCGTGCTTTCCTATTTAGGATCAAGGTTAGCGCTGATAGTGAACTGCTTGGATGAGTCACCTGGCACAAAGTCGACTTGCTTGGTTTCCTCCGCTGATTTAAACTTCAACGCCGGATCATGCTCTGTAGTTGGTTTCTTCAACGGGGACATATCTGCCGGATCAACATTGTCTTTGTAAAATTTCAATTCCTCCGTAGCACATACTGCCTCTGCATAAGCAGTGTCTCCTTCCTCGCACTCCAATGCGATCTTGCGACTCCCATGAACCGTGATGGTTCCTTTGTGACCCGGCATCTTGAGCTGCAAATAAGCATAGCATGGACTAGCCATAAACTTGTCGTAAACTGGCCGTTCAAACAGGGCATGATACGGGCTCCGGGTCTTTACAACTTCAAAGGTTATCGTCTCTGACCTGGAATCCTGTTCATCTCCAAAGGTAACTTCTAGGTCGATTTTCCCAACTGGGTAAGCTGATTTACCTGGCACTACTCCATGAAACACCGTGTTCGACTGTCTTAATTTCTTATCCGTCAGCCCCATGCGACGAAAAGTCTCGTAATATAAGATATTGATGCTGCTGCCGCCGTCCATGAGTACCTTGGTGAATTTGTAGTCACCCACCTGTGGTGCCACTACTAAGGCCAGCTGACCCGGATTATCAACCCGCGGGAGGTGATCCTCTCTGCTCCACACAATAGGTTGTTCCGACCAGCGCATGAATCGTGGGGTGGCCGGTTCAACTATGTGTACCACCCGCTTTAGGATTTTTTGATCTTGTTTGCACAAACTCGTCGTGAACACATGATACTGTCCACTACTCAGCTCCTTCGGATTACTCTGATATCCGGATTGCTGCTGCTGCTGACGCTGCTGATTGCCTTGGTTATTGTGATTACCCTGGCCCTGCTGTTGGCCGCCTTGGTTATTGTAACCGCCCTGACCATACTGATGGTTGCCTTGGTTATTGTAACCGCCCTGATCATACTGATGATTGCCTTGATTGTAACTGTTGTTGCCGCCATGATATCCTGATCCGGAGCCATTACCCTGATGACCCGGACCGTGAAACCCGGGGCCTGAACCTCCGCCCGGCGGTCCATTGTTGAATCTGGCCTGGTTCATGGCCTCCATCATGACCAGGCATTCCCCCCATGTGTGTTTAGTTGGGCGTTCCTCCGTGCTGTGCTTTGGGCAAGGCTCGTTCAAATGCCGCTCCAGATTAATGAACCCTCCGCCGCTCGGTGGAGGCGGTTTACCCTTGCTGCGTTGAAAGCTTCCTTGAACTCTGGTATTGGCCACAAAATCAGAGCCACCCTCTGCCTTTCGCTTACCGTTGAAGCTTGTTCCGACCGGATTAGCTTGCGCCGGTTTAGCAGGTTTATTCGCCTTTCCGGATTTATCCCCATCCGCTTCTGGATACTTAGTGTTGTCAGAGTCCCCATACTTTACCAAAGCGCTCATGAGAGTTCCCATGTCATTACAATCCCGTTTGAGCCTTCCCAGCTTCAACTTCAGAGACTCAAACCGGCAATTGTTTTCCAGCGTCACTATTGCTGTACTGGGACTGATACCGTTTGAAGAGTGCAAGATTTCTGACACTCGCCGTACCCATGCACTCGTAGGCTCCTGATCTCCTTGTATACATGCCGCTAGGTCCATCACTGACATTGGCTGTTTGCACGTGTCCTTGAAATTTTTAATGAACTGACGGCGCAACTCACCCCATGATCCGATGGAGTTAGGTGGTAAGCCCTTTAACCAGGTCCGGGCTGTACCCTCAAGCATCATGGTAAAATACTTTGCGCATGCCGCTTCATCTACATCCAGCATCTCCATAGCCATCTCATAGCTCTCGATCCAAGCCTCTGGAGCCAAATCCGCTGTGTAGTTATGTACTTTACGTGGACCCTTGAAATCCTTGGGTAACTTTATGCTTCGTAAAGCGGGAATAAGACACTGCACTCCAAAGGAACTCGCCGTGACTCCCGTCTCTGCTGTGGTTGTGTGAACCGGCATCGTTTGGCGGATCTCCTCGCGGGCCGTAGGTCTAGCCCGGTTTACCGCCTCCTGGGCTTGCGCTTCTGCGCCTGCCTGATTATCCTGTCTGTGACGGTGTCGCCTCCGTTCACTACTGGACACCTCCGGTTCATCCCAATGCCTAGTATAACCCCGGCTATGGCGGGGTGTTGAATGAAGTCTCTCCCTGCTGTAGGAGTATGCCTGCTGCTGTGTCAATGCTGTGTTGAGTAGATCCTTGACCCTGCGTGCTTCCATCGCCACAGGGGATGTCCCCTCAATGGGTAAAGCGGCCAGGCGTGAAGCGGCGGCGACAATGTTATCCAGGGGGTTTGAGTAGTGGCCCGGAGGAGTGGGGATGTGAGGCGTGGGCATAGCCCGTCGATCTTGCTCCGCAGTGGGCTGTTGAACCGGTTCACCTGTCACTGGGGCTCCCCTCCGGTTTACCTCCGGATTATTGCTGGCTCCCACTCCTGGTGTCCCAAAGAGATTCATCGCCTCATAGACCGGCGGTAGATGAGACTGATACCTTCTATTCCTTACCCCCTACGCAGAGGCCTGATCCATCCTGAGCTGGAAAGCCTGAGAGTCCAGCTCTTCCTGCCTTGTTGCTATCATAGCTTTTTCTGCGTTTAGATCCTCTCTGGCTTGTTCGATCCGGCCCTTTAGCTGAAGGATTTCTGCATCGTGCTGCGCCTTGTCAGCAGGAGCCACCACTGCTACTGCCCGTGTTCTCAACTCCTCTACTAAGGCGGATAGAGCATCAGCGGGCGAGGGAGCTTGGCCACTCCCCCCTGCCCCAGCTATGAACGCCCCAGTCACCGTGGGCTGTGGCGTAGATTGTGTTCCGGCCATAAAGACAGCCGCCCGGTTTGGCGGATCAAAGGGGTCCGGAATACTATCCCCGTCGGACACACCTTCGGATCGGCCGTCCCGCAACAGATACAAAGATTCAGTCTCTCCGGATGAAGATTCATCGTCGGAATAGACAACTGTCTCGCCACCAGAATCCGATCCGTCCTCGGCTTGGACTCCATGTATTGCTCCAACGAAAACATGCCTCATGGCAGGGTGAATCCGGGCCGATCTCGCACGCTGAGCCGGCTCGATGATGTTGGGGAAGATGTTCGGCTCAGGTCCCGGTTCACCAATCTTGCCGATGAAGACGTGGATGCCGCCGAAGGGAACCCGGTACCCGTATTCGATTGAATTGGTCTCCGGGCCCCAGCCTACGTCGTCGATGTAGATCCGGCCGCGGCGACTCTTGGTCATCCGGCCGACCGCGTAGCCCTTGAGTCCTTCAAAGCTGCCCTTCAAGAACTCGAAACCATCGTGCGGAAGCCCCACGGTGGGCGCCAACTGTCGTGGAATTAGCACGGCAGATGTCCGGTTTAACGGACTTAGTTGTGGAACCATCGCACGGGTTAGCTTGAAGAGGTTAAAAGCACACAAAGGACACATAGGGTTTATACTAGTTCGGCCCCTTCGATGAAGGTAAAAGCCTACGTCTAGTTTGGTTTGGTACTGCTTGGGCGTCGATGAACAGGGAGCAGATTGCTTGCCTGTCTCTCGACGGATCGTTGCTTGTCCCACAACCGTCGCCGGGTCGTCCCTTTATATAAGAGGCGACACCCGGTCCGGTTTATAGAGTCCCGAGGCCGGCTCATAATTGTGTCCGCCTCGGTCTCTGCTCTTTCTTCCTTGTGTCTCAAGTTACATGATAGGACGGTTTACAAACCGTAAACTTTACACATGGGCCCTAAGCCTTCATGGGCCGTAACTTGTACTGAGTTTTTAACTACACAACTAAATTACCATAATCCGGATCTCCCTAGCCGGTTTATACCTGCTAGTAATATCCCTGACAGCAAGGAATATGATTCTGATGACAAGAAAAAGAAGAAATACTCAAAGTCTTCATCACATAAGAAGAATTCATCTGGCAAGGCTCGCGCTTTTGTTGGCAAGGAGATGGATTCTGAGGAAGAGTCTACTTCTGAAGAGGTGGAGGTGGAGTCGGAGGAAGAGTCTGATTCTGGTGCTGCAAGTCTGGCTTTATCCACTGCCTACGTGGGCAAGTCTATCTTCAACACTGAAGACAATGGCCCCGTCCCCAACAATGATGATGAGGACGACGACTCTGCACCCACCTTCTGCTTCATGGCAAGCGGTGCCAAGGTAAAATCATGCGATGCTTACTTTCAAACATCTAGTGAAGATGACTCTGACTGTGAATCAAAACCTAGCTACAAAACACTTGCTAAAATTGCCACTGAACAGCAGAAAGCCATGGAACATATTCAAAAACTGTTAGACAAAAGCGATGACCTGTTGGACGCGGAAATGACCCGTTCTCAGTCCTTAATTGAAGACATAAAAAATCTTTATGTTAAGTACCAGGAACTTGAAGGTCTTTATGAATCGCTCTCAAAAACTCATGAAAAGCTTTCCCACGATTACATCCAAAGGAAACAAGAACTTGAGAAAGTGAAAGCGGTTCATGAAGATCTTCAAAAGGAGAATGAGTAACTCCGCGCACAACTGATCAGCTCCTCTCATGAAGAGTTTGAACCACCATGTCTAAAATGCATTGAACGTGATAATGCTACATCTGTTGTTGAATGCTCTACTGCTGCCACTATTGCAATATCTTCAACTATTGATGTGGTAACTAACCCCTGTGCTGAGGAAACCACTACTATTGCTGATGAAAATGCTAGGTTGAAGACTTTGCTTGAAACAGGGATGTACAAAAGCCTCAAAGGGCATCAGACTCTATGCGATGTCCTCAAAAAGAAGATAATGAACCGAAACCCTAGGAAAGAGGGTGTTGGGTTCGACAGGAAAATGAATGTTGATGGTTCATACTGGAAGCCTGAGCAGTATCCCAAAACCACATGGGTTGCTGCAAAGGGACCTTCAGTGGATCCATCTACCTTGTCTGGCTTCACTTGTGCTAATCCAGTTATCATTGATGAATCCTTTGATGCAAACTATAAACTGTTTAAGAATCAAAATGGTGAAGTGTTTGCCAGGTATATTGGTACTAACTGCAGGAACGGACCACCTATGAAGAAGATCTGGGTACCCAAAGGTTGTCTTGAGAAGCTTCCAGCAAATACTGTCATGACACCTCCTGGGATGAAGACAAACCCCAGACCAAAGGCTTCATATGGTCCTAAGGCTTCATACAGACAAAGGACTCACCTGAGTCACCCTAACACAGATGTTTTGCAGGGAAATCATACTCAGACCCATGAATATGAGCGTGTTTCTTCAAACCGCTATGTTCATAAATCAAAGAACTTTTCTGCCTATTCTTATGAGTATTATTCTCCTCCCGCAAGATTATTTGCTAGGGCCCCAAAGCCAAAATTTTCAGATGTTGCTCTTAGACTCATTGCTTCTAAGCCACCCCTGAAGATGTGGATGGTTAAGAAGAACTAACTTTCTCTTGCAGGGAAAGGTCTCCAGCCTATAATCAAAGGCTTCTGATGCTATTGCTGGGGACCTAAAACACTTGTAGGGCACAAGATCAAATGCCCAGAATGACTTACTGCTTATACTATTCATAAATCACTTGCTGAACATCTTACCAGTCCCGACTTTCATCTAAAGCTTTCATAATCCACCTATGCATCAATTGTTTATGGTTCACAATGGCTTTTGGTGAAGCCTATCCTCCTAACTACATTGTAGGGGGAGACACCAAAATCTTCAGAATGGATTATGGATAGCGGATGCACAAATCATATGACTGGTGATCGAAATCTTCTCATGGACTCAACTTTACGTCCATCCAACAAGAGTCACATCACATTTGCTGATACTGGTAAAAGCAAAGTGTTGGGTCTAGGTAGAGTTGCAATCTCAAGAGATCAGCACATGGATAAAGTCATGCTTGTTGAATCTCTTGGCTTCAACTTAATGTCTGTCTCAATGCTTTGTGACTTAAACATGATTGTGATCTTTGGTAAATTTCGTTGCATTGTGCTAATGGAATCTGACAAGTCTTTAGTATTTGAAGGATACAGAAAAGGTGATCTGTATATGGTAGATTTCTCAGCAGGACCGCAGATGGCCGCATGTCTTCTAGCAAAAGCTTCAGAGTGTTGGCTCTGGCATCGGAGGCTAGGACATGCTGGCATGAGGAACTTGCACACTCTCACAAAGAAGAAGCACATCATAGGCATCGAGGAAGTCAAGTTCAAGAAAAATCATCTATGTGGTGCCTTTGAAGCTGGGAAGATGACTAGAGCCAAGCACCCCTCGAAGACAATCATGACGACATCCAAACCCTTCGAGCTGCTTCACATGGACTTATTTGGCCCTACTCACTACTCCACATTCTCTACCACAGCCTATCTCTATGGCTTCATCATTGTTGATGATTACTCAAGATACACATGGGTGCACATAATACTCTACAAGACTGAAGTGCAAGATGTCTTCAGACGCTTCGCCAACCGTGCCATGAACAATTATGGCATCAAGATCAAACATATCAGAAGTGACAATGGCACTGAATTTAAGAACACTGGCCTCGATCTTTATCTGGATGAGATGGGAATCACTCATGAATTCTCAGCCCCATATACACCTCAGCAAAATGGGATCGTTGAGCGCAAGAACAGAACTCTAATTGAGATGGCTCGAACGATGCTCGATGAGTACAAAACACCAAGAAGATTCTGGCCCGAAGCTATTGATACTGCATGCCATATCATCAACCGTGTTTATCTTCACAAGCTTCTGAAGAAAACATCCTATGAACTCCTCACTGGAAAGAAGCCAAATGTAAGCTACTTCAGAGTATTTGGAGCTAAGTGCTGGATCAAGGATCCTCATCATAAGTCAAAATTTGCACCCAAAGCTCATGAAAGCTTCATGCTCGGATATGGAAAGGACTCACACTCCTACAGAGTCTTCAACATTTTCCTCTATAAAACTGTTGAAACTGTGGATGTGAGGTTTGATGAGACAAATGGATCACAAAGAGAATCCCAACCAAATGTGCTAGATGAAGCTTCTCCAAATGAATCTATCAAGCTAATGGGAACTGGTGAGATCATGCCTTCTGAAGCACAACCTGATGAGGAACTCATCATCTCTACTCCAAATCAACCTGACGACAATGCTCAGCCTGAAGACAATACTCTTGATGAAGACAATGTACAACAAGAGCAAAATCTTCGTCCAGCTCATCCTCGTGTTGCAAATGAAGTACAAGTTGAGAAGATAATTGATAGCATAAATGCTCCTGGTCCACTCACTCTCTCAAGAGCAACACAGCTTGCAAATTTCTGTGGGCATTTTGCTTTTGTCTCAATATCTTAACCCAAGAAAGTTGCTGAAGCTTTTATGGAGCCTGAATGGATTCAAGCAATGCAAGAAGAGCTTCAACAGTTTGAGCTGAACAATGTGTGGGAACTTGTCAAGCGCCCTGATCCTCGAAAGCACAACATAATAGGAACAAAATGGATCTATCGCAGCAAGCAAGATGAGCATGGTCAAGTGGTCAGAAACAAAGCTCGTCCCGTTGCTCAAGGATACACTCAAGTTGAAGGGATTGACTTCGATGAAACATTTGCTCCTGTGGCTAGACTTGAAGCTATTCGTATACTACTAGCCTATGCAAATCATCACAACATACTTCTATATCAAATGGATGTAAAGAGTGCCTTTCTCAATGGAAGAATTGAAGAAGAAGTGTTATGTTACACAACCACCTGGCTTTGAAGACCCAAAACGTCCTGATATGGTATACAAGCTCAACAAGGCACTGTATGGCCTCAAACAAGTGCCTCGTGCTTGGTATGACACCCTCAAAGACTTCCTGAAGAGCAAAGGCTTCAAACCTGGATCCCTAGATCCCACACTCTTCACGAAGACATATGATGATGAGCTATTTGTCTGCCAAATCTATGTGGATGACATTATCTTCGGCTGCACGGACAAGAAATACAGTGATGAGTTTGGTCACATGATGCAAGAACAATATCAAATGTCTATGATGGGTGAGCTGAAGTTCTTCCTTGGTCTTCAAATTTATCAGCAAAGCAACGGCATCTTCATATCTCAAGAGAAGTATCTTAAAGACTGTCTGAAGAAGTTTGGAATGCAAGACTGCAAAGGGTACTCGATGCCAATGCCTGCTAAACATCATCTGGGTCCCGACGCAAATGGTAAAGAGTTTGATCAACAGGTATACCGCTCCATGATTGGTTCTTTACTTTATTTATGTGCATCTAGGCCAGATATTATTCTTAGTGTTTGCATGTGTGCTCGATATCAAGTGGCACCAAAGGAGTCACATCACTTAGCTGTGAAGCGAATACTTCGATATTTGGCTTACACCCCAACACTAGGATTATGGTATCCCAAGGGCTCAGAGTTTGATCTAGTAGGATTTTCAGATGCTGATTATGCCGGTGACAAAGTTGATCGCAAGTCCACATCTGGCACATGTCACTTTCTAGGACGATCACTTGTCTGTTGGTCTTCAAAGAAGCAGAACTGTGTATCACTCTCCACCGCTGAATCTGAATACATTGCTGCTGGATCTTGCTGCGCTCAGCTTCTCTGGATGAAGCAAACACTCAAGGACTATGGAGTCCATCTGAAGCATGTGCCACTCTACTGTGATAATGAAAGCGCCATCAAGATTGCCAACAACCCAGTTCAGCACTCGAAGACAAAGCACATTGAAATTCGTCATCACTTTCTCAGAGATCATGTTATGAAGGAAGATATTGATATCATACACGTCAACACTGAAGAACAACTGGCAGATATCTTCACAAAGCCCTTGGATGAGAAAAGGTTTTGCAAGTTGCGGTGTGAGCTAAATATCTTAGAATCGTCAAATGTCCTGTAATCAGGCACACATCCTAACACTTATGCATATTGAAGACTTAGATGTGCAACACACGAAGTAAAGTATATCTTCAATCAATAAAGACTTACATTCTAAGTGTGAATAAATTAACATGGAATTTGACTTCGGAGCGCCACGATTATTGTGCGCCGTGTCTGGGTCTAATACTTCCTATACGGTGGGTAACGCCACCACCAAATTCTTGTTTGAAGCGTTTCTTGTGGCGTTACATTTGCAAAGTCTTCGCACTTGATTTGTCTTCATATAGGACATATATATATACAGAGAGAGAGTTGTGTTCTGTCCTCAACAGCATTCACTTATAGCTATGTCTTCGTATTTGAATCTTTTGGACTAAGTGAATGTGATCGGACCCTAACCTCTCTATGCTTTCTCATTTCACACTCTGTATGTCCAAATCATATGCATTCTGTTGAAACAGTCGAATATCTTCTCCGCGTCCTTGTCAGCAGAAGATACAGAGACAAACTTTAAATCTGATTTTAATGCTCCATCCATTATGCCTGTAACCCGGAGAAGCCGGAACGACTACTCCGACAGTCGTGGTGTACATGGGATCGTGGGACAACTCCCAATGCATTACATGACCACCACGTGTCGATCGTACGTGAACCGTCAGGGGCACCTGAGTAATTACGCTGCACCGTCTCCCATGCCTATAAATGCACGTCCCATCATGGTCAAAAGTTTCTTCTACCACCTCTCCACCTCGACCAACCCTAGCACCTCCGCTAGCTTTCGACGACGCCGGTGACGAAGGGCTTCGCTGCCGCAACTTTGTCGACGCCGTCACTACGCCGGCCGCGGACATCTTCTACTCCACCGTCGCCGTAGCTGTCCTCCGTTGCCAAGTTAGGGCACGGAAGACCAAACTGTTGGGCATCCAACTCCTACTCCATCTAAGCAGTTCATCGTGTGGTAAATAAAATTTGCTTTTCACCATCTTCTAGATCCATAAAGATTAATCTACTTTACCACAAGAGGTTTCTGCCTACTTAGATATATAGATCTATCATGTCTGCATCTCATATCTTGCCCAGTACATTCACATATGCTTCAGCAATAGTTAGATTCCTCACTTGTACTTATTCGTGGATTCGTACAAATCTAGAACCAACTCCCATGAGTGAATGTCTTCGCACTATGAGGTCAACGTCTTCAAAACTGTTTTAATCTTCAAAACTTCTGAGAATGCATATGACCTCTTCCCCTTCCCTAGCATCTCTAATGATGTCACAGGTACATGTCCGTGGGAGAATCCCTTGGTTCTCATAGTCTGCATTCATTTGCAGAGTTTTTACAGCGTCACATTCATTCCCCTGAAGACAGTTCCTGTCTGACCAGCAAACCGAAGCATTTGCCAGTTTTGAAGCCATTCAATTTGAAGCCCTTCAGGTTGAAGCAAATGGCAACTGACAAGACAGTAAGAAAGGGTGGCAGACAGCGCCGTGGCAACACCTCCATTGATTTGCCTCCTGATCTCAGTGAGATATACAAGACTGATACAAAGGAGGATTACAATCAGAGGAAGACCCGAATTCAATGGATTCGAAGATACTGGGCTGAACAATGGTTCAAATATAGGTTTGTGACCCGAGAGTATGCTGAGAAAAACACCATCAAGCATCCTTGGGGAGATATCACTTATAAGAATCTTCCCCCCAAGACTCGTGCTGAAGCCATTGCTCAAGGCTTCTATCCTTGCATGGTTAGAGGGCCTCAGCCTGCTGAAGCTGATCCAAGCTCTCTGCTCTGGTGTCGCGACGACAATATGTTCAAGCGAAATCTTCAATTCGCCAAGAACTCGGCCAAAGAAAACAAGAAGCTGTGGGGATTAGACTTCAATCCTCGCCCCTCTGCGCCCCGCGCTGATGGCACGCGCGAAGCTGAACCGAATCTCGTTGGGCCCTTCTACAACCTAGAGGGCCTCATCAGTCACATAAGGGTTCAAGGGGCAGATGTAGATCAGCCTGAAGCAGATGATGACTCTGAAGAAGCACCTGCAACGCCGAAGCCCCAGAAGAAGAAATCAAAGGCTTCGAAGACTACTCCTCCAAAGGTGTCTAGTGTGAAGCCTTTGGCCACTGCTCCACCTGCACCAAGTGTGCACTATGAGGAACACTCTCGAATCTCCTAGAGCAGACAGCTGAAGAGGAAGCCAACACGCAACCCCAGTCCAGCTCTCACTCCTGATGCAGTACTAAAGACTGCCAATGATGCCCTTGATCTCTCAAGTGATGAAGATCTTGGAGATGATGCTCTGGAGCTATTGATCAAGAGCAAGCAAGATGCTGAAATCTTCAATGATTTGCCGCTCTTTGACATTGAAGTGCTCAATAACTTCATTGATGAATGGTTTGACACTCCCAACCTGAGCTTCGATGATCTTCAACTTCCAATTGGCCTCAGCGTCTCCTTCCATGGCGCCATTGCTTCTGAGCTGGCTCTGGCTCAAAGAATTGTTGAGCTGAAGCAAAAGATAGATTATGAAAAAGCTCAGTTCAAGAAGCATATGGACAAGCTCAGCGTGCAAAAAATTCAAAACTTTAAAGTTATGATGCAAGAGTTCAAGGAAGCCTTTCGCCAGCGGCGTGAAGAAGCTAAAGGTTCTCGTGAGAGAATCAAGGACTTGGCTGCCAAATGCGTTCAAGCATTCAATGAAGCTGAAAAGTGCAAGGCACTTGGGCGTCCTGGCATTGATCCAAGAATGGCTGCCAAGAAGAAGAAGAAGCAGCCTGTGCCCGAAGCTGAAGAAACTGAGAAGGAAATGCCTCACATAGCCTTCCCTGCTAGCATGACTGGCACGAAGCCTAAGGCAACTCCAACCGCTTCAAAGCTCAAGAAGACTAAGGTGGCTGAAGCTGAAGCTCGCAAGCGTAAGCAATCTACTAATGAAGCTCCACCCACCAAGAAGCGAAAGACCAAGAAGGATAAGGCTGCTTCCAAAGAGCCTATCTTTGTCGAGCCAATCTCAGTTGCTCGCCCTGCATCTGCCCAGAGAGAACGAAGACTGACTGTTCATGAGCCTGCTCCCACAGAGGCTGAAGACATTCCAGCTGTCGACCCCACCGCAGCTGAAGACATTGGTCCTCACGAAAATGTTGAAGATGATGATGTCCTTCCTCAAATCGAATACAACATTGACTCTTCGCCTGTTCTCACGAACAGGGAACGCATCAGCATTGGTCGTCCATTGACGCCAATTGCTCAGGATGACTCGTGGGCTGATCACCCACAGGATACACAAGACACTCCCCATCAAACTCAAGACACCAGTATGGTGCTTGAAGACGAAGACTTTGAGGCCCAACAACCTCCATCTCATCAGGCGTCGCCAGCTTTTCGCAGGCTTCGCAAAGGACCAAGGCCTCAAGTCACTGCCCCAAGTGCTCCAGAAGGAGTAGAGCAACCATCTGCACCTGATGCTGCCCTGTAATGCCCAGGATGGGACTATACCTCCTACGTGTCGAGGCACGACTTAAAGGTATAAGCCCATCCTAGAATGATCTCAAGTTTGGTATCTTTGCACGACTCATGTAAAAGAGGGATAAAATGCAAAAGGAGATAGTTGGCTTACACTCGCCACTTCACACAATACATTACATAAGCAACCATCATTCAAAACATCACAACCCGACTACGGGTGAAGATCCAAAAGAAAGATACCAAAACAACATAAAGCCACAGGTCAGGATCGAATCCTAGTAGAAACCACTACTGAACATCGAAACGTCACAAGCAAACGGCCACACTCTTCATCGAGCTCCCGATGAAGAACTGATCCAACTCCTGCATCAAACTCGGCTGAACCTGCATCTGGTGTGGTGAAGTAACTGTGAGCCACAGAGGACTCAGCAATCCCGTTCCCGGGTAACAAGACTATTTAAGCCTTGGGTGAGGACAAGGCTGAAGAAAGAATAAGAGGTGAAGGAACAAACAAGAGTCTGCAGCAGCAACTAGCACTAACTTACGTAATAGAGAGCGAGAAGAGAAGTGCATCGGTCGAAAGATGATCACGAAGTGATCCTAACTAAAGCCGGTCAAACATAACCCCACCGTGTTCAACTCCTGAATCCCTATTCGGAAATTGACAGTCACGGTACACACGCTGGTAGTGTATTGAATCATTGTGTCAAGTTTTCTACAACCGGATATTAACAAGCTCCCATCTGCCACATAACCGCGGGCACGGCTTTCGAAAGTTCAAACCCTGCAGGGGTGTTCCAACTTGGCCCATCACAAGCCCACGATCCGCGGAGTCGCAACTCCATAGGTGGGAAGACCCGAGTATTCTCGGAATCCCGTGCTCGAGTTAAACCGAACTAAGGTAAGGCTAATCCAGCAAATCCTCCCGGCGTGCCGACACCCTGATAGTAGCCGCGCGTATCTAAGTCTTAGGACACGACCGGATGAGTCATCCTACAGGTTTTTACCAAACCTCAAGTTTCCTTGAGGTGGCCCCGCAGTCTGCTCGTTTCGGACCAACACTCATGTGGAGCACTGGCCCGGGGGGGTTGAATTAAAATAAAAGGGATAGCTAGTCCACATGCAAGTTTTTTATTAGTTATTAGGCAAATAATACCAATGTTGGGATTTGCTGGAAAAGACTTAGCACTTAGCGGTTTATCAAGGGGGTCCCATACACCCCAACCGTGTTAGGAACGCATAATCAAGGAACATAACACCGGTTTATACGGTTCCTAACGGCATGAGTGGAACAAAACACCAAGCAAAAGGCTTAGCCTTCCACCCTTGCCAATATATAGATGATTTCATTTTAAGCATTTATATAGTGTGATATAACCCAACCAAACTTCAACATGAAGCAAGCATCTTCGATCTTCACCTGCAACTAGCAATGCTATAAGAAGGGCTGAGCGAAGCGTACTTAGCCAAGCAACGGTTTGCGTAGGTAGGGTGGTTAAACATGGCAATGGTTACAAGTAGGAGGCTGACAGGAAAACATGGGCATCGAGGCAAAACTATAGATCGAGACTCTAGCAGTAGGCAAAGATAGTAATGGTATCCGGGTTCGGTCATCTTGCCTGGGATTCCACAAGGGAGAAGAACAAGTCCATGAAGAAGACGGAGCAACACAGTCGAGAGAAACCTCACAACTCCGGAACGAAACCGAAGCTATCAAGAGAAGCAAACCGGAAAGAAACAAACAACACGGTAAACATACAAGCATAAACACGGCATACGATGCACAAGCAAGTATGATGCATGTCCGGTTTAAATATGCATGGCATGGCAAAGTGCACAAACAAATACTACAAGTTAAGTGGAGATCAATATGCAACGAGTTGCATATTGACGAAACACCACATTTAATTATTTAATTGACTCTCGTTATTTACAAGACAAGGTTAAATGTTTTTAGCATGGCAAGAGGTGAAGCATAATAAATCTACACTAACTAGGCAATTTAAATGAGGCCGGAGAATAACAACAACATGTCCGGAAAATCCTCATGAGCATGTTTAATAATTATTAAAGCAGCAACAATTCACACATATATAATGTTGTTAATATGATGCGGATGACATGATTAAGTTTATGCAAGTTTATTATAAGTTGACAAGAGAGGAAGACATGAAGTATTATCACCGCGGTGGAAGGAAAGGGTGCCACGGCAACGATCCGAAAATGATGCAACACAACATCTCGGTTCCGGTAACTCGGTGAGAGACCAGTGCAAAAGATAGACGGCGTGAGTGAGTCAAACGAGATGAAAGAGGTGGGGCGATCCCGTTACCGGGTTCCCACGAGTCGGCGACGAGGCAACCGAGGAACATGACAAAAGGTCGGAACGGCGCGAAGCACACGGGAAACATTTCATACAACACAACAAGCATCACACGGGTCACGGCTCGGGGTTATACCTTCGTGACAAACGTTCTCGGAGGGGTTCGAGGTCGTAGAGGAAGTAGAGGAAGTAGTTGTTCACGTTTCCGAAGAGGAAGTAGTTGTTCTCGTCATCGGTACACGTGTAGTCGTTCACATCCCGTTCGGAGAGGTACTTGTCACGTCGTGGAACTTGCCGGTCTCGGTCTTGTCGACGGTAGTGGTACTTGACGCATCGTCGTCACATGTAGTCGTTCTCGTAGCGGTACTCGGGCGACGGTAGTGGTACTCGCGGTCATCGAGCGACGGTAGTGGAAGTAGACGATCTCGTAGATGTACATGTCATCCTCTCGTTCGGTCGTCGTGGTACTTGTCAAAAGGTTGTGGCCTCGGCATCGTAGTGGTACACGTGGCCGTCGTGGGAAGTAGTGGAACTTGGTCGTTTTTCCGTAGATGTTCGGGTCGTCGGTAGTCGAACTTGACGAAACACTGTAGTTGTACTCGGGCATTGCGGTCTTTGGCGGTAGACGTTCTCTGTTCAGGTTAACAACACAAGCACAAAACAAAAAAAACAAAACTACAGCAGCAACTAGGCGCTCGCGAGCACATCGGGCGCTGCGGGACGAAGTGGAGGCAGGGCCTCGTCCCGGTCTTGCTGGAGGTGAGGCAGCAGCAGCATGGCACGGGTGACGAGGCAAGGACGCGGCCTTGCTGGAGACGTCGGAAGACGGGACGCCGGCGCGTCGGAGCTGGACTCCCGCGGCGAACGGCGGCTGCTGGAGGAAGGGGCGGCCGGCTCGCGGCGTGCGGGCGCTCGCCGCGGACGGAGGTCGAAGGAGGAGGCAGCCGGCGCAGCTCCTGGCCCGGACGGAGGGAGGGCACGGCGAGGCGCTCGGCAGGAGGGCCTCTGGCGCGGGCGCCTGCGCGACGGAGGGAGCGACTGGAGGGGAGGCCGGGGCGTCGGGGCGCATCGGGAGGACGACGCGCTCGCGGGGCAGGGAGCCCGCGCGCGGGGGCGCTGAGGGCCGGCCTGGAGGTGCAGGGCCGGAGGACGGAGGCCGCGCAGCGGCGCCTTGGACGGGGAGGACGGGATGGCGGAGGGGAGTGGTGAGGCGCGAGAGAGGGAGATGCGGGCGAGGGGGAGAACGGGGCCTCGGTCGAGGGAGCCTCGAGGGACAGAGGGAGAGGGAATCGGGGAAGGAGAAAGGGGGTGCGGGGCTCAAGCGAGGTGAGTGCGGCGGACGAGGGGAAGGAGAGGATCGGGTCGAGGGTTCGGGACAGAGCTAGCGGCGGCTTGCGGGAGAGCGAGGGGAGACTGGGTGCGGCTAGGGTTAGGTGGAGATCGGGCCAGTGGGCCAGAGGAGGGAGGTTTGGGCCAGGGAGGCCTGGCTGCTGGGCTCCTTCTTGCTGTTTTTTTTTTCAAATTAAAACAGAAATACCACAACAAGAAAGAAAGAAGGGGTGCTAGAAAAATAGAGTTATGGCAAGGGTAAAAATTCCCTGGACTCACAAAAATGTCAGGGATTTAAATAAAATTGAAGGAGGTTTTTTTGGAAGAACCTTGGAACAACGGAAAGGAATATTGGCAAGGTTTGAGGCAAGGAATGCGAAAGAGAAGGCATGGGGAAAATTGTGCAAATGTGTTATGGTGATTCCGAAGCAATGGAATAATTAATAAATATAGCTCCCTAAATATTGAGAGGCTTTTATATGTTATAAAGAGAAGTCACCTTCCCTCGATTTAAATGGACCGAAGGTCCACACGATTTATTTGGTTGAGATGCAAAAAATAAATAACATGATGGCATGATGACATGATGCAATGCAAAAAAATAAATAACACAAGCACAAACAAACACACGGGCAACCCGGAACATCTGGAATCTTCTGGAATCTTCTGGAATCTTCTGGGACGTCGGTCTTCGGGCGTCACATGCCCCTACTGGAAGCCCCTCAGAATCTGAAGCCAAAGCGGCTGAAGATATTCCGGCTGCATCAACCGAAGAAGAACCACCCCAACAAGAAGAAGAACCACCCCAAGTTGAAGAAGAAAGTATTGCCGCACCCCTGTTCTCGAGGAGAACGTGTCCGACCCTCCAGCTCCTGAAGTGGAGGCTACAAATTCAGAGGCTGCCACCACTAACACTGAAGCCAATGACGTGGTAATGGTTGAAGCTTTTGTGGCACCTGAAGACTCTGTGGCGCCTGAAGTGACTGCGCCTGAAGTAACTGCTCCTGAAGCCAGTGCTGCTCGTGATGCTAGTGCTGTGCCTGAAGCTAATGCTGCGCCTGACACCAATGCTGCATCAGAAGCAAATCTGCAGCTTGAAGACAATGCCTCTGCTCCTGTTCCGCCTCCACGGCCTCATACGATTGAGCAAGCATACAACAAGGATAATCAACTTGTTACTGTCCGGTGGCCCATTCTGATTCCGCCACCTACAAATGAACCACGTGCTGCTGGTCCTCGGTTTGATCATCATGTTGCGCACAGGCCCCAAGTTCAGAAGCCTAAGCCAAGACTGCCAAGGCTTCCAGGTATTGCAACCTCTTCAGGGTCATTCAATGCCAATAGCTTCACTGCGCACAACACCTTCTTTGACAGCGCCAAGAACCCATATTCCAAGCCAAGAATATCATCAGATAGGTTCTGAGCCATCAAAAGCGCAGCTACTACTCAAGAGTACTCTATGATCAAGGCCGCATTTTCCCTCATATGCATCTTGACACTAAAGCTATTGCTGGTCTGCCCTGCTTGGAGGAAGCTCTTGACTGCTTCCGTGATGCTGGCCTACTCAATTTTGTCCTGGATAAAGAGCACTGGAATGAAGAGCTGCTTCTGCAATTCTATGCAACACTCCACATCCGAGGCCACATCAGGGATCCGAAGACATGGTCCTTGAGTGGATGACATGCAATGTGCATCATGAAGCAAAAGCCTTTGATCTCATTGAGCTTACTGGCCTGCCCAGTCCAGGAGATCTATATGAACCTAGCTGTCAATTGCACACTGAAGCCTTGGAGAGTATCTTTCAGAAGCGCAAGCCCAACATGAGCCAAATGCTAAGCATGATGAAGCCTCTGTCAAGTGATGCTGAATATCCTAAGGAATTCTTTGTTGAAGACCTTGAGTACCTGCCGCGCACCATCTATCACATCTTAAGGCGTACTCTGTGGCCCGTCAAAGGACATTCTTCATCATCCAAGCTTGAAGGCACTATGAAGACTCTGGTCTTCTATATCTTCAATGGCATCAGCTTCAATGCTCAAGATTTCTTCATCAGGAAAATGGCTACATCTGGAGCTGATCTGTTTGGACTGAAATTTTATGCACCTTGGATAATTCTCATCAAGTTGCACTCAGCTGTCACCTATCAACCCTCTGCTCGCAACCATCAGATTTTCTTGCCTGAGGTTGATATGTCAGCTGAAGCCATTTACCAAGAGCCTGCTAAAGAGCTAGTTAGTCATCACAACGCTGATCATCAAAGCTTCACTCAGCAGATTGAAGGAGTTCCAGCAGTCTCACTCGTCTATCCTCTGGCTGGCCGTACTCGTCTCCCTCGACACGCTGAAACCGACGCCACTGAAAGCACCATCGCTCAAAGGCCTCAGAAGCGATCTCGTGTCCTGAACAACCGAGAGCTTCTAGTAGCCCTTCATCAGAAACAGGACAAGAATCACCTCTGGTTAAAGCGTCAGATGCAAAGCCTCTTGGTGGATGTCAATCGCATTCGCAATCTTGCCACCAAGAATGCTTTTATTGCTCATGAAACATGTCGGAGGTCTTGGAAGAGTTTGACCTTGCTGAGTGCTGAAGCAGATCTTCAAGACGATGGCTTCACTGAGAGATTCAAGTTTGACAACACTCCTCCAAGGACTGCTGTTATGCGTCGAACTCCATCCCTTGAAGATTCTGAATACTCCTCCTCCGATGCAACAATTAACTCCAGGGTGATCGATGATCAGGATGATGCTACTTCACCGCCTCCTACTTCAGCGCGCATTGACACTGCACCAACCACTTCTGCACCGCTAAACGACAACACCGACCCTGCATCCTCTTCTGCTCCACCTGGGAACAAGTAGAGGCTCTATGTCTTCAAACCTTTTTGGTCCTTACTAACAAAAGGGGGAGAAGCATATGAGTTGATAGTCATCAAGCGGGTCCATATGGGCGGGTGCTTTATAATTTGCCTAGTGTTTAGAACTCTCGTTTTGCTACATTTGGTTCTTTGAGTTGTAACACTTAAACTGATGGTCGTCTGCTACGTTTTTATGCTACTCTGTAATGTGATGATAAATTCCGCATCTACTACCTTATATTCCGCACTTAGTCATTATTGCAGACGTCCATTTTTCATTATGCATGTCATTATCTTCGACATATCAGTTATGAATGATGAATTGTCTTCATAAGTTGAAGAGGATCTCCACAAGTACAACCTACCATGTGCATTTGCATTCAAAGGCAAATCAACTATATGCACATCTTTAGGGGGAGCCTTTTGCTACTTACGAAGACAATACCTTATCCTTTACAATTTCACATGTCTTTATCCCCGTTGAAAACTTCAACCAGTTTGTCATCAATCAGCAAAAAGGGGGAGATTGTAAGTGCATCTAGTGCCACCCCTAGTGGTTTTGGAGTATTGACGACAAATCTGGTTGAGGGACTAATGTGTTTGTGAGAATTGCAGGATAACACAGGTAGTAGTCCCTCATTGATTCGGTTAACCTACCGGAGATGACCCCTAAAAATGTATGAAGACATTGATATCAGTGGTGGTATATGAAGATAATCATATTGAAGACTATGACATGAGAAGACATTGTGTGAAGACTATGGAGAGCGAAGACGTAGATGTTTCGTTGTTTCCTTTTCTTCTTTGCTGAGTCATAGGAACCACCGTACTGTTAAGTGGGGTCCAAGTGAACTAAGTCAGAGTGACTGAAGTGATGCTCAATCAAATCCTATGTCTTCGAGCGAAGACTATGAGAGCAAATCTTATCCAGAGGCGGATGAGTCAGCTTTACTTGGAGCTCAAGTAAAGTTGCCGTGTGTGTTTGAAATCTGACCGTTGGAACACGTGTCAGTTCCTTAGTGACCCAGGGTCACTTCGGACAAATCAGGCCGGGTTGCCCAGTGGCTATAAATAGCCCACCCCTTACACCATAAATTGGTGGCTGCTCAGAGTTATTGCACAGATTTTGTCGTTTGAGAGCAACCCACCTCCGAAGCATTTGAGAGAGAAATCCTTGCGAGGACAAAGCCAAACACCCAGAGCCAAAGAGTGTTAGGCATCACTGAAGTCTTTCTGTCTGTGTGACCTGAAGACTTATTACACTTGAGGACTGTGTTTCCTCCAGCCGGTTAGGCGTCGCGTTCTGAGCATCCAAGAGTCATTGTGGATTGCCGGTGAACGAAGTCTGTGAAGGTTTGGAAGTCTACCTTGAAGACTTACCAGAGTGATTGGGCGAGGACTAGGTGTCCTTAGCTCAAGGGGAACAAGGTGAAGACGCGGTCTTCTGAGTTGAACCTCAGCCTCCCTAACCAGACGTACAGTTGTCACAGCAACTGGAACTAGTCTAACAAATCACTGTCTTCCCCGAGCTACTGGTTCTATCCTATCCTTCCCTTTACTTACTGCTCTATGCTGTGAAGACATTGCATGATTGCCTTATCTGATTGTCTTCACTGAATATCTACTTGTTGTGATTGGCTTCATTCCTTCTTCCTCTATGATCACTGCTGCCTAGTTGCTATTAGTCTTCATGCTTTCACTTCATTGAATACAAGACTATGGCTTATCTAGTGTAGTCCACTTTCCGCTGCATATTAATAGGCTTGAGCTTATCGTTTATCTTCGAAACTACCATGTTTTGAAGCATTTCATAAAAATCGCCTATTCACCCCCTCTAGTCGATATACTGCACTTTCAATAGGTCATGGTGAGATTCAGACCTAATTAATTTTGAGCGCATATACTATGCACACATGCATGCATAAATCCCCGCCGCCGGCTTGAAGTGTGGTGTAACATACATATGCATCGTCAACCTAACCCTCACTTAGTGTGGGGATTTCTAGTTCGAAATCATGGTGGCACATCAAAGTTGTTCCATTGTGTATTAAAAAACACACCTCTCCATACATATGTTTGGGCCACACGCATGCAGTGGTTGTCTTCGAGGACTAGCTACTTGCGTGACTATTGGCAAGATAGCCCATCTCCGGGGTCGCATGGACGGCCATCACTTTGACCAACAACAAGAGATAGGTTGTACTACCAATGTGGATTATTCTTGGTCCGTTTTATGATCCATCTTGGTAAGATGCCTCTCTAGCCCGCCGACTGAAAGTGT
>LR738710.1:563050740-563085462 GCA_902687465.1 Secale cereale | reverse complement strand
GCAATACCATGCGCTTTGCGAGATAGGTGCCACATCGAAGTTGCATTTGGTATTTGAACATAAAATCACCCTTTTCATACATAAATTTCGTCCACATGCAAGAGTGTTTGTGTTCTGACCCTCTCCCGCGTCATTTTTCGCCAATTTATGAACATTAGACAAGTCGGATGACGCAACAGACACAATTCACTCAAACTAACCGTGTGCCACGCCGGTGCCCATGTCACGAACACATCCGCACCGTACATTGGGATCCACGAGGCTTCCCCTCTCAAAAATATCTACCCACCTGCAACTTTTTCCTATTTGAGAACACATAGTTATTGTGTTTCGACCGTGTGTGATGTTTATTGTTCCCAATCCCTCCTGCATCCCTCCAAAATATCTGACCACCTCGAGGGTTTTTCTGTTTCGTAACACACATTTGTTACGTGTGGACCGTGTGCGATGCACCATCATCAAAAATTTCAATAGCCCCGGCATTTCACTCCCGCGTAGTAAAATTTTCAGTACCCGTGTCATTACCTCAAACACACCCCCGCCCCCTCCACACACACACACACACACACACACACACACACACACACCCAAACCTCCTTAGGCACGCGCACACGCACACCCCTCCCTCACTCAAAACCCTAGAAAGGTCCCCACCACCGCCGCCGCCGCAAGGCCTCCATGGTCAACATCTGCCGGTTTGCCCGTGCAGCTTACCCACTGATGTCCATACCCAGGCCGCCCTGAGTTTCTTAGATTACGCCTGCCAGATGCCCCTTTCCCATAGATCCCCATCCCCACCCCCCCTCCGGAGCGTCGCATTCTAAGCCTAGCTACGCTTCATGTGGAGCTCGAGGAGTGATTGGCCCAAAAGAGGTGTATCACGGTCTCTTCGCTCGATGTCGCCGAGGAAGCTGATAACCATTACTGGCCATAGACACTCAATCAGCGGGCTAGAGTATTCGGGTATGTCGCGGACACCAACTACGACATCGAGGTCATCGATAGCGACGGCCTGAGGCTAGCTATGTCACAGGTTAAGTGGCCACCCCTACCCCCTCGGTTTCAAACGTCGTCGATCTCATCCATGGCCCCGCCGCTGATCTCCTCTGGCTCGATGTCAAGGATTTTACATCCTACATCGCCGTCGAGCCCCCTTTTTGTCATTCTGAAGGACACGTTCTGTGACACTGGCTTGGGATCCATAGCCTCCAAGTCAGACCTCATCGACAGCGACCATGAGGAGGGCACCCTCTCCATCTCTTCCAAGGGGAGAGAGCCCGTCTGCGACATCAGGGAGGGAACCCTACAGTCGTGCTCTTCCAAGGGGAAGGAGCCCATCTATGACAACATGGAGCGCATCCTGGGTCCGTGCTCTTCCCACGGGAACGAGCCCATCTATGACAATTGACAAGTGAGGAAACCCATGATTTGTTTTGTCATACCTCTTCATAGGGGGAAACCCATGTTTTGTCGAGTCCCTTTTGTAGTGTAGTGAGAATATGTCCAGTTTTAATTGCTATATTTGGTTGTTTGCAGTATGCCTTGTTTATTTCAGTTGTTCACAATGTGATGCTCTATATGCATAGTTATTTACTGTGCATTACATTTCATCAATCCAGTTTTATAAATACCGATAGGAATGCATATATTTGCTTGCTGTTAAGCCTGTTATAGGTAGCATGTGACTCTTTTAAAGTTTTTTGATTGTTTGGTCGTTTGTAGTTAGCATATGTCAAGTTTCAAATGCTATCTTTGGTTGTTCGTAGTATTCCTTGTTTTGTTCCAATTATTCACAACATAATGTTCTATATGTGCAAGTATGAACTGTGCAGTTCAATTTCATTAGTACTAGTTTCAACAATACAACTATGAATGACTACATTTGGTTGCTGCGTCTTCTAGTTAACACGCCTTTCCATTTTTATTTAACAATAACCAGTGTACTTAGACCGGCACAATACCAGTTTGAATGACTATGTTTGCTTGTTGTTCAATGTTAGGCCCGTTGCAGTTAACACGCCTTTCCACTTGTTTTGCTTTACTAGCATGCTTAAACATGCACACTGAAGCTATCTTTTGGAAATTATTCTGTCTGCCATGGATAATTTCGTTTGATGTTTAGCCCGTTGTGCTTAACATGCCTCTCGATGTACCTACACAGGACAATTTTGGGAAGGAGTCTTGTTTTCCATCGAGGTTAGTTTCATCTCATGGCTTATATATACTCACTGTTCAAGATATTGGTAGCTGGTACCATATAGGCCGGGGGCTGATATGGGACTAATCGGTGAATATGACTTTTAACTGAATACTCCCTCCGTCCAAAAATACTTGTATGAGGAATGGATGTATCTAGATGTATTTTAGTTCTAGATACATCCGTTTGTATCCATTTCTAGGATAAGTATTTCCGAACGGAGGGAGTATATCCGTAACCCATTTATTGTTAGGTTAACTAGGGCCATATGTAATATATCTGAGGCTACATAGCAACATGCATTGTACTTAATTTCTAAATATGCAATCCTAGGCTACATAGCAACAAGGAAAAGTGTTACCTTAGTGTTCTGATGATGTCTAGATATACGTAGAAGAGCAGCAACGACAATAACAACAACACAACCCTGTTTGGATACTCAACTTAGCTAGAGGTTAGAGTTAGTTTCTAGCTCATGACTAACCCTAAACTAACTCCATCCAAAGAGGTGTTTGGATGACAGGGTTAGATTGACAATAAATGGGCTAGGAGAACTAGCTCCAATTAGCACCTCTTGGGTTGGATAGTTTTTTTTGGGTGGGTTAGATGCAACTAGCTCAAACTACCCCTCATGTTTGGATATACTTTAGGGCTATTTGAGCCCGAACTAGCTCAAACGAACTCTAACCCATGGATACAGCAGTAGTTAATCAGCCGATAATTTGTAAGAATGCAATAAAATCCTTTCGGCCCATAATATAAGATCTTAATTCATCTAATTTGTGAGTATATTGGATGTTATAAGATATTATAAAAGAGTGATGTACTGCATCATTGTGCAATTGTTGTTTAGCTTCTAATATTAACTTGGTGCGTTTAGGTACATATGTCATTGGTAAAGATCCGCGCTTTGACCCTTTATGCGTATGGGGAAATGAGATATTGATGAACCAGCATCACGTGAGGAAGCTGATAAAGATTGTTAGTAAAATGGGTCAAAAGATGGCAATTAAACTATTTGTTTACACTTTATCCAAGACAACAACGAACTGCAGGATGGTAAGTAAGAACTCTGCAGCCTTCTTTTTACTGCCCATAATGAGTTGTGTTAGATGACGATGTATGAATCTTTTTCCCTTGTAGTGGTTCCCAAAGCAGTTTACTCAAGATTACCTCTCAAACTACATGATTGGTGGGTATGCAAATGTTAAAGTATTTCTACCAGAACACGATGATTATCTAGATGTTTTCATGAACACCATGAAGGATGGGCGGTCGGCCATCACAAAGGGTTGGACTAGAGTCGTGCGTGCCTTCTGCATGGAGGAGGGTACAATATGGGCATTCCGCTTCACCTTGTTCAGCAACTAGAATGTATTTCACCTCTTTCTTTACCGTCTTTAATAGTACAAGTATACAAATGTGGTTCATCATTCTTTATTTGGTTCTTATGTAATTCTTGAACATAACCTATGAATCGAATAATGCATTAGTTGTTTGAAACTGATGGATATGAATAAAGCTATAGCATACATTCAAATTCAAATTCAAATCTGGTACAATTTGAAATAGCAGCAATTAAATTATGGTGAAATTACGCTCTCCGGGTCGTTACGGAACACACGGTAGGTAAAACTAAAACGTTTGCAATATACACCATAATTCGACATGGTTCATAGAGAGGAAACGTGTGCAAGCATGCACACAGTTACCGTTTGCAAAGAGTGTGCGTTGTCAGACAATATCACAAATGGTGCGGGCAAACTAAATGTTTGTGATAGTTGCCTTATCATACACGATTTGCAACCATGAACTGTTTCCGATGAAGTATGCATCATAAACGTTGCACCATAGAATAGCGTGTGCGATAGTTGTCGTGTACGATGATGTGACAATGGTCCGACATTTCGTAATCCTGTCCGACACCCATACGATGATTAGCTAATCTTCTTAATTAGTTATTGCATACGGTTTGGGAAAAGTGAATTTGTGTGATTGTATGCTTATCATACACGTTCTATAATAGTGAACCATTTGTGAGGGGCCGTGCATCGTAAACGTAGCAGCATAGAATACCGACTTGATGGCAATGCGAGCACAAACGAGTAGGAGTATTGTATATGCATCTTGGCTCCCTATCCCCGACGGTTTTCGGGTCATGTGGGAAGGACCCCCTATCGCCCACACTCACTTGGCGACGGTTCCAAATGCCGTCGTGGAAAGGGGTTAAAAACCATTTGTATAGCACCGAAGCATACCAGTGTACCTTGTCTTACTTCTCAGTTTGGTTTTGTTGAGTATCTCACAGTAGAGTAGCCTAGTTATTTATCTGTAGTAGTTTACTTTCGCTTTATTGCTTTTGTTTAGATTTTTTACTGTGTTGTTCTAAAGTATTTGAATATTTTGAAGTAAAATTTAAATCTCCATTTCCCCCTCCACTCTAGTCAATATACTCTGATCTTACAAGGTCAACTTTTTTTGGAGAACTAGAGAAAGAGGGAGTATCCTTTGCACATGATTTGTATGTAAAAGAGGGGGGGGGGGGGTTCCCCCTCAAGTATATATAGGTTCAAGGGAGGGAGCGCCTTGGAGGAGGGGCCCCCCCCTTGTGGCGGCGCACCAAGGGGTGGGTCCCACCCCAAACCCTAGCCGCACGAAGCTAAGCTTGGGCACCAAGGCTAGGGCCGCCTCCTTCTTGGGACTTAAAGGCCCATGTTGATGGAAATATGCCCTAGAGGCAATAATAAAGTTGTTATTATTATATTTCCTTATTCATGATAAATGTTTATTATTCATGCTAGAATTGTATTGACCTGAAACTAAATACATGTGTGAATACATAAACAAATACCGTGTCCCTAGTGAGCCTCTACTAGACTAGCTCGTTGATCAAATATGGTTAAGATTTCCTAACTGTAGACATGAGTTGTCATTTGATAACGGGATCACGTCATTAGGAGAATGATGTGATGGATAAGACATATCCTTTATCATAGCATATGATCCTTCAGTTTATTGCTAATGTTTTCTAAATGTCAAATACATGTTTCTTCGACCATGAGGTCATGTGTCACAACCTGATTTTTGCCCCTTTCTTTTTCTTTTGTTTTTCTAAGATTTTTGCTCGAGTTTTCTTTTTCCGTGGCTACGTGGTTTGGAATCTGAAAAAGATGACCTCTTCTTTCTTTCCAGAGTGGCTTGTCATCCTCATATCTATCCCTAGACCTTGCCATTTCCATCTTGGACCAACCCCAATATTCTTTTTCTAGGGAATATTCCTTTTCTATTAAAGGAATAACCCTGTATGCCCTAGGTTGTGAAGCAACCTATATTTCTGTCCCTCCAAAAATTCCCAAATAAATTCTAATAATTTGTTTGGGTCATATCTTCATCCATTATTGCAAAACTTTTCATTGCCATGTTCAAAAATATTTCACCAATATTCCTTTTTCTATTCTGCCCTAAATGGCACTTTGTGAAGCAAGTGCTATTTTCCTTTTCCAAATTGACTCCAAACTCCTTGGGCATATTTTCATGTCCATATCATTGACATGTGCCAATTTTCACACTCATTTGCCTAGTGAATATTTTTCAATGATGTTCCAAAGTTTCTGTCCAGAAAGGAACTTTGTGAAGGAAGTATATTCTAGGCATGTCCAAATGAGATGAAACTTGGTCACATCCTTCATTTGGCCAAATCACGAGTCTCTACCAAATTAGAGCTCACGGAGATCATCTATGTGAGCTCAGCTCCAAATCTTGTTTTCTGGTAAAATTTTCACTTTGTGAAGCAACCCTATTTTACCTTGCTTCATTTGAGATGGGAATTTACCAGGGCATTCTTACATTTACATATACCATCTCCACCAAGTTTTGGCTCAATCCACCAACCCATTTACCCTCAGTAAATTTTCTAAGTTACAGGCCTGAATGGAGCATTGTGAAGGAAGTGCCACTTTGGTTACTCCAAATGGCATGATCTTTTTACAGCAGCTCCATATGGTCAAATAACCCCACTACACCAAATTTCAGCTCAAGTGGTTACTCCAAGTGAGTGCTACTTCATGATCTTGTTTCTGGACCAGATTTGGCAGTTGCAAAGCAACCATATTAAATCTTGGTCCATTTCCTGCCCAACTCCCCAACATGGTAGTTCTTCCTTATTTAATCACCCCAGACAATTTGTTTGCCTCTAATCCTACCTCAGTTGATCATTACTTCATGATCAAGTTTACTGCAGTAAACTTCAGAGGTAGATAATCTTTTAACCAGAGGCCTTTTCACCATTCTACCACAACAGTTGAAACCTCCCCAGGAAGGACAAAGCCCCAGATATGGTTTGGCAAACAATATGGCGCTGTGTGCACCAGTGCGCGTGGTGACCACCTCCCTGGCATGCATTAAGTATGCTCTGGCTCGACCTTGGCACTGTGTTCGTCTGTTCCCTTCTCGTCTCGACCTCCCACCGTGTCCAATAGACTCCCCGTGTTCTACTGCGTCGCCCTGACTCCTTGCCCCCTCCGTCCTCTTCCCCGTCGGCGCTCGTCGCCGCGCGCCGACGAGAGCGCTGTGGCCGACCGAGCTTCAGCGGTGCTTGGCCATTTCCCTCCTGTGCCCTCGGCCCCCCTGCATAGTGACACGCTGTAGCGCGTCCTCATCCCCCTCGTCGCCTTCCCGCGTCCTCTCATGAGCTATGCACCTCGCCAGCGCCTTGGCCGCGCTCGTGCGGCGGTGACCAGCTCGGGCACCTCGCCCCGCCTATATAAAGGCCACCCGAGCCCCTCCTTGCATCACCAGCGGACTCACCCCTCTCCCAGCTCCCTCCCCGACCACTCCACCGACCCCCAGGAGTTCTCCTGCTCCTCCATCGCCGCCATGGCTGCGCTTCGGCTCCGCCCAAATCAGCTCGAAGCCGAGCCCCTACCTCCACTCCACCACCCCCAGAGGAGTCCCCTAGGCCATCTGATCCTCCCCAGCCCCTCAGCTCCTCGCCGGAGCACCTATGGCCGCGAGCCCCAACTATGGCCGTCGCCTCTGCCTTTGGCCGCTGCGGTGCTCCGCCTAAATCACCGCGAGCAGTGCCTCCTCTTCCCGTTCCAGCGCCACCAGAGCATCCCCCACATCCTGTAGAGCCGCCCCATTCCATCCACCCTCGCCGGAGCGCCTTGCTTCGCCGCGTTCACCTCCACCCGCTCCTCTCTGTCATCCCCTGCCTCTTTCTGTCGCCGCCTCCCCTGCCCTCCCCGACGGCTGTATTTCCCCTGAATCGTCGTGGCCTCCCGCACCCGCCGGTGCCCTTGGCTCGGCCAGGGGGCGCCTGAGCCGACCGCCCCCCTCGCCGCTTCCCTCCCCTGCCTCTGCTCTGCCTCGCGCGAGGAGGAGATAGAGAGGAAGAAGACGATGCTTCGCCAGGCAGGACCCTCCTGTCTGTGTCTCCTAGCCAGGCCCCGCCACTGTTCATTTGGATAAGGCGCAGGACCCACATGTCAATGACCCAGAAGACCAGCCCCACCCCGCTGACATGTTAAGTGGAGACGTACTCCGCGAAGTACGCTTTCCCTTAACCGAAGGCGCATTCTGTTTCTTCTTCGGGCGTAAGTACGTTTTCATCTCTGGAAAGCGTATTTTATGAAAACCCGCTTTTGCCTTATCCACTCAGGGACTTGTTTGTGATGATATTTTTGTAGAATAGTCCCTCAACTTCGTCGCCTCATAACTTTTTACTCGTAACTCCAAACGAGGTGAATCCAAAGCCCACGTCTTCGTCTCGTCGAGCCCGTTCTGTTGGTAACATTTTCACTATGGTTTGACACTGTGAAAATGACCATTTTGCCCTTGCCGTAAACAGCCCCCTCCGAGAGAGAACTGTTTCCGGCGATTCGTTCTGCGGCTTCACCGCACTTCTTCCCGGAGTCTCCCTCACCCCAGGCAAGCCACGATAACCACTTGCATGATAGCCATGCACTATCCGTGGTGTTCAACTTGAATCTTTAATAAAAGTTTGCATGATTTATGTCTGCTTGTCTGCTACTGCTGTCGTTGTTTCGGCCATGCTCATAGTTTCATGTTCACTGTCATGCTATGGTCTGATGCCTCTTGTTATCTTGTACTACTTGTTAGTATCATGTTCACATGTTATGCTTGGTAGTAGAAGTACATGCTAGTTGTAGTCTTGATGCATGTTTGTTGTCTGTCAAGTACTGTGATTTGCACGTTCAGTTGCAACTAGTGATTTTACATGATTATTTGGCAATGTTCTTGCTATGTTCGCATGATATTTATTGATGCTAGTAGTCAAGTATGCTATGAGTAGTGTTATACTTGTAATATTCATGCTAGTCAGTATGCCATGCCCATTTGGTTAAATATTTCATATTGGTTATGCTCGATGATTATGTTGCACCTCCATGCTTATGTTGATATCATGTTCATACATTGCAGTTGCATCATGTTATTTTATTATCACTCAGCGTTTTGCATTCAAGTTTAACCGGATTAAATTGAACTTGAACAACTGTTGGCTGAGTCATGGTGCCACCATATCGAGCTGACCAGTGCAACCACACTTACCTTTATGGGAAGGTCCTAACTGGGTCTATTGTCATGCCTCTCGCTGGTGCCTCCAACAAGGGAAGGTTATGGACACGCGTTACCCTGATCAGGTAGGCGGACATAACCTTGTGTGCATGTTGTTGTTGTTTTGAGCTCGGGTCCCCGTTTGGGACCATTTATGTTTGGCCACGACGGTGGTCGTTGTGTCTTTGGTAGACACGGGGCCACCCAGGACTAACCCAGTGGGGAGTGAGTCGGAGTGGCCGGGAGAGTGTCATGATAGTAGATCAGTTTTGTCAGAACGCCGTTGGTCCACCCGAATGGGAGAAAGAGGCCATGGGTTTTGCGGTGTGGGTACAGTGTGCTAACCTCTTCAGAGTATGTGTGTCTAAATCTATCGATAGGCGCGCCCGTGGATAAGGGCCCAGTTCATGTCGGTCACACCACGAGTCAACAGTAATAATACTGATAACTTGATTAATAACAACCCCGGTTCGATGATGAGATAAGTTGGTTGCGATTGCCGGAATGATCACTGTGGTATCGAGGATACCGAGTTGATGGCCGTGTTGGTAAGTTGATGCATGTGATAATTACGAGGTAACCCGAACAGAGTAAGTTGGTGCATGATAGTATCATCCTGTTGCATGTAGTCATGTTGATGCTATGCCTGTGCTAATTTGTATTGTGATCAATTGTGCATGGCATGTTGTTCTGTTAGTATCATGTTTATGAATTAAATTAACATGCTAATGCCATGTTATTGTTTGTCTTGAATGCTTTTGGTTTATTGTGAGCTTGCAAGTACATTCAATGTACTGACCTGGCGTTCATGCCAGTTTGCAGGTCATGCCTGGACTGCTTGCTTGTTTGGTGCTATTCCCGTGTTTGCGATCTAGGATAAACGTTCCAGCCAGAGTCCCTACGGATTGGAGTCCATCATTGCCGTTCGTTGTTCCGCTGCCAGTAGAGGTTCCGCTGCTTTGAGTTGTTCTGCTGCTTGCATAGAGCAACCGTGGCAGGCGTAGTGTCGCCATGCTGGTGTTATTCATTGTAATATCGGAGACCTTGTATCCATAGTCACGTTGTAATAAAAAGCTGGTTTGTTCTATGCTAAGCAGTACCGTATTCCAGAATACTTCATCTCGACCTCTGGGCTGGAATACGGGGCGCTTCGGTTTCTCTGAGTCGGGGTGCCACATCATGCAACTCCCGGACTCTGGAGGAATACCTTGTGTGCTTTCAAACGTCACAACGTAACTGGGTGATCAAAAAGATGCTCTATGGGTATCTCCGAAGGTGCCTGTTGGGTTGGCATGGATCGAGACTCAGATTTGTCACTCCATGTGACGGAGAGGTATCTCTGGGCCCTCTAAGTAATACAACATCACAAGTAGCTTGCAAGCAAAGTGACTAAGGAGTTAGTTGCAACATGATGTATTACGGAACGATTAAAGAGACTTACCGGTGAAGAGATTGAACTAGGTATGGAGATACCGCCGATCAAATCTCGGGCAAGTAACATACCGACAGATGAAGGGAACTACGTGTGTTGTCATAAAGTTTCGGCCGACAAATATCTTCATAGAATATATAGTAACCAATATGGGCATCCAGGTCCCGCTATTGGTTATTGACCGGAGAGTCGTCTCGGTCATGTCTACATCATTCTCGAACCCGTAGGGTCCGCACGCTTAACATTCGTTGACGATATAGTATTATATGAGTTATGTGAATTGGTGATCGAATGTTGTTCGGAGTCCCGGATGAGATCACATACATGACGAGGAGCTCCGGTAAGGTCCGGAGATAAAATTGATATATATGATGATAATAAGTGGTCTCGGGAAAGGTTTCAGAATGCACCGGGTATTTATCAGATCACCAGAAGGGGTTCCAGGAAGGCCACGGGAGTTATTGGGCCTAAACAGGCCAAGAGGAGGGAGCACACCAACCCACAAGGGGTTGGCGCGCCCCATCCACTACTGGAATCTGGGTCTTTGCCATCTGCCAGCTCTTTGCCGTCTGCCAGCTGATGGCAAAGAGGCTGTTTGCCGTCTGTCTTGTCAAAGCAGACGGCAAAGAACCAGCTGATGGCAAAGAGGGTCTTTGCCATCTGCCAGATCTTTGCCGTCTGCTGGCAGACGGCAAAGAGGTCTTTGCCATCTGCCAGCAGACAGCAAAGACCAAAGTGGGCCCCATGGGGGTACTGCACTTGCTAGGTCACACCGGCCACTTCTTTGCCGTCTGCTGGCAGACGGCAAAGATTTCTTTGCCATCTGCCAGCAGACGGCAAAGAGGTAAGAGGGGGCCCACAGTGTCACGGCGTGGGCGGGCTAACGGTTACCCTCTTTGCCGACTGCCGGCAGACGGCAAAGATTCTTTGCCGTATGCCGGCAGTCGGCAAAGAGGTGGGGATATTTTTTTTTTGGTTAAAAAAAAATCGTTGCCCCCACCTCCTCCCCCTCTCTCTCTCTCTCCCCTCTCTGTTTCCCCCCCACCCGTTTTCCCCTTAAAAAAAGCAAGGTAAAGAAAAAAAAGGAAAACAGGTGGCTGGCACTAGGACCCACGATCCAATCCCCTCCCACGCATCCCTCTGTCTCGCTACCCCTCGCTCTCGATCCCCTCACACCTCCTAGCCGCCGCCACGAACGCCGGCCGATTCCGGCGAGCCCCGGCGGTCATGGCCGGTGCGCAGCACAGCCCCGACCTCGCCTCCCTCCGCTACTTCATCCCCTCCGGCCAGATCCGCCGTTTCAGGCCCCCATCACTCACTCGCGACCCTTCCCCCGTGCCTAGGGTTTCGGGTGGACGTCGCCTCAGATGCCGGCGAGACATCGGCGGCCATGGAGAACCTGATCTCGCTCGTCAACAAGCTGCAGCGCGCCTACACGGCGCTCGGCGACCACGGCGAGGAGAGCGCCCTCCCCACCCTCTGGGACTCGCTGCCGTCCATCGCCGTCGTCGGCGGCCAGGTTCGTTCTCTCTGCCCCCCCGCCGGATCTGGCGCCCCAGCTCTGCCTGTCTGGTGGATCTCGCGAGCTTGCTGGTAGACCCGCCCGATTTGGCTGCGGTGATGCGGTCCCGCTGTGCTCGGATCTGCGGCTGCCGTAGGCGCTGGCAGCTAGATTTGGGCCGCCGTTGCTTGTTTGAATCTGTTATATAGTTTCATTGCACGTAGCTGCCCACATGACCAGTAATTGCGTAGTGCTAGTAAGCTAGGTACTACCACTACTACTTGGGGTCAACTAGGGGGGCGTGCTGTTTCTCTTCCTAGTGTCAAGCAAGCAATTCTGCATGAACTCGCGCTGTTAGAGTAGTTCAAGCGCATCTCAGAACGAGTGGCTATACCATATGCGGTTCTGTGTTTTGACATTTGAATTCCTTCGGTACACTGTAGAGTTCGGGCAAATCTTCAGTGCTGGAGAGCGTTGTTGGAAAGGATTTCCTGCCCAGGGGTTCAGGTATGGTTATTGAAGCAGCAAGAGCTCGTCGATTTTGGCCTTCTGTTTTGTTTTTCTGACGCATTAATTTGTTCTGTTTGGTTTGATTCTGCAGGCATTGTCACCCGTCGCCCGCTGGTTCTGCAACTCCATAGGATCGATGGAGACAAGGAGTATGCAGAGTTCATGCATGTCCCCAGGAAGAGATTCACCGATTTCGGTAATTCATCTATTCTTCGTCTTGTTTTCAAGTGCTATGATGATGATATATATTAGGATTAATGCATGGTTGAGGGGTTATTGTGATAATATTGAACCATATTGGCATATGTGGAATGTAATTTGAGTTCGTGAGGCTCATCAAAACATCCTATTTGATGTCAGAACTCACTGTTAGTCAAACTGCTGCACTAAGCCGTAGCGTTATTTCCTAAAAGATAAGCTAAGCCTTGCAATTGTTGGCAAAATTCTCTGTCAAGTGCTTCTTCTAATTCATTTTCTTATGTTCACCTTGATGCTACTTGTCACATGATGAAATTTGTATCGTTGCAGCCATGGTGAGGAAGGAGATAGCTGATGAAACTGACAGACAAACTGGCCATGGAAAGGGAATATCATCTGTCCCCATCCATCTAAGCATATTTTCTCCAAACGGTAAGTGGTCTGATAGCAATGCTGGTAATATGTCTGTAAAGTCAGGGAGCGGTTTAATGGTGTTATTATAGTGCTTTGTCAATATTAAATAGTCATGCACCTCCATTTTTCAATTCAAAAGATTGTTGTTTGCTGCTGGTATTGTGATTTACCTTTAGCTTATCCCTTGATCAGTTTAGTACGGAGTCATCCCAGTCATTGGTAGGATAGCTATATTGTATCTGCCCCTTAAGAATCTCTTTGTATGGTTTGTTGTCTCTAGTTTTGTCATGTAGTAACACTTTTTATCATTGCAGTTGTCAATTTGACTCTTATTGATCTTCCTGGGCTTACTAAAGTTGCTGTTGGTAAGTGACTATACCATATGAGCCATCGTTCTTCTATTATTATTGTTTAAGATGTTCATTCTTTTATTTGCTACTGTCTTTATGCTTGTTAGAGGGTCAGCCGGAGGGTATTGTTCAGGAAATTGAAAACATGGTTCGAGCATTCATTGAAAAGGTATTTAAGTGTAACCAGCTTAAATCTTGCTTCCCAGTATTTGTTCTTCATCATTGCTTACCATACTTGTCTTGCCTGTATAAGACGGTGCTATATTTGGTTATGTACAAATTTTACAAATATTTATGTAATGCATATTTGGTCCAGTATACTTTTTTCTCATCCATATCCCATATAGTAGCATGTTTGGGCTAATTATCGTGTCATGCACTGTGTAAACAACAACTTTTTTGGTGTTTTTTCAGCCCAACTGCATCATTCTGGCTGTTTCTCCAGCCAATCAGGACCTTGCGACTTCTGATGCTATCAAGATTTCACGGGAAGTTGACCCAAAAGGTATGCCTTTGTTGCAGCTGGTTTGATGAACTGCATTTTGGGTAATGTGGTTAATGTCATGTTATGTTCCCCATTACTAATGTCTCGTAAAGCTTATTATCCTGGGTTTCTTTACTTTTAGTATGCTACGAAGCTTCAAACTGATGTTATCTTCACCTTATTTCTTGAACCAACAGGAGACATAATGATAACTACTGATAATACCTGTACCTTGTAATTTATCTTTGTGGATATCAACCATATTATATTGACAATTGGCTTGATATATTCAATTTTGTGTGTGTGATCCTATTGTGGGCCAACTCTGTTAATGGAAAGGAAAATTCACGTATAATTATTGTGTTTAATTCAAGTACCATTTCTCTTGGCACTTCCACCATTTCTGAGCTTGAACTTTTTGTTGATTCAGGTGAACGGACCTTCGGTGTGCTCACGAAGATTGATTTAATGGACAAGGGTACCGATGCTGTTGATGTAAGTTCAACAATCAAGTGCTAAACATTGGACCTTTTTTTATAGTTATGCTATCTTCCTTACTGTGATGTTGCTTAAGATTATTGATATTCTACTGACCACCCAATCTTGTTACTACTAGCGATCTTTGATGACAATTATGCCTCACTTTGCCCCACCTTTCCATAAGTTTCCCCTCTTGAAAACTGTACGGCCTGCGTTTTCAGTATGACTATATATGGACTAGTACCATTAATACCGTGGATTTTGAATCTTCTTATGTATGCCCCTACCTTTGAGTTAATGTTTGTTCAAAGAAACTCATTATCTAAGCTTGCACTGTTAGTGTCGTTTAAAAATATCTCTTGCTTTTAAAATAGTATTAGTAAAATGGCTAAAACGCACATGAGAGTCTAAATCAGTTTAAATCATAACAGCCTCATGTTTTCTTCAAAGAATTTTGTGGTTGCATAAATAAGTCATGAGGAAGATTTGGATGCAAGCGGAGGCGAAATCAGTTTAAATCATAACAGCCTCATGTTTTTGGTTTGTGCATAGTTCTATTGGTTTACTGTCAAATCTGGGGCTTTGTATTTTCATCCCGGCTTATTGTAGTATTACAATCTGGCAGTATAAGAGTTCTGGTTAGTTCTCATAATTCATCCAGTATATGTTTGGTTTCAAAGCAAATAAATTGAAAGGACGTATAAGAGAAGGTATAAGGTGGAATCTTGCAAGTAGTTGACCAAATATATCTCACTTTGAGGAATGCTTTTTGCTGAGAATACCACTTTTTTGCAGTAGGCGCCTGGCTCCATGGACGAGGAGGATGACCGAGACACCAAGGCCAAGCCGACAACCTTGACCGTGACTTCGACTTCTCATTCTCTGTTGTATGTAGGTTTGGTAAGAGCATGCTGGTGGCTGCTTGCCTTTGGTGCTTTTGACTTTTTTGAGTTGATGCAAATGGTTCAGGCGTTTGGTTTGCTAAGCAAAGAGGGATTGTAGAGGTGTGATGTCTTTGTAAGGATAAATTTTGTGCAAAATTAATTTCCAGTCAGAACAAGATGCTAGCCAGCCCCCCATGGTGTGATGATGTACATGGAGATGTTAATTTGTGTGTGTATAAAATGAAACAGTCTTAATTTGTGTGTGCTGCTGCATGGAGATGTGAACTGTACTGTGTATAGTATAGTACTGTGTATATCTATGAATTTCTGTCAAATTGAATGAATTCAATTAAAAACAGGGGTTATATAGGCTCTTTGCCGTCTGCTAGCAGTCGGCAAAGAGCTTTGCCGACTGCTAGCAGACGGCAAAGAGCTTTGCCGACAGCTAGCAGTCGGCAAAGAAGGCCACGTGGCAGCTACCTGCGCAACCTGGGAACACTGGGTTGCCTATTTGGGCATTTTGCCGTCAGCTGGCAGACAGCAAAGAGGCTAAGGTGTTTGCCGACTGCTGGCAGACGGCAAAGAAGCTAAGCTCTTTGCCGACTGCTGGCAGACGGCAAAGAGGCTATCTTTGCCGACTGCTAGCAGTCGGCAAAGCATGCCGTTAACCCCTAACGGCTCCCACCTCACCTCACTGACGTCTACGCTCTTTGCCGTCTGCTGGCCGCAAACGACTGACGGCAAAGAGCTTTGCCGACTGCTTCTGTGAAGCAGACGGCAAAGAAGGCCTTTACCGCCAGGAATTGAGCCGGACTGTTTGCCGACAGCTAGCAGTCGGCAAAGAGCTTTGCCGACTGCCATTCATGCCTTTGCCGTCTGCCATGGCAGTCGGCAAAGAAGCTGATTCCTGTAGTGATCCTGGCCGCCGACCTTTGGGAAGGAAAGATGATGGGCTAGCCCCCTCTTGTCTTTCTCCTCTCAAGGGAGAAGGAAATGGGTGGTGTCATAAGGCAACCACCACCCTTTCCTCCCCCCGGGCGCCAAGAAGGAAGGGGAGGGGCGCCTAGGGCAGGCGCTCTAGGGCTGGCCGCCGGCCCCCTTGGGGTGCCCTAGGCAGCCTCCTCTTCCCCCTCCACATATATATGTGTGTGTGTGTGTGTGTGTGTCAGGAGGGGAGGGGGCAACACACACCATGATCCCCAAGCCGTGTGCACCCATAGTGAACACACGCCGTGAACATTATATATGGATCTTGTTTATTGCGAGACGATTATTCATTTAAATCATAGAATAATGGTTGTACTATTTATATGAGTAACATCTTTTATGGTCATGCACCCTTAGTGAATGGTCTATTATTGTTGAATCTTGATCGTAGTGATACACATATTCACAATATTAATGCCGAAAGATGCAAAGTTGATAATGATAGTGCAACATACTTGTGTCACTGTCGTTTAGGTCATATTGGTGTAAAGCGCATGAAGAAACTCCACGCGGATGGACTTTTGGAATCACTTGATACTTGCGAACCATGCCTCATGGGTAAGATGACTAAAACTCCGTTCTCCGGAACAATGGACAGAGCTAATGACTTATTGGAAATAATAAATACCGATGTATGCGGTCCGATGAGTGTTGAATCACACGGCGGGTGTCGTTATTTTCTAACCTTCACAGATGATTTAAGTAGGTATGGATATATCTACTTGATGAAACACAAGTCTGAAACATTTGAAAAGTTCAAAGTATTTTAGAGTCAAGTGGAGAATCATCATAACAAGAAAATAAAGTTTCTACGATCTGATCGCGGAGGTGAATATTTTAGTTACGAGTTTGGCCTTCATTTAAAACAATGTGGAATTATTTCACAACTCACGCCACCTAGAACACCACAACGTAATGGTGTGTCCGAACATCGTAACTGTACTTTATTAGATATGGTGTGATCTATGATGTCTCTTACTGATTTGCCATCATTTTGGGTTATGCATTAGAGATAGCTGCATTCACGTTAAATAGGGCACCGTCCAAATCCATTGAGACGACATCATATGAACTATGGTTTGGCTATAAACCTAAGCTATCGTTCCTTAAAGTTTGCGGATGCGACGCTTATGTCAAAAGGCTTCAACCTGATAAGCTCGAACCCAAAGCAGAGAAGTGCATCTTCATAGGATACCCTAAATAAACTATTAAATATACCTTCTACCATAGATCCGAAGGCAAGATCTTTGTTGCTAAGAATGGGTCATTTCTAGAGAAGGAGTTTCTCTGAAAAGAAGTGAGTGGTAGGAAAGTAGAAGTTGATGAGGTAGTTGTACCTCCTCTCAAATTGGAAAGTAGCACATCAGAGAAAACCATTCACTTGATGCTTACGCCAACTAGAGAAGAAGCTAATGATGATGATCATGAAACTTCGGATCAAGTTACTACTGAACCTCAAAGGTCGACCAGAACACGTACCACACGAGAGTGGTACGGTAATCCTGTCCTGGAAGTCATGTTGTTAGACAACGACGGACCTTCAAACTATGAAGATGCTACGACGATCCCATATTCCGAAAATGGCTTGAGGCCACAAAATCTGAGATAGGATCCATGTATGAGAACAAAGTATGGACTCTGGTGGACTTGCCCGATGATCGGCAAGCCATTGAGAATAAATGGATCTTCAAGACGAAGACGAACGCTGATGGTAATATCATTGTCTACAAAGCTTGACTTGTTGCGAAAGGTTTTCGACAAGTTAAAGGGGTTGACTACGATAAGATTTTCTCACCCGTAGCTATGCGTAAGTTTGTGTGAATCATGTTAGCAATTGCCGCATTTTATGATTATGAAATCTGGCAAATGGGCATCAAAATTGCATTCCTTAATGGGTTTCTTAAAGAAGAGTTGTATATGATGCAACCGGAAGGTTTTGTCGATCCTAAAGGTGCTAACAAAGGGTGCAAACTCCAGCAATCCATCTATGGACTGGTGCAAGCATCTCGGAGTTGGAATATACACTTTGATGAGGTGATCAAAGCATATGGATTGTTACAGACTTACGGTGAAGCATGTATTTACAAGAATGTGAGTGGGAGCTCTGTAGCATTTCTAATATTATATGTGGATGACATAATTTTGATTGGAAATGATTTATAATTTTTGCATAGTGATGACCCACAAGTATAGGGGATCAATGTAGCTCTTTTCTATAAGTAAGAGTGTCGAACCCAACGAGGAGCAGAAGGAACTGACAAGTGTTTCTCAGTAAGGTAGTGTCTGCAAGTGCTGAAATAGTAAGTAATAGAGTAGTTTGGTAGCAAGATAATTTTGTAACGAGCAAGTAACGATAATAGTAGCAAGTATGCAGCAATATAGCCCAATCCTTTTGAGGCAAAGGACAGCCGAAGACGGTCTCATATAATAAGCAAAGCGTTCTTGAGGGTCCATGGGATTTCATCTAGTCACTTTCATCATGTTGGTTTAATTCGTGTTCGCTACTTTGATAATTTGATATGTAGGTGGATCGGTGCTTAGTGAAGAAAATATGCCCTAGAGGCAATAATAAAGTTGTTATTTATATTTCCTTATATATCATGATAAATGTCTTTTATGCATGCTAGGATTGTATTAACCAGAAACTTGATACATGTGTGAATACATAGACGAAACAGAGTGTCCCTAGTATGCCTTTACTAGACTAGCTCGTTAATCAAAGATGGTTATGTTTCCTAACCATAGACATGAGTTGTGATTTTATCAACGGGATCACATCATTAGGAGAATGATGTGATGGACAAGACCCATCCGTTAGCTTAGCAACTCGATCATTTAGTTTTACTGCTGTTGCTTTCTTCATGACTTATACATGTTCCTATGACTATGAGATTATGCAACTCCCGAATACCGGAGAAACACCTTGTGTGCTATCAAACGTCACAATGTAACTGGGTGATTATAAAGATGCTCTACAGGTGTCTCCGAAGGTGTTTGTGGTGTTGGCATAGATCGAGAGTAGGATTTGTCACTTCGAGTATCAGAGAGGTATCTCTGGGCCCTCTCGGTAATACACATCATAATAAGCCTTGCAAGCAAAAGACTAATGAGTTAGTCACGAGATGATGTATTACAGAACGAGTAAAGATACTTGCCGGTGACGAGATTGAACTAGGTATGATGATACCGACGATCGAATCTCGGACAAGTAACATACCGATGACAAAGGGAACAACGTATGTTGTTATGCAGTTTGACCGATAAAGATATTCGTAGAATATGTAGGAACCAATATGAGCATCTAGGTTCTGTTATTGGTTATTGACCGGAGATGTGTCTCGGTCATGTCTACATAGTTCTCGAACCCGTAGGGTCCGCACGCTTAACGTTCAATGACGATTAGTATTATAAATTATGTGATTTGATGACTGAAGTTTGTTCGGAGTCCCAGATGAGATCGGGGACATGATGAGGAGTCTTGAAATGGTCCAGAGGTAAATATTCATATATTGGAAGGCTATATTCGGACATCAAAAAGGTTCCGAGTGATTCGGGTATTTTTCGAAGTACCGGAGAGTTGCAGGAATTCGTATTGGGCCTTAATGGGCCATACGGGAAAGGAGAGAAGGGCCTCAAGGGTGGCCGCGCCCCTTCCCCATGGACTGGTCCGAATTGGACTAGGGAAAGGGGGCGCCCCTTCCTTCCTTCTCCTTCTCCCTTCCCCTTTTCCTATTCCATGTGGGAGTTAGAATCCTACTAGGACTAGGGAGTCCTAGTAGGACTCCACACTTTGGGCGCGGCCTATGAGGGCCGGCTTCCTCCCCCCTCCATCCTTTATATACGTGGCTAGAGGGCACCCCATAGACACATAAGTTAACATCAGTTTTAGTCGTGTGCGGTGCCCCCTCCAAAGATACACACCTCAGTCATATCGTTGCAGTGCTTAGGCGAAGCCCTGCGCCGGTAGATTCATCATCACCGTCACCATGCCGTCGTGTTGACGAAACTCTTCCGTGACCCTCAACTGGATCAAGAGCTCGTGGGACATCATCGAGCTGAATGTGTGCTGAACGCGGAGGTTCCATACGTTCGGTGCTTGGATCGGTTGGATCGCGAAGACGTTCGACTACATCAACCGCGTCACTAGACGCTTCCGCTTTCGGTCTACAAGGGTACGTAGACACACTCTCCCCTCTCGTTGCTATGCTTCTCCTAGATAGATCTTGCGTGATCATAGGATTTTTTTTGAAATACTACGTTACCCAACACTTAGGTGATGTTCTTACTTGAACAAACCTCCTACTTACGATTAACCCTCCCGCAAGCATCCGCAACTACGAGAAAAGTATTAAGAATAAATTATAACCATAACATTAAACTTTTGGATCCAATCGGTCCCTTATGGAATAGTGCATAAACTGGGTTTAAGTTTTTGTCACTCTTGCAACCCACCATCTAATTACTACTCAACAATGCATTCCCTTAGGCCCAAATATGGTGAAGTGTCATGTAGTCGACGTTCACATGACACCACTAAGGGAATCACAACATACATACTATCAAAATGTCAAACACATATCAAATTCACATGATTACTTGCAACATGATTTCTCCCGTGACCTCAAGAACAAAGGTAACTACTCACAAGTGATGAACATGCTCAAGATCACAGAGGTAATACATAGCATAATGGATCTGAACATATAATATTCCACCAAATAAACCACATAGTAATCAACTACAAGATGTAATCAACACTACTAGTCACCCACAAGCTACAATCTATAGTTCCGGTAACAAGATTGATCACAAGAGATGAACTAGGGTTTGAGATGAGATGGTGCTGGTGAAGATGTTGATTAAGATAGCCCTCCCCAATATGGAAGATTTGTTGGTGATAATGATGATGATGATTTCCCCCTCTGGGAGGGAAGTTCCCCTGGTGGAATCGCTCCGCTGGAGGGCAAAAGTGCTCCTACCCAAGTTCAACCTCGAGACGGCGGTGTTCCATCCCGAAAGTCTTCTCCTTCATTTTTCTAGGTCAAAATGACTTATATAACAGAAGAGGGGCACCAGAGGTGGGCTGGGGTGAGCACAACCCACCAGGGCGCGCCCAGGTGGGTTGTGCCCACCTGGTGGGGCCCCTATGGTGGTTATCAGCTCCAGTATTTCTTAAATAATCCATAAAAAATCTCCATGAAGTTTCAGCTTGTTTGGAGTTGTGCAACACAGGTGGCCTGACGTAGCTTTTTCAGGTCCAGATTTCCAGCTGCCGAAATTCTCCCTCTTGGTGTATACCTTGCAAATTATGAGAGAAAATGCATTAGAATTACTCCATAAAGCATTATTATGCATAATAACAATGTAAATAACAGCAAGAAAACATGATGCAAAATGGACGTATCAACTCCCCCAAGCTTAGACCTCGCTTGTCCTCAAGCGAAAACCAAAAACAAAAAACATGTCCACATGCTTTGAGAGAGAGGTGTCGATAAAAACAAAATAAGAACATAAAAGCATCATGTTGATTATTATAACAGCAACAAAATTGAACATAAGACTTTTATCATAGTACTTGTATCATAAACTTCTCATGTATAAGTGACAGTTCATCACACAACTGAAGTATAAAGCATAAACTCTATTAGAAACTAACAAACTATGTTTTCAGTCAACTTTTGCAACTACAATTCATCATCTTTTCAGGAAGGTCACGTATCGGAGCCTTTAGGCAAGTCCACTTACTCAACCATCATATAGTCTTCTATGATTGCTAACACTCACCACATACACATGAGCAAAATGTTTCAACCGGACACATAGAAAGATAGGGGCTTATAGTTTTGCCTCCTAACATACTCACCTCAAGGGTGATGTCAACAATAATTACTCATGTCACCCATATTCAACTGGACATATGTGCCTAGATCTTTCCTCGCCACATGATGCTTGCCAAAGGATAAAAATAAAAGAGGAACAAGGGAAAAACTTTGACTCTTTGCATAAAAGTAAAAGATAGGCCCTTCGCAGAGGGAACCAGAGGTTGCCATGCGCTTATTTGTTTGTATGCTCAATCCCTTAGTGCAAAAGAACATCACGTTACATTGACCCTTGTGATAGCAACCTTTATTATGTAGTCTGTCGCTTTTATTCTTCACCATCACAAGTTCGTGCAACACTCAATTTTCTCTTACACTAAATGATCTCACATTTTTCGAAGCAATTTTTATTGCCTTATTGCACCGATGACAACTTACTTGAAGGATCTTACTCAATACATAGGTAGGTATGGTGGACTCTCGAAAAAGGTTTGGGTTTAAGGGTTTTTGGGTGCTCAAGTAGTATCTCTACTTAGTGCCAAATTTTTGGCTAGAAAAGATATTGGGCAAGCACCGCATGATAAAGGATCTATGACAATATTACTTCTATGTGAATATGAACAAATATAAATCATTAAGTTGTCTTCCTTGTCCAACATCAACAATTTTAGCATATGATGGGGGCTCACAATCGCAAAAGATATCTAGGATAGTACATTTATATGTGAATCTTCTCATCCCTTATTAATTATTTCATGAGTTGCATCATTGACCAATGCTATGTTTGTCAATCTCTAATAAAATTTTCTACTTATACTTTTCCTTATGTGGTGCAATCACCTACCATAAGATTACCATACGTTCATCTTAATTTATTTCCTTTATTTCATTCATTCAACTATGACTTTTCCTTTTTTTATTGCAGCAAGGAAGAAAGTAAAAACTCAAAACTAAACTTTATTATATATCTCGCACACGATTACATAGATAGATCACTAAGCAAACTCAAAGGGAAAGGATCGAACTAACTTTCATTTATTCTAAAGCAAAAGATCAAACTAGGATAAGTAAATGCAAAAGGATAGTAGGGATGATACGATATCGGGGCACCTCCCCCAAGCTTGGCGAAAGCCAAGGGGAGTGCCCATACCCGATACTCAGTTTTCTTTGGTGATGAAGAAGATGGTGGTGGGGATGAAATTGTAGCTCTTCCAACTTGCAGCGTAGGCTAAAGTTTTCGTCCCTTAGGTCTTCGTTTTCCAGCTCAAGCTTCAATATTTTCTTGCCCAATGCTTCCTTGGTCTCCCATTGGAATCGAGGAGGAAGATGCTCATCTTCTTCCTCATCCGTAGACCAAGCATGTGCATGCTTAAAAACATAGATATCAAAAGACTCATGGGAAGAAGGGCTCTCATCTCCTAAGCCTTGAGATGACATGACTTTAGATCTGACAGGAAAACAGCAAGAAAAGAAAACAGAAGATTTCTCCGCGATACGGTGGTTAACAGGTTCGGGGAGTATATAAAGAATTTTTTATCTTGGGAAACAAGCAAGCTATAGAAAAACAATGTCCGACAGGTACCCGAGGTGGGCACCAGGGTTCGCTTCCCGATAGTTTCTTATTTTCCTATTTCTGTAAATATTCCAAAATTGATAAAAAAAATATTTTTTTGCAGATTTTCGTAGTCCGTTTACTTACCTTATCGCGTACCTTCACATTTTGACGATTCTGGAGCGTTCCGGGAGGACTCTTTTATGTGTTCCTCTGGTGTCAAAGTTTGGATAATATTGCTTTCAACATTAATGGGCGTACCTGATATATAATGCTTTATTCGTTGCCCTTTAAAACCTTTGGAATTATTTATCTTGATGGCTCCAGACCGATAGACCTCCTTGATAACATATGGGCCTTCCCATTTAGAGAGGACTTTGCTTGCAAAAAAAACCTGATACGAGAGTTGTACAAAAGAACATATTCTCTGGCTTTGAACTCACGCTTTTGGATTCTTTTATCATGCCATCTTTTTACTTTTTCTTTAAATAACTTGACATTTTCATAAGCTTGGGTTCTCCATTCATCTAATGAGCTAATATCAAATAACCTCTTTTCACCAGCAAGTTTCAAATCATAATTGAGTTCCTTGATTGCCCAAAAAGCTTTATGTTCTAACTCAAGAGGCAAATGACAAGCTTTACCATAAACCATTTTATAAGGAGACATACCCATAGGATTTTTATAACTTGTTCTATAAGCCCTAAGTGCATCATCTAATTTCTTAGACCAATTCTTCCTGGACCTATTAATAGTCTTTTGCAAAATTAATTTTATTTCTCTATTACTAAGCTCAACTTGACCACTAGACTGAGGATGATAAGTTATGTAATTCTATGGTTAACATCATATTTAGCAAGCATTTTATGAAAAGCGCCATGAATAAAGTGTGAACCACCATCAGCCATTAAATATCTGGGAACCCCAAACCTTGGGAAAATAACTTCCTTAAGCATTTTAATAGAGGTGTTGTGATCAGCACTACTGGTTGGAATAGCTTCTACCCATTTAGTAACATAATCAACAACAACCAAAATATGTGTATACCTATTAGAGGAAGGAAAATGTCCCATGTAATCAAATCCCCAAACATCAAATGGTTCAGCAGCAAGTGAATAATTCATAGGCATTTCTTGACGCTTACCAATATTACCTATCCTCGGACATTCATCACATGATGAGACGAACTTACGAGCACCTTTGAAGAGAGTAGGCCAATAGAATCCAGACTGCAATACCTTATGAGCAGTTCTATCTCCAGCATGATGTCCTCCATATGCTTCGGAGTGACAATTCCGAAGGATTTTTCCCTGTTCATGCTCAGGTACACAACGTCTAATAATACCATCTACTACTTCTTTATAAAGATGTGGGTCATCCCAAAAGTAATGTCTTAAATCATAAAGAACTTTTTCTTTTGTTGATAACTGAAACTAGGTGGTAAATATTTAGCAACAATGTAATTAGCATAGTTAGCATACCAAGGAGTACTATTAGTAACATTTATTGCAGCGAATTGCTCGCCAGGAAAACTATCATCAATAGGTAGTGGGTCATCAAGCACATTTTCAAGTCTAGATACGTTATCAGCTACATGATTCTCAGCTCCTTTTCTATCAATGATATGCAATTCAAATTCTTGTAGCAAGAGAACCCGCCGAATAAGTCTAGGTTTAACATCTTTCTTTTCCATAAGATATTTAATAGCAGCATGGTCAGTGTGAACAGTTACTTTTGAATCAACAATGTATGATCTAAACTTTTCACAAGCAAATACAACTGCTAAGAATTCTTTTTCAGTGGTAGCATAATTCTTTTGAGCACTTTCTAGAGTTTTACTAGCATAATGAATGACATTCAGTTTCTTATCAACTCTTTGTCCTAGAATAACACTAACAACATAATCACTAGCATCACATATAATTTTGAAAAGTAAGTTCCAATCAGGTGGTAGAACTATAGGTGTAGAAATTAGAGCTTTCTTAAGTGTTTCAAAGGCCTCAAAGCAATCATCATCAAAAATAAAAAGGAACATCCTTTTGTAAAAGGTTAGTGAGAGGTCTAGAAATTTTAGAAAAGTCTTTGATAAATCTCCTATAGAAGCCAGCATGTCCTAAGAAACTACAAATACCTTTGATATCCTTGGGACATGGCATTTTATCAATTGCATCAACCTTAGCTTTGTCCACTTCAATACCCTTTTCGGAAATCTTATGACCCAAAAGAATACCTTCATTAACCATAAAGTGGCATTTTTCCTAGTTCAAGACAAGACTCGTTTGTTCACATCTCTGCAAAACTCGATCAAGATTGCTTAAACAATCATCAAATGACTTCCCATAGACAGAGAAATCATCCATGAAAATCTCTACGATCTTTTCACAAAAGTCAGAGAATATAGCAGTCATACATCTTTGAAAGGTAGCAGGTGCATTGCATAAACCAAAAGGCATACATCTATAAGCATAAGTTCCAAAGGGACAAGTAAAAGTAGTCTTTTCTTGATTAGGTTGAGAAACAGGTATTTGTGAAAAGCCAGAGTATCCATCAAGAAAGCAACAGTGTGTGTGTTCCGATAATATTTCTAGCATTTGATCAATAAAAGGTAGAGGGTAATGATCTTTTCTAGTGGCATTATTTAATTTTCTAAAATCAATAACCATTCTGTAGCCTGTAACAATTCTTTGTGGAATAAGTTCATTCTTATCATTAGGAACAATAGTAATGCCTCCCTTCTTAGGAACACAGTGAACGGGACTTACCCATCTACTATCAGCTATATGATAGATTATACCTACTTCCAGTAGTTTTAATATTTCTGTTCTTACCACTTCTTTCATCTTCGGGTTTAACAGACGTTGATGATCGACAACGGGTTTAGCATCAGGTTCCATGTTAATCTTATGCTGACATAGAGTGGGACTAATGCCCTTTAAATCAAGAAGAGTATATCCAATAGCAGCTCGATGCTTCCTCAGAACTTTCAATAATCTTTCTTCTTCATGGTCTGAAAGATTAGCACTAATAATAACAGATATATCTTATTTTCATCTATATAAGCATATTTCAAAGTGTCAGGCAATTGTTTTAATTCAAACACAGGATCACCTTTAGGTGGAGGAGGACCTCCTAAAGTTTCAATAGGTAGATTGTGTTTAATCAGAGGACATTGTTGAAAGAAAATATCATCTATTTTAGTTCTTTCATGCATATGTAAATCATTATCATGGTCTAGAAAATATTGTTCTAGAGGAGCAATAGGAGGTATAACAATAGAAGCAAGACCAATAATTTCATCTTTACTAGGCAATTATTTTTCATGAAGTTTTCTATTAAACTTGGAGAAATTAAATTCATGAGATTCAGTACCAAAACTAACACTGACAATTTGCTTCTGACAATCTATTTGAGCATTAACGATGTTCAAGAAAGTTCTACCAAAGATAATGGGACAAAAGTCATCTTGTGGGGAACCAAGAACAAGTAAATCAGTCGGGTATTTTATTTTCTCGCACACGACTTCAACATCTCTAACAATCCCAATTGGTGATATAGTATCTCTATTAGCAAGTTTAATAGTGACATCAATGTCTTCTATTTCTGCAGGTGCTATGTCATTCATAATTTCTTGGTATAAAGAGTAAGGGATAGCACTCACACTAGCACCTATGTCACATAAACCATGGTAACAATGATATCCTATTTTAACCGAGATAATAGGCATGTCAACAACGGGTCTATGTTTATCCTTTTTATCAGGTTTGGCAATTCTAGCAGCTTCTTCATTAAAGCAAATAACATACCCATCTACATTTTCTTCCAAGAGATCCTTGACTATAGAAATATTAGGCTCTACTTTAATTTTTTCATCAGGTTTAGGTGTTCTAACATAACGTTTATTAAACACAGTTGAAACTTTAGCATGTTCCTATATCCTAACAGGGAAAGGTGGTTCTTTAATGTAAGCGGTAGGAACAACTGGGTCAACATTATAAAGTATGGTTTCTTCTTTAACTAGTACAAGTTCTTTAGTTTCTTCTTTAATAGGTGGGTGATATTTGAACCACTTCTCTTTGGGGAGATCAACATGAGCATCAACAGATTCACAAAAGGAAGCTACTATCTCAGAGTCAAGTCCATATTTAGTGCTAAACTTTGAAAAAGCAAATGTATTCATAAAGGATTTAACACAATCATACTTAAGCTTAATAGCTGACTCTTTACCTTCGTCGAGTTCCCAATCTTTAGAGTTGCGTTTAACTCTTTCTAAAAGATCCCACTAGAATTCAATAGTTTTCTTCATAAAGGAACCAACACAAGAAGTATCAAGCATGGATTGATCATTACGAGAAAGCCGAGCATAATTTTTTTGAATAATAATTCCTCTTGTGAGCTCATGATTGGGGCATGAATGTAACATTGACTTAAGCCTCCCCCAAGCTTGAGCGATACTTTCTCCTTCACGAGGCTAGAAATTATATATATAATTCTGATCACGATGAATTAGATGCATAGGATATTTGTTTTGTGAAACTCCATTTTCAATTGGTTCCAGTTCCAAGATCCAATATCACCGCATAGCCTATACCATGCTAATGCTTTCTCTTCAAAGATAAAGGAAAAACCTTCTTCATAACTTTATCCCTGGGTAGACCTGCAAGGTTAAACAATCCACAAATTTGTTCCACATATATCAAGTGCATATCAGGATGTTCGGTTCCATCTCCTGCATAAGGATTAGCTAGCAGTTGTTCTATCATACCTGAAGGAATTTCATATTCGATATTTTTAGTAGGTGCAGTGGGTTGAGGGGTAGCTAATTGTGGTTCCAGTCGAGGTGAAGATACCCCGAACAAACCCCTCAAAGGATTGTTCTCCATAGTAACAAGTGACAGTAAATTTCAGCACACTATATGAATGTTTCCTTACCAATTTCCACTTACTAGAAGCGCTTCAGCCCCCAACAACGGCGTCAGAAAATTTCCTTGATGACCCACAAGTATAGGGGATCAATGTAGCTCTTTTCTATAAGTAAGATTGTCGAACCCAACGAGGAGCAGAAGGAACTGACAAGTGTTTCTCAGTAAGGTAGTGTCAGCAAGTGCTGAAATTGTAAGTAACAGAGTAGTTTGGTAGCAAGATAATTTTGTAACGAGCAAGTAATGATAATAGTAGCAAGGATGCAGAAAGATAGCCCAATCCTTTTGAGGCAAAGGACATGCCAAGACGGTGTCTTATAATAAGCAAAGCGTTCTTGAGGGTCCACGGGATTTCTTCTAGTCACTTTCATCATGTTGGTTTAATTTGTTTACGCTACTTTGATAATTTGATATGTGGGTTGATCGGTTCTTAGGTGCTATTCTTACTTGAACAAACCTCCTACTTATGATTAACCCTCCCGCAAGCATCCACAACTACGAGAAAAGTACTAAGGATAAATTCTAACCATAACATTAAACTTTTGGATCCAATCGGTCCCTTACGGAATAGTGCATAAACTAGGGTTTAACTTTCTCTCACTCTCGTAACCCACCATCTAATTACTACTCCACAATGCATTCCCTTAGGCCCAAATATGGTGAAGTGTCATGTAGTCGATGTTCACATGACACCACTAAGGGAATCACAACATACATACTATCACAATATCGAACACACACTACAGGAAACAGGTAATTTGCCATCTGCCAGGGCGGACGACAAAGGCATGAACGGCGGACGGCAAAGGTCTTTGCCGTCTGCCGCGGACGGCAAAAGGCTCCGGCAAAGAAAGGACCGGCAAACAGGTACTGTGCCGTCTGCTTAGGACGGCTGACGGCAAAGGGTCCTTTGACATCAGCAGCGGATGGCAAAGGAAGCAGACGGCAGTAAATGCGCTGTTACTCCGTTAGGTGGTTAACGACAGGCCTTTGCCGTTTGCCGCCGACGGCAAAGCCTTTGCCGTCAGCCACTGTAGGCAAACTGACCAAATTGGTCAGCCTCCCAGGAGGCACAGTTGCCTGCCACATGGCCTCTTTGCCGTCCGCTGCTGATGGCAAAGGACCCTTTGCCGTCGGTGGCCGACGACAAAGAGCCTGCATATTAGCTCTTTTTTTGTTTTTTTTGAATCCAACAATTTTCACAGCAAATATATATGACATATATAGATATATTTCACATGGCTATTTAACAGCAATCATATCACATATCCAGCACATAAGTTTCATCCATTCATACATAAGCAAGTTCCATCCATACACATTGTTCCATCCATATACATAATTACAATGCAAAGTTTCATCAAGATAGCAAGTTCCATCATAGCAAGCTAGATACAATGCAAAGTTTCATCAAAGAAAAAGCAAGCACTCCATCATAGCAAGCTAGCTTCCATGAAGTGAATGATATCTGCAAAATGGCAAATAAGAAAGTTAGAAATAGGTGACTAGAACAAGTAGAAGACTAGAACAAGAAGTATATGTCATTTATGAGCTAACTTAGGTGAAATGGATCATATATGAGCTAACTAAGTTGAAATGGGTCGTTTATGAGCTAACTAAGGTGAAATGGATCGTTTTTGAGCTAACTAAGGTGAAATGGATCGTTTTAGAGCTAACTTAGGTGGAATGGATCATTTATGAGCTAATTTAGTTGAAATGGGTCGTTTATGAGCTCACTAAGGTGAAATGGATCATTTTTGAGCTAACTAAGGTGAAATGGATCGTTTTTGAGCTAACTTAGGTCTAGGGATGGCAATGGGTAGGGTATGGGCGGGTACAACACTTTTCTACCCAAACCCATACCCAAATCTTTTCTCCATACCCACCCACTTCACTACCCATGGGCGCAAATTGGTACCCATGCCCATACCCATCGGGTATCCTATACCCAACGGGTATCCGGTGGGTACAATATATATCATTGACATGACAAAGGTAAGATGAGAAGAAGGTTTAAATTCAGGTACCCGTCCGGTGGGTACAATATATAGCCTTAGTTGCAGATGAATCGACGAGGATTCAGTAACCCGGCTCTTGATTGCTTCATCTTCAAAGGTCAAGGAAAAGCAGAGAAGATAACTACTGTAGGTATACGAGGGGTATGGGGCGATGGACAGCTATGGGCCTGTGGTCCGTGGGCTAGTTAAGAACTCAATATAATTATTTATTCACATATTATAGGGTTTTATTTATTTATTTATTTTCTGGGTATCCATTGGGTTACCCATGGGTATAATTTCATACCCATACCCTACCCATGTATTTTGCGGGTATGGATACCCATACCCATGGGATGAAGTGGTAGAAAGTCTCACCCATGCCCACTATTTTCGGGTAGGGTACCCGCGGGTACCCATACCCATGGGCAAAACTGCCATCCCTACTTAGGTAAAATGGATCATTTAAGAGCTAATTTAGGTGAAATGGATCGTTTTTAGCTAAGTTAGGTGAAATGGATCGTTTAGGAGCTACTCTAGATACATTGGGTCATTTTAGAGCTAACTTGGATAAACTGGATCATTTATAAGCTAACTAAGGTAAAATGGGTCATTTTAGAGCTAACTTAGGTAAAATGGATTGTTTATGAGCTAACTAAGCTAATTATGCAATTTTTGACATAAGTAAGCTAAGTACATATCATTTTAGAGCTAACTTAGGTAAAATGGATGGTTTATGATGTCAGTAAGCTTATTAAGTCATTTTGGAGGAAAAGAAGCTAAATCTAGGTCATTATGGTAAGCATATTGGAGGAAATAAAGCTAAGTCTAGGTATTTATGCATTTGTTAAGCAAAACACTAGAGAAACTTACTGTGATCAGGGAGGTGTAGGAGCGGGCGGGCTCGTGCCGGTAGCTGGAGAAGGATCGTGCGATGCGTTTCTGGAGTTAAGCTGCACCAAAGATCATTTCCAATGTCTCGTTAGCATTATGACACTCAAATGTTAAGACTAGCAAGTAATGTCCATTCAAATTAAACTCACCGTGCTCCCAGGAGCAATCAATGGCATCGGCGGAGTGGTCTGACCGGACTTCTCGCACACAAACTGCACATTTGGTTTTGACAACAGAGTCATACTAGTTAGTAATGAGACTCAAATGTTAAGACTAGCAAGTAATCTGCAGAAGAAACTTACCACAAGGATCTCGTACATGGCCCTTGCCTGCATGTCATTCCGTGCCCTCTCCTCCTCCAACATCTTTGTCGTCTTCTCCTCCAACTCCCGCTGCCTCTCCGCCGCCTCCGCCAGAAGTTTCTCCGTTCTATCTCTCTCACTCTGTATAGCAACCTGCAACACCACTCACTTGACCATTTGTAATCATTGATGTAAGCGCACACAATGTAATGGAGAAAGATAGCTGAGTACGTGTAACTAACCTTGATGGCGAGTTGGACTGGCCGTTCACAATGCCTTATCTCAGGAGTGGAGCTCGACTGGCGCGCCTTGATCTCCGGGAGAGTGCTAGGACAACTGATAAGTCCATCTCCCATGGCTATGGAGCAATGGGACCTCCCGCCACCAGATATCATCAGCAGCTCTGTATTAATGGGACCCTTGCTCGTGTTAAAGTCCTCCCCTTTCCTCGCCTTCCCCTGATCTCTATATTGCACGAGCTTGTCGTGGGCGGAGATGTTGGTGAAGTTCAGTGGATCATCGAGGTCAGACGCAGAGAATGCCTTGACTTTCTTGTAAGAGGCAGTGTGGGCCATGGCATACAGGTCGTACACCTCTGGCACCTTATCCGCCTTATTTTAGCGTGCCTGAAAGAGAGAAACAAAGTAAATTAGTAATTAAAGGGCTAAAGCTAGCATGATGAATGAATTGCATGAATTGCATGAATCATGAAGCAAACCACATACCCAGTTCCGCCCATACTGAAATAAGTTGGAGCTGCCTTGATGGTGTGGCACACCTTCCATTTGGGCACGTTTGTCCTTGGCCTCGTAGTGGGTGGCCCGCCATTCTTTTGAGCACCACACATTGACCAACACCTCCCAACAATCCATCCGATCCGCACACCATCTCGGAGGGGCCTAAGTTAGCAAATAGAAACTTGAGCGCTACGACTATGAATTACTAAATGAAGGAAGTAAGTACAAGGCCTTAAGAATTACCTTCATGTACTGCTCCTTACTCAAGAACTTATCTCGACACGCCTGCTTGGGCTTCTTGATACCACGCCCGGCGTAGTAGTCTCGAACAGCCTGCACCCGAGCCTCGTGCCGTAAGTTCTGTAGTAGGCGCTTGCAGACGTTATCGATAACATGGGCCGCTAACTCCTCGTATCCCTCCTCACACCTGTAGAATGTCTGCAATCAAATGAGACAATATTGATTAGTAAAATTAATAACTAGCTAGTTGAAGATTTTTAATTGTGCAAAGGAGAAATTACCCAGAACTTTCTGATCACCACGTCTGCCCTCGTCTTGCACAAGACACCGTCGATAATCTCACCCGGCGGGGCCGGGGCAGCCAAGTAGTGCTCCCAAGTCAATCCAAGCTCCGAAAGCCGACCCTCACCAGGAAACGTGACAAACCCCGGGAAGTTTTGCCGACAAAGAACTCCAAGGACGGAGTTGGGCCGGCGGACACTTTCATGGTGGTCCCATTCCCTGCAGCATGACAAGGCCAACGCATTAGTTATTTCAAGATACGTGAATGCAGAAGGTACAAAAAGATTAAATGCACTTACCTCTCCCCATCAGGGTAAATCAACCACCTCTGCTCGCGGGTCGCCAGCACGGACGGGAGCCGTGTACAACCACGCTGGTAGACGTTGCCCCCTCCTCCTCATCAGTCGGCTCCCCGTCATCATCAGCATGGCCACTCGGCTCCTCAGGTTGATCCGGCCAGGTACCCCATCCGGACGTGTGCTCCTCCGGGGTCTCGTGGACCGAACTCTCGTGGGCCGAAAGCCCGTCGACCCGAGGCTCGTGGGCCGAAGACCCGTGGACCGCAGTCCGTGTAGCCTCCTCCTCGGACGAGTCCACCCTAGCAATCACGTGCTCGGGTGAAACAGCTGGGGGTGGTGGCGAGGAAGGCGCCGCAGGAGTCACCCTACCTCCTCTCCCGCGACCACGTGCTCCACCTCCCCTCTTCTTATTACCTCGTCCCCTGCTGGGCACCGCGGTCGACGAAGAAGGGTCTGGCGGTGTCGCCATACTGTCCAACAACGCTCGGCAGAGAGGTACGTGTGGAATGGAAGACCTCACACCACGCGCCGACGAAGAAGGGGCCTCGACGCACTCCCGACCAGCGTCCACCATCTTTCAACACCTGCCAAGACAAAGAATAAACGAAATTAGTACAACATAAAAAAATACCGACATGAATAATAATATGTATATCACTTAAGTGTACCATCATAAAGTACAACATAAAAATATATGACCTAACTAATAATTCACAAATATATGACCAACATCATTAGACTTGTTATGCATGCTTTTTTTCTTTCCATCAAAGTATTTGACCATTTGATAGGTTGTCAATCTATTCGTAGGAGAAAGTGACATGTTGTCATTTTTTAGGTTTTTAGGTTCTTGGGAGCAACCATGGCACCATGAAATGTCTTGCATAAGATTAATCATGAAGATATAAATTGATTTTTTTATTTCAACAAATACTAAAGCTTTCAGGTACAATATGAGATTAGTGCATCATTCAGAGGATTGGTTATTAACTGATTTAGTACCTGTACTCTTACAACTCATGGTCGATATATTCCCAAAATCTGTATGAAATATCATATATTTAGAATAATACAACCTATGTAAATAAATGTAAGATGCAAGTCTCTAAAACGTCTTTCATTTATTTAAAGAGGAATTACCTGTTAAAAGTAATGATCCTATTTACATTTGGCACCGTGTCATTAGAATTCTCAAGATGACTATACATAGCAATCCGGCCCCACAAACAACAAAAGAGAGAAGGCCAATCGGGCCTCGTCGTGTCCCACCTCTACTCGACTTCTCCATGCTCAAGCAGCCGTTGGATTGCTGGTTCACGAATGGCTAAGATTGATTCATCAAGTACAACATAATTCTTCTTCTTCTTCTTCTTTCTTCTTCTTCTTCTTTCTTCTTCTCCTTTTTCCTCTTTTATATTGTTCTGTTATTCAACTTTCTTCTTATTCTTTTTCCTTTTTTTCCTTTTTCCTCTTCTTCTACTTCTTCTTTTTTTTCAACTTTCTTCTTCTTCTAATTATCTAAACCTAAATCTAGCACTAACCTAAATCTAGCACTAACCTAAACCTATCAATAACCTAATTAAACCTAAACATCAAAGAAAAACAGTTGAAAAAGACAAAAAATGCTCACCTCCTGGCTCCCGGGGCAGGGGGTGGTGGTGGACGACC
>LR738710.1:563002314-563050200 GCA_902687465.1 Secale cereale | reverse complement strand
GGGTAGCGGCGGCGACGGCGCTGGCTGGTGGTGGCGACGGTGGGGCGACGGGGAGGTGGGGCAAGGGGACGGCGGTTGGTGGCGGAGGCGGCGGCGGGTGGCGGTGGTCGTCGGGGAGGAGGGGGAAAGAAAAGAGGTGGGCGCGCGGGGTGGGGCTCGGCCGTTTAGTATCCAAATTGTTTGCCGTCCGCCCCCTTTGTCGTCCGCTGTTGTATTCTTTGTCGTCTGCTAGCGGACCACAAAGAGGGGCCCCGTTAGGTTTTCCCTCAACAGCCCATCAGTGTGGGCCACCTCCCTCTTTGCCGTCTGCCAGCTGATGGCAAAGAATATTTGCCGTCTGCTAGTGGACGGCAAAGAACTGGCTGATGGCAAAGAAGGTCTCTGCCATCAGCCAGTTCTTTGCCGTCTGCTTTTGAGTAGCTGATGGCAAAGAGCATCTTTGCCGTCTGCTAGCAGACGACAAAGAGCTGGCAGATGGCAAACTAGCTGATTCCAGTAGTGACATATCAAATTCACATGATTACTTGCAACATGATTTCTCTCGTGACCTCAAGAACAAAGGTTACTACTCACAAGTGATGAACATGCTCAAGATCATAGAGGTAATATATATCATAATGAATCTGAACATATAATCTTCCACCAAATAAACCATATAGTAATCAACTACCAGATGTAATCAACTACCAGATGTAATCAACACTACTAGTCACCCACAAGCAACAATCTATAGTTCTGGTAACAAGATTGATCACAAGATATGAACTAGGATTTGAGATGAGATGGTGCTGGTGAAGATGTTGATGAAGATAGCCCCCCCCCCCCCAAGATGGGAGAGTTGTTGGTGATGATGATGACGATGATTTTCCCCTCCGGTAGGGAAGTTCCCCCGACGGAATCGCTCCGCCGTAGGGCAAAAGTGCTCCTGCCCAAGTTCTGCCTCGAGATAGCGGCGTTCCGTCCCAAAAGTCTTCTCCTTCATGTTTCTAGGTTAAAAGACTTTTATACCAGAAGAGGGGCACCGGAGGTGGGCCGGGGTGAGCATAACCCACCAGGGTGCGCCTGGGGGCCCTGGCGCGTCCAGGTGGGTTGTGGCCACCTGGTGGGCCCCCTCTAGTGGTTATCAGCTCCAGTATTTCTTAAATAATCCATAAAAATGTCCATGAAGTTTCAGCTTGTTTGGAGTCGTGCAGAATAGGTGGCCTGACGTAGCTTTTTTAGGTCCAGATTTCCAGCTGCCGGAATTCTCCCTCTTGGTGTATACCTTGAAAATTATGAGAGAAAAGGCATTATAATTACTCCAAAAAGCATTATTATGCATAATAACAATGTAAATAACAGCAAGAAAACATGATGCAAAATGGACGTATCAGATAGCATAAAAGGATGCTTGAATAAAAAAATCAATGAAAGACCTCGGTGAAGCTACTTATGTATTGGGCATGAAGATCTATAGGGATAGATCGACATGCTTAATAGGACTTTCATAAAGCACATTCCTTGATAAGATTTTGAAGAAGTTCAAAATGCATCAGTCAAAGAAAGGGTTCTTGCCTATGTTGCAAGTTGTCAAATTGAGTCAGACTCAATGTCCGACCATGACAGAAGATAGAGAGAGAATGAAAGTCATTCCCTATGCCTCAGCCACATGTTCTATAATGTATGCCATGATGTGTACCATACCTAATGTGTGCCTTGCCATAAGTTTGGCAGGGAGGTACCGAAGTAATCCAGGAGTGTATCACTGGACAACAGTCAAAATTATCCTTAGGTACCTAAAAAAGGACTAAGGAAATCTTTCTCGGTTATGGGGTGATAAAGAGTTCGTCGTAAAGGGTTAGGTCGATGCAAGCTTTGCCACTGGTCCACATGACTCTGAGTCTCAATCTGGATACGTGTTGAATGTGGGAGCAGTTAGCTAGAGTAGTTCTATGCAGAGCATTGTAGACATAGATATTTGCAAAGTACACACAAATCTGAATGTTGCACACTCGTTGTCTAAAACCTTTCTCACAAGCAAAACATGATGACACCTTAGAACTCTTTGGGTGTTAATCACATGGCGATGTGAACTAGATTATTGACTCTAGTAAACTCTTCGGGGTTAGTCACATGACGATGTGAACTATGGGTGTTAATTATGTGACAATGTGAACTAGATTATTGACTCTAATGCAAGAGGGAGTCTGATGGAAACATGCACTAGAGGCAATAATAAAGTTGTTATTATTATATTACCTTATTCATGATAAAGGTTTATTATTCATGCTATAATTGTATTGACCAGAAACTTAAATACATGTGTGAATACATAAACAAATATTGTGTCCCTAGTGAGCCTCTACTAGACTAGCTCGTTGATCAAAGATGGTTAAGGTTTCCTAACCATAGACATGAGTTGTCATTTGATAAGGATGTGATGGACAAGACCCATCCATTAGCATAGCATATGATCATTCAGTTTATTGCTACTCCTTTCTAAATGTCAAATACATGTTTCTTCGACCATGAGATCATGCAATTCCCAGACTCCGGAGGAATACCTTGTGTGTTATCAAACGTCACAACGTAACTGGGTGGTCATAAACATGCTCTATAGGTATGTCCGAAGGTGTATGTTGGGCTGGCATGGATCAAGACTGGGATTTATCACTCCATGTGACGGAGAGGTATCTCCGAGCCCTGATATGTCTGTTTTGCATCATGCTTTTATGTTGATATTTATTGCATTATGGACTGTTATTTCATATTATGGCACAATACTTATGCCTTTTCTCTCTTATTTTGCAAGATTTATATGAAGAGGGAGAATGCGGGGAGCTGGAATTCTGGACCGGAAAGGAGAAAATCTGAGAGGCCTATTCTGCACAACTCCAAATGTCCTGAAATTTTACGGAGAATTATTTTGGAATATATAAAATATACTGGGCGAAGAATATCAAGAAGGGGGCCCACCAGGAGGCCACATGCCCGGGGGCGCGCCCTACCCCTAGAGCGTGCCCCCAGGGCTTGTGGGCCCCTTGGAAAGTCTCCGTCGCCCATGTTCTACTATGTTGAGGGTTTTGACCCGAAAAAAGAGGAGAGCTTTCGGGACAAAACGCCACTGTCTTGAGGCGGAACTTGGGCACAACCAATCTAGGGCTCCGGCGGAGCTGTTCTGCCGGGGAAACTTCCCTCTAAGAGGGGGGAAATCGAAGCCATCGTCATCACCAACGATCCTATCATCGAGGGAGGGTCAATCTCCATCAACATCTTCACCAGCACCATCTCCTCTCAAACCCTAGTTGATCTCTTGTATTCAATCTTTGCCTCAAAACCTCAGATTGGTACATGTGGGTTGCTAGTAGTGTTGATTACTCCTTGTACTTGATTCTAGTTGGTTTATTTGGTGGAAGATCATATGTTCAGATCCTTGATACTATTAAACACTCATCTGATTATAAACATGAATGTAACATCCCAAAATTCTAAATTTTGGAATGTTATATTATATAGATAGTTTTGATTGCTTGTGTGATGTGATGAGTGAAATTGAGTGAAATTCGAAACTTTTGAAAGTTAAATGAGAGGGGATGAAATGACTTTCCCAAACTTTCACTTAGCATTTATGATCTCCGTGAATTCAAATTCATTTCAACACCAAACCCTAGAGTGAAGATAATATGACTTCTTCCATTTATTAAATGAAAAAGGGATTTGAAAGGATTTTGAATTTCATTCTCGAAGTATTTCAAATTCATAAACTTTATGCAACTCAATGATTTTCCCGAGAGAAGATAAAATGACTTCTTCAAATTATAGGAAATATGAGTTGGAAGTTCCTTTGAAGTATTTTTAACACTCATTTTCAAAAGTTGAGTTATTGGGTTTTATTCAAATTATTTTTCTCCAAAAATAAAATATATGGAAAATAGGGTAACATGATTCCCTACAGTAGAAAATTGGAGAGAAATAAATTTGAAATCATTTTGGTATTTTTAAAATGATTTTTAATGGATTTTATTGCAACAGTAGCGCTATTTGATTTATTAGAATTTGTGAGGATTTTATTTGAATGTAGAAAAATGTTCATCTTGTAGGAATTATTTTTCTGTAAATTTTGATATATTATATGCCTATAGTATATTATATTTTATTTGGTTTTATTTCTTGTTTACGTGTGTGTGTAAAAAAAACTTTTTCCCTGCCGAACTGGGCCGGCCCAGCTAGCCACCAGGCCAGCGCAGCCCAGCCACGTCATTCGTCCCCGACCTCCCAACTGGAGTTCGTCTCCCGCACGACTCCCGGAGTCCGTCGTGCCACCGCCTCCTCCTGCTGCCTCGCCCACGCCACCACCTCCCCTCCCCTCCTATAAAAGGGCGCCGCCCGACCCCTCTATCTCCCCAATGCAGTTGCCACCGCCACCGCTTTGCCCTGCCGCCGCCGCTGCTCAGCCGGGCCGCTGCCGCCTGCTCGCTCCAAACGCACGCCGCATAGCCTCGCCGCCGCACTGCGCCACCGCTGCTGCCCCGAGTCGCCACCCTCTGCCGCGCCGCGATCTGAGCCCCGCCGCCGACGCCCTCGTCGCCGGAGCCGCCGGACTTGCCGCCCGAACTGCCCCGGTCCGCCCGACCCGCTCCGCAAACCCCGGTCTTTTCGTCGAACCGGTATAAATAGCTGAAACCGCTCGGTTTATCTTTTAGATCATTTTTTAGTTATTTAGAGAACGTTCGTTGTTTAGGGTTAGAAAGCGAGCGTTCGCTCGTTAGTTTTTTTCTTTTTCTGTTTAGTTTTTGGCCAGGGACCCATCTGTAAATATTTATTTTACAAATTTGTCCCTAGACTTCAAACGGCCACAACTTTTTACTTGTTGGTCAAAATCCAATGAAACCAACGACCACGTCTTCGTTACGATCCCCTCTTTCCAGTAAAACAACTTAAACATGATTTTGAAATTTTTAAAATTTTAATTCAACTAGATTTTGTTTTAAACTTGTTTTGATTACAACTTGAGTATCGTAACTCCGATTTAGTTGATTCTTTTTGCAAACCGAAGCTCTTGACCTAAACTTTCTGATAAGGCCAAATTCACATAATTTTGGTACTGTTAGAAATTGTTTTCTATTTCAAGAGTCATTCGTTTGTTTTCGAAGTTTTCCGAAGTGTTTTATTCGTTCTTTCTGATCTGCTGAGTGATTGCTTGTGTGTGGTTACTATTGTTTGCTTACGATAGATTGATCGGAGTGTGACGAGTAGACCTATCACGAGTTTTGAGTGCGAAGAATCTACACCGTCAGTACAAGGCAAGTTCACACTTTGATCATACTTTCCAATACCCAGTTTTCATTACATTAGTTACATCCTCAAACTCTTGCATGCGTAGGACTGGCTACATAATATGATGCTTTCTAGGTCATGAGGTAGGAACCCAATGACTTGAGATCAACCAAGGGGGGGTATACGCTTTGTTACTTATTGCTTAGCCATGCTTGTAGATGTGGATTGGTATGAGAGTTTCATGAAAGATGTGAGTGATATTTAAGGGAAACTTTAAGGTGGTAATTTAATACACATCTGGGTGGATTGGTTGTGGCACCCTGGTGTTACCAGTGGTTTGCCAGGGCACCTGGGGTTACCGGTGTTGTCCTAGGAAATCCCGGGGGTACCGTGTGATTATCCTATTGGAATGCCACCTAGGCTCAAAGGGATCATATAATATTTTCATGCCTAGAAACTTCCATGTGCAGCCACAAGCCATTATGGGCTCTGGCATAGTTTTAGTAAGTTGTGTGAGCTCTTTCGTGGTGGACTAGCAGATGTAGCGAATGTAGGTGTACCGGTCCACCTGGGGTAAAGAGTAAATGCTTCTGAAAGACTATGTCTTGGTCATCCGTTTCTCAAACATCATGTAGTGCGAGAAATCCAACGAAGGAGATCGAGTCTTGTGGGGAAAAGTGCGCAAACCTCTACAGAGTGTACAAACTATTCATGAGTAGCCGTGTCCCCGGTTATGGACATCTTTGAGTATCTAGAAGTGGATTATTTATTGATCTCAACACTCTATTTAGTTAATTTGTTGGGTTAATAATGACTTTGGTTTGGGATTGAGATGGGGGTACCATTCTCAATTGTTCATGATTTAAATTTAACAAAGTAGTGAAATAAATGCATTCCTTTGTGGTAGGGCAAAATTAGCTTTATGCAATAACTACCTTACAGTCTCCACCAGCCAAATATGCATGTAGTTGTAGGCATTTGTTCATCATTACTGCTATAGTGTGAATTTGCCAGTACATTCAATGTACTGACCTACATGGCTGCAACGTCTCATGTTGCAGGTTGTATACGACGAGTAAGTGTTACGTTAGGGTTGCGCTGTCTACACTCAACTTTGCCATTGGTGTTGATGGAACCCCACAATCTAGTTACTTCCGCTATGTTGATTGAGGTAATAGTATTTATGTTACTTTATACATGTGATTTACCTCTGTTATGAATCCTCGAGTACTGTGTGTGTTAGCATACCGATCCAGGGATGACATTTAAGCGCAGAGACTTGATCCATTCGGGTCGGGTCGCTACAAGATGGTATCAGAGCACATGTTGACTGTAGGATGTGACCCTAGAAACTAGCTAGCCCATAGGAAAGGATTTCTCTACAACTTTATTTTCAAAGAGATCCTTGCACTCTCTTCTTTTCTGAGTTTTGTCAAATCTGCCCTTTTACCTTAAATAGTTAGACATACCCTCTCCCAATTTGACCACTTCGGAGTAAAGAGGATTTCACTATGAATTAGAAGTGTTGAAGCTACAACAGTGGATACTCCGAAGAATTGAAGATTTGATGACTTTGAAGAGATATTGACTTTTATAAGACCAAACCCGTGCTACGTTCTTATGTTAGATGCGACGATTGTGAGCCATCATTTGTTTGATTTTTTTTTCGACAGCCACAAAATAAAACCGTCTTTTCAAAACTATTGTTCGTATTGAGTGTATCTCTCTCCATCCCCCGAATCTCATCCGAAAACCCTTGGACCCAATAGAGGATGAATGAAGATGGACTTGTATTCTCTGGACCGATAACCCAGCCAGAGGTAGAGCAATGGATACAAAACATGGAGGATCACTTCAGAAAAAAATTGGTTGCAAGGAAGTATGAGGTTCAATACGCTCTTCAGTACTTTACAAAAAGTGCTACAACATGGTGGAAAATGCATCAAGCTATACAAGGATGTAATGGAGCAGAAAGTTGGGAGGAATTCAAGAAGACTCTGTTCAGATCCCGTCTCATCCGAGAGCATGATGACAACTCGAAGAAGAAACCTTATGCCTGCAGGATTTGTGGAGAAATATGACACACCCAGAAGGAGCACAATGATGAATGCCCTAATTGTGAAGAAAGTCACCCAGCTGAAGAATACCCAACTAGGCAGATTACTTGTTTCTTGTGTGAAGGGATTACCCACTACCCTGCTCGGTGTCACATTTACCCCATGGTGCAACAAACTATCCAGCAGAAGAAAGAAGCAATGAAAGAAGTCCTCGAGGAAAACTTAACGGAATCCGCGATGGAGGAAGATATTGACGACCCTGATGGAGAAGGCCTAAATAGGTTTTACTCCCGTGCTTGCTATTCATGCGGAGAAGAAGGACATTTTTCACAGCATTGCACGAAGGAAAGCCATGAGTATCTGGGAGACTTCCCGACAAAAGAGGTGGAGTTTGATCCACAAAAGATAGAAGAAATGATAGGAACGAAGAAGTTGAGGAAGAGAAAGAGCACGTGTCCCCAGAAGAACCTAATTTCTGCAGAAAAGGACCTGAGTCACATCACATGTTACCGGTGCAAGGATTTAGGTCATTATTCTAGCAACTTCCCAACCAAGAAGCGAAGAATCCAGTGAACCAGGATAGTCACCATGAAGTCCCTAGATTTGTCTAATGACATTAGTTTACACTACAAGGAAGTAGAGCATTTTGCCAAGAGAAGGTTCAGACCGGAGGAAAGATTGATCAGAGTAGTTGAGATCTGGATATTAGAATGAAGCATGTAGCTAAATATGGAATACACTTTATTACAACGTTGAGTTGAGTTATGGAAAGAACATTGTAATAGTTCATGAAGCAATGGAAGTTAATATTTTTGAAATCTAAGAAGGAGATGCTATGAGTTGTTGGATGATTGTGAGTGCCTCTCTTGCTATCTCACCCAGACCAAGACCTAGAACCCATGGACCAGCTGACCCCAAACCTTTCTCAGACAAACAACCACAAGGAAATACCTACATTGTCCCGAATGCCCTTTTTATCTTATACCTATAGACGATAACCCTTTACGAGTCCTTTCTCAAGGGGCCCGAAAATGATCATGACCCTGACTAGCGACCAGGATTACCCAAAGATCCTAAAGGACATGATGAAGCATATTCATCTTGAAGAAGACAAAGTTACAAGGGTTATCCCTTCATGGAGAATGGAGTTGAACTTTGGTACATGGAGGTACACCTCCACCGTGTGCACGAAATTTGCCCAAAAACTATGGGTCAATACTGTTTCATCTCCCGAGATGAAGATGAAGCACACGACCAATAGAATGAATCAAAAGATCGATGATTCCAAGAATCACATTGCACAATTCCAGTGGGACTGAAGCATCCTCATCAAGGACCAATGGATATAGATGGAAGGAATTCTTGACCCTACCAGACTATGTGGATAGTAGCATTTGTAGTGATGCACCCTGGGAAATTGAGATTTTGAATACTGGTTCAGGATGTAATAAGAGATTTGATATGAGGAGAATATGGGTTACAGATGAACCAGTGCATTTTGTTTAGTGGTACCTCACTATGTGAACCCTGGACCCATAGGAAGGAAACTGTTGGCCCAAATAGTGGAGTTTGCACAAAATAAGCTGGAGTTTATTTTGATATGATGCTTACCCCAAGGGTATGAAGGAAAGAAGTACAATTGGATTTAAAAAGGGTGTAATGCTGAAATGTGAAGAGTGACTCCGATGATGAGTTAAGGATATACAAGTTCTGAAGTGGACCCAAGCCGAGGACCTAAGGAGGCTACATAATCATAAGGGAACCATGAGACGTGTCAGTAGTAATATGTTTCTGCTGTGATGAAGCAGGGCACTATGCCAGAAATTATCCAAGAAGAAGGAGACTTATGCTAAGTAGTTGAGTTGAAACATGCAATGGAAATGCAGTAGATGGTAACAAGTTGAGAACCAATACAGTTAGCTTCTTGGTATTGACTTTGGAATTTAGGAGTTGGTACTATATGAGTGATGAGTGAAATCATGAAGCATGGAATAAGAATTTGCAGAAACTAGTGTTATTCATTTTAAGGGTGGTAGAATCCAACACTATTACCCAAATACAAGAGCTAGTGGTCAGTTACGTCAGACTTTGGAATGGACCACCCAAGGATGAGTCTGAGTAATCATATCTTAATTTGTACCAACAGAAGGAAGGGAAATCGTACCATTTGATGGATTTAAGAAAGCCAAGGAAGTTGGATGTTGGAAGTATGATCAGTTGCGACCCGATGATGAGACTAAGTGCTACCAGCGATGAGATGAGCCATAACCCACAGGCCCCAGGACCTGTCAAGAAAGCAAGCACACTCTTGCTAAAGGAAAACCCCTGGTAGAAGTTACGACCTTGTCAACATACGATCTTATAGGTGGTTATGCTAAACCCGAGGGTGGTGACACACGATAGATGTTTGTTTAGCATGCAGAAGTAATGGATTGTATCCGAACTTAGTTCATTGACAAGGGAAATTCTGCAATGCTTGTGAGGATGACCGAGTGTTAGAATGCGAGATTCACTAAACCGTACACAAGGTAATGATTTGGGTGCAGAATGGATTGATCACCATACCGACTTACTCTTATTATTCGCCTTTGTTATACGGATGGTAAATCTGAGTGACTTCCCTATAGTAGAGAGACGACGATGTCAAAACTTTGTTTAAACCTTAGAATGGTACAGAAATTATCCACTGTACAAGGCAGTTGTTGCCAACCGTAGGATATACGGTGAGAATGAAGCCCATACCCGTTTTCTACAGGGACCCAATCAAATTGTTTGAAGACCACCATTTTTTAGTATTGGCGCCAGACCTGTCAGTTAAGAAGAAAGATTATGCCACTACCAGAACAGCCCCGAGAAGGTAGTATCCTGAAGATCGGAGAAGACCGACCTTGTCCACAATAAGAACGGAGTATATGAGCTTGTTATGGAACTGTAACCATGTTACTAAGTGTGGTAGCACACTATACCAAACCAATCAATGGAATGGTAGAAGACCCCCAAACCCTAACCTATTTCTTGCTAGCCTCTTCGAATCTCGAGGACGAGATTCATTTTTAAGTGTGGTAGGTTTGTAACATCCCAAAATTCGAAACTTTGGAATGTTATATTAAATAGATAGTTTTGATTGCTTGTGTGATGTGATGAGTGAAATTGAGTGAAATTTGAAAATTTTGAAAGTTAAATGAGAGGGAATGCAATGACTTTCCCAAACTTTCACCTTGCATTTATGATCTCCGTGAATTCAAATTCATTTCAACATCAAACCCTAGAATGAAGATAATATGACTTCTTCCATTTATTAAATGAAAAAGGGTTTTGAAAGGATTTTGAATTTCATTCTCGAAGTATTTCAAATTCAGAAACTTTATGCAACTCAATGATTTTCCCGAGAGAAGATAAAATGACTTCTTCAAATTATAGGAAATATGAGTTGGAAGTTCCTTTGAAGTATTTTTAACACTCATTTTCAAAATTTGAGTCATTGGGTTTTATTCAAATTATTTTTCTCCAAAAATAAAATATATGGAAAATAGAGTAACATGATTCCCTACAGTAGAAAATTGGAGAGAAATAAATTTGAAATCATTTTGGTATTTTTAAAATGATTTTTATTGGATTTTATTGCAAAAGTAGAACTATTTGATTTATTAGAATTTTTGAGGATTTTATTTGAATGTAAAAAAATGTTCATCTTGTAGGAATTATTTTTCTACAAATTTTGATATATTATATGCCTATAGTATATTATATTTTATTTGGTTTTATTTCTTGTTTTTGTGTGTGTGTAAAAAAAAAATTCTTTTTCCCCTCTGAACTGGGCCGGCCCAGCTAGCCGCCAGGCCAGCGCAGCCCAACCACGCCGCTCGTCCCCAACCTCCCGACGGGAGTTCGTTTCCCGCACGACTCCCGGAGTCCGCCGCGCCACCGCCTCCTCCTGCCCCCTCGCCCACGCCACCACCTCCCGTCCCCTCCTACAAAAGAGCGCCGCCCGACCCCTGTCTCTCCCCAACGCAGCTGCCGCCGCCGCGGCACTTCTGCGCCCCGCCGGCGTCGCTTTTCCCTACAGCCGCCGCCGCTCAGCCGGGCTGCTGCCGCCCGCTCGCTCCACCCGCGCGCCGCGCAGCCTCGGCGCCGCACTGCGCCACCGCTGCTGCCCCGCGTCGCCACCCTCCGCCGCACCACGATCCGAGCCCCGCCGCCGACGCCCTCGTCGCCGGAACCGCCGCCCGAACCGCCCCGGTCCGCCCGACCCGCTCCGCGAACGCCGGTCTTTTCGCCGAACCAGTATAAACCGCTGAAAGCGCCCGGTTTATCTTTTAGATCGGTTTTGTTTTTTTGTTAGTTCTTTAGAGAACATTCGTTGTTTAGGGTTAGAAAGCGATCATTTGCTCGTTAGTTTTTTTTCTTTTTCTGTTTAGTTTTCGGTCAGGGACCCATCTATAAATATTTATTTTACATATTAGTCCCTATACTTCAAACGGCCACAACTTTTTACTCGTTGGTCCAAATCTAATGAAACCAACGCCCACGTCTTCGTTACGATCCCCTCTTTCTAGTAAAACAACTTAAACATGATTTTTGAAATTTTTAAAATTTGAATTCAACTAGATTTTGTTTCAAACTTGTTTTGATCACAACTTGAGTCTCGTAACTCCGATTTAGTTGATTCTTTTTGCAAATCGAAGCTCTTGACCTAAACTTTATGATAAGGCCAAATTCACATAATTTTGGTACTGTTAGAAATTGTTTTCTGTTTCGAGAGTCATTCATTTGTTTTCGAAGTTTTCCGAAGTGTTTTATTCGTTCTTTCTGATCTCCTGAGTGATTGCTTATGTGTGGTTACTATTGTTTGCTAACGATAGATTGATCGGAGTGTGACGAGTGGACCTATCACGAGTTTTGAGTGCGAAGAATCTACACCATAAGTACAAGGCAAGTTCACACTTTGATCATACTATCCAATACCCAGTTTTCATTGCATTAGTTATATCCTCAAACACTTGCATGAGTAGGACTGGTTACATAATATGATGCTTTGTAGTTCATGAGGTAGGAACCCAATGACTTGAGATCAACCAAGGGGGGGGGGGGGTATACGCTTTGTTACTTATTGCTTAGCCATGCTTGTAGACGTGGATTGGTATGAGAGTTTCATGAAAGATGTGAGTGATATTTAAGGGAAACTTTAAGGTGGTAATTTAATACACATCTGGGTGGATTGGTTGTGGTACCCTGGGGTTACCAGTGTTTTCCTAGGAAATCCCGGGGGTACCGTGTGATTATCCTATTGGAATGCAACCCAGGCTCAAAGGGATCATATAATATTTTCATGCCTAGAAACTTCCATGTGCAGCCACAAGCCATTATGGGCTCTGGCATAGTTTGAGTAAGTTGTGTGAGCTCTTTCGTGGTGGACTAGCGGATGTAGCGAATGTAGGTGTACCGGTCCACCTGGGGTAAAGAGTAAATGCTTCTAAAAGACTGTGTCTCGGTCATCCGTTTCTCAAACATCATGCAGTGCGAGAAATCCAACGGAGGAGATCGAGTCTTGTGGGGAAAAGTGCGCAAACCTCTATAGAGTGTACAAACTATTCATGAGTAGCCGTGTCCCCGGTTATGGACATCTTTGAGTATCTAGAAGTGGATTATTTGTTGATCTTAACACTCTATTTAATTAATTTTTTGGGTTAATAATGACTTTGGTTTGGGATTGAGATGCGGGTACCATTCTCAATTTTTCATGATTTAAACTTAACAAAGTAGTGAAATAAATGCATTCTTTGTGGTAGGGAAAATTCAGCTTTATACAAAAACTACCTTACAGTCTTCGCCAGCCAAATATGCATGTAGTTGTAGGCCTTTGTTCATCATTACCGCTATAGTGTGAATTTGCCAGTACATTCAATGTACTAACCTACATGGCTGCAACGTTTCATGTTGCAGGTTTTATACGACGAGTAAGTGTTACGTTAGGGTTGCGCTGTCTACACTCAACTTTGCTGTTGGTGTTGATGGAACCCCACAACCTAGTTACTTCCGCTGTGTTGATTGAGGTAATAGTATTTACGTTACTTTATACATGTGATTTACCTCTATTATAAATCCTCGAGTAGCGCATGTGTCAGCATACCGATCCAGGGATGACACTTAAGCACAGAGACTTGATCCATTCGGGTCGGGTCGCTACAATGAATATGCTTTATGAGTAGTTATGTTTGTTCCTGAGGACATGTGAGAAGTTATGTTATAAGTAATCCTATGAATTTGGTGTTCGTTCGGTATTATAAATAATCATGTGAATGTGGTGTTATATGAGCGTTGATTACATGACACTTAACCATTATTTGGGCCTAGGAGAAGGCATTGGGAAGTAATAAGTATATGATGGGTTGCTAGAGTGTCGGCATCCTGGAAACCAGGGTACCCAGACTTGCCTGTCTGCGGGCCGCAACGCGCTCCTACAAGCGGCCTGGTACGGCCCAGCTGATTAACCAGCTGCTGAAGACCCTCGCGAGGAGAACGACGTCAAGACCTCCTCGGGAGCGGCCTCAGCAAGGCGTTCCGAAGGGGCGGAGAATCCAAGGCCGAGCCTGCCTCAGGAGAAGGCAGTGATGTCATCAGTGACGCACCGCGCCAGCGGGTGCCAGCGTCCTCCAGCGGCGCAGTTGCCATTTCGGTGCAAAGGAGACAGCGCGGCCGCAAGTTCCCGAGGAGCGGGGCAAAGGTTTCCTCATTGGTGCAACGAGACCGAAGACCGCAAGGACATCAAGGAGGATGTCACCGTCGAGCCCACCACCGCGTCATCGCCTGATCCTTTTGCAGGCGAAGACTACTTTTGTCAGGGTAGGAATGTCCTTGTGTTCCCGCTCAAAAATGGCCATTGTGGGATCCCTTCCCGCCTAAAAATTTCGGGGGAAGAGGACCGTGGCCGCCTATATAAGTAGCTAGGACTCCCACTGCAAGGAGAGGACGGACAGATAGACGAACACACTTGGCAACCGCACAAGGAGCAAGAACACTAGCCTCCTGACCCTCCTGAGCTTGCCTCCTGAGCCCAGGAACTGTTGTACTAGCTCATATTCTAGCTCGCCCAGAGCCAATCCACCAAAGCAGGAAGTAGGGTCTTACACCACACGGTGGCCCGAACCTGGATAAACTCTTGTGTGCTTGTTTGTTGTTGCTTGAATCCTTCCACCGAGACGAGAGCAAGACGCTAGGTAGACGTGAGTGGGAGAGATCTTCGTTCACGCCCCTGTGTTCGAACTTAACGGGTTTTGCGGAGCCTTGAATCCGACATTTGGCGCGCCAGGTAGGGGCGTGTCAAAATCTCGCTTCTCCGACGACCTCGTCGCGTTCTCGTCACCGACCTTGCTCCACAACCATGGTGGACACACGCTGAGCTCGCGCCGCCCGCCGCACTGCGAACGTCGCTCAGACGGCGCCCGCGGGCAACGGCGCACTGCTCCGCCCCAACTCGCCGGTCGCCAACGCCGCCACCGACCCGGCTGTCCACGAGCAGCAGGACTCCTCGCTGCCCATGTCCGTGCGGCGGGATGGCCGCACGGCAACACCTTCACCCTCGCCGGCCGCAGCGTCATCCTAGCTAGCCTGTCGCAGGCCGGTCTACCAGCAGCCTGCGCTGCTGATGGCATGGGAGCTCTTGCGCTACCGCCCAGCAGATGACCTCTACGACGAGTGGCTCCACCGCATCACCGAGCTCATCAACGCCGCTGGAGAAGCGCCTGCACCAACGCACTCCTCACGTCCTCCGTCGCCCCCGGCGGGGAACGAGGGCCATGGGGTCCCTGCTCCGCCTCCCCTCCAAAACGTCGGCCAGGAGGGCCGGCGCGAGGCCCCTCGACGTGAGGAACCCCGTAGAGCCCACGCCCGCGACGAGGAGAGCTGTCAGGTGATTCCGCACCCTCATGCAGGGGCTCGTGGGCCCCCTGGCCCACAGCGCCCAGACCGCACACCACAGCAGGTGGTGGCGCCAGCACCTCAAGAACCCGCATCGCAAGCGCAGGGGGTGCCTGCGATCGTGAGTGTGGCTGGATGTCGCGCCCTAGCCCCTAAGCTACGGTGCCTCGTCTGGCCTGGCAAGTTCAAGCCGGACCTGCCTCCACGCTACGACGGCACCACCGACCCCACGGAGTTCCTACAACTCTACGAGCTGAGCATCGAGGCGTCCAACGGCACCGAGCAGGTCATGGCGAACTGGTTCCCCATGGCTCTGAAGGACGGCGCACGCTCCTCGCTCCTGAACCTCCCCGTGGGATCCATCTCCTCCTGGCAAGAGCTTCGCGAGCGTTTCGTCGCCAACTTCCAAGGCACCCGCGACCGAGCCCCAGCAGCTGCTGATCTGCGCCGCGTGAGGCAGCAGCCGGGAGAAACCATGCAAAAGTACATCCAACGCTTCAACACCATGCGCCTCCGTATCCCCAGGGTCTCGGACGAGGCCATCATCTCCGCGTTCTCCGACGGCGTTCGTGACGTCAGGATGAGGGAGCAGCTCGCCATCCACGAAGACATGCGACGGCCCTCGAGATGTTCAAGCTCGCGGCAAAGTGCGCCAGAGCGGAGGAAGGCCGCCTCTCCCTTCAGGAGCTGCCTGAGGCGGAGGCGGACGACAAGAAAACCAAGGCCAAGGAATCGAAGCGCAAGGGACCCGCCGTGCTGGTTGCGGAGCCGGAAGTGAAGCGTGGCTGCGGAGCCGGAAGTGAAGCGTGGCTGCGGCTAGGATGACCTCCCCAGAGACAACCGACCATACTGCGTCTTCCACAACATCCACAGCCACAACACCAACGACTGCCACGAGCTTAGGGCGATACGCGGCGGGCGCATCGGGCAGCGCCCTCAGCGCGACTACCGCGGCTACGACCGTGGAGGAGGCCGAGGAGGAGGACGTTGGGACGGCAGGAACTCGCGCCAAGGGTGGCGTGAGCAGCCTCGTGAAGACCACTGGCAGGAGCAGCCTCGTGACGCCCCCTGGCGCGACCAGCCTCTTGAGGGTCGCCCTCAGGGCAATGGAGGCCTGCCTCCGTTGCCACCACCGCCAAGGAGGAACGACGACGACCACCAGTGAGACGGGGCAGGGGGCTTCCAGGAGCCGCGTGCAGTTGCATGCATTCTGGGAGGAGCCCATGCCCCGGCTTCTCACCGCATCTTCAAGTAGTTCGCCCGTGAGGTGAACGCGGCGCTTCCCAGGCCTGACGCCGCGTGCAACCTCAGGTGGACCAAGCAAGTCATCGCGTTCAACCCCAAAGACCAGCTCAAGTGCACTGCGGCCCCAGGCGCCCTCCCAATGCTTTGCACCCCGACCATCAGCAACGTCCTCGTGACCAAGACCCTCATCGACGGCGGAGCAAGGCTCAACGTCCTCTCCGTCTAGACCTTCGAGACACTCCAGGTTCCCTACGACCTGCTCCACCCAACCAAGCCATTCTACGGAGTCATGGATGGCTCCACACTCCCGATGGGGCAGGTTCGCCTCCCCGTCACCTTTGGCGACCGCGACAACTACCACACAGAGCTCATCGACTTCGACGTCGCCAACATCCACCTCCCGTACAACGCCATCCTGGGGTATCCTGCCCTCGCCAAGTTCATGGCGGCAACCCATCACGGCTACAACGTCCTCAAGATGCCCGGGAGTGGCGGGGTCATCACGATCGCCTCCGACGAGAAGGAAGCGGTGCGTTCCCTGGAGCGTGCCTACCAGACCGCGGCGGTCGAGTGCTCCGATGAGGATGGAGCCGTCCTCACCCTGCGGACCGCCCCCAAGAAGAAGAAGAACCTACCCGTCGACGGACCTCAGGACGCGGGGGCCCCTGACGGCCTGGCCTCAGGACTCGCGCCTGCTGACGAGGCCCCTCCACCCTCGCATAGGGAGGCGCGCTCGACGCCCCTCTCGTGACGGGCTCGGGGGCTGTCCTCTGGAGTGTCCCCGAGCTGACCCATGCCTCGAGGGAGGTGTTCGAGCACCACCTGCAAGCGTACCTTGATGCGCGTTTTTGTGAGCCCAGCGTGAGCCGTTGAGCGCTGGGGGCTCAGGACTTCATCGACCAAGTTACACAGGAACTTCAGTACGCAAGACTCATCCGCGGTGGGTGTAACCGCACAACCCCAAGTTCACCTGCTCGCAGCCCAGGCGACTGCTTCCGCGTCTGTGTCGATATCACGGGTCTCAACCGAGCCGCTTCTCAGGAGCCCTTCTGGCCGACGGCGGTCGGCCGGAGGAGGGCCCTCCCCTGCAGCTACGTCCGCACACTCTTCGGCTTCCGCACCGCAGCTGCCACATTCCAGCATCTCGCACAACGGGCCTTGGGGACTCGGGAGGCTTAGTGGCAAGCGGTCCGGACGGAGCGGGAGCCGGGCCCGCGCGACCACTGAGAGCCTCCGGAGCCCCTGGGCCTCAGGAGCCCGACGATCCTCGGGAGCGACCCGGACAACTCGCGTCTTCAGCTACCCCAACTCTCCTTCGGCAAGTATCAGGTGACACTTCAGGTATCCAAACGAGGGCCCTCTCGGGCTACATCATCCTTGGGCCGCTGGGGGCTGATCCCCCGTGGTTATCTCCCTTTTTGCATGATCAAGGCTAGATATTTCTTTCCATTCGCATTATCTATATGCTCGGTGTCCTCACCGCCACTAAGGTCATGAGCCCTTGTGAGCCCACTCGCAACCGCCCCATGATTGAGGACTGGCACGACGTCTGTGCTCGTGTCCGTCCCTGCATCGTCGATAAACCCAAGGGTTGAGCTCTGTCTAGCAAGCCATTCCCGTGGCGGCACCTCCCATGGTCCTTGGTGCCTTGTTCTCGCATGGGCTAATCGTGGATGGGTAAGTAGGGGCCCATGGCAGGTGCCTCGCTCATGCAGGAACAACGCGCCGACTGCTTTTCTTTTGGATCGTGGCATGAGAAGACTAGGCACGATGTCTGTGCTCGGGTCCGTCCCTGTAGCGTCGACAAATCCAGTGGCTGAGCTCTGTCTCGCGAGTTGTCCCCGCAACGTCATCTCCTGGGGTTGCTGGTGCTGCGGCCTTCTCATGCAATATCCCCTGGAGATGCACTCGACGCGGGTCGACACAACACCTCTCTTTTCACATTTTGCAGAAGAAGACTCAGGTGCAACCCGCCTCAGGGTAGGGTCTCGTGGGTGATGCGTAAGCTCATGAGAACTTCCTCAGAGTCGTTCAGCTCGTCCCGAGGAGGGCCCATATACACCTTGGTTGTCCTACCGTGCAAGCCACATGTCAGGACATGGCTATACACGCCCCGGAGTCTTTCCCGGTGGGAGGCTCCCTCCCACGGTCCGGTGGAAGTACTAAGCTCCGCGCTGGCAGATCCAACCGAGGAGCGGTTATGCCCATGAACCAGTGGAAGCACCAAGCTCCGCGCTGGCCGATACGACCGAGGCGTGGTTATGCCCACACTCCGCGCAAGTGTGGTAGCTCTATGCTCCGCGCTAGTTATAAACAACTGAGGGTGGCCCCCAGTGGTCGCACCAACCTCAGGGAGCTTTTCAGCTCATGACGCTCACAGCTTCTCCTTGGATGGGTGTCGCGAGGGGGGCTAGGCACGGGGGCTATGCTCAGGTCATGCCTGGCAGACGCCATCCTACCAGGTGCCCAGACACCTGGCCTTCTCGTGCTGCCATCCCAGGCGAAGGCTCGTGGGCAAGGTATGGTGCTCGTTCTCCTTCATGAGAGCCGTTCGTACGTCAAGGGGGACCCCTGGGCATCGCGACCCAGGGGCCTAACTGGCCACGTAGCCCCTCATCCCTTGAGTCTAGTTATGACGATAACCCCGGTCCTCCGGAGGGTGCAATGGCGATCGGGGTATGCGCGGGGTTGGGCCCTGCCGACGCAGAACGAAAACGGGATCAGTTGAATGTCGAGGGGGACCCTTGGGCATCGCGACCCAAGGGCCTCACTGGCCACGTAGCCCCTCATCCCTTGAGTCTAGTTACTACGGTAACCCTGGTCATCCGGAGGGCTCAATAGCGAGTCTAGTTACTACGGTAACCCCAGTCATCTAGAGGGCTCAATGGCGGACGAGGTATGCGCGGGGTTGGGCCCTGCCGGCGTAGAGCACCTAAAGAAAACATGAAAGGAAGCAAGCATGAAATCATGTAGCTATTACAATAACGTCAAGTTTTTTCAAATTCAAGCAAAGTTCTTACGCCTCCCCGAGGCACTCGCACTTCTCCCACTAAGCAGGAACGGACTAGGCATCGCCGGGCGCAGCAGTACCGGTCGTCTCCCCTTCGGCTGTGGTAGCGGTAGCCTGGAGGAACGCCTCCACCAGCGACGTGAGCTTCACCCTCAGGGCCTCGGCAGCCGTGTTCTCCATGACTTCGGTCACGGGCTCGGACAGCAAGGCCAGGTCAAGGGTGGGGTCACGAAGACTTAGGTGGCCGCACACCTGCGTCAGGACCAAGGTAAGCAGCGTACGGTTCTCGAGGTCGGTTAACTGGCCAATCGCGGCCGTAACACCACACAGGGACTCCACAAGCGCAACAAGGAGCCCGGCGAGGCCTCCCTCTGGGGCGGCCAGCGACTCCTTGAACCCTTCTCCGTAGGCGGCATACAGCACCTTGCGAGCCTCAAGGTCAAAGGCGGCAAGGGCCTCGGGACTCACCGTCGCCAAGGCCGCAAGGGCTTCCTCCTGGTCGCGAGCAGCTTGGGCGGCCCTGGCCTGCTCAACTTCAAGCTTCAGCTTCTCCAGGGCCGCGCGGTCAGCAAGCTGCTCCTGCTGCAGCCGGGACGTCGTGGTCTTCTGCGCCTCGAGCTTCTTCTCCAACCTCTTGAGCTCCAGGGCGCGCCTAGTGTCTTCCTCGCGGAGGGCCCCCAGCTCGCTCTCTGCCTTGAGGCAGCGCTTCTTGAAGGATGCGGCGTCAGCTCGCGCGGCGCCATGAGCCAGCGTGGCCGCCGCAGCTTCCTCTCGAGCCTTGGCAGCAGCCGCAGAGGCCTGATCCCAGGAGGTCCGTGCAAACTCGTCTGCCAGGAGCCACCCGTGGATCAGCCCCAAGCGCCCTTCTGTCAGGTGGCCGTCACCATGTTGCAGATCAGCGCGAAGATGACCCAGCGCGGCGAAGGCAGCGTCCAAAGCCTCAGGACCAGTATGCGCCGGCTGGCGCATGGGCAGCAACAAGACCGACTGCTCGACCAGGGGCTCGGGGGCTCGGGGGCTCCGGCCTCCCTCGCCAGAGCAGCCGGAGCAGAAGCCAACTCCGCAACCTCACCGGAGACGGGGACGTCTTCAAGCGACACCATCGCTGCACGCGCGGTGGCTCGGCCGACCGGGGCACCCAGCGCCGCGACATCCTTCCCCGAGGTCGCACCAGCAGCTGGAGGAGCAGGGCACCGCAACGTGACCTCCCCCTTCACCTTCTCCATCACACCCCTATGCTGCTACATCAGGGAAAGCGCATCAGGGGCACGACAAATAAAGATGAGTGAGAAAATGCACACTTACTCATCGGAGGCGAGGCGCGCCCCAACAGGTCAACAGCAGCTCCTGGCGCACTGGGCGTGCCGATAGCCCGGGCCTGGGCGAGGCGTGAGGCCACGGTCTTGGGCGCGGCCGCGGTCGCCAGGTTCGCTGGCATGGTACTCTTCAGCGGAGTCGCCACCTTGCTTCCCCCGGACGTAGTGCGTCCGGATCGACGTGGAGTGGTCGCCCTGGACCGTCCGGCGGCACCTACACCTGGCGTCATTGCTCCGGCGAACGCCTCGAAGGCGTCCCCTTCGTCGTCCAGGGTATCCTCCGAGCCCCCCCTCGTCGCTCTCATCGTCAGCACCAGAAGACACGTCGAACGTGGGCGGAGAGCCCACTGGCGCACCAAGGTTCGGCATAGCCATCAACAGCTCAGCCTTGTCAGGGCGGTTGTACAACGGCAGGTTGGCCCCAGGGAGATCCTCCGAAACCATCCCCAGGAGAGCTCTCGAGGTGAAGTCCAGATCGTCTTCGACCAGCACCCCTGGGTGCAACCGGAGCCCGTCGTCGTCGCCCATCAGCTCCCACATGGGGCGCGAGTGAGCCTGCAGCGGAGTTAGACGCTGCCTCAAGAACTCCTTCACGATCTGGCCCCCTTCGAGCCTCGAGCTCAGGTCGGCCTCAATCTTCGCCAAGACAGGCCCGGCAAGAGGGCCAGTGAGCTTCGCATGGCTCCAGCTGGTAAGCTTCTCCGGATGGGCAGTAGGCAGCGCCAGCAGAGGATGGATGCGCTGGGCGTCCAGATAGACCCACCACTTCCGGTGGAACTCTATCTTCTTCCCGGCCGTCATCAAGCGACAGCCCTGGCGCTGGAAGACGAAGGAAACGCAGCCCGAGCACGGGCCATCGTCGTACCGAAGCGTGGAGAAGAAGTGGCGGAAGAGGGCGATGGTCGGCCTCACCCCCACGAACGCCTCACAGTAGAAGGCGAAGAGCGATAAGACGAAGATGGAGCGAGGTTGGATATGGAGAGCGTGCACCTGGTAATGTTCGTAGATGGCATAGAAGAACTCGGAGAAGGGGGGCACGAGCCCCACAGAGATGCTGTGGAGGAAGAAGGGGTAGCATGACTTCGACAAGGTCCGCGCCATGGTGGATCCGGCCCAGATCCGCGTCAGGCCGTGCTCATTATGGGAGCTCGACAGGAACGGTTGGACCTCTGAGTAGTCCTCCTCCCTGATAATGGAGGACTCCTCAAGCGCCGCATCAAGAGAAGAGGCAGATCCAGACGCCGGCACGGCACCCTTGTTCTTCTTTGCCATGGTCAAAGGAGCCGAAGGACGCAGAGAGGCAGGAGGCATAAAGGGAAGAAATCCGAGAAGGAAGGAAAGAGGGCAATAACTCCCCTAGGGAGAAGGCCCCTTTTGTCAAGACGCATGGTTGCCGAGACGGAGTGGGGAGCGGGGTCGGTCGCATCCCATCCAACCATCACGCGCCAGCCTAGCCCGCAGCCTTTTTGGGGCCTGCGGTGCTTCATCCTCGACCAAGGCTTCGCCTTGAAGCCAACTCCGCGCGCACCTTGGGCTACTATCGGCGTCCTGGGAACTAGGGTACCCAGATTTGCCTGTCTGCGGGCCGCGACGCGCTCCTACAAGCATCCTGGTACGGCCTAGCTGATCAACCAGCTGCTCAAGACCCTCGTGAGGGGGGCAGGCCTCGCGAGGAGAACGACGTCAAGACCTCCTCGGGAGCGGCCTCAGCAAGGCATTCCAGAGGGATGGAAAACCCAAGGCCGAGCCTGCCTCAGGAGGAGGCAGTGATGTTAGCAGTGACGCACGGCGCCAGCGGGTGCCAGCGTCCGCCAGCGGTGCAGTTGCCATTTCAGTGCAAAGGAGACAGCGCGGCCGCAAGTTCGCGAGGAGCTGGGCAAATGTTTCCTCATTGGTGCAACGAGACCAAAGACCGCAATGACAGAAAGGAGGATGTCACCGTCGAGCCCACCACCGCGTCATCGCCTGATCCTTTTGCAGGCGAAGACTACTTTTGTCAAGGTAGGAACGTCCTTGTGTTCCCGCTCAAAAATGGCCGTTGTGGGATCCCTTCCCGCCTAAACATTTCTGGGGAAGAGGACCGTGGCCGCCTATATAAGTAGCTAGGACTCCCACTGCAAGGAGAGGATGGACAAACGGACGAACACACTTGGCCACCGCACAAGGAGCAAGAACACTAGCCTCCTGACCCTCCTGAGCACGCCTCCTGAGCCTAGGAACTGTTGTACTAGCTCATATTCTAGCTCGCCCAGAGCCTATCCACCAAAGCAGGAAGTAGGGTCTTACACCACACGGTGGCCCGAACCTGGATAAACTCTTGTGTGCTTGTTCGTTGTTTGCTTGAATCCTTCCACCGAGACGAGAGCGAGACGCTAGGTAGACGTGAGTGGGAGAGATCTTCGTTCACGCCCCTGTGTTCGAACTTAACGGGTTTTGCGGAGCCCTGAATCTGATATAGAGTGATAGAAGCTTAAACCCTAGTTTAGGCGTTGCTTCATAAGGGGCTGATTTGGATCCACATGTTTCATGCTATCGCTAGATTTATCTTAATTCTTCTTTCGTGGTTGCAGATGCTTGCAAGAGGGGTTAATCATAAGTGGGAGGCTTTTCCAAGTAAGGATAGCACCCAAGCACTGGTCCACCCACATATCAACTTATCAAAGTAACAAATGTGAATCATTTGAGCATGATGAAAACTAACTTGACAATAATTCCCATGTGTCTTCGGAAGCGCTTTGCTTTATATAAGAGTTCGTCCAGGCTTTTCCTTTGCTATAAAAAGGATTGTACCACCTTGCTGCACCTTTGTTACACTTGTTACTTGTTACCCATTACGAATTATCTTATCACATAACTATCTGTTACCGATAATTTCAGTGCTTGCAGAAAATACCTTGCTGAAATCCGCTTATTATTTCCTTCTGCTCCTCGTTGGGTTTGACACTCTTACTTATCGAAAGGACTACGATAGACCCCCTACACTTGTGGGTCATCAAGACTCTTTTTTGGCGCCATTGCCGGGGAGTGAAGCGCATTTGGTGAGTGGATTTTGGCAAGGGAAAATTTATATTACGCGCTGAAATTTACTATCACTTGTCACAATGGAAAACAATCTTTTGAGGGGTTTGTTCGGTGTATCTTCATCCCGATCGAAAGAAAAGGGAGTTTCCCCTCAACCTGCTGAACCTACTGAACCTACTAAAAATATTTATTATGAAATTCCTTCGGGTATGTTAGAGAAACTGCTAGCTAATCCTTATGTAGGATATGGAACATTACATCCTGATATGCATCTAATCTATGTGGTTGAAGTTTGTGGATTATTTAAGCTTGCAGGTTTGCCCGAGGATGAGGTCAAGAAGAAGGTTTTCCCTTTATCTTTGAAGGGAAAGGAATTTACATGGTATACCCTATGCGATGATATTTGAGCTTGGAATTACAACCGATTGAAATTGGAATTTCATTAGAAGTTTTATCCTATGCATCTTGTTCATCATGATCGGAATTATATTTATAATTTTTGGCCTCTCGAAGGAGAAAGTGTCGCTCAATCTTGGGGGAGGCTTAAGTCAACGTTATATTCATACCCCAATCATGAGCTCCCAAGATAAATCATTATTCAGAATTTTTATGCTCGGCTTTCTCGTAATGATCAATCCATGCTCGATACTTCTTGTATTGGTTATTTTATGAAAAAGACTATTGAATTCCAATGGGAACTTTTAGAGAGAATTGAATGCAACTCTAAATATTCGAAAATCAATGAAGTTAAGGAGTCAAGTATGAACCTTGTGTTTGATTGTGTTAAATCTTTTATGAATACCAATGCTTTTCGTGAATTTAGCACTAAGTATGGACTTAACTCTGAGATAGTAGCTTCTTTTTGTGAATCATTTGCTACTCATGTTGTCCCTAAGGAGAAGTGGTTTAAATATCATCCTCCCATTTAAGTAAATTAAGGTTGACGAAGAAACTATTACTTATAATAATAATCCAGTTGTTCCTACTACTTATATTGAGAAACCACCTTTCCCTGTTAGGTTAAAGGAACATGCTAGAGCTTCAACCATGGTTCGTAAGAGTTATGTTAGAACACCTACACCCCCTGAACAAATTAAAGTAGAACCTAATGTTGCTATGGTCAAAGATCTTTTCATCAATAAAATTGATGGGCATGTTATTTACTTTGTTGGTGAAGCTGCTGGAATTGCCAAACCCGATAAAAAAGATAAACATAGACCTATAGTTGGCATGCCTGTTGTCTCAGTTGGCTTGCCTAGTGTGAGTGCTATTCCGTTTTCTTTTTATCAAGGAATTATGAATGATATTTCATCTGCTGAGATAGAAGAACTTAATGTTACTATTAAACTTGCTAATAAAGATACTATCACACCACTTGGGATTGTTAGAGATGTCAAAGTCTTGTGTGGAAAATAAAATACCCTACTGATTTGGTAGTTCTTGGTTCGCCACAAGATGTTTTTATCCCATTATATTTGGTAGACCTTTCTTGAAGACGATGAATGCTAAAATTGATCACACTAATGAAACAGTCAGTGTTAATTTTGGTGAAGTGTCTCATGTGTTTAATTTCTCTAAATTCCGTAGACAACCTCGTGATAAGAAACCACCTAGTAAGGATGAAATTATTGGTCTTGCTTCTATTGCCATACCTCCTACTGATCCTTTAGAACAATATTTGCTAGACCATGAAAATGATATGTGTATGAATGAAAGAAATGAAATAGATGAGATATTTTTTAAACAAATGTCGGTTTTGAAACACAATTTACCTATTGAAACTCTTGGAGATCCTCTACATCCTGATAACCCACAAGTATAGGGGATCACAACAGTTTTTTAGGGTAGGGTATTCAACCCAAGTTTATTGATTCGACACAAGGGGAGCCAAAGAATACCCTCAAGTATTAGCAGTTTATTGATTCGACACAAGGGGAAGACTTAGTATCTGCAACAAAGTATTTAGTAGCAAAGTAGTATGGAAGTAACGGTAACGGTGGCAAATGTAAAATTAGCAGTTTTGTAGTGATTGTAACAGTAGCAGCGGTAAAGTAACTAAGCAAGGAGAAATATGTGAAAATGTCGTAGGCATTGGATCAGTGATGGATAATTATGTCGGATGCGATTCCTCATGTAATAGTTATAACATAGGGTGACATAGAACTAGCTCGAGTTCATCAATGTAATGTAGGCATGTATTCCAAATATAGTCATACGTGCTTATGGGAAAGAACTTGCATGCCATCTTTTGTCCTACCCTCCCGTGGTAGCGGGGTCCTATTGGAAACTAAGGGATATTAAGGCCTCTTTTTAATAGAGTACCAGACCAGAGCATTAACACTTAGTGAATACATGAACTCCTCAGACTACGGTCATCCCCGGGAGTGGTCCCGATTATTGTTACTTTGGGGTTGCCGGATCATAACACATAGTAGGTGACTATTGACTTGCAAGATAGGATCAAGAACTCACATATATTCATGAAAACATAATAGGTTCAGATCTGAAATCATGGCACTCGGGCTCTAGTGAAAAGCATTAAGCCTGGCAAAGTCATAGCAACATCAATCTTAGAACATAATGGATACTAGGGATCAAACTTTAACAAAACTAACTCGATCACATCGTCAATCTCATCCAACCCATCACCATCCAGCAAGCCTACAAAGGAATTACTCACGCACGGCAGTGAGCATCATGGAATTGGTGATGGAGGAAGGTTGATGATGACGACGACGACGATGTCCACTCTCCGGAGCCCCGAACGGACTCAAAATCAGCCCTCCCGAGAGAGTTTAGGGCTTGGCGGTGGCTCCGTATCGTAGAACGCGATGAATCCTTCTCTCTGATTGTTTCTCCCCGAAAGTGAATATATGGAGTTGGGGTTGAGGTCGGTGGAGCGTCAGGGGGCCCACAAGACAGGGGGTGCGCCCAGGGGGGTGGGCGCACCCCCACCCTCGTGGACAGGGTGTGGGCCCCCTGGTCTTGATTCTTTCGCCAGTATTTTTTATATATTCTAAAAATATTCTCCGTTGATTTTCAGGTCATTCCGAGAACTTTTATTTCTGCACAAAAATAACACCATGGCAGTTCTGCTGAAAACAGCGTCAGTCCGGGTTAGTTCCATTCAAATCATGAAATTTAGAGTCCAAAACAAGGGAAAAAGTGTTTGGTAAATTAGATACGTTGGAGACGTATCAACTCCCCCAAGCTTAAACCTTTGCTTGTCCTCAAGCAATTTAGTTGACAAACTGAAAGTGATAAAGAAAAACTTTGACAAACTCTGTTGGATCTTGTTGTTGCAAATATGTAAAGCCAACATTCAAGTTTTCAGCAAAGATTATGAACTAAACACATCCACAATAACTTTCAGGTCTCATGTTTACTCATATCAATGGCATAATCAACTAGCGGTCAATAATAATAATCCTCGGATGACAACACTTTCTCAAAACAATCATAATATGATATAACAAGATGGTATCTCGCTAGCCCTTTCTGAGACCACAAAACATAAATGCAGAGCACCTCTAAAGATCAAGGACTGACTGGACACTGTAATTCGTGGTAAAAGAGATCCAGTCACAATCATACTCAATGTAAAGTAATAGCAATACATGCAAATGACAGCGGTGCTCTCCAACTGGTGCTTTTTAATAAGAGGATGATGCCTCGACATAAAAGTAAATATATAGGCCCTTCGTAGAGGGAAGCATGGATTTGCAGAGGTGCCAGAGCTCGAGTTTTGAAATAGAGATGAATAATATTTTGAGTGGTATACTTTCATTGTCAACATAACAACCAAGAGTTCTCGATATCTTCCATGCTACACACATTACAGGCGGTTCCCAAACAGAATGGTAAAGTTTATACTCCCCCAACCACCAACAAGCACACTCCACGGCTGGCCCGAAACAACGGGTACCGTCCAAACCAACAACAGCCCTCGGGGAGTTTTGTTTAATTATTTTGATTTGATTTGAGCATGGGACTGGGCATCCCTGTTATCGGCCATTTTCTCGTGAATGATGAACGGACTCCACTCATTGTGAGAATAACCCACCTAGCTTGGAAGATATAGACAACCCTAGTTGATACATGAGCTGTTCGAGCATACAAAACATAATTTCATTTGAAGGTTTAGAGTTTGGCACATACAAATTTACTTGGAACGACAGGTTGATACCACATATAGGAAGGTATGGTGGACTCATATGGAATAACTTTGGGGTTTATGGAAGTGGATGCACAAGTAGTAATCCCACTTAGTACAAGTGAAGTCTAGAAAGAGACTGGGAAGCGACCAGCTAGAGAGCGACAACAGTCATGAACATGCATTAAAATTAATCAACAATGAGTGCAAGCATGAGTAGGATATAAATCACCATGAACATAAATATCGTGGAGGCTATGTTGATTTTGTTTCAACTACATGCGTGAACATGTCCCAAGTAAAACCACTTGAATCATTCAAAGGAGGATACCACCCTATCATACCACATCACAACCATTTTAATATCATGTTGGCACGCAAGGTAAACTATTATAAACTCCTAGCTAATTAAGCATGGCATGAGCAACTATAATCTCTAATTGTCATTGCTAGCATGTTTCATTCATAATAGGGCGAATCAGGAACGATGAACTATTCATATTTACAAAACAAGATAGGTCGAGTTCATACCAGCTTCTCTCATCTCAATCAGTTCATCATATATCGTCATTATTGGCTTTCACTCGCATGACCAAATGGTGTGGATAATAATAGTGAACATGCATTGGACTAAGCTGGAATCCGCAAGCATTTAATACAAGGGAGAAGACAAGGTAATATGGCTCTTGGTTAAATAAACATTAATGCATATTGCAGCCACTAAACATTTTCATCATGGTCTTCTCCTCTTGACCCCCAAAGAAAAGGAAAGAAATAAAACTATTTACACGGCAAAGCTCCCAACAAGCAAAAGAAGAACGAAAAATCTTTTTAGGTTTTCTTTTGATTACTACTACCACAAGCATGGAAAGTAAACTAGCTAAAAAGCTATAACTATTTTTTTGTTTTTCTTAAGGTTTTTCTAACACACAAGAAAAAGACTTAGAAAAAAACTAGCATGGATAGTACAATGAAAAAGTATGAGCACCGACTACTGGAATGAGTGTGTGAACATGAATGTAATGTCGCTGAGAAATACGTACTCCCCCAAGCTTAGGATTTTGGCCTAAGTTGGTCTATGGCCAGTACTGGCCTGACGGATATCCAAAGTCATAGTTGGGGTTATACTGCGATGCATCAGCTATTGCCTGATGAACTGCAGCTTGAAGACGAGCCGCCTCCGTCCTCTCCTCGTACTCATTAGCCTCCTCCCTGGTTATAACCTATCTCCTTTTTGCCTGAAAGTCAAAGAAAGTAGGAGCAGGGAGAGCAATATGGACAGTGCGATGTCTGTCAAAGATGAGTCAGTACTGGAGAAATTGTTCATTCCTCTCAACAAACTGATGGCGGACCATAGCATTATAATCCAGATAAGCAGGAGGCAACTTCGTATCATTTTCATGTATGGGTATATGAAGATAATTAGCCACATGAGTTGCATAAATTCCACCAAACAAATCTCCACTTAAACCATTAAGATGTAACCTTCGTGCAACAATGGCCCCCAAGTTATATTGTCTATCACCTAATACCGCACTCTTGAGGACACTAAGATCCGGCACGCACATGTGGCAAGCCTCATCTTTACCGTTAATGCATCTACCAATGAAGAGAGCAAAATAATGTATGGACGGGAAATGAATGCTCCCTATGGTAGCTTGTGTAATTTCTCTAGATTCCCCCACAGTAATACTAGCAAGGAAGTCTTTATATTTAGATTTGCGAGGTTCACTAACATTACCCCATTGCAGGAGCTTACAAGCATCATTAAAATCTTCTAGGTCCATGGTATAAGATTTATCATAAAGATCAAATAAGATAGTGTGAGAATTGCGTGAAGATGTAAATTTAAACCTTCTCACAAAGGAAACAATTAAGTAGTGTATTGTGGGCACTTATCTGACATGAAGTCCTCAAGATCAGCACTATGCATATGTGTGTCAAATTCTTACTTGATGCCTGCCAGGACCATAAACTCCTCCGACAGCCATTCACAAGGCCGCACTTGAGCCTCCCTCGGTAGTTCATCGTCCGGCTCTCATATCGCGAGCCGTGGTCCTTGCTTCCTTGAGGAACCACCTTGGTAGATTTTCCTATGCATTTTTTCTGAAAAATTTCTGAAATTTTTAGTGACTCAAAGTAAAAGTGAACCAAACTCAACAAGATTGATAGCAACTACTCCCATAAGTGCCTAGAGGCTATATCATGCATTAGAACTACTTGGAACCACATAAATTTGACATGCAAGCTCAAGAACAAGGTCACCTAAGCAGCAAAAATTTGCAATAAATAAAGCACTAGAACAAAAACTAATTGGACCATTGGAGGAGTCACATACCGAAGAACAATCTCCCCAAACAGTTTTGTGAAAGGAGCTTTGAGCAAGGAGATCGAAAATAGTAGCAAGATGAGCTAGAACACGAGTTTGAGCTACGGGAGGATTTTTTCTAGAGGAAGATGAAGTGTGTGTGTGTGTGCTGGAATAAGTGGAGGGGGCCACGTGGGGCCCCGAGGCAGGGGGGCGCGCCCAGGCGGGATGGGCGCGGCCTGCACCCTCGTGGCCAGGTAGCGTGGCCCCCTGATGTGTTCTCAGTGCCAAATATTCTTAAATATTCTAGAAAAAACCATACTTCATTTTCGGGGCATTTGGAGAACTTTTATTTTCGAGGTAATTTTTTATTGCACGGTTAACTCAGAAAACAGACAGAAAATACTTTTTTTTGCTTCTTTAATCTAAATAACAGAAAGTAAAAGGAGGGTACTTAGGGTTGTGCTTTCTAATTTCATCCATCTCATGCTCGTCAAAAGGAATCCATTAACAAGGTTGATCAGGTCTTGTTAACAAACTCTTTCCGAATAACATGAAACCGGAGAATTTTCAAATAACACTAGGTTACCTCAATGGGGACATGTATGTCCCCAACAATAAGAATATCATATTTCTTCTTGACAGTAGGAAGAGGAAATTCAAAACCTCCAATAGTAATCATTGAATTTTTTTTCAACAGAATTGATACTGTGGACTTGAGGTTGTTTCCTCGGAGAGTGTACTATATGCTCATTACCATTAACATGAAAAGTGACATTGCCTTTGTTGCAATCAATAACAGCCCCTGCTGTATTCAAAAAGGGTCTACCAAGGATAATCGACATACTATCGTCCTTGGGAATATCAAGAATAACAAAGTCCGTTAAAATAGTAACGTTTGCAACCACAACAGGCACATCCTCACATATACCGACAGGTATAGCAGTTGATTTATCGGCCATTTGCAAAGATATTTCAGTAGGTGTCAACTTATTCAAATCAAGTCTACGATATAAAGAGAGAGGCATAGCACTAACACCCGCTCCAAGATCACATAAAGCAGTTTTAACATAGTTTCTTTTAATGGAGCATGGTATTGTCGGTACTCCTGGATCTCCTAGTTTCTTTGGTATTCCACATTTAAAAGTATAATTGGCAAGCATGGTGGAAATTTGAACTTTCGGTATCTTTCTTTTATTTGTAATAATATCTTTCATATACTTAGCATAAGGATTTGTTTTAAGCATATCAGTCAAACACATAGGCAAAAAGATAGGTCTAATCATTTCAGCAAAGCAATCAAAATCCTCATCATCCTTTTTCTTGGATGTTTTAGGAGGAAAAGGCATGGGTTTCTGAACCCATCGATCTCTTTCTTTACCGTGCTTCCTAGCAACAAAGTCTCTCTTATCATAACGTTGATTCTTTGATTGTGGGTTATCAAGATCAAAAGCGGGTTCAATCTCTACATCATCGTTATTGCTAGGTTGAGCATCATCATGAACATCATCATTAATATTATCACTAGGTTCATGTTCATTACCAGATTGTGTTTCAGCATCAGAAATAGAAATATCATTGGGATTCTCAGGTGTGTCAACAACAGGTTCACTAGAAGCATGCAAAGTCCTATCATTTTTCTTTTTCTTCTTCTTAGAAGAACTAGGTGCATCAACATTAGCTCTCTCAGAATCTTGCTCAGTTATCTTAAGGTGGCCATCAAAATACAGAGGTTCCTGAGTCATTCTACCCCCTCTAGTCACAACTCTAACAGCATTATCATTTTTCTTACTATTCAATTCATTGAGCAAATCATTTTGTTCTTTAAGTACTTGTTCTACTTGAGTGGTAACCATAGAAGCATGTTTACTAATGAGTTTAAGTTCACCTTTAACTCTGGACGTATAATCACTCAAGTGTTCAATCATATAAGCATTACGTTTCAATTGTCTACCAACATAAGCATTGAAGTTTTTTGTTTAGCAACAAAATTGTCAAACTCATCTAAGCTTTGGCTAGCAGACTTATTATAAGGAATATCACCTTCATCAAATCTATAGAGAGAATTTACCTTTACTACCTGTGTCGGGTTATCAAGACCATGTATTTTATCAATAGGTGGTAAATTCTTAACATCTTCAGCTTTAATACCTTTTTCTTTCATAGATTTCTTTGCCTCTTGCATATCTTCAGGACTGAGAAATAGAATACCCCTTTTCTTCGAAGTTGGCTTAGGAGTTGGTTCAGGAAGTGTCCAATTGTTTTCATTACTCAACATATTATTCAATAGCAATTCAGCTCGATCAACAGTTCTTTCCCTGAAAACACAACCAGCACAACTATCCAGGTGGTCTCTGGAAGCATCGGTTAGTCCATTATAAAAGATGTCAAGTATTTCATTTTTCTTAAGAGGATGATCAGGCAAAGCATTAAGTAATTGGAGAAGCCCCCCCCCCAAGCTTGTGGGAGACTCTCTTCTTCAATTTGCACAAAATTATATATTTCCCTCAAGGCAGCTTGTTTCTTATGAGTGGGAAAATATTTAGTAGAGAAGTAATAAATCATATCCTGGGGACTACACACTCAACCAGGATCAAGAGAATTAAACCATGTTCTAGCATCACCCTTTAAGGATAATGGAAATAGCTTAAGGATATAGTAGTAACGAATTTTTTCCTCATTGGTGAATAGGGTGGCTATATCATTCAATTTAGTAATATGTGCCATAACAGTTTCAGATTCATAGCCATGGAAAGGATCAAATTCAACCAAAGTAATTAACTCTGGATCAACAGAGAAATCACAATCCTTATCCGACATACATATAGGTGAAGTAGCAAAAGCAGGGTCATATTTCATTCTAGCTTTTAAAGATTTTTCTTTTAACTTAGCTAACAGTTTATTAAGATCATACCTATCATTGCAAGCTAAAAGATCTCCAGCAGTTTCTTCATCCATAACATAACCCTCTGGCACAACAGGCAATTCATATCTAGGGGGAGAATCTTCATCATCACTTTCATCAATATTATCAGTTTCAATAATTTCATTCCCTCTAACCCTAGCAATTTGTTTATCAAGAAATTCACCTAGTGGCACATTATTATCAAGCATAGAAGTAGTTTCATCATAAGTATCATGCATAGCAGAAGTGGCATCAACAAGAACATGCGCCATATCAGATTCAATAGCAGGTGTAGGTGTCACAAATTTACTCATAACAGAGGGTGAATCAAGTGCAGAGCTAGATGGCAGTTCCTTACCTCCCCTCGTAGTTGAGGGATAAATCTTGGTTTTTTCGTCTTTCAAGTTCTTCATAGTGATCAACAGATATAAATCCCAAGTGACTCAAAGAATATAGCTATGCTCCCCGGAAACGGCTCCAGAAAATAGTCTTGATAACCCACAAGTATAGGGGATCGCAACAGTTTTCGAGGGTAGAGTCTTCAACCCAAATTTATTGATTCGACACAAGGGGAGCCAAAGAATACTCTCAAGTATTAGCAGTTGAGTTGTCAATTCAACCCCACCAGGAAGACTTAGTATCTGCAGCAAAGTATTTAGTAGCAAAGTAGTATGGAAGTAACAGTAATGCTGACAAAAGTAACATTAGCAGTTTTGTAGTGATTGTAATAGTAGCAGCGGTAAAGTAACTAAGCAAGGAGCAATATGTGAAAAGCTCGTAGGCATTGGATCAGTGATGGATAATTATGTCGGATGCGATTCCTCGTGTAGTAGTTATAACATAGGGTGACACAGAACTAGCTCCAGTTCATCAACGTAATGTAGGCATGTATTCCGAATATAGTTATACGTGCTTATGGGAAAGAACTTGCATGACATCTTTTGTCCTACCCTCCCGTGGCAGTGGGGTCCTATTGGAAACTAAGGGATATTAAGGCCTCCTTTTAATAGAGTACCAGACCAAAGCATTAACACTTAGTGAAAACATGAACTCCTCAAACTACGGTCATCACCGGGAGTGGTCCTGATTATTGTCACTTCGGGGTTGCCGGATCATAGCACATAGTAGGTGACCATTGACTTGCAAGATAGGATCAAGAACTCACATATATTCATGAAAACATAATAGGTTTAGATCTGAAATCATGCCACTCCGGCCCTAGTGACAAGCATTAAGCCTGGCAAAGTCATAGCAACATCAATCTTAGAACATAATGGATACTAGGGATCAAACCCTAACAAAACTAACTCGATTACATGGTAAATCTCATCCAACCCAACACCGTCCAACAAGCCTATGATGGAATTACTCACGCACGGCGGTGAGCATCATGGAATTGGTGATGGAGGAAGGTTAATGATGACGACGGCGACGATCTCCACTCTTCGGAGCCCCGAACGGACTCCAGATCTGCCCTCCCGAGAGAGTTTAGGGCTTGGCGGCGGCTCCGTATCGTAAAACGCGATGAGTCCTTATCTTTGATTTTTTTTCTCCCCGAAAGTGAATATATGGAGTTGGGGTTGAGGTCAGTGGAGCGTCAGGGGGCCCACGAGATAGGCGTGGCCAGGGGGGTGGGCGCACCCCCACCCTCGTGGACAGGGTGTGGGCCCCCTGGTCTTGATTCTTTCGCCAGTATTTTTTATATATTCCAAAAATATTCTCCGTTGATTTTCAGGTCATTCTGAGAACTTTAATTTCTGCACAAAAATAACACCATGGCAGTTCCGCTGAAAACAGCGCCAGTCCGGGTTAGTTCCATTCAAATCATGCAAGTTAGAGTCCAAAACAAGGGCAAAAAGTGTTTGGAAAAGTGGATACGTTGGAGACATATCACGTCCCAAGAGCGATCCCGTGTTTGATCTTAAACGATTACCTAATACTGTGAAATATGCTTATCTTGATGGAAAGAAGATATATCATGTTATTATTAGTGCTAACCTTTCAGAGCATGAAGAAAAGAGATTATTAAAAACTCCGAGGAAGCACAGTGCCGCTATTGGATATACTCTTGATGATCACGAAATTAAGGTGGAACCCGACCTAAATTAGTTGTTAACCATCAGCGACGGTTAAATCCTAGGATGAAGGAAGTGGTAAGAAATGAAATACTCCGTATTAAAACTTCTGGAAGCAGGTATAATCTATCCCATAGCTAATAGTAAATGGGTAAGTCCCGTTTATTGTGTCCCTAAGAAGGGAGGAATCACTATTGTTCCTAATTATAAAAATGAATTGATTCCACAAAGAGTTATTACAGGTTATAGAAAGGTATTTGGTTTTATAAAATTAAGCAAAAATACTAGGAAAGATCATTATCATCTACCATTTATTGATCAAATGCTAAAAAGACTATCAAAACATACATAATTTTGCTTTCTAGATGGTTATTCTGGTTTTTCTCAAATACCTGTTTCACCAGAGGATGAAGAAAAACTACGTTTACATGCCCTTTTGGTACCTTTGCTTATAGACGTATGCCTTTTGGTTTATGCAATGCACCTGCTACCTTTCAAAGGTGCACAATAGCTATATTCTCTAATTTTTGTGAAAAGATTGTTGAGGTTTTCATGGATGATTTTTCCGTTTACGAAACTTCTTTTGATGATTGCTTAAGCAACCTTGATCGAGTTTTGCAGAGATGTGAAGAAACTAATCTTGTCTTAAATTGGGAGAAGTGTCACCTTTTGGTTAATGAAGGTATTGTATTGGGACATAAAATCTCTGAAAGAGGTATTGAAGTTGATAAAGCTAAAGTTGATGCTATTGAAAAAATGCCGCGTCCTAAAGATATCAAAGGTATACGAGGTTTCCTTGGTCATGCCGGTTTCTATAAGAGATTTATTAAAGACTTCTCTAAATTTTCTAGGCCTCTTACTAATATTTTACAATAAGATGTTTCATTTGTTTTTGATGATGATTACATAGAAGCCTTTGAAATACTTAAGAAAGCCTTAGTCTCTGCACCTATTGTACAATGATACGTCCCCAACGTATCTATAACTTTTGATTGTTCCATGCTATTTTATTTGATGGAAATATGCCCTAGAGACAATAATAAAGTTTTTATTATTTTATATTTCCCTATTCATGATAAAGGTTTATTATTCATGCTAGAATTGTATTGACTAGAAACCTAAATACATGTGTGAATACATAAACAAACACAGTGTCCCTAGTAAGCCTCTACTAGACTAGCTCGTCAATCAAAGATGGTTAAGGTTTCATAACCATGAAAATGAGTTGTCATTTTATAACGGGGTCACATCATTATGAGAATGATGTGATGGAAAAGACCCATCCATTAGCTTAGCATTCAATCATACAATTTATTGCTACTGCTTTCATGTATGTCAAATACATATTCCTTTGACTATGAGATCATCCAACTCCCAGATACCGGAGGAATGTGTTGTGTGCTATCAAATGTCACAACATAACTAGGTGATTATAAATATGCTCTACAGGTATCTCCAAAGGTGTTTTGTTTGGTTGGCGTGAAATCAAGATTAGGATTTGTCACTTTGAGTATCAGAGAGGTATCTCCGAGCCCTCTCGGTAATACACATAATAATAAGCCTTGTAAGCAAATGCCTAATGAGTTAGTCTCGGGATGATGTATCACGGAACGAGTAAAGAGACTTGCCAGTAACGATATTGAACTAGGTATAGAGATATCGTTGATCGAATCTCGGGCAAGTAACATACCGACGGACAAAGGGAATTATGTATGTTCTTATAACGGTTCGACCGATAAATATCTTCGCAGAATATGTAGGAGCCAATATGGGCATCTAGGTTCCGCTATTGGATATTGACCGGAGAGGTTTCTCGGTCATGTCTACATTGTTCTCGAACCCGTAGGGTCCGCACGCTTAACGTTCGTTGACAACATAGTGTTATATGAGTTATATGTTTTGGTGTCCGAATGTTGTTCAGAGTCCCGGATGAGATCATAAACATGACGAGGACTCTCGAATGGTCCAGAGGTAAAGATTGATATACATGTCGATGGTATTTGGACACCAAAAGTGTTTCCGGATGTACCGGGAAGGAATCGGCTCACCGAAAGGGGTTCCGGGCACCCCCCCCCCCATGACAAGATATCGGCCTTATGAGCCAAAGGAAGGGACATACCAGCCCACAAGGGGGCTGGTGTGGCCCCTCTCTTGTTTGGCCAGCCCTAGGGAAGAAAAAGGGGGAGGTCTAGCCCCACCTGCCTTTCCCTCTCACGGGAGAAATGAAAGGGGGGGGGGAGGGGGGCGCCACCCGCCCTGCCTTTCCCCGCACTCCAAATAAGGAAAGGGGGCACGACTTGGAAGGGACCCCAAGTAGGATTCCTCCTACTTTTATGCCACCTTTGGCTGCTCCTCCCTCCCTCCCACCTATATACATGTGGGAGGGGGCACCTAGCACACAAAAGATCAATTTTTAGCCGTGAGTGGCGCCCCCTCCATCATTTACACCCCGGTCATATTTTCGTAGTGCTTAGGCGAAGCCCTGCGGAGATCACTTCACCATCACCACGCTGTCGTGCTGACGGTACTAATCTATTACCTTGATATCTTGCTGGATCAAGAAGGCGAGGGACATCACCGAGCTGAACGTGTGCAGAACGCGGAGGTGCCGGTTGTTCGGTACTTGATCGGTTGAAGCACGAAGAAGTTCGACTACATCAACCGAGTTGTGAAACACTTATCCTTACGGTCTATGATGACCCACACGTGTAGGGGATCTATCGTAGTCCTTTTGATAAGTAAGAGTGTCGAACCCAACGAGGAGCAGAAGGAAATGATTGGCCGTTTTCAGTAAGGTATTTTCTGCAAGCACTGAACTTATATGTAACAGATAGTTTTGTGATAAGATAATTGGTAGCAAGTGACAAAAGATAAAAGTAAATAAGGTGCAGCAAGATGGCCCAACCCTTTTTGTAGCAAAGGACAAGCCTGGACAAACTCTATTATGAAGGAAAGCGCTCCCGAGGACACATGAGAATTATCGTCAAGCTAGTTTTCATCACGATCATCTGATTCACGTCCGGTACTTTGATAATTTGGTATGTGGATGGACCGGTGCTTGGGTGCTGTCCTTACTTGGACAAGCCTCCCACTTATGATTAACCTCTAATGCAAGCATCCGCAACTACAAAGGAAGTATTAAGGTAAACCTAACCATAGCATGAAACAAGTGGATCCAAATCAGCCCCTTACAAAGCAACGCATAAACTAGGGTGTAAGCTTATGTCACTCTAGCAACCCATCATCTACTTATTACTTCCCAATGCCTTCCTCTAGGCCCGAATAATGGTGAAGTGTCATGTAGTTGACGTTCACATGACACCACTAGAGGAGAGACAACATAAATCTCATCAAAATATCGAACGAATACAAAAATCACATGACTACTTATAGCAAGACTTCTCCCATGTCCTCAGGAACAAAAGTAACTACTCACAAGACATAATATTGTTCATGATCAGAGGGGTATTAATATGCATAATGGATCTGAACTTATGATCTTCCACCAAATAAACTAACTAGCATCAACTACAAGGAGTAATCAACACTACTAGCAACCCACAGGTACCAATCTGAGGTTTGGGTACAAAGATTGGATACAAGAGATGAACTAGGGTTTGAGAGGAGATGGTGCTGGTGAAGATGTTGATGAAGATAGCCCTCCCCAAGATGGGAGAGTTGTTGGTGATGACAGCGGTGATGGTTTCCCCCTCCCGGAGGGAAGTATCCCTGGCAGAACAGCTCTGCCGGAGCCCTAGATTGGTTTCCGCCAAGGTTCCGCCTCGAGACGGCGGCGTCTGGTCCCGAAAGCCTCCTTATGATTTTTTCCAGGTCAGAACACCTCATATAGGAGAAGATGGGCATCGGGGGGTCCACGAGGCTGGGGGCGCGCCCCCACCCTCATGGACAGGTGGTGGCCCCCCTGGTGATCTTCTTTCGCCAGATATTTTTTGTATTTTCTGAAACGGTGTCCTGTGGAGTTTCAGAGCTTTTTGAGTTGTGCAGAATAGGTTTCCAGAGTTTGCTTCTTTTGCAGCTGCCGGTATTCTCCCTCTTCATGTAAACCTTGTAAAATAAGAGAGAAAAGGCACAAGTATTGTGACATAATGTGTAATAAAAGCCCATAATGCAATAAATATCAACATAAAAGCATGATGCAAAATGGACGTATCAACTCCCCAAAGCTTAGACCTCGCTTGTCCTCAAGCGAAAGCCAATATCGAAAAATATGTCCATATGTTTAGAGATAGAGGTGTCGATAAAAATAAAATACGAACATGAGGGCATCATGATCATTCTCATAACAGCAACACATATATATTGTCATATGATTCTTATGCTAAAGTAATAATTCATACACAATGTCAAGTATGAATGAGAAACTTCATTTAAAACCAACAAACTATGATCTCGGTCATCGAAGCAATTGCAATTTATCGTAACATCGGAAAGAGTCAACATAAGAGCTTTTCAGCAAGCCTACATACTCAACTATCATATAGTATTTCACAATTGCTCACACTCACGCAGTACTTATGGTTATGGAGTTTTAATCGGACACAGAGAAAGATAGGGGCTTATGGTGTTGCCTCCCAAACTTTTACCTCAAGGGTAATGTCAACTGTAATAGACCATGATAACTTACATCCAATTGGGTATATATGTCAGGATCTTTCCAACACAGTATGCTTGCCAAAGGATAAAATGTAAAAAGGAAAGGTGATTTTTACCTTGACTCTTATAAGGCAAAGATAAAAGATAGGCCCTTCACAGAGGGAAGCAGAGGTTATCATGTGCTTTTATGGTTGGATGCACAAAGTATTAACGCAAAAGAACATCACTTTATATTGCCACTTGTGATAAGGACCTTTATTATGCAGTCCGTCGCTTTTATTACTTCCATATCACAAGATCGTATAAAGCTTATTTCCTCCACATTAATAAATCATACATATTTTAGCGAGTTTGCAACATGACAACTTACTTGAAGGATCTTACTCAATCCGTAGGTAGGTATGGTGGACTCTCATGGCAAAACCGGGTTTAAGGATGTATGGAAGCACAAGTAGTATCTCTACTTGGTGCAAGGAGTTTTGGCTAGCATGAGGGGGAAAGGAAAGCTCAACATGTTGGATGATCCAAGACAATATACTTTATTTCAGATATAAGAAAACATAACTCATTATGTTGTCTTCCTTGTCCAACATCGACTCTTTAGCATGTCATATTTTAATGGGTGCTCACAATCATAAAAGATGTCCAAGATAGTATATTTGTATGTGAAACCTCTCTTTCTTTATTACTTCCTATTAATTGCAACGATGACCAAAACCATGTTTGTCAACCCTCAACAACATTTATTCATCATACTCTTAATATGTGAAGTAATTACTTCCCATAAGATCAATATGATATCTTTGATACTTTTTATGTTTTATTTTTTTCTATCATGACCAAAGTGAGGAAATCAAGCCCTTGACTCAACACTAATCTTTATTATAAAGCTCACAGACTCGATTACAAAGGGTAAAGATCATAAAGCAAAATCTCACAACTAGATCATGCTGAATTTATTCTACTAGATCAAGATACTACCAAAAGGATCAAACTAAGAAAAATGGTAAAGATAGGAGTGTGATGGTGATACGATACCGGGGCAACTCCCCCAAGTTTGGCAGTTGCCAAGGGGAGTGCCCATACCCATATGATTATGTCCCCTTCTTCGGAGGTGGTGATGATGGAGTTGTTGATGATGTAGGCTTGTCGTCCATCTTCCTAGGCATAGGCTCACCATCGTAGAAGGATGATCAAGTCTCCGGGATGCTCAAATCTGCAGCCAAACTCATCTTCTTGAATCTATATTCATACTCACAGTTTTGGTTTTGCACGTCATAGATCTGGGCTTGGAGGTGTTCGAATTTCTCTTGGAGATTGGAGATGGCTTCCCCGAAGATCCTTGAGTCCAGCTTGAGATTGTTGGCGAGCTCCGTGATCATCATGTAGTTGGCGTTGAGTCCTCGTTCCACCATACCTTGGCACTTGAAAACTTGCTGCTCCATTGCTTCGAGTCTTGTCTCCACGCTTCCGGTCCTCCTCGGCCCCTCAACATCGCGGATGTGTAGCACCCCCTCATGCAACTCCATGGTTTGAGGATGATGCATCACCTCCGCAAGGTAGGGGTTGATGACCTTCTCGAAGAACTTGTCCTTGGGGGTGTTCGAAGATGCCATGATGATCTAGATCTGTCAAAAACAACAGCTCGAAAGAAAACAGAGGATTTTTGCGTGATACAGAGGTCAAAACCTTTGGGGGTATATATAATGAATTTTTACCGACAAAAAGGAGTAACATACAAGAAATCAGAGTCCGGGAGGCACACGAGGTGCCCACGAGGCAGGGGGGCGTGCCCAGGGATAGGGGGCTCGCCCTCCACCCTCGTGGACGCCTCGTGTCTCTTTCGGATTGCCACATATTTTTCTATTTTTCTAAATATTCCAAAACGGTGAAAAATTACCATGAGAACTATTTTGGAGTCGATTTACTTCTGTAGCACATACCTCTTCCTTTTCGGGGTTTGAATCGTTCTGGAAAGTGTCCCTTATATATTCCTCTGGGGTTACGGTTTCAATAACATTTGTCTCAACGTTTATAGGGTTACCTGAGATATAATGTTTGATTCTTTGACCGTTCACAACCTTCAGATTTGTACCTTCAAAGTTGTTGATTTTTATGGCACCGGAACGATAGAATTCCTCGATAACGTAAGGGCCTTCCCACTTAGCGAGAAGTTTTCCTGCAAAAAATCTTAAACGAGAGTTGTATAGCAAGACATAATCACCTACATTAAACTCACGCGTTTGTATCCTTTTTGTCATGCCATCTTTTAACTTTTTCTTTAAATAGCTTGGCATTCTCATAGGCCTGGGTTCTTCATTCATCAAGAGAGCTAATGTCAAATAACCTCTTCTCACCGGAAAGTTTGAAATCGTAATTGAGTTCTTTAATAGCCCAATATGCCTTATGTTCTAGCTCAAGAGGTAAGTGACATGCTTTTCCATAAACCATTTTATATGGAGACATACCCATAGGAATTTTGTATGCACTTCTATAGGCCCATAATGCATCATCAAGTTTCTTGGACCAATTCTTTCTAGACCTATTAACTGTCTTTTGCAAAATTAATTTCAGCTCTCTATTACTTAATTCTACTTGACCACTAGTTTGTGGGTGATAAGGGGATGCAATTCTATGATTAACATCATACTTTGCAAGCATTTTACGGAAAGCACCATGAATAAAGTGTGAACCACCATGAGTCATTAGATATCTAGGGATTGCAAACCTCGGGAAAATAACTTCTTTAAGCATCTTAATAGAGGTGTTGTGATCAGCACTACTAGTTGGAATAGCCTCTACCCACTTAGTAACGTAATCAACATCAACTAAAATGTGTGTGTACCCATTAGAGGAAGGAAACGGTCCCATATAATCAAAGCCCCAAACATCAAATGGTTCAATAACAAGTGAATAATTCATAGGCATTTCTTGATGTCCACTGATATTACCAATTATTTTACATTCATCACAAGATAAGACAAATTATAGGCATCCTTGAAGAGAGTAGGCCAATAAAAACCAGATTGCAATACCTATGTGAAGTTCTATCTCCAGCATGGTGTCCTCCATAAGCTTCGGAGTTACACTTGCGTAGGATCTGTTCTTGTTCATGCTCAGGTACACAACGTCTAATAATACCATCTACTCCTTGTTTATAAAGATGTGGGTCATCTCAGAAATAATGTCTCAAATCATAGAAGAACTTTTTCTTTTGCTGGTATGTGAAGCTAGGAGGTATAAACTTAGCAACAATGTAATTAGCATAATCAGCATACCATGGAGCAGTACGAGAAGTATTTATGATAGCTAATTGTTCATCAGGAAAGCTATCATCAATAGGTTGTGGGTCATCAAGTATATTCTCTAGCCTAGACAAGTTATCTTCAACGGGGTTCTCAGCTCCTTTTCTATTGATAATATGCAAGTCAAATTCTTGCAGCCAGAGAACCCATCTAATAAGTCTAGGTTTAGCATCTTTCTTTTCCATAAGGTATTTGATAGCAGCATGATCAGTGTGAATAGTTACTTTAGAATCAACAATATAGGGTCTAAACTTATCACAAGAAAATACAACTGCTAAATATACCTTCTCAGTAGTAGCATAATTTCTCTGGGCACTGTCTAGAGTTTTACAAGCATATTGGATAACATTTAACTTCTTATCAACTCTTTGCCCTAAAACAACACCTACATCATAATCACTAGCATCGCACATAATCTCAAAGGGTAAATTCCAGTCAGGAGGCTGGACAATAGGTGCAGAGATGAATGCTTTCTTAAGTATTTCAAATGCTTCTAGAAAATCATCATCAAAGACAAAAGGAATATATTTTTGTAAGAGATTAGTCAGAGGCCTGGATATTTTGGAGAAGTCCTTAATGAACCTCCTATAAAACCCGACATGACCAAGGAAACTTTGTATACCTTTGATTTCCTTGGGGCACGACATCTTTTCAATAGCATCAACTTTAGCCTTGTCAACTTCGATACCTCTTTCAGAAATTTTATGACCCAGGACAATGCCTTCATTAACCATAAAGTGACAATTCTCCCAATTCAAGACAAGATTAGTGTCTTCACATCTCGACAAAACTCGATCAAGGTTGCTCAAGCAATCATCAAAAGAAGTTCCATAAACGGAGAAATCGTCCATGAAAACCTCAACAATCTTTTCACAAAAATCAGAGAATATAGACATCCTGCATCTTTGAAAGGTAGCAGGTGCATTACATAAACCAAAAGACATATGTCTATAAGCAAAGGTACCGAAAGGACAAGTAAAAGTGGTCTTTTCTTGATCCCCTTTTGACACAGGTATTTGAGAGAAACTAGAATAACCATCTAGAAAGCAAAAATGAGTATGTTTGGATAACCTTTCTAGCATTTGATCAATAAAAGGCAAGGGGTAATCATCTTTCTTAGTAGATTTATTTAATTTGCGGAAATCAATTACCATCCTATAACCTGTAACAATTCTTTATGGGATCAATTCATCTTTATCATTAGGAACAACAGTCATACCTCCCTTCTTAGGGACACAATGGACATGACTTACCCACTAGCTATCAGCAACTGGATAGATAATACCTGCCTCTAGAAGCTTTAGTATTTCCTTCCTTACCACTTCTTTCATCTTAGGATTTAACCGTCGTTGATGATCAATAACCGGTTTAGCATTTTCTTCCAATTTTATCTTGTGTTGGCATAAAGTGGGACTAATGCCCTTAAGATTATCTAGTGTATATCTAGTAGCAGCACGATGCTTCTTCAGAGTTTTCAATAATTTTTCTTCTTCCCGCTCTGAAAGGTTAGCACTAATAATAACAGGATATATCTTCTTCTCATCAAGATAAACATACTTAAGATTATCAGGTAAATGTTTAAGTTCAAACACGGGATCACCCTTGGGTGGAGGAGGATCCCCTAGGATTTCAACAGGCAAGTTGTTTTTCAAGACGGGTCCCTGCTTAAAGAATATTTCATCTATTTCCCTTCTCTCATTCATATACATATCATTTTCATGGTCTAGCAAATATTGTTCTAAAGGATCATTAGGAGGCACGGCAATAGAAGCAAGACAAATTATTTCATCCTTACTAGGTAATTCTTTATCATGGGGTTGTCTACGAAATTTAGCAAAGTTAAAATCATGAGACATATCCCCTAAACCAACAGTGACAATATGTTCCACGCAGTCTATCTTAGCATTAACAATATTCAAGAAGGGTCTACCAAATATGATGGGACAAAAATCATCTTGTGGGGAACCAAGAACAAGAAAATCAGCAGGGTATATAACTTTCCCGCACAAGACTTCAACATCTCTAACAATCCTAGTTGGTGAAATAGTGTCTCTATTAGCAAGTTTAATAGTGACATCTATACCTTCTAGCTCAACGGGTGCAATATCATGCATAATTTCATCATATAAGGATATAGGTATTACACTCGCACTAGCACCTACGTCACATAAACCATGATAGGAATGATCTACTATTTTAATAGAGATAACAGGCAAGCCTATAACAGGTCTATGTTTATTCCTAGCATCGGGTTTGGCTATTCTAGCAGCTTCCTCTTGGAGGTAAATAACGTCCATCTAAATTTTCAACCAAGAGATCTTTAACCATAGCTACACTAGGTTCAACTTTAATTTGCTCAAAGGGTGTAGGTGTTCTAGTACTACTCTTACAAACCACAATTGAAGCTTTAGCATGATCCTTTATTCTAACAGGGAAAGGTGGTTTCTCAATATAAGCAGTAGGAACAACAGGATCAACATTATAAGTGATAGTCTTTTCTTCAACTTTAACAGGTTCAACTACTTTTACTTAAATGGGAGGATGGTATTTAAACCACTTCTCCTTGGGAAGATCAACATGAGTAGCAAATGATTCACAGAAAGAAGCTACTATCTCAGAGTCATGTCCATATTTAGTGCTAAACTCACGGAAAACATCGGTATCCATAAAAGCTTTAACACAATCAAACTTAGGGGTCATACCTGACTCCTTACCTTCGTCGAGATCCCAATCTTCAGAGTTGCGTTTAATTCTTTCCAATAAATCCCATTTGAATTCAACAATCTTCATCATAAAAGAACCGGAACAAGAAGTATCGAGCATGGAGCGATTATTGAGAGAAAGTCGAGCATAATTTTTTTGAATGATCATTTCTCTTGAGAGCTCATGATTGGGGCATGAATATAACATAGACTTAAGCCTCACCCAATCTTGAGCAATGATTTCTCCTTTGCGAGGCCAAAAATTATAAATATAATAACGATCACGATGAACCTGGTGCATAGGGTAGAACTTCTGATGAAATTCCAACTTCAGACGATTATAGTTCCATGATCCAATATCATAACATAGCCTAAACCATGTCAATGCATCTCCCTTCAAAGATAAAGGGAAGGCCTTCTTCTTGATAACATCCTCGGGCTTACCTGCAAGCTTGAATAATCCACAAACTCCATCCACATAGATTAGGTGTAAATCGGGATGCAGTGTTTCGTCTCCTGTAAAAGGATTATCTAGCAATTTCTCTATCATACCCGAAGGAATTTCAAAGCAAACATTTTCAGTAGGTGCAGGTGGTTGAGGAGCAACTCTTTGCGCTTCTGGTCGAGGTGAAGATACCCTAAACAAGCCCCTCAAAGGATGATGAGCCATAGTAACAAGTGACAATAAATTTCAGCACACTATATAATTTTTTCCTTACCAAATTCATTACCAAAGGCGCATCACTCCCCGGCAACGACGCCAGAAAAGAGTCTTGATGACCCACAAGTGTAGGGGATCTATCCTAGTCCTTATGATAAGTAAGAGTGTCGAACCCTACGAGGAGCAGAAGGAAATGATAGGCAGTTTTCAGTAAGGTATTTTCTGCAAGCACTGAACTTATAGGTAACATATAGTTTTGTGATAAGATAATTGGCAGCAAGTGACAAAAGGTAAAAGTAAATAAGGTGCAGCAAGACGGCCCAATCGTTTTTGTAGCAAAGGACAAGCCTAGACAAACTCTTATATGAAGGAAAACACTCTCGAGTACACATGGGAATTATCGCCAAGCTAGTTTTCATCACGATCATCTCGTTCGCGTTCGATACTTTGATAATTTGGTATGTGGATGGACCGGTGCTTGGGTGCTGTCCTTACTTGGACAAGCCTCCAACTTATGATTAACCTCTAATGCAAGCATCTGCAACTACAAAATAAGTATTAAGGTAAACCTAACCATAGCATGAAACAAGTGGATCTAAATCAGCCCCTTACGAAGCAACACATAAACTAGGGGTTTAAGCTTCTGTCACTCTAGCACCCATCATCTACTTATTACTTCCCAATGGCTTCCTCTAGGCCCAAATAATGGTGAAGTGTCATGTAGTCAACGTTCACATGACACCACTAGAGGAGAGACAACATACATCTCATCAAAATATCTAACGAATACCAAAATCACATGACTACTTATAGCAAGACTTCTCCCATGTGCTCAGGAACAAAAGTAACTACTCACAAGACATAATATTGTTCATGATGAAAGGGATATTAATATGCATAATGGATCTCAACATATGATCTTCGACCAAATAAACCAACTAGCATCAACTACAAGGAGTAATCAACACTACTAGCAACCCATAGGTACCAATCTGAGGTTTGGGTACAAAGATTGGATACAAGAGATGAACTAGGGTTTGAGAGGAGATGTTGCTGGTGAAGATGTTGATGAAGATAGCCCTCCCCAAGATGGGAGAGTTGTTGGTGATGACGGCGGTGGCGGTTTCCCCCTCCCGGAGGGAAGTATCCCCGGCAGAGCAGCTCTGCCGGAGCCCTAGATTGGTTTCCGCCAAGGTTCTGCCTCGAGACGGCGGCGTCTGGTCCCGAAAGCCTCCTTATGATTTTTTCCATGTCAAAACACCTCATATAGGAGAAGATGGGCATCGGGGTGCCATCGGGGGAGCCCACGAGGCAGGAGGCGTGCCCAGTGAGGGGGGGGGG
>LR738710.1:562842676-563002241 GCA_902687465.1 Secale cereale | reverse complement strand
GGGGGGGTGCGCCCCCACCCTCGTGGGCAGGTGGTGGCCCCCCTGGTTATCTTCTTTCGCCAGATATTTTTTATATTATCTGAAATGGTGTCTTGTGTAGTTTCGGAGCTTTTTGAGTTGTGCAGAATAGGTTTCCAGAGTTTGCTTCTTTTCCAGCCCAGAATTCCAGCTCCGGTATTCTCCCTCTTCATGTAAACCTTGTAAAATAAGAGAGAAAAGGCATAGGTATTGTGACATAATGCGTAATAACAGCCCATAATGCAATAAATATCAACATAAAAGCATGTTGCAAAATGGACGTATCAGTCTACGAGGGTACGTAGGCACACTCTCCCCCTCATTGCTATGCATCTCCATGGATAGATCATTGTGTGTGCATAGATTTTTTTTGTTTTCCATGCAACGTTTCCCAACAGTGGCATCACGAGCCAGGTCTATGCGTAGATGTTTTGCACGAGTAGAACACAAAGAGTTGTGGGCAGTGATCGTCATACTTCTTACCACCAACGTCTTATTTTGATTCAGCGGCATTGTAAGATGAAGCAGCCCGGACCAACCTTAGATGTCCACATACATGAGACCGTTTCCACTGATAGACATGCAACTTTGTCGGTGTACTAAGGTAGGGGGTACCTCAGTACCCCAACTTGTGCACGGGCAGCAGCAGCTTCCCGCGGCAGGGCCTACCACGCGCTCGCCGGAGACCTTCCTGCTTCATATAAAACCATTCAAAAACAAAGTATACAAGACAGAAGATCGAGACCCCGGCAAGTGAAGCTTGCCGGGAAGGCCGTTCCAGGCTCAAGATTACCTGACTCACGCAAGGCCCTGGCAAGAGGAGCTTGCCAGGAAGACTAGAAGATTATATTTCAGAAGACATGCCTCGGCGCTATACGCGCCCCGGCGGGGCCCGGGGAGCGACAAGCTTCAGAGCCCGACAAGCTCCCGGGCCCGGCAAGGTCAAGGCCCCGGCAAGATGCTTGCCGGGGAGGGTTGCGCTGTGTGTCCGCGCTCCAGCTCATCGAACCACGCGTCGCCCTGGGGCCACTCCAGAGACGCGTGGCGGATGGCTGTGTAGCCTGGGGGACACGGTGGCACTCCACGGTGGTAAAGCCATCGTCGTGGCAAACGGAGACGCAAGGGCGGGCGCTTTTGGGGTCGACGGCGACGGGCATTAAATGCTCTTGTCCCCCACTGTCAAAGTAGGTAGCAACCAGTGTTCATCCACTGTAGCTCCATTATTCCCGCACTGTTACAACTACCACCTCTTTTACATTTTTACCCTTTCTCCTACGTTGACACCTGTCGGTGACCCCTTGCACTATAAAAGGAGGCCCATGCACAACGTAGAAAGGGTTCGGAACCTAGATCGCTCATACGCTCGGTGTAGCTAGTTCTTCAAGCTCCCGAGCTCTCCAACTCAATACAAACTAAGCAGGAGTAGGGTTTTACGCGTCCATCGCGGCCCGAACCTGGGTAAACTGCCTGCGTGATCTCCACGATCTGCTCTTCGTGCTCCCTCCGCCCTCTTACCGCACAAGTAAAGGGGCTCCGGTCCCATAGGTGTTCGTGGCGGACAGTTTCCCCCGACATCTTTGGCGCGCCAGGTAGGGGGCGTCGAGGTTGTGCGAACCTGATCCGGCGTTCACGCGGGCGTATTCTTCATCAACCTCTCCAGTTTCTTCAGCAACTTCATCAACAACTGCGCCATGGCCCCGAAGAAGAAGGCTTCGGAGGTCGCAGGCCCGTCTGCGTCTCATCCGCCGCCACCAGAGCCAACAGTGGGCGGGGGAGACGCCGTCGGGAGGGTGGTCGCCGGCGAGGACACTCGCGGCGCCACCAAATCCAAGGACAGGACGGACGACCGAGCCTCGGTCTCCGTGGACGCGCCGTGTCCATCCCAGCAAACGACAACCCAACAGCGCCATGCCACAGGAGGTGGCATCCGCCTGCTGGGCCAAGGGCAAACCGGAGGTTCGCGGGACGCTCCGGGCCATCGTCCAGGCACGAGCAAGGCGCGGTCGCCGGGACGGGACCCTGCTCCTTCTAACGTTGTCAGGAGTCCGAGCATATCCCGCTCCTCGCACCGCTCGCCCCCGCTCCCCTCCACTCCAGCAGAAGCGCTCGCAAGGGCGCAACTGCTCCTCGACTTCCCTCCAGCGGCAGACAAGGCCGAAGACTGGAGGGCCACCATCCAGAGCCTGATCGCCTTCGCCAACAACGACTCTCCACAGCAGCCGGCGACCTCGCGGCCGCGGCAAGTCGAGAAGACGATGGCAGACGGCGACAAGACCGCCGGGGGTGCAACCACCGTGCACTCCCCGCCGCGGAAGCAGAAGACGCCACCCCGCCGGAACAACGCCGACGACGGCTCCACGGCATCGTCGGATCCGCGGGCTCGTCGGGACCAGCGCCAGGTCCTTGACGACCGGCGACAAGAAGATGCTCGAACAACAATCGAGCGCCGCCGAGAAGCTCGGCGGCAATTAGACCAGCGAGCTGGAGCCGCTGTCGACGCGCGCGCGCCCGGTGAACCAGGCGACTTGCCGTAGGCGGCAGGTTGCCCTGCGTTTACCCGCGAGCTGCGGCGCGTCCAGTGGCCCAGCATGAAGAACTTCAAGCCCGACGTACCGGAGAAGTACGACGGCAAGACGCACCCCTCGGAATTCCTCAGCATTTACACCATCGCGGTGCAGGCTGCCGGGGGGCGCGACGAGAAGATTTTGGCGAACTACTTCCCGCTCGTGCTAAAGCCGAACGTTCGTTCCTGGCTCATGCACTTGCCGGAAGGTTCCATTTCTTCTTGGGCAGACCTTTGCCACCAGTTTGTTGGCGCCTTCACGGGCGGCCACAAACCCCACGGCCAGGAGAGCGATCTCCACATTCTGGCCCAGAAGGAAGGAGAATCCCTGCGCAAGTACATCCAGCGCTTCAGCCGTGTACAGCACAACATCCCCGACGTTCACCCTGCCGCGGTTATCAGCGCGTTCCACCAGAATGTGCGTAACCGCCGCATGCGTGAAGAAATGGCCATGACCAAGATACGGGATGTCAGCGAGCTCTATGCTCTAGCTGATAAGTGCGCACGCGCAGAAGAGGGGAGGAGACTCCCCGGGGAGGATGCTGGCGCAGGAGGAAGCGACAGCGACGACGCCGCCCCGGCAAAGAAGAGCCGGCGGCGGAATAACAGAAGGAAGAACAAGAAGGAAGTGCTTGCCGTCGAGAAGTCCGGCAAGGAGGCTCCCGCCAAGCAAGCACAGGCTGGCGGCTCCGGCAAGGAGCCCGCCCCTGTAGCGGCAGCCGACAAGCAGGACGGCTCCGACAAGCAATACTGCAAAATCCACCGCACCAAGGGCCACGACCTCTCCAACTGCAAACGCGTCGAGTACCTCGTCGAGCAGCAGAAAGCTGAGTACGAGAGGAGCGACAAGGAGAAGGCCCAAGGTGGTGGTGGAGAACCAAGCAAGAAGCGGCCGTTCAATGGCCGGGGAGGACGCCGCGGCAAGGCCAAGCAGCGGCAAGGTGATCGACCTCCCCGGGGCCACGACAAGGATGAAGAGGACGACGACGAAGACATGGAGGACGAGGATAACAGCGAGCAGGAGTTCCAGAAGGCCACGGAAGTCCTGTGCGTCGACGGTGGCGCCTCTCTGCACACCTCCCACCGCCAGCTCAAGCAGTGGGTGCGCGAGGTGAATGCAGCAGAGCCGCCCGTGGAGTCGCGCAGGCTCCTCAAATGGTCCAGCACGCCCATCATTTTCGACCTTGAGGATCACCCTGACCGCACCACTGCGGTCGGGTGCTTGCCGATGCTGGTTTCACCCACCATCCGCAACCTCAAGGTCACCAAAATGTTGGTTGACGGCGGGGCCGGGCTGAACTTGATCTCCTCTGCTGTGATCAAGAAACTCCAAATCCCAGATGGCGAGCTCGAAGAGACCGGTTCTTTCCAAGGAATCAACCCGGGAAGGAGCAAGCCCAAGGGGAAGATCACTCTGCCGGTGACCTTTGGCAGGGAGCTCAACTTCAGAACTGAGCGCATCACATTCGACGTCGCCGATATTCCATTGCCGTATAATGGAATACTCGGCCGTCCCGCCCTCGCCAAGTTCATGGCGGCTTCCCACTACGCCTACAACGTACTCAAGATGCCGGGGCCGATAAGCGTCATCACTGTCCACGGCGACAAGAAAGATGCGCTTGTCTGCGCCGACAAGATCTACCGGGACGCAGCAGCTGCAGCAGAAAAGGATACACTTGCCGCTGAAGCTCCCGGGGGGAAGAAGACAAAGACCAAGTCCGGCAAGTGCTCTGGGGCCCACTCCGGCAACCGCACCTCTTCGGAGTGCTGCGCTGCCGTCGAGGACGTTCCATCGAGCTCCACCGGCAAGTGTAGGAAGGGGATGGCCGCTCCTCCGGCAACCAAGAAGGTGTCCGCCAAGGAGGACGGCACTGGTGGTACCTTCACCATCAGTGCCACGCTTGACAGCAAATAGGAAAGCGAGCTCGTTGCCTTCCTGCGGGCGAATGTCGATGTGTTTGCCTGGCAACCATCTGACATCCCCGGTGTTCCCAGGAAGGTAATTGAGCACAAGCTTGCTGTTTGTCCTCATGCGCGGCCCGTCAAGCAGAAAGTGAGGAAGCAAGCCGTGGAGCGCCAAGAATTCATTGCTGAAGAAATCAAGAAGCTAGAGGCAGCAGGCCTAGTTAGAGGTGTGATCCATCCGACGTGGTTAGCAAACCCAGTCGTCGTGCGCAAGGCAAATGGGAAATGGAGACTGTGTATAGACTTCACCGATGTGAATAAAGCATGTCCCAAGGATCCATTCCCTTTGCCGCGCATTGACCAGATTGTTGACTCCACTGCCGGATGTGAGCTACTCTCTTTTCTTGATGCATATTCAGGCTACCATCAGATTTTTATGGCCAAAGAGGATGAAGAGAAGACTGCATTTATCACTCCGTGTGGCACTTATTGCTTCATACGCATGCCATTTGGACTGAAGAATGCAGGATCAACCTTTGCAAGGTAGTGCACACTGCTTTCGAGCCACAGATCCACAGAAATGTAGAGGCTTACATGGATGACATCGTGGTGAAGAGCAAGAGCAAGGAAACCCTGGTCCAAGATTTGGAAGAGACATTTCAGAACCTGCGCAAGATACAGCTCAAGTTGAACCCCGAGAAGTGCGTCTTTGGAGTCCCCTCCGGCAAGCTTCTCGGGTTCTTTGTGTCACAGAGGGGGATTGAAGCTAACCCTGACAAGATTAAAGCCATTGAGCAGATCGAGGCCCTGAAGCGCGTCAAGGATGTCAGAAGGCTTGCAGGTTGTGTGGCTGCCCTCAGTAGGTTCATTTCGAAGTCTGCAGAACGCGCCCTACCTTTCTTCAAAATCTTGAAGAAGGCAGGTCCCATGAAGTGGACTCCGGAAGCGGAGGCAGCGCTGCAAGATTTAAAACGGTACCTATCCTCCACTCCAATACTTGTCGCACCTAGACCACAGGAAAAGTTGCTGCTATACCTAGCGGCAACCAACCAGGTGGTTAGTGCTGCGTTAGTAGCGGAGAGGGAGGCCGACGAGGAGTCTGCACCACCAGCAAGGGAGTCCAGCGACAAGCAGGGGGCTGCTCCGACAAGCTCTGGCCCCGACAAGGACAACTCTGCGCAGGAACAGGAAGAAGTGCGGAAGAAGATGGTGCAGCGCCCGGTGTATTTTGTGAGTTCCCTCTTGCAGGGGGCTAGATCAAGATACTCCGGGGTGCAAAAGTTGCTTTTCGGCCTCCTCATGGCCTCGAGAAAGCTGCGCCATTACTTCCAGGCACATGAGATAACGGTGGTCACTCGCTTTCCGCTGAAGAGGATATTGCACAATCCAGAAGCAACAGGCAGGATCGTTGAGTGGGCACTGGAGCTGTCGAGCTTTGGACTCAAGTTTGAAAGTACCTCAACCATACAGAGTCGAGCTTTGGCAGAATTCATAGCTGAGTGGACCCCGACGCCCGATGAAGAAGTCCAAGAAACAAGTGCGCCCGTACAAGAAGCGACAAGTGAATGGGTAATGTATTTTGATGGTGCCTTCTCGCTGCAAGGCGCCGGTGCTGGCGTGGTACTCATTGCGCCCACCGGAGAGCACCTCAAGTATGTTATCCAGATGCACTTTCCCAGGGAGCAAGCGACGAACAACACTGCTGAATATGAAGGTTTGCTCGCCGGCCTCAGGATTGCGACCGAACTTGGGATAAGGAAGCTGATTGTACGAGGAGACTCTCAGTTGGTGGTCCGACAAGTTAACAAGAGCTACCAGAGCCCTTTGATGGAAGCTTATGTAGATGAAGTGAGGAAGCTGGAGGAGCACTTTGAAGGTCTGCAAATGGAGCACATCCCGAGAGCTCAGAATGACATTGCAGATGGCCTTTCAAAGTGTGCTTCGATGAAGTTACCTGTGGAACCAGGGACCTTCTTGCTCAAGCTGACTCAACCATCCGTTACACCATCAATTGGGCAGTCCAAGAAGAGAAAGTTGGCCTCCGGCGACTACTTACCGGCGGATCTTCCTGAAACCGCCGCCAAGGTCCCCAAGATCAACGACCAGAACGCTGAGGAACAGTCTGCTCCTGCGGATCCGAGGATCTGTGCAGTTGAAGCAAGTGTTCCCGACAAGCCTCGCCCCGGCAAGCTTGCCGGGGGACCATCAGCTTCGGCGGAACCAGAGGTTCTCGCCGTGGAAGCTGAGGTCCCCGCAGCGGCCCTCATGCCTTTAGTCCTTGCCGTTGAACCTCGGTCTCCGGCATGGGCGCAGTAGATCGTCCGTTTTCTGCAAACTGGAGAACTTCCCGACGACCCAGAAGAAATAGAGAAGATAACCAGGCAGTCGAGTATGTACCAGTTCGTGGATAACGAGCTGTGCAGAAGAAGGCTCAACGGAGTCAGGTTGAAGTGCGTCTCCAGGGAAGATGGACAGAAGCTGTTGGCAGAAATACACGGAGGCATATGCGGCCACCACATTGGCGCAAGGGCGCTTGCCGGGAAAGCTTTCCGGCAAGGGTTCTTCTGGCAAGAAGCCCTCCAAGATGCAACTGCACTAGTAACCAAGTGTGAAGCGTGCCAGTTCCATGCAAAGCAGATTCATCAGCCAGCTCAAGCTCTCCAAACAATTCCTTTGTCCTGGCCCTTCTCGGTTTGGGGGCTCGATATCCTCGGCCCCTTCCCCCGAGCCGTCGGGGGCTTTGAGTACTTGTACGTTGCAATCGACAAGTTCACAAAGTGGCCAGAAGTGGAACCAGTGAGAAAGGTGACAGCACAGTCAGCGGTCAGGTTCTTCAGGTCGATTGTTTGCCGTTTCGGAATCCCTAACAGGATCATCACCGACAACGGTACACAATTTACTAGTCGCACCTTCATGCAGTACGTCCAAGACCTTGGCGCCAAGGTCTGTTTCGCTTCTGTTGCTCACCCGAGGAGCAACGGTCAAGCGGAGAGGGCCAATGCTGAAGTGCTGCGCGGACTCAAGACAAGGACCTTTGACAGGCTGCGCAAGTGCGGAAGAAATTGGATAGAGGAGCTACCGGCGGCTCTTTGGTCAATCAGAACGACACCAAGTCGAGCCACCGGACAGACACCCTTTGCTCTAGTCTATGGAGCAGAGGCAGTTCTCCCCACGGAACTCGTATACGGATCTCCTCGAGTGCTCGCTTATGATGAGCTCGAGCAAGAGCAACTGCGACAAGACGATGCATTGCTCCTCGAGGAGGGACGTCTCCAGGCTGCTGTACGAGCTGCTTGATACCAGCAAGCCTTGCGTCGCTACCATAGCCGCAAGGTCAAGGCCAGGAGTCTCGAGGAAGGCGACCTTGTTCTTCGGCGTGTTCAGTCTGCCAAGAATTCCAACAAGTTGACGCCGAAGTGGGAAGGCCCTTATCGGGTGAGACAAGTCACGAGGCCCGGCGCTGTCCGCCTCGAGACCGAAGAAGGCTTACCGGTGAGCAACTCCTGGAACATAGAGCATCTTCGCAAGTTTCACCCATAAGGCGCGGTTGCCGTGATCCGCTCCGGCAACCACCTTTTGTACAAGCTTTGCCGCTGTTGCATGTAACCCTTTGTACAAAGCCGGGCGCAGACCCGGTGCATCAGTAAAGTCTTTGTGTTTTGCGCTATTTGCCTCTTACATGCTTTTCTCTGTTATTTGCATGTGTTATTTGGCATCTTGTGCAACATACATATCCAGTAAGCATTAGCACGCCGAAAGGCCATATACTTGTTTCCCTCTTCTTTTTCCTTGCCTCTTAAGCAGAAGGAACGTTCCTCGCGCACAAGTTTGCCGGGGGGGAAGGAGATGGAAGGGGAACCAAGTGCTGTTCAAGAAAGAGAAGCCTTACCAAGAAGCAAGCATTATATATAAGCTAAGTTATTAGAATTTGAGCAGAGAGAAGCCTTACCAAGAAGCAAGCATTATATATAAGCTAAGTTATTAGAATTTGAGCAGTTCAAATTTTTAATTTTTAGTTGTCTTCCTTGAACAATCACACTTTGTATGGAAAACCTGTGCACAGAGGAACCTACCCGTGGCTAGCCGCACCCTTGTCTTGTTTTCGAGTACGCTCAACGACTTAAGTGAGCTGCGACAAGTGTCACGCCCTTGGATCGTTTTCGAGTTTCACTCAACAAGCCGAGTGCGTTGCGACTAGCTGCGGCAAGGTTGCTTGTCGGTAAGACCTTGGCCAGCAGGCTGCTCAGAGTCCAGCACTCAGCGCTCGCGGCAAAGGACCCTTGCCAACAAGCTCCCTGGAGGCGTAGGGTGAAAAACAGACAAAGTAGATGACCAAGACAAGGAAGATAACATTGCACTGATTGATTAAAATAAGATAAATATCTTACAAAGGATAACTTGTCGCAATGATTAATGAGTTCATAACACCCTATGCAGCAACAAAAAGAGATAAAGATAAAGGAGGCCTAATCTACGCGGTCGCCCTCGATCCTGGAGATCTTGTTCACTTTGGCGATGATGTGGGCGACCTGCTCCTTCAGCGCCTCCATGTTCGCGTCGGCCGGCAAGCTGCGGAGGATGTTGGTGAGGTTTATACCGGGATTGCGGTATACAATCTTCGTCAGTACGCGCTCCAAGGTTCCCGTGCAGAGCTGGCGCGACTCCTCGGCCAGTTGCGCGGGAATCTTCTTCCGAAGATCTGCAAGAGCCGGCGCGATCCCCCTGAAGAAGAGGCTGAGCTTGGCACTGTGAGGAAGGTTTGGGTCCGGAGAGTAGATGAGATGCTCCAACTTCAGCGCCAGCAGCTCCTGGTCGATGTTGGATGCGGAGGACACCAAGTCTTCGGTCCACACCTCAACGGTCCGGCGGAAGTTCTCGGCCGCAGTATTGGCGCTCTCCACCAAGCTTCGCTCCTTGCGGAGCTCCTCTTTCAGCTTGGTTTCCCGGTCTCGGACGGCGTCGAGCGAGTCCTTCAACGTGGAAACCTTCAGCTCCAGATCCTCAATGGAGTCCTTGGCGGCCTTCAGCTCGTCGCCCTGCTTGGAGAGGCGCACCTGGAGTTCGGAGTTGGTGTGGGCGTCCTACTCGCGCTCTATGTTAAGCGTGGTGACCCTCTCCACGCTCGCCTTCAACGACTCCTCCAGTTGCGCAACCTTGGCCGCGAGCTCCCCCTTGGCGGTCTCCGCGGCAGCCGCGGCGGCTTTCGCCTCCTTTAGCTCTCCGCCAAGGGCCTGCTCCCGAGCGGCAAGGTCTTCCTCGTGGGAGTCGAGGTTGACCTTCCGCTGGGCGAGCTCTCCTTCTCGCCGGGACAGCTCCACCCCGGCAAGTCGCTGCTGCTCTTCGGCTTCAGCCTTCTCCAGCAACCATTCTTGGTAATCCCCGGCGAGCCTCTCGCGCTCCTCCGCCACGTCGCGGAGAGCAGCCTGGTTGGCGGCGCGGAGCTCCGCCGCGCGTTTCTCCATCTCGACGGCGGCCTTGGCGGCAAGGGCCTCTCGAGAAGCAAGCTTCGCCTGCCTGGCCCGGTAAAGGGCCAGGAGCTGATGAAGCAGCTTCTCCTCCTCGGCCCCTTCGCTTCCGCCGGGCTCCTCGACGATCTTTAGGCCCGCGGAGGCGAGGACCTCTCCATCAAAGGCCTCGCCCTCCGCGGGGGCTCGCGAAGAAGAACCCCACGGCACCTGGATGAAGACGCCGTTGGGAGCTTCAAGATAGTAGCCCGCCTGCTCCTTTTCGGCGGAGGGGTCGGCGGCCGGTGCAGCACTTGATGCTCCTGCCGCCTCCGGGCCGGCAGTGCGGTCGCCGTCCCACTCCCCGGCCGCTGCATCTGCAGCCGGAGCGGTCTCCTCCGCAGCCGGCTCGGCGGCTCCCGCCGTGTCCTCGGCGACAGGGGCGCCGCCGCCGCCGCCCTGCGCGCCCTCCTCCTCGATGACGATGACTTCCGTCTCCATCTGCTCGGGGGGAGGAGGATCTAGAAGAAGAAGAAAAAGCAAAAGAAGTTCAAGCAAATATCCAAAAAGAGACGAGTCCAAGAAGACAAAGTTACGGAACTTACCTTGGCGGACGTCGTCAGCGGCGGGCTCCCTCGCCGGGGAGCTCTGCCTTGGCGGAGTGGCCGCCCTCGCCGGGCTACCCGCCCTTGGCGGGGTACTCGCCCTTGGCGGAGTACCCGCCCTTGGCGGAGTGCTCTCCCTTGCCGGGGAGTTCGGCCTTGGCGGGGACGGCGGGGCCTGCGGTTCCTCGGGAGCGACCTCCGGACGCTCCTGCGGTTGTGGCTCCACCTCTGCACAAGACAATCAAAACAAGACAAAAATATCAGGATATTAGCACAAGGACAAATCCTCAAGCGCGCCCGACGAGCGGAAGTACAGAACCCAGACTTACGCTGGGGGCTGCGCTGGGGGCTGCTCCTCGGAGCAGCGCTCGGGTCCGGCAGGCTTGGCTCCGGCACTTCCCCAGTCGCCGCGACGGGCGAGTCGTCCGCGACCTCGACCACGGGCACCTTGGCTTTCTTCGCCACTCGCTGGGCCAAGGTCCTGAAATCAAAGCAAAAGCAAGATTAGCATCAACAAGAATCAAGATAGTGTTAAAGAAGATGCAAAAACCTCAAGTCCTTACTCCTGTTCCTCCTCGTCGTCGTCGTCGCTCAGGGCAGAGAAGTCAAACTCCACCTGAGGCGCGTCCGCGCGGGGAGCAGGAGGCGAAGACTCCCTCGGGCGCTTGGCGGTCCCTGGGGCTGGGGGCTGCGAAGACCCAGCCCCTATGGTAGCCGAGGCCCGGGGAGCGGGCGGAGCCGCCGCTCCGCTCCGTGAAGACTCCCTTCCGCTCGGCGCTGACTTGCGGGGCGCCTCTGCCGTGGCCTGCTTGCGGGGCGCCTCTGCTGTGGCCTGCGTGCGAGCCGCCTCCGCCGTGGTTGGTGCGCCTGGCGCCCCCGTCGCGGCTTGGCTCCCCCGGGTAGCTCGCGCCGCCCGGCGAGCTGGTTGTTGCCGGGGCGCCTGCGCCCTCGTCCCTGTCGCCGTCTTGCGGAGACGCTTAAGCGGAGAGCGCCTAGGGCTTGCCTGAGGCGGGGAGGTCTCCGATGACGAGGAGAGGTCGTCGGCGTAGAGCCCCAGGGATCCGTCGGAATCTTCGTCGACCCCGGCGTCCTCCTCCTCCTCCTCCTCCTCGGCAGGCTTGCTGGGCCCAGCGCCCTCCACTGTGGCCGCTCTCCCTCCAGCGCCTCCGCTCCCTGCGGCGCCTCCGCTCCCTGCGGCGCCTCTGTTTCCTCCGGCGGCGTTGCCTCTCGCCGCGGCCTCGGTCAGAATCCCGGGGATCCCGGAGTGCCTCAGGGAAGGGACCCTGGCGAGCTCGTCGGGAGGAAGCTTCAGCAGCCTGCGGATCTCCGCCTCCTCTGCTTGGCAGGACGCTTCCGCAGCCTCTGCCTCCTCGGGCGAGAAGCCGAATTCTCCTGCCGCTGCGGCTGCAGCGGCCTCTTCAACCCGAGAAGCTATGTACGCTATCTCCTGGTCGGTGGTGTCCCGTGTCAGCTCCCGGACCTCGTCCTTGTTCTTCGCCACGTCCACCAGGTTGTCGAAGAAGTTCAAGATGACGTCTGGCTTGGGCGGAATCCACGTGCGGTCGATGCCGTGCGAGTCACACGCGGGCATCATGGCGCGAAGGGAATCCCGGGCCGTGCTGTTGCAGAGAGGCACCACTCCCCGGGGACCCCTGAACCACTCTGGGTGGGCCGGGTCATGCTTAAATAGTTCCCGGACCATCCCCTTCAGCTCCAGCGACGTGAAGTTGAAGTTTAGCCCGGGGCGCAGCCTCATTATGTCCGCCGCGTTGCCGTAATCCCAGGCTGGCCTCTTCCTATCTTGAAGAGGGGCGATGCGGCGGCGGAGGAAATCTGTGCCTACTTCTCCGACAGACAACCTCGCTACCCGAAGACGAAGAATCCTGATGAGGGCGACGTCGAGCTTGCTGTCGTCCGAATCCAACTCGCTCCAATCCCTGCCGCGCACGATAGGTGTTGTGCGCGGCGCGGTGAAGGGCTGCGGCTCGTCCTCGACAATCCAACACCAGTTTGCACGCCACTCCTCCCACTTGCCGCGGAGCTCCCCCGGCAAGTAGGACTCCTTCTTATTCAAGCGGAAGTCCCAAGAAATCCCCCCGGAGAGGGGAGCTCCGGCTTCTACTCTAGGGGTGAAGAAGTGCCTAAACAGCGCTACGTTTGGGTATATCCCAATGTAGTTTTCGCACATATGTGCGAAAACCGCCATCGTGAGGATGGCGTTGGGAGTGAAGTCTAGGAGATGGAGGCCGTAGGTGTGCATTATGTCGCAGAAGAAATCGGAAAAAGGGGGACAGAGACCGCAGTGGAAGAAAGCTGCGAAGAAGAAGTACCCGCCGGGGTAGTTGTCCTTGGCGGAGGCCGGATAGGCTCGGGTGCGGGGATGCGCCTTGGTCTTCTTGGCCCAGAACAAGTAGTACTTGTTCCAGAGCTCCCGCGCGCTGAGCCTCGGCGAGAAGACGATGTTCCGCTTCCGCAGCAGAGCAAGCCTCGCCGCCTGGTCAGATTTCTCCTTCTTGGCCTTCTCCGCCTTCGCCTTCTCGGTCTTCGGGGCCATGGCGGAGGCAGCGAGGGAAGGGGGGCGAAGGGTCCGGCGGCGCCGCAGATGCGGACGGCGGCGAAAGAGGTGTGGAGGCGGAGCGCAAGAGGGGATCTCTGGAGATGGAAGAAGATGCAATGAAGGCGTAGGAGGGGAACCGCTCCTGCTTCCTCTGCTTTTATGGGGAAGTGGGGGACGTTTCGCTCTTTCCATTAAAAGAACGTGGCCACGTCCCATCCCACGACGCCGCAATCGACGCGTGCCGTTACGGGGGGACGCGGCGGATGCGGAAGTGGATTCGGTGTGCCGTGGGCCGCGCGTGCCCGTGCACTGTTTTAGGCCTGGCCCAACAGCGCTCGGCACCGTGTGTGGCCCAGGCCGGGGGGCTCCTGTCGGTGTACTAAGGTAGGGGGTACCTCAGTACCCCAACTTGTGCACGGGCAGCAGCAGCTTCCCGCGGCAGGGCCTACCACGCGCTCGCCGGAGACCTTCCTGCTTCATATAAAACCATTCAAAAACAAAGTATACAAGACAGAAGATCGAGACCCCGGCAAGTGAAGCTTGCCGGGAAGGCCGTTCCAGGCTCAAGATTACCTCACTCACGCAAGGCCCTGGCAAGAGGAGCTTGCCAGGAAGACTAGAAGATTATATTTCAGAAGACATGCCTCGGCGCTATACGCGCCCCGGCGGGGCCCGGGGAGCGACAAGCTTCAGAGCCCGACAAGCTCCCGGGCCCGGCAAGGTCAAGGCCCCGGCAAGATGCTTGCCGGGGAGGGTTGCGCTGTGTGTCCGCGCTCTAGCTCATCGAACCACGCGTCGCCCTGGGGCCACTCCAGAGACGCGTGGCGGATGGCTGTGTAGCCTGGGGGACACGGTGGCACTCCACGGTGGTAAAGCCATCGTCGTGGCAAACGGAGACGCAAGGGCGGGCGCTTTTGGGGTCGACGGCGACGGGCATTAAATGCTCTTGTCCCCCACTGTCAAAGTAGGTAGCAACTACTGTTCATCCACTGTAGCTCCACTATTCCCGCACTATTACAACTACCACCTCTTTTACATTTTTACCCTTTCTCCTACGTTGACACCTGTCGGTGACCCCTTGCACTATAAAAGGAGGCCCATGCACAACGTAGAAAGGGTTCGGAACCTAGATCGCTCATACGCTCGGTGTAGCTAGTTCTTCAAGCTCCTGAGCTCTCCAACTCAATACAAACTAAGCAGGAGTAGGGTTTTACGCGTCCATCGCGGCCCAAACCTGGGTAAACTGCCTGCGTGATCTCCACGATCTGCTCTTCGTGCTCCCTCCGCCCTCTTACCGCACAAGTAAAGGGGCTCCGGTCCCATAGGTGTTCGTGGCGGACAGTTTCCCCCGACAAACTTGTTTTGCATAAAGGTGGATGGCAGGTGTCTATTTCTCCTACTTTAGTTGAATCGAATTTGACTGTGGCCGATCCTTGTTGAAGGTTAAAACAACAAACTTGATAAATCACCATTGTGGTTTTGTGCCGTAGGTAAGAACAGTTCTTGCTAGAAGCCCGTAGCAGCGAAGTAAAACTTGCAACAACAAAGTAGAGGATGTCTAACTTGTTTTTGCAGGGAATGTTGTGATGTGATATGGTAACATGATGAGTTATACGTTATTGTATGAGATGATCATGTTTTGTAATATCGATAACCAGCAGGAGCCTTAAGGTTGTCTCTTAATTATTTTCTGAAATGCAAGCGCCATGTAATTGCTTTACTTTATTGCTATGAGTTAGCAATAGTCGTAGAAGCAATAGTTGGCGAGACGACCACGACACAACGATGGAGATCAAGGTGTCGAGCCGGTGACAATGGAGATCATGACGATGCTTTGGAGATGGAGATCAAAAGTACAAGACGATGATGGCCATATCATGTCACATATTTTGATTGCATGTGATGTTTATCCTTTATGCATCTTATTTTTCTTAGAACGGCGGTAGCATTATAAGATGATCCGTTCACTAAATTTCAAGATAATAGTGTTCTCCCCGAGTATGCACCACTGCTATAGTTCATCGTTTTGAGACACCACGTGATGATCGGGTGTGATAGACTCTACGTTCACATACAACGAGTGTAAGACAATTTTACACACGCGGACTACTTGGGTTAAACTTGACGAGCCTAGCATGTGCAGACATGGCCTCGGAACACTCGAGACCGAAAGGTCGAACATGAGTCATATAGTAGATATGATCAACATAGAGATGTTCACCATTGATGACTACTCCATCTCACATGATGATCGAACATGGTTTAGTTGATTTGGATCATGTATCACTTAGGTAACCATATGGATGTTGATTTAGGTGGGGGTTCTTTAGTAATTTGATTAATTGAACATAAATTTATCATTAACTTAGTCAAAATGTCTTTGCATATTATGTTGTAGATCAATAGCTCGCGATGTATCTCCCATGTTTTGATACGTTCCTAGAGAAAACTAAGTTGAGAGATGTTGGTAGCAATAATACGGGCTGGGTCCGTAATATGAGGATTATCCTTATTGCTGCACAGAAGAATTATGTCCTGGATGCACCGCTAGGTGACAGACCTATTGTAGGAGGAGATGCAGACATTATGAACGTTTGGCAAGCTCGATGTGATGACTACTTAATAGTTTAGTGCGCCATGCTTTACGGCTTAGAACTGGGACTTCAAAAAATGTTTTGAACGCCATGGATCATATGAGTTGTTCCAAGAGCTGAAATTGGTATTTCAGACTCATGCCCATGTTGAGAGGTATGAGACCTCTTACAAGTACTTTGCCTACAAGATGGAGGAGAATAGCACAGCTAGTGAGCATATGCTGAGAATGTATGGGTACTACAATCACTTGAGTCAAGTGGGAGTTAATCTTCCAAATAATATAGTGATTGCCAGAGTTCTCTAGTCACTATCAACAAGCTACTAGAACTTCGTGATGAACTATAATATTCAAGGGATGACGAAAACGATTCCCGAGCTCTTCGTGATGCTGAAATTTGCGAATGTAGAAATCGAGAAAGTGCATCAAGTGTTGATGGTTAATAAGACCACTAGTTTCAAGAAAAAGGGCAAGGGAAAGAAAAGGAACTTCAAGAAGAATGGAAAGCAAGTTTTCACTCCCGAGAAGAAGCCCAAAGACCCAAGCCTGAAACTGAGTGTTTCTACTACAAAGGAAATGGTCATTGGAAGCGAAACTTTCCCAAATACTTGGCGGATAAGAAGGATGGCAAAGTGAACAAAGGTATATATGATATACATGTTATTGACGTGTAACTTACTAGTATTCTTAGTAGACCCTGGGTATTTAATACTGGTTCAGTTGCTAAGATTAGTAACTCGAAACAGGAGTTGCAGCATAAACGGAGACTAGATAAGGGTGAGGTGACGATGTGTGTTGGAAGTGCTTCCAAGATTGATATGGTCATCATCGCACACTCCCTATAGTTTCGGGGTTAGTGTTGAACCTAAATAAATGTTATTTGTTATTTGCGTTGATCATGAACAAGATTGGATCGTGTTTATTGCAATACGATTATTCATTTAAGTAAGAGAATAATTGTTGTTCGGTTTGCATGAATAAAACCTTCTATGCTCATACACCCAATGTAAATGGTTTATTGAATCTCGATCGTAGTGATACACATATTCATAATATTGATGCCAAAAGATGCAAAGTTGATAATGATCATGCAACATACTTGTGGCACTGCCGTTTAGGTCATATTGGTGTAAAGTGCATGAAGAAACTCCATGCTGATGGACTTTTGGAATCACTTGATACTTGCGAACCATGCCTCATGGGCAAGATGACCAAAACTCTGTTCTCTAGAGCAATGGAGCGAGCAAATGACTTATTGGAAATAATACATACCAATGTATGCGGTCCGATGAGTGTTGAAGCACGCGGTGGATATCGTTATTTTCTCACCTTCATAGATGACTTGAGTAGGTATGGGTATATCTACTTGATGAAACACAAGTCTGAAACATTTGAAAAGTTCAACGAATTTCAGAGTGAAGTAGAGAATCATCATAACAAGAAAATAAACTTTCTACTATCCTATCACGAAGGCAAATATTTGAGTTACAAGTTTGGTCTAAACTATATGGAATAGTTTCACAGCTCACGCCACCTGGAACACCACAGCGTAATGGTGTGTCCGAACGTCGTAACCGTACTCTATTGGATATGGTGCGTTCTATGATGTCTCTTAACGATTTGCCTTTATCGTTTTGTGGTTATGCATTAGAGACAACTGCATTCACGTTAATAGGGCACCGTCTAAATCCATTGAGACGACACCATATGAATTATGGTTTGGCAAGAAACTAAAGCTGTCGTTTATTAAAGTTTGCGGTTGCGATGCTTATGTGAGAAAGCTTCAACCTGATAAGCTCGAACCGAAATGGAAGAAGTGCGTCTTCATAGGATACCAAAAAGAAACTATTAGGTATACCTTCTACCACAAATAGGAAGGCAAGATCTTTGTTGCAAAGAATGGGTCCTTTCTAGAAAAGGAGTTTCTCTCGAAAGAAGTGAGTGGGAGGAAAGTAGAACTTGATGAGGTAATAATTGTACCTTCTCTCGAATTGGAAAGTAGCTCATCAGAGAAAACCGTTCCCGTGATGCCTACACCAACTAGAGAAGAAGCTAATTATGATGATCATGAAACTTCGGATCAAGTTACTACTGAACCTCGAAGGTCGACCAAAACACGTGCCGCACGAGAGTGGTACGGTAACCATGTCCTGGAAGTGATCTTGTTAGGCATCAGCGAACCTTCGAACTATGAAGAAGCTATGATGAGCCCAGATTCCGAAAAATAGCTTAAGGCCATGAAATCTGAGATAGGATCCATGTATGGGAACAAAGTGTGGACTCTGGTGGACTTGCCCGATGATCGGCAGGCCATAGAGAATAAATGGATCTTTAAGAAGAAGATTGACGTTGATGGTAATGTTACTATCTACAAAGCTCGACTTGTCGCAAAGGGTTTTCGACAAGTTCAATGGGTTGACAAAAATGAGACTTTCTCACCCGTAGCGATGATTAAGTCTGTCTGAATCATGTTAGGAATTGCCGCATTTTATGATTATGAAACTGGCAAATGGATGTCAAAACTGCATTCCTTAATGGATTTCTGAAAGAAGAGTTGTATATGATGCAACCAGAAGGTTTTGACGATCCTAAAGGTGCTAACAAAGTGTACAAGCTCCAGCGACCCATCCATGGGTTGGTGAAAGCATCTCGAAGTTGGAATATATGCTTTGATGAGTTGATGAAAGCATATGGTTTTATACAGACTTACGGTGAAGCCTGTATTTACAAGACAGTGAGTGGGAGCACTACATCATTTCTGATAAGTATATGTGAATGACATATTGTTTATCAGAAATGATGTAGAATTTTCTGGAAAGCATAAAGGAGTGTTTGAACGGAGTTTTTCAAAGAAAGACCTCGGTGAAGCTGCTCACGTATTGGGCATCAAGATCTATAGAGATAGATCAAGACGCTTGATAAGACTTTCAATGAGTACATACCTTGATAAGATTTTGAAGGAGTTCAAAATGGATCAGTCACAAAAGGAGTTCTTGCCTGAGTTGTATGGTGTGAAGTTGAGTAAGACTCAAAGCCCGACCACGGCAGAAAAATAGAGAGAGAATGGAAGTCATTCCACATGCCTCAGCCATAGGTTCTATAAAGCATGCCATGTTGTGTACTAGACCAAATGTGTGCCTTTTCATGTATCAGGCAAGGGGGTACAAGAGTGATCCAGGAGTGGATCACTAGACAACGGTCAAAATCATCCTTAGAGGAATAAGGAAATTTTTGTTGATTATGGAGGAGATAAAGGGTTCCACGTAAAGGGTTATGCCGATGCAAGTTTTGTCACTAATCCAGAGGAATCTGAGTATCAGTCTGGATGCATATTGAACGTAGGAGCAATTATCTAGAGTATCTCTATGCAGAGCATTGCATATTTTTTTTTGCAAAGTACACACGGATCTAAACGTTGCAGACCCGTTGACTAAAAACCTCTCTCACAAGGAAAACATGATCATACATTAGAGCTCTTTGAGTGTTAATCACATGGAGATGTGAACTAGATTGTTAACTCTAGTAAACTCTTCGGGTATTAATCACATGACGATGTGAAACTAGATTCTTGACTCTAGTAAACTATTTGGGTATTAATCACATGGCGATGCGAACTAGATTATTGACTCTAGTGCAAGTGGGAGACTAATGGAAATATGACCTACAGGCAATGATGAAGTTGTTATTATTTTATATTTCCTTATTCATGATAAAGGTTTATTATTCGTGCTAGAATTGTATTGACTGGAAACCTAAATACATGAGTAAATACATAAAAAAATACCATGTCCCTTGTAAGCCTCTACTAGACTAGCTCGTTAATCAAAGATGGTTAAGGTTTGATTACTGTGGATATGAGTTTTCATTTGATAACAGGATCACATCAGTATGAGAATGATGTGATGGACAAGACCCATCCGTTAGCTTAGCATTTGATCGTATAGTTTATTGCTACTTCTTTCATGTATGTCAAATACATTTTCCTTTCACTATGAGATCTTTCAACTCCCAGATACCGGAGAAATGCCTTGTGTGCTATCAAACGTCACAACGTAACTGGGTGATTATAAATATGCTCTACAGGTATCTCCGAAGGTGTTTTGTTGGGTTGGCATGAATCGAGATTAGGATTTGTCACTCCGAGTATCGGATATGTATCTCTGGGCCCGCTCGTTAATACAAATCATAATAAGACTTGCAAGCAAATGACTAATGAGTTAGTCACGTCATAATGTATTACAGAACGAGTAAAGAGACTTGCTGGTAACGAGATTGAACTAGGTATAGAGATACCGACGATCGAACCTCGGGCAAGTAACATACCAACGGACAAAGGGAATTGTGTATGTTGTCATAACTATTCGACTGATAAAGATCTTCGTAGAATACGTAGGATCCAATATGGGCATCTAGGTTCCACTATTGGTTATTGACCAGAGAGGTGTCTCGGTCATGTCTACATAGTTCTCGAACCTGTAGGGTCCGTGCGCTTAACGTTCGTTGATGATATAGTCTTATATGAGTTATATGTTTTGGTGACCGAATGTTGTTCGGAGTCCCAGATGAGATCACAGACATGACGTGGAGTCTCAAAATGGTCGAGAGATAAAGATTGATATATAGGACGATGATATTTGGACACCGGAAGTGTTTCGGGACATACCGGGAAGGAATCGGGTCACCGGAAGGGCTTCCGGGCACCCCCAGCAAGATATGGGCCTTATGGGCCAAAGGGGGGGACAGACCAGCCCACAAGGGGGTTGGTGCACCCCCTCCCTTGTTTTTCTAGCCCTAGGGAAAGGAAAAGGGGGAGGGCTATCCCCTCCTGCCTTTTCCTCTCATGGGACAAAGAAAGGGGGGGGGCACCCGCCCCTGCCTTTCCGCGCACTCCAATAAGGAAAGGGGGGCACGACTTAGAAGGGACCCCAAGTAGGATTCCTCCTACTTGGGTGCCTCTTTGGCAGCTCCTCCCTCCCTCCCACATATATATATATATGGGATGGGGGTGCCTAGCACACAACATATCAATTGTTAGCCGTGAGCGCCTCCCTCCACTGTTTACACCCCGGTCATATTCTCGTAGTGCTTAGGCGAAGCCCTGCGGAGATCACTTCACCATCACCGCCACCATGCTGTCGTGCTGATGGAACTCATCTACTACCTCGACGTCTTGCTGGATCAAGAAGGCTCGGGATGTCACCGAGCTTAACGTGTGCATAATGCGGAGGTGCCTTGCGTTCGGTATGTGATCGGTTGAAGCACGAAGAAGTTTGACTACATCAACCGCATTGTGAAACGCTTCCGCGTATGGTCTACGAGGGTACGTAGACACACTCTACCCCTCGTTGCTATGCATCTCCATGGATAGATCATTGCGTGTGCGTAGATTTTTTTTGTTTTCCATACAACGTTTCCCAACAATTTTACCATTCTTGGATATTCTACAATAGTTTTATAGCAACTTTATATCCTTTTTGGGACTAACCTATTGACATAGTGCCCAGTGCCAGTTCCTATTTTTTTCTTGTTTTTTTACTTCGCAAAAAATCAATACCAAACGGAGTCGAAATGCAGTGAAACTTTTTGGGGAATTTTTCTGGACCAGAAGAGACAGGATGGGCCAAAGAAGTACTAGAGGGGGGCTTCAAGGCGAGCACAACCCACCAGGGTGCGCCTGGCCCCCCTGGTGCGCCCAGGTGGGTTGTGCCCACCTCGGTGGACTCCCTCTCTATAAATACCCCAATATTCCAGAAACCCCAGGGGAGTCAACGAAATTTTATTCCAGCCACCGCAAGTTCCAGAACCACGGGATTCAATCTAGAGCCCTTTTTCGACACTCCGCCGGAGGGGAACATGATCATGGAGGGGTTCAACATCCTCATTGGTGCCTCTCCGATGATGCATGAGTAGTTCACCTCAGACCTACGGGTCCGTAGGCAGTAGCTAGATGGCTTCTTCTCTCTTTGTTTCTCAATACAAAGTTCTCTTGAAGATCTATTTGATGTAATGACATTGTGCGGTGTGTTTGTGGCGATCCGATGAATTGTGAGTTTATGATCTGATTTGCCTTGTTTTAGTTTCCATAGTTTATTCTTATAGCCTCATATTTCTTCTCTGATATTTGGGTTTTGTTTGGCCAACTTGATCTATTTATGTTGCAATGGGAAGAGGTGCTTTGTGATGGGTTTGATCTTGTGGTGTCCTTTTCCAGTGGCAGAAGGGGAAAAGGACACCACAAGATCATGTATATTCCTACATGAATAGATCTTGTCTACATCATGGGGAGAGGTCTACTAATCACAAATCTATGAAGGAACTCTCAAAAGGACATCTTGCCTACATTGCTATTAAGGATAAAAAGATGGGGTCTATTCCTATATGAATAGATCTTGTCTACATCATGTCATCATTCTTATTGCATTACTCTATTTTTCCAAGAACTTAATTCACTAGATGCATGCTGGATAGCGGTCGATGTGTGGAGTAATAGCAGTAGATGCAGGCAGGAATCGGCCTACTAATCTTGGACGTGATGCCTATATACATGATCATTGTCTTGGGTATCGTCATAACTATTCACTTTTCTATCAATTGCTCAATAGTAATTTGTCTACCCACCGTTTGTATTTCTCGTGAGAAGCCACTAGTGAAATCTATAGCCCCCAAGTCTATTTTCCTATCATATACTTTTAGATCTATATTGTCATTTGCTTTTTTCCTTTATATGCAACTTTTATTTTCAGATCTATATAATAAAAAAAACCAAAAATACCTCGCTGAGTTTTATTTGCCGTTGTTCCATTTGCCATTACTCATATATCCTTTACCAATCAATTACCCGGGAGGGATTGACAACCCCCCTTACACGTCGGGTTGCAAGTATTTGTTATTTGTGTGCAAGTATCGTTTACATAGTGTTGCTTGGTCCTCCTAATGGTTCAGTAACCTTGGTCTCATCATTGAGGGAAATACCTACCATAGTTGTGTTGCATCATCCCTTCATCTTTGGGGAAATAGCGACGACATCACAAGGAATTTCTGGCGCCGTTGCCGGGGAGGCATCATCAACATTTATCATGTTCCTAATCACAAATCTCATCTCCTTGCAATTTACATTATTTGCCATTTTCCTCTCCTTTTCATCTATCCTCTTCACGAAAATTTGCCGTTTTATTCACCCCTTTTTCGTTCGCCGTTTTTCTCGCCAGATCTATTTTTGTTTGCAATCTTGCTTGGCCACCTTGTCATTATGGCTAGTTCTTTCTCTTTCGCGAGTACCCCCGAGAACAAGGTTCTTAATTTTAAACAAAGGGGAGGGAGACTCTAAAAGATGCTCGGTATAGGATTTGCAATGCTCATAATAAATCCGTTTGTAAGCAATCTAACATTGTTGTTCTTCGCGGTTTTTATGTGGGAATCACCACTTGGTATAGATTCGTCCTTGATACGATTACCGGTGGAAATTTCTTGATGTGTCCATCTTTGGATGCGTTTAATGCTACGGGAGATCTAGTGGGTGCACCACCTATCCTTATTAATGAAACAATCGTAACTATTGAGCATGTCATGCAAAGATTAGATGCTATTGAAAAGAAGATGATTACCCTAGAGCAAATTGAAAATTTGGATAAAAAATGTAGAATCTTGCTAACAAATTTGGGTCGAAAGCGGGTGAAGTTTTTAAATTATTAAGGTAGAAGGCAATCATAGTGAACGAAAGAATAGGAGAAAGCCCTTTTCGGATTGATAAGTTGGAATAAATTTTGAGTAACTTAGGCTCGACCCTTTATTCCACTAAAACTATTGAAAAAACTCCCATCAAAATTTGTAATACTACCCAAGTCACCAAGAACAAGGTTGCCACTTCTATTAGCAACAAAGATGATCTTAAAACGATTTGTATTCATCCCAACTTTGTTGAAATGATAAGAGGCCCTACTAGTAAGAATGGATTTTTCAATCTTATTCCTAGAAATATCGTTATTGAAAGCATGCATGCCAAATCTTTGAAGAATTGTGTGATTGAGGAATTGGAAACCAAAGATGACAATACTTGAGATCTATGTGTTATTCCTAGCTAGGGGCAGAAAATGATAGCGCTTGTTGGGAGGCAACCAACCTATATCTTTTTGCTTTTTGCTATTTTGTTGTTTTCCAATAAATACACAATTATGCCTCTGGTTAGATGTGTTTTTGTGGTTTAAATTCGTTTTTGTGCCAAGCAAAGCCTTTGGGATGATTTGGTTGATAGTTGATTTGATTGCGTTGGAAATCAAAAAGTTATTACGTGAGTGCCATAATTGTTGACGGCTACTGGAACATGATCAATTCTTGAAATTTGTACATGTTATAAATATACAAATTTTCCATGATGTCCTATTTTTTATAAAAAAACTAGAGTTATAAAAGTATGACTAAAATTCGCATCTTTACAGACTGCTATGTTTTTGACAGATTCTATTTTCGTTGTTATATGTGCTTGTTTTAATGAATCTATGGTTTCTTTTGAAGAGTTTAAGCCATGGAAAAGTTAGAATATAGTAGATATAATGCAATAATAAAATATGAATTGTTTTGCTATAGTACTTAAAGTAAAGATTTTTTTTGTTATACTAACGGATCTCATGAAGTTTTGTTGAGTTTTGTGTGATTGAAGTTTTCAAGTTTTGGGTGAGATCACGATGGATGAAGGAATAACGAGTAGCAAAAGCCTAAGCTTGGAGATGCCCGAGGCACCCCAAGATAATATTCAAGAAGTATCAAGCAACTAAGATTGGGGATGCCCCGAGTGGCATCCCCTCTTTCTTCTAACGACCATCCGTATTTTACTTGGAGCTATATTTTTATTCGTCACATATCATGAGTTTTGCTTGGAGTGTCTTGTATGATATGAGTCTTTCCTTGTTTTGATTTTTAGTTTGTGTCATCTATCAATGCTGAACATATCTACTTGAGAAAGCCAAATTATGCTATGTTTGCTCTTTATGCTTCACTTAATATTTTTGAGAGCTATGGAATTGCTCTAGTGTTTCACTTATATCTTGTTGAGCATAGTGTGCTTTAATATTTTTGAAGAAATTCTCTAATGCTTCACTTATATTTATTTGAGAGTTGGTATATTTTTTAAGAAATTCTCTCATGAATCACTTAGATTATTTTGAGAGAAACAAAATTTTATGCTCATGTTCTTCACTTAGATTTGTTTGAGCTTATCAAAAGCAACATATGAAACTAGTCCCAAAGTGATAGACATTGAAAAGTGATATAATAAAAACTTTCATAAAGATCATTGGACACAATAAACTTGATTCTTAGTAATAGTTTTGAGATATGATGATAGTGATATGTGAGTCATGTAAATGAGTAATTATGTTTTAGTAAGAATATTCATGTTAAGGTTTGTGATTACCTATGCAGGCACAAAAGTCAATAGTTATGCAATGAAATTACATCCTACTTGTGGTGCATTATTCGGTGTTAGTTATGCTCAATGCTCGCTTATGTGATTTTCGTTTCTTGGTTGCTCTCTTCTCAATCTATTTGCTAGCATCCACTTGTACTAAGTAGAAATACTACTTGTGCATCCAAAATCTTTAAACCCAGTTTTTCCATATGAGTCCACCTTACCAACCTATATGCGGTGTTTCCTTGCTGTTCTAAGAAAATTTGTATGTGCCATCTCTAAATTTCAAAATAAACTTCTATTTTGCGTGCTCATACCACTCATGAGGCGGTGAGGGGTGGCCGATATTTTTCTATACGCAGTCCCGAAATGAATAAAGAAATTTACTTTATGTTGTCAAATAATATATTCCTTGGTAAGCATTGGCATGGAGCACACCCGTGGATACGGTTAGCCATGTATTGTGAAAGAATGGTGGAAAAAGGAATAAACTTTATTTTTTGTTTGGGAACCGCCTATGTGTAACATCCCAAATTTTCAATTTGGAATGTTATACATAGATCGTATTGCATTGCATATTTTATTGTATTTGTGTGCTCGCGATCCTCGAAAATTCTAAGCAACTCAAGGACCCACGGAGAGAGTTGGGGATTTTACTGTTTTCGTATTTGAGTTTTCTCAAATAACGGTACGGGGATCACTTTGGTTTTAATAGCTTTTCTCTCCTAAAAATATTTCTTAATAAAATATATGAGCGAAGATAATATGACTTCTCCAAAATAAAAGAAATATTGGAGGAAAAATATTAAAATCATTTTTGGTTTTTATTCAGATTTATTTGCATAGGAAAAATGCGCGTTTTTCAAAATTGCATTTAGGTTCGGGAAAATGTTCACTTTGTCCTAAATTTTATTAGAGGACAGTGAAAATTTATTTCGGAATTTTTCGTCTCCGTTTAGTATTATATTTTTTGTGTTTTTCTGCGTGAGGATCGTTTAGAAAAAAAGCGTTTGGACCGACTGGGCCGAAGCCCAGCTGGCCCAGCGTCGCCGCCTCCTCCGACTCCAACCGGGAGTCCCCTCCGTGCACACCGCCCGCCGTGGCCGAGTCGGCCACCGCCGCCGCCTTGCCCCCTCCCCCAAGCAAGACCCCCTGGCCTTTATAAGCCGCCGTCCCGCCCCTCTAGCCGCCCCAACCGCCGCCGCCTGCTGCCCCGCCGCCGCCGCAGCCGCTTGCTGCTGCCGCCGCCGCACGCCGCCCCGCCGCCGGAGTGCCGCCGCCGCCGGAGTTCACCGCCGCCGAGGTAGCCACCGGTTTTTTTGAACCGTTTTGTTTTTTTAGAAACCCTAGATCTGTTTTTTTAAGTAGATCGGTTTGGTTTTTTCGGTTTAGTTGTTTAGCGGACGTTCGTCCGTACGTTCGTTTTAACGAACGTTGTTCCCCCGCTAGTCACAGACAACGACCGTTCGTTCGTTAGCCTGTTCGTCGGTTTTTTCTTTTTCAGGGCTTTTTCCGCGATTATTTTCGATCGAGATTTCTGCCCTGATCTTGTTTTTAGGTTTTCTTTTCGCTCGAAAGTCGGAATCAGGCGATTCAAGCGATCAGGTCTTCGTCTCGAAGCCCTCTTTCCGTTTAACTAACTTGAACAAGGTTTTGCTACTGTAAAATTGGACATTAGATCAATCTAGTAAGCGGATCTTGTTTCTTTCGCAGTTTGAGTTTGGTTGCTCCATTTGATTTGATTCTTTTTGCAAACCGGAGTTCTTAGGTTGAACTTTCCGGTTAGATCTTCTTATTTGGAGTTTTACCCGTGCATCTTTGCTTGGTTGCTTATGTATGCTATTGTTTGCTTGCGATAGAATTCCCGGAGTGCGAAGCATGCCACTACAAGTCCCTAGGTTTTGCGAATCATCAGCAAGGCAAGTAACACTTTGATCATACCCTTTATTACCCAGTTTTTATGCATTAGAACAAACCCTCACACATTGCATGAGTATGATCTCTTAACTTGTGGGTCTGGGAAGTAGACTGAGGTAGAACCTATTACCTGCTTTATTTTCAAACCCTGGGAGTTACTGCTACGTTATCCTTAGGTTGCCATGCTATGCTCGTAGACGTGGTTTGGGTTTGAGAGTATCCATGACAGATGTAAGTTGTTAATTAATGGTTCAACTTAAGGTGGCTACTTGAATACACATCTGGGTGGATTGGTTGCAGGGCACCTAGAGAATCCAGTGTTGTCCTAGGAAATCCCGGAGGAACCGTGTGATTATCCTATGGAATGCCACCCAGGCTCAAAGGGATCATAAAATTATTCATGCTAGAAACTTCCGTGTGCAGCCACAATGCCATTATGGGCTCTGGCATAGTATGAGTAAGTTGTGTGAGCTCTTTCAGTGGTGGACTAGCTGATGTAGGGGAAAGTAGGTGTACGGGTCCACCCGGGGTAAAGAGTAAATGCTTCTAAAAGACTGTGTCTCGGTCATCCGTTTCTCAAACACCATGTAGTGTGAGAAATCCAACAAAGGAGATCGAGTCTTGTGGGGAAAAGTACACAAACCTCTACAGAGTGTACAAACTAATCATGATTAGCCGTCTCCCTGGTTATGGACATCTTGAGTATCTGGTACTTGAATTATTGGTTGATCTCATCACTCTAAAAATTAATTTTGTTGGGTTATTGATGACTACTTTAATTGGGATTGAGTTGGAGGAACCTTCTCAATGATGTTTCAACTACCATGATAGTTGAAATAAAAATCTATTCCTTTGTTGTAGGAAAAAATTGGCTTTATGCAAAAACTTTAACATTGGAGCCTCCACCAGCCAAATATGCATATAGTGTTAGCCTTTATTTCTGTTACTTGCTCTTCTGTGTTATATTGCCAGCATATTCCATGTGCTGACCCGTTTCGGGCTGCAACATGTTACGTTGCAGACTTTTCAGAAGAAGAGTAAGGTGTGTTAGGTCGTTTGTCGTGCACTTAGCCAGGCCGTTGGAGTTGATGGACTCACTTATCTTCCAAGCCTTCCGCTATTATTTTGTTAGATGGCCTTATGCCATAGATTTTTGTAATAAGTTCTCTTTTGAGACATTCGATGTAATAAGTGTGTGATTGCCACTCTATTATAAACCCTTCAAGTACTGTGTGTGTCAGCATTACCGATCCAGGGATGACACAGAACACAGAGACTTTGGTCCATTCGGATCGTGGTCGCTACACTATGATGTATCTAGCATGGAAAGTATTGGAAACTCTTAGTCGTATTCGTTGACAGGAAAATTATGCCTCTCAAAAAAATTTATCTCTCAATTTAAGCTTTGAGCTCTGGCACCTCTACAAATCCCTACGTCCCTATGCGAAGGGCCTTTCTATTTACTTTATGCAATTTTTGATTTTATTTGAGTCTCCATCTTCTCTGATAGAGCACCAACTAAGGGTCACTATGATCGTACTTGAGCATTGGATGTAGCTAATATGTGAGTGTGTTTCATGAATGGATCAATGATTGAGCATGATGGGCTAGGGATAACTTGCTTTAGTATTGATATTTTGAAAGACATGGTTGCTTGTTGATATGCTTGAGTATTAAAGTCTTCATGTCAAAACTAGACTATTGCTTTGAACCATATAAAAGTCCAAATGTCCATGCTACAAAAGAAAAATATGTGATGAACATGTTAGGTAGCATTCCACATCAAAATTTTTGTTTTCATCATTTACCTACTCGAGGACGAGCATGAATTAAGCTTGGGGATGCTGATATGTCTCCAACGTATTTATAATTTTTTTATTGTCCCATGCTATTATATTATCATTCTTGGATGTTTTACAATCATTTTATAGAAACTTTATATCATTTTTTGGGACTAACCTATTAACATAGTGCCCAGTGCCAGTTGTTGTTCTTGCTTGTTTTCTACTTCGCGGAAAATCAATATCAAACGGAGTCCAAATGCGGCGAAATTTTTGCGGAATTTTTCTGGACCAGAAGACACAAGATGGGCCAAAGAAGTGCCAGAGGGGGGCTCCGAGGGTAGCAAAACCCAATAGGGCACGCCTGGGCCCCTGGCGCGCACAGATGGGTTGTGCCCACCTCGATGGACTCCTGCACCGCCTCTTCGCTCTATAAATACCCCAATATTCCAGAAATGCTAGGGGAGTTGACGAAATTCTGTTCAAGCCGCCGCAAGTTCCAGAATCACGAGATCCAATCTAGGGACCTTTTCCGGCACTCCACCGGAGGGGAACATGATCACAGAGGGGTTCAACATCCTCACTGGTGCCTCTCCGATGATGCGTGAGTAGTTCACCTCAGACCTACGGGTCCGTAGGCAGTAGCTAGATGGCTTCTTCTCTCTTCGTTTCTCAATACAAAGTTCTCTTGGAAATCTATTTGATGTAATGACTTTGTGCGGTCTGTTTGCTAGGATCCGATGAATTGTGAGTTTATAATCAGATTTGCCTTGTTTTAATATCCATACTTGATTGTTATAGCCTCATATTTCTTCTCCGAAATTTGGGTTTCGTTTGGCTAAATTGATCTATTTATCTTGCAATGGGAAGATGTGCTTTGTGATGGGTTCGATCTTGCAGTGTCCTTTCCCAGTGACAGAAGGGGCAGCAAGGCACACATGTATCGTTGCTATTAAGGATAAAAAGATGGGGTCTAGTCCTACATGAATAGATCTTGTCTACATCATGTCATCATTCTTATTGCATTACTCCATTTTTCCATGAACTTAATACACTAGATGCATGATGGATAGCGGTCGATGTGTGGAGTAATAGTAGTAGATGCAGGCAGGAGTCGGTCTACTAATCTTGGACATGATGCCTATATACATGATCATTGTCTTGGATACCGTCATAAATATTCGCTTTTCTATCAATTGCCCAATGGTAATTTGTGTACCCACCGTTTGCTATTTCTCGTGAGAAGCCACTAGTGAAATCTACGACCCCCGGGTCTATTTTCCTATCATATACTTTCAGATCTATATTGCCATTTCCTTTCTCCTTTATTTGCAACTTTTATTTTCAGATCTATATTATCAAAAATCCAAAAATACCTCGCTGAGTTTTATTCTTTGTTGTTCCATTTGCCATTACTCATCTATCCTTTTACCAATCAATTACGCGGGAGGGATTGACAACCCCTCTTACACGTCGGGTTGCAAGTATTTGTTATTTGTGTGTAGGTACCGTTTACGTAGTGTTGTTTGGTCCTCCTACTGTTTCAATAACCTTGGTCTCACCACTGAGGGAAATACCTACCGTAGTTGTGCTGCATCATCCCTTCCTCTTTGCGGAAATACCGACGTAGTTCAAGCGTCATCATTCAACCACTTGATTGGAACTTACCCTTTGAAATCATGTGTGATGCTAGTGATTATGATTTTGGTGATGTTCTAGGACAAAGTGTTGATAATAAATTAAATGTTATCCATTATGCTAGTGAAACTCTAGACAGTGCTCAAAGGAATTATGCTACTACTGAAAAAGAATTCTTAGCAGTTGTGTTTGCTTGTGATAAATTCAGATCTTACATTGTTGATTCTAAAGTAACTATTCACACCGATCATGCAACTATTAGACATCTTATGGAAAATAAATAAGCTAAACCTAGACTTATTAGGTGGGTTATTTTGCTACAAGAATTTGATTTACATATCCCTGATAGGAAAGGAGCCGAAAACCCAATAGCAGACAACTTTTCTAGGTTAGAAAATATTCTTGATGACCCAATACCCATTGATGATAGCTTTCCAGATGAACAATTAGCGGTCATAAACACTTCTCGTAGTACTCCATGGTATGCATACTATGCTAATTATATTGTTGCTAAATTTATACCACCTATTTTCACATACCAAGAAAATGAAAAGCTTTTCTATGATTTAAGACACTACTACTGGGATGACCCACACCTTTATAAAGAAGGAGTAGATAGTGTTATTAGACATTGTGTACATGAGCATGAACAGGAACAAATCCTATGCAAGTGTCACTCTAAGGCCTATGGAGAACACCATGCAGGTGACAGAACTGCACACAAGGTACTACAATCTGGTTTTATATCCTACTCTCTTTAAAGATGCCCGGAAGTTTGTCTTGTCTTGTGATGATTGTCAAAGAATTGGTAATATTAGTAGACGTCAGGAAATGCCTATGAATTATTCACTTGTTATTGAACCATTTGATGTTTGGGGTTTTGATTTCATGGGACCTTTTCCATCCTCTAATGGGTATACACATATTTTAGTTGTTATTCATTACGTTACTAAGTGGGTAGAAGCTATTCCAACTAGTAGTGCTGAATATAACACCTCTATTAAAGTGCTTAAAGAAGTTATTTTCCTGAGGTTTGGTGTCCCTAGATATTTAATGACTGATGGTGGTTCACACTTTATTCAGGGTGCTCTCCGTAAATTGCTTGCTAAATATGATGTTAATGATAGAATTGCATCACCTTACCATCCTCAGTCTAGTGGTCAGGTAGAACTAAGCAATAGAGAAAGATTGTCAATAGATCTAGGAAGAATTGGTCTCAGAAACTTGATGATGCATTATGGGTTTATTGAACTGCTTAAAAAAATCCTATCGGTATGTCTCCTTATAAAATGGTTTATGGAAAAGCATGCCACTTACCTCTTGAACAAGAACACAAAGCTTATTGGTCAATTAAAGAGATAAACTATGATTTTAAACTTGCCGGTGAAAAGAGGCTATTTGACATTAGCTCACTTGATGAATGGAGAACCAAAGCCTGTGAAAATGCAAAATTATTTAAAGAACAAGTTAAAAGGTGTCATGACAAAAGAATACAAAAGTGGGAATTTAATATAGGTGAACAAGTCTTGCTATACAATTCTTGTTTAAGGTTTTTTGCAGGGAAACTTCTCTCTAAATGGGAAGGAACTTACATTATCGAGGAAGTTTATCAGTCTGGTGCCATAAAAAACAACAATGTCGCCGGCAATAACCCGAGGGTGGTAAATGGGCAAAGAATCAAACATTATATCTCAGGTACTCCTATACATATTGAAAATAATTTAATAGATACCATAGCACCGGAGGAGTACATAAGGGAAACTTTCTAGCACATTCCAGAACCCTGAAAAGGAATAGGTATGTGGTATGGTAAGTAAACCGACTCCAAACACTTCCCAAAGTCATTTTTAGCCGTTTTGGAATATTTAGAAAATTAGGAAACTAAAAAGTAATCCGAAAAGCGCACGAGTAGGCGACAAGCCGTGGGGGCGCGCCCTACCCCCCAGGGCGCGCCACCATGACTTGTGCCCACCTTGTGTGCCCTCCGGACTCAGTTTTCTCCAAGGATACTTATTTTGCACGGTAAAAATATTATATAATCTCCCGAAGGTTTTGACCATCGTACCACGGCAATATCATTTGTTCTTGTTTCGTGCTATTTTCTTGGAAGATCTGAAAATATGTCTTCTCAAGATTCAGATGGAGAGAGCTATGTTTCGCACTATGTTGCGAACCCGAGGACCTATGGAGATCCCTCTTCTTATGCTGGGAATTCAGAGGAGTAAGAAGACTCTGAGCTAGAGGAAACAAAGGATGTGAGCTCGGATGAAGATGACGTCACTCTACCTCAAACCAAGGATATGCATGTGGAATTTAAGAAGTCAAGCCTTCCCAAGAAAACCCAATCTATTCCTTCTCGTTTTCTCCAGGATAGTAAGGCCGCATTATGCAAGAAGATATTAAATCTTGAGTTGGATAACGAAGATCTAAGGGAGGAAAACTTCAGTATGAGACATAAACTGGAGAAGAAGCTTGCTACCTCACCATTACTACCAAAGATGGAGACTTGAGTACATGGGTATGGGCACTCCCCTTGGATTGTGTCAAGCGTGGGGGAGGTGCTCCGGTATCATATCACCATCACACCTTTACCTTTATCGTTTATCTTAGTTCGATCCTTTTGGTTATACCTTGATCTAGAAGATTAAAAGTTTTAGTATGATCTAGTCTTTTAGTTTTGCTTAAGTGATCTATCTATGTAATAATTTTTTTTCAAAAAAAATCTATGTAATCGAGTGTGAGAAGTTATATAATAAAGAGTAGTTTTGATTTGAGGGCTTTGCTTTCGTGCTTTGATCTTAGAAAAGAAAGAAAATAAAATAAAAATAGATTATATAATAATCTTATGGGGAGTGATGACTTCACATATAAAGGGTATGTTACGTGAAACTTGTTGAGAGTTGACAAACATAGTTTTGGTCATTGTTGCAATTAATAGGAAGTAATAAAGAAAGAGATCTCTCACATATAAATATACTATCTTGGACATCTTTTGTGATTGTGAGCACTCATTAAAATATTATATGCTAAAAGGTTGATGTTGGACAAGTAATACAACATAATGTGTTATGCTCCTTTATATCCGGAAAGAAGTTATATTGTCATAGATCCTCCGACATGTTGGGCTTGTTTACCCTCTTATGCTAGCCAAAAACTTTCTACACTAAGTAGATATACTACTTCTGCATCCAAAAACTTTCAACCTAGTTTTGCCATGAGAGTCCACTATATCTACCTATGGATTGAGTAAGATCCTTCAAGTAAGTTTGTTGGGGAATGTAGCATGCAATTTCAAAAAAAAAATCCTACGCTCATACAAGATCTATCTAGGAGATGCATAGCAATAAGAGCGGGAGAGTGTGTCTACGTACCCTCATAGATCAAAAGCGGAAGCTTTGACAACGCGGTTGATGTAGTCGAACTTCTTCTAGCTCCGACTAATCAAGCACCAAACGTATGGCACCTCCGAGTTCTGCACACGTTCAGCTCGATGAAGTCCCTTGTCCTCTTGATCCAGCAAAGGTGTCAAGGAAGTAGACGAGTTCCGTCAGCACGACGACATGGTGACGGTGATGTGATCCGCACAAAGTTTCGCCTAAGCACTACGAAGTTATGACCGTGGGAGTATATGGTGGAGGGGGGCGCCGCACACGGCTAACAGATGTTGGTGTGTGTTCTAGGCGCCCCCTCCCCATGTATATATATGTTGGAACGGAGGAGAGGCAGCCAAGGGGGCACCCCAAGTAGGAGGAATCCTACTTGGGTGTCGCGGGAAACCACGACCACCTATGGGACCAGGAGGCTCCTTTCTGGTTCGGTAGGGGGACGCCGCGTGGCACAAAGAGCAGACGAGCATGGTGAAAGGATCGAGATGGACCTAGAGGGGGGGTGAATAGGTACAATTCTAAATTTTAATTGTTACTTAGCAATTATTAGGCAATGATACTAAATATGAAAGTGAGCCTAACAATTGTAAGTAAGATGCTTAACAAGTTAAGCAAGCTACACGGTTAGGTAGGTAAAGTAACACAATGAGATATAGGCAATAACTTAAATAACAAGTAACCACAAGTAGAAAGTTTAGGTTAGGAATAACCGAAACTTCGAGAGACGAGGATGTATGCCGATGTTCACTTCCTTGGAGGGAAGCTACGTCACCGTTTAGAGAGGTGGGTGCTACCACGAAGGCACACCAACGCCACGAAGGCTCACCCTATTCTCTCTTTGAGATATCACCACGAAGGCGATTCCCAACCACTAGTGGTAAGCCTTTAGGTGGCCTCCAAACCCTTACAAACTTTTCCGGGGGTAATCACAGAGTTTGATTCCTCACCGAAAGACTCCTACCGCCTAGGAGTCTCCAACCTCCAAGAGTAACAAGAACAATGAAGTAAAACTCAAGACTTGCTCAAATCACAAATTCCTTTGGTGCAAAGAAGAGGAGGGAGTGGATCTATCACTTGATTGGACAACTTCTCACAAATGTCTTCAAATCCTTTTGGGATCTAAGATTTGGTGTATCAAGGTGAGAGAGAGTGCAACGGTGTTCTTGAGTAAGCTCAAAGTGAATGGTCAACCTCTCTTGTGGAAGAAGGGGCTATATATAGTCATAGAGGAGAGAGGTGACCGTTGTACAGAAAAGCGTACAGCATATGTCGGACATCCGGTCATTACCGGACGTCCGGTGGCATAGTTAGTACCGGACGTCCGACGGAGGCCGGACGTCCGGAGCCTGACAGTTTACCTGACCGGGCCACGCAGACTGCTGTGTGTACAGGTGACCGGACGTCCGGAAGATTCCGGACGTCCGCTAATTCTTTCTGTAAAGAAGTGCCGGACGTCCGGAGTGTGCCGGACGTCCGCTAATTCTTTCTGTGACAAGGTGCCGGACGTCCGGAGTGTGCCGGACGTCCGTTAGGTGCTGAAGGACCGGTCGTCCGGAGGAGACCGGAAAACCGCTGTAATGCTTCTGTTGAGGAATACCGGACATCCGGAGGAGGCCGGTCGTCCGTTAAGCGCTGAGTGACCGGACGTCCGGAAAGTACCGGTCGTCCGGTAGGCTGTGAAGGTCCGGACGTCCGGAGAGTGCCGGACGTCCGGAGGAAACTGGACACATAGGTTTAGTTGCAATACTTCTAGGTGCACAGAATATCATACTTGATATGGATGGAGTAGAGACAGTGTGGTAGGATACTTTGTATGTTTTGAGCAAGTCTTTCACAATATCCATTGATCCCCTCTTAATAGTGCGGGATCCCTATACTCAGAATGAACCTGAAAATCAAGCTAGAAACTATCGTCTTTTATGTCCGTTCTTGAGCAATGTAGATTTGTCTGTATTCATGATCCACGCACACATTGAGACATAATCCTGAGATATACTTGACAAACATGATTAGTCCCATATATGCATGTTGTCATCATTTATCAAAATATAATTAGAGGCAAGATTGCACTTTCAATCTCCCCCTTTTTGGTAGTTGATGACAACATGCATGCATTTCTCAAAGAATTGTATTAAAGGTTTTCAAGTATCGAAATGATGTTATAGAGCTCCCCCTCAATAGGTGCATGAACAATAATAAACAAGAGGAGAGGAGCTCCCCCTAAATATGATATCATGACAATCTCTTTCACAGATTTCATAGGAAACTTATACACGAGATATCATACATAAACTATACATAAACCTCATATCCATGATATAACACAGTAGTTCCATAGATATATAGGTGCATCACATAATAGATAAGGTTTTAACACAGAGTACATCATAACAGGTTCACATCATAGGTTTGATACAAATCTCACATCATTACATAAATAGATAAGTTCTAGTGAAATGCCTACTCCCCCTTTGGCAGCTACTACCCAAAAGGTGTCAGACCATCAGAAAGCATCATCGTGAGTACCACTGCCACCAGCCTCGTCAAGAAATTCAGACCACTCAGGACCCGAGGGGAAGCCAAAGTCAGAAGGTGGAACGTCCGGAAGACCTTCATCATCACTCACATCATATACTCCGGATTCTCTCAGACGAGCCTTCAGAGCATTCTTGGAGGTAACCATGCGAGTGACAACATCGTGGTTCTGGGAACACTGAAAGGTGATGGCCTTCATCATGGCAGAGTGAGCTTTCCCAAGAAAGCGAGCAATGCGTCCAAGGGATGAAGACCCGGAATGAGTAGTGGGTGGAAAATGAGCAGCCGTGCGACGAGGATGAGTGGAGGAGGAGGGCCTCACCCAGTCATCTGCCATGTGGGATGGAATGACCCACTGCTCATGTAAATGGGTGCGGACAATGGGAAAGGGAGCCACACTCTCAATAAAGGCCTGAAGATAGGGGGCATGAGGAAAGGCTCGCTTGAATTGGAATGAAGCAAGACGGATCTCATGCCACAGAAAGTGTGGAACATTTATCTTTCCTTTAGGTGCCGTGTAGAGACGATGCATTAGGTCAATGCAATAGCTATTGCACGACCCTTTGTCACCCATTTTAGGATAGACGGTGCGAATGACACACTGAAAAATGATATAAAAGGGAGAGCGCCAAATTGACACTTGGTTGAGATCTTTTTCTTTCTCCTCCTTAGTCATTTCAGCGATGGGTTTGAGGAGATCCATGCAAACATTTATGCCTTTGGGCTTATGGTGGGGATCATCTTTGTGTATTTTGAACCCACTATCAGGAAAGCCCAGAGCAGCCACAAATTGAGTGTATGAGGCTGTAAGCACTGTGTCGGAGGTCATCCAAGTGACAGTGTTGTTGGGGTGAAAATGACATGTGGCATAAAATTGATGGATCGCAGCATTATTAAAATCATGCTGAAAGGAAAAAGGAGCAGCGAGACCCGAAGTCTCAATGAGCTCAATGGCTCCCGGATACTTCTCCGGATGAGAACGAATGTGCTCAAGATCAATGCACAAATGTAAGGACAGACCTTTAGGTAAAATGACAGTGGTGAAAATGTCTGCCTGGACATTGGTGCGAAAACGATCATCCGTGGAGTCGCTCGCAACCGTAAATTGGTCTACATCACGGCGAAGAGTAAGGTATGATGCGATGGGAATGGTGTTGAATCGCTTAATCTTACGACCGTGAGAGAGAGGAGGCTCAAGGGAGATGTGACGAGCATCACCTTGAGGCTGAACTGGTGGAGGAGGTGGCTTAAACGTGGGTCGCCGAGTTCCGGGCTTGGGTGCAGCAGTGTGGGAAGAGCCAAGATCCTCCCTTTCCATAGCTGCGAGTTCATCCTCAAAATCTGATTCCTCCGATGAGGAGTCGCTTGTGGGGCTGCGAGGCGGAGCGACGCGCTTCTTAGCCCGAGCATGTTCTTGTGAGTCATCGGAGCCACCACGACGAGAGGGGCGAGCAATCCCACCGGTGGCCTCCTTGCGTGCGGAGTGTTTGACCTTCGGCATTCCGACCTAAAATAAGGAAAAAGGACCCACAATCACCACACTACTCTCATAGATCGAGGGCAAGCCCGAGGGATGAGAGGAGGGGAAGAAGAGGGGGAGACCTTGGAGTGAAGATGCGAGACGGAGAGGGGCCGGCGAGGGAACCAGGCGACCAGCCCGGCGTGTGGACAGACGAGGAACCCCTCCAGTCGGCGGCCAAACGGATTCCAGCGGCGACGGCGACCAGAAGAGGAGGTCCAGCGGCGGCGCCCAGGCGATGAGAGCGGCGGCGGCCAGGAGATAGGGACGGGGAATTAGATTTTAGGGTTAAACTGCCCCTCCCCACGCGCCCCGCCTTATATATGGGCCAGGGATATACCGGACGACCGGCGGTTTCCGGACGTCCGGTCCTAGTTTAATTAGCGGAAATCCGACAGTACCGGACGTCCGGTATAGGATTGACAGAAGAGTTTTGTCGGACGTCCGGAACGTACCGGACGACCGGACGCTCTCGAAACACCGGACGTCCGGAAAGTACCGGACGACCGGAGGGTCTGAGATGATGGATGGCTTGGGGCATTTTTGTAGGGAGATGATGGATGATGCTTGCATGAATCTCGGAGATGATAAAATAACTTGCTTGGTTACTATGGTTACTCTACGAGTGGTGGTTAATGTCACCATGTTTGAGCATATGTGATATGAGACCTCAAGAATGTTGACTTGGGTGCATAGTCACAACTCCATCATATTAAAGCACCACATGATATGGTAAGCTTTGAGAGTGTTTGTTCTTTTTATGCATTGTATAGGAAGTAGAGTACTCATGAGTTGAGTGTCTCCCCCTAAATATATGCCTACATCAAGACGAGATATTAAGTTTATGCATGAATGGGTACTAGATTTCACATACTATTGTCAAGCTCCAAGATACCAAGTTCACGCCTAAGTCGACAAAACCTAGCTTCATCCAATGGCTTCGTGAAGATGTCTGCAAGTTGCATTTCTGTACCAATGTGGGCAACATCAATGTCACCCTTTTCCACATGATCTCTCAAGAAATGATACCTAATGTCAATGTGCTTGGTGCGAAGATGATCTTTGGGATTTTCAGCAATGTTGATTGCACTTTCATTATCACATAGAAGAGGCACATGTCGATAGGTGATTCCGTAATCCTTCAAAGTCTGCCTCATCCATAGTAATTGAGTTCCACAACTGGCAGCTGCAATGTATTCTGCTTCACAGCTGGAAAGGGCGATACAATTTTGTTTCTTGGAGGACCAACTTACCAATGAGCGTCCAAGAAATTGACATGCACCGGAGGTAGACTTGCGGTCCACTTTGTCACCAGCCCAGTCAGCATCAGTGTACCCAATAAGCTCAAACTTAGCATCCTTGGGGTACCATAGACCCAACTTTGGGGTGTGAACAAGGTATCTAAGAATATGCTTAACCGCTTTATGATGGCTTTCCCTAGGGGAAGCTTGAAATCTAGCACACATGCATACACTAAACATGATGTCTGGTCTAGATGCACAAAGATAAAGCAATGAACCAATCATAGAGCGATAAATAGATGGGTCAAAAGGGATACCGTTTGTGTCTTCAGTGAGGGCAATTGTGGTTGGCATGGGTGTCTTACATGGACTAGCATCAGACATGCCAAACTTTGCCAGGATGTCCTTGAGGTATTTTGCTTGAGACAAGAAGATTCCTTCTTGAAATTGTTGAATTTGAAATCCGAGGAAGAATTTCAAATCCGCATTGAGTGACATTTCAAAATTCTTGGTCATTGAAGCCGCAAACTTCTTGCATAAATGAATGTTAGGAGAACCAAAAATTATGTCGTCTACATAGATTTGGCATAATATCAAATCACCCTTGTGTCTCTTAGTAAAAAGAGTGGGATCGATCACCCCTCTCACAAAACCATCATCGAGTAGAAACTTCTTAAGATGATCATACCAAGCACGAGGTGCTTGTTTAAGGCCATATAAGGCCTTATGAAGTTTGTACACATAGTTTTTGTGATCGGGATCAACGAACCCAGGTGGTTGTGATACATATACTTCTTCTTGTAGAGGACCGTTAAGGAAAGCACTCTTCACATCCATTTGATGTAATGTAAATCCATTGAAAGCAGCATAAGCAAGTAAGATGCGAATAGATTCGAGACGGGCAACGGGAGCAAAGGTCTCACCAAAGTCCAAACCTTCGACTTGTGAGTACCCTTGTGCCACTAACCTTGCCTTGTTGCGGATGATGACACCATTCTCATCTTGCTTGTTCTTGAAAATCCATTTTGTTCCAATGACATTGTGTTCTGTAGTTGGTCTCTCCACCAGAGACCATACTTTGTTGCGTTCAAAACTGTTCAACTCTTCTTGCATTGCCACGAGCCAATCGTTGTCCATTAATGCGTCTTGTACCTTGACTGGCTCAATACTGGACACAAACGAGAAGTGAGCACAGAAGTTTGTCAATTGTTTACGAGTGACCCTACCTTCGGATATGCCAGTGAGAATTTTGTCAACATCAACACGCCCGGCCACACGAGGCATGATGGAGGTGAGAGTTTCACGAGGTTCAACTTCATGTCCATCATCCACGTCCTCAACATATGGATCGTTGATGTGAGGTGGAAGATCTTCTTCTTCGTGTTGCATTTGTTGAGGTTCATCATCTTCTTCTTCATGTTGCCTTTGTTGAGGTTCATCATCCCTGATTGCACTTTCTTGCTCTTGGTCTGGTTGAGGATGATCATGGTGAAGGACTTGATCATCATCAGGTGCTTGAGTTCTGGGCATTTGTAGAGGATTTTGATCTTGTGGTGGTGTGGGTGTTGTATTGGTTGGATATATAGGAAGTCGTGCATCGTTTTCCATATCATCATGAGGTTCTTGTTCCATTGGAAGAAGAGCACCAACACCCATGTTCAAGATATCTTTAGAGGAATCTTCATCACCTGCATCACTTAGATCAACTTGCTCTCCATGAGAGCCATTAAATTCATCAAACACCACGTCACAAGTTTCTACAACACATCCATTGGATTTGTTGTAGACCCTATAGGCGTGGGAGTTTGATCCATAACCAACAAATATACCCTCAATAGTTTTGGATTGAAATTTTCCTAACCGTTCTTTCTTGTTGAGTAAGAAACACTTACATCCGAACACACGGAAGTACTTGACATTTGGTTTGTTTCCGGTTAGGAGCTCATATGGGGTCTTTTCCAAGATTTTGCGGAGGAAAAGACGGTTTGAGGCATGACATGCAGTGTTGACGGCCTCAGCCCAAAAGCTATGTGGTGACTTGTACTCATCCAACATTGACCTTGCCATCTCCACAAGGGTACGGTTCTTTCTTTCAGCCACACCATTTTGTTGAGGAGTGTAGGGGGCGGAGTATTGATGCTCAATCCCCTCGTCACTGAGAAACTCTTCCAAGGTGTAATTTTTGAACTCGGAGCCATTGTCACTTCTTATTGCCAAGATTTCTTTGTCAAATTTGCGTTGAGCTTGTTTGGCGAAATCAATGAAGGTGAACTTCGTCTCGTCTTTGGATTTTAGGAAGAACACCCATGTGTATCTTGAGTAATCATCGACAATGACAAGACCATACTTTTTCCCACCAAGACTATCCCATGAAGGAGGCCCAAAGAGATCCACATGAAGGAGCTCCAGAGGCCTTGATGTAGATACAATATTCTTGGGAGGGTGTTTCGATTGGTGTTGCTTCCCGGCTATGCATGCACTACACACACGATCTTTCTCAAAAGAAATATTAGTTAGTCCAAGGATGTGATTCCCCTTTAAGAGGTCTTGAAGATTCCTCATGCCGACATGGGCTAGCCGGCGATGCCATAGCCATCCCTTGTCGGCTTTGGCCATTAGACAAGTTGCATGGAAGGTGCTCTCTTTCGAGAAATCAACCGTGTAAAGGTTGCCATCCAACTTTCCAACAAAGGCCACTTCAAGAGTATCTCTCTTAAAGACTTTCACATCCGTTAGTCCAAACAGTGTATCATAACCAACAGAAGCCAATTGACGAACGGAAAGTAAATGATATTTTAGAGATTGGACAAGCATGACATTTGCAAGTGACATGTCATTTGTGATAGCCACCTTACCCAATCCAAGTACCTGTCCTTTTGTTCCTCCACCGAACACGATGCTCATAAATGGTTTGATGGCTTCCATAAAATCGTAGAGCAATGTTCCGTCTCCGGTCATATGGTTGGTGCATCCACTATCGATCACCCATTTGACTCCACCGGAGAAGGCAACCTACACACAATTCATTACTTGGTTAGAGGCACCCATTTTGCAATGGGACCTCTCACATTAGTCACAAAGGTCTTAGGAACCCAAATAGCATAGAACCGAAATGCATTATGGTGGCCAACAAATTTTGCATAAACCTCTCCATCCTTTGTTTTACGAAGTACATAGGATGGAGGCATGAAACCCTTAGGTTTGATGGGAGTGGGTTGGTCCCTAGTGACCTTTCCACTCATAATCTTGTTGGCTTGACTGTCTCCTTTCTTCCTCTGTCCTTCGCGTACAAACGTCTCCTTGAGAGGAGTGATGCACTTTTGAGTGGAGGTCTTTGTCTTGCTTGTGCTTGGGTCGTACCCAAGCCCTTCCTTTGCGAAAACTTCATTGTGATGACTCAATACTTCATTAAGGTTCTGTTGTCCTTGTGCACAAGTCATGAGTCCTTTCTTGAGCTGTGCTTTTAGAAATCGATTTTCCTCACAAATAGATGCTAGATCATAACTTGCGTTAGTAGTACAGGCATCAACATTTATAACAGGAGAGGAGTACGCCTTGGCTAGAGTCTCAAGATAAGTAGCTTTGAGCGTCTCAAAGCTCTTTGTAAGAAGAGTGAGCTCTTCTTCCTTAGTCTTAAGAGACACAGATAGAAGCTCACACTCCTTAGAGAGAGTAGCATGAGACCTCACAAGTTTGCTCTTATCATTCATCAACTCCTTGAAGGAGCTTTCATCCTTTTCCAAGGAATCAAGTTTCTTGACATATTCATCAAGGTTAGTACCAATTTTTATGCACAGTTCATCATTTTTTGCTTCCTCATATAGGACTTTCCGCTCAAGGATTTCGTATTTTTCCTTTTCCTCGGTGACGAGGGTTTCGAGTTCCTTAATGGTGACGGTGTGCTTACCCACCATCTCCATAAGCATACGAAACATAGTGAGTTTCTTTCCTTTGAGGGAACACATGAATTTTTCTAGTTTAGCATACATAGGATCATTCTCATCATTATCCTCCGCATCATTAAGAGTAGGTGGAGAGAAAAGAGGAGGTTCCGAACGAGAGGTTACCTTCACTTTGTCTGAAGAGGTTTGTTGCTCATGGTCCTCAACAATGGCGTTGGCCATCAAACACTTGTGTGCGTTGCCCTTGTAGTCTTTCATGTAGTTGTAGGTGACAACCTCACCACTTTTGTTGACTAGTCTCAAGGTGCTTTGAGAATCTTGAGCAACACCGGCAACACCTCCAACGTCATCGGGATCGGATTCTTCTTGGGCAATCATAGCCCTTCCATCTTTCTTCTTAAGCTTGGAGTTCACAGGGTTTGGCAATTTCTTCTTTACAAAGTTCTTGGGGAATCTGGGCTTATCTTCTCTCTTCTCATATGGGCACTCATTGGAGAAGTGATCCGTCTCATCACAGTTGTAGCAACTTCGGACCTTCTTCTTTTGAAATCTCCCTTTGAATTTTCCTGCGCTGAACTTCTTCACAAAGAGAGCAATGTCTTCATATGAGGGTCCCTCTTCAGAGTCACTTTCATCACTTTCATCATCTTCATCCTCACTTTCTTCTTCTTCACACACTTGTTTAGCCTTCAAGGCTAAGTTGTTCCCGGAAGATGAATTTCCATGCATGGCAAGATGTCTTGTAGCATTTGCCTTGGATTCTTCAAATAGTTGAAAAGTGGATATGATGTCATCTGGAGTCATTTCTTTGAATCCATGGTGTTGCTTTATGTCCCACACCATTTGATGGTGATATGGGGCAAGAGCATGTAGCAACTTGTCCACAAGAAACCGCTTTGTCAAGTTGAATCCATCTTGTGTCTTGTCACAGTCACAGGACTCTATGTCAGAGGTAAGCGTCATCAGACGCTCGTTGAGCTGGTTGGGGGTTTCACCTTTCTCCATACAGAAGTTTTGCAATTGACCTTTGGCAATCTCATATTGTGCAAGCCGGAGGGAGGAGGTTCCGGTCTTTGATCTCACAATGCAATCCCACAAATCCTTGGCACTGGTGATGTGTATGAAAGGTCTCCTTTGCTTTTCACTCATCCCTTTCCTTAACAACATGATTGCAGTGTCGTTGAGATGCTTGTCATATATTTCTCTTGGAGTGAGGTTCTTTGGATCAACAGGGTTGTACCCATCCTCCAAGATGGCCATCATCTCCTCGTTTGCGAACCTAAGATGATCCTGCATAGCAACTCTCCACATAGAAAAGTCAGCCTTTTTATCAAGCACGGGAGGTTCACCCCCATGCTTATACTTTGGTTTTTCATCTTTAGGTTTTGCATATAACCATGGAACATTAGAGTGATTACTATTAGGAGGTTGTTGATCAAGAGAAGGAATAGGCGCAGTTTGCCTCGAACCCACACCACCCGGACTAGGGGGTATCGTGGAATCTGTGGTTAGTGCAGCTAACCTTATTTTGACCAAGGCCTCAAGAGAAGCATCATGCTCCTCCTTTTGCTTAGCAAGGGCCCGTTCTAGATCCTCAGAGGTGAAGGTCTTGACTCCCGAAGAAGTCGAGACCTGATCTTTTGGATCTACAACAAGGGGAGTCCCATCGGGGTTCATCTCGCTCTAGGGCGGTTAAGCCACAAGAATAGAGCACGAGGCTCTGATACCAATTGAAAGGATCGAGATGGACCTAGAGGGGGGGTGAATAGGTACAATTCTAAATTTTAATTGTTACTTAGCAATTATTAGGCAATGATACTAAATATGAAAGTGAGCCTAACAATTGCAAGTAAGATGCTTAACAAGTTAAGCAAGCTACACGGTTAGGTAGGTAAAGTAACACAATGAGATATAAGCAATAACTTAAATAACAAGTAACCACAAGTAGAAAGTTTAGGTTAGGAATAACCGAAACTTCGAGAGACGAGGATGTATGCCGATGTTCACTTCCTTGGAGGGAAGCTACGTCACCGTTTAGAGAGGTGGGTGCTACCACGAAGGCACACCAACGCCACGAAGGCTCACCCTATTCTCTCTTTGAGATATCACCACGAAGGCGATTCCCAACCACTAGTGGTAAGCCTTTAGGTGGCCTCCAAACCCTTACAAACTTTTCCGGGGGTAATCACAGAGTTTGATTCCTCACCGAAAGACTCCTACCGCCTAGGAGTCTCCAACCTCCAAGAGTAACAAGAACAATGAAGTAAAGCTCAAGACTTGCTCAAATCACAAATTCCTTTGGTGCAAAGAAGAGGAGGGAGTGGATCTATCACTTGATTGGACAACTTCTCACAAATGTCTTCAAATCCTTTTGGGATCTAAGATTTGGTGTATCAAGGTGAGAGAGAGTGCAACGGTGTTCTTGAGTAAGCTCAAAGTGAATGGTCAACCTCTCTTGTGGAAGAAGGGGCTATATATAGTCATAGAGGAGAGAGGTGACCGTTGTACAGAAAAGCGTACAGCATATGTCGGACATCCGGTCATTACCGGACGTCCGGTGGCATAGTTAGTACCGGACGTCCGACGGAGGCCGGACGTCCGAAGCCTGACAGTTTACCTGACCGGGCCACGCAGACTGCTGTGTGTACAGGTGACCGGACGTCCGGAAGATTCCGGACGTCCGCTAATTCTTTCTGTAAAGAAGTGCCGGACGTCCGGAGTGTGCCGGACGTCCGCTAATTCTTTCTGTGACAAGGTGCCGGACGTCCGGAGTGTGCCGGACGTCCGTTAGGTGCTGAAGGACCGGTCGTCCGGAGGAGACCGGAAAACCGCTGTAATGCTTCTGTTGAGGAATACCGGACATCCGGAGGAGGCCGGTCGTCCGTTAAGCGCTGAGTGACCGGACGTCCGGAAAGTACCGGTCGTCCGGTAGGCTGTGAAGGTCCGGACGTCCGGAGAGTGCCGGACGTCCGGAGGAAACTGGACACATAGGTTTAGTTACAATACTTCTAGGTGCACAGAATATCATACTTGATATGGATAGAGTAGAGACAGTGTGGTAGGATACTTTGTATGTTTTGAGCAAGTCTTTCACAATATCCATTGATCCCCTCTTAATAGTGCGGGATCCCTATACTCAGAATCAACCTGAAAATCAAGCTAGAAACTATCGTCTTTTATGTCCGTTCTTGAGCAATGTAGATTTGTCTGTATTCATGATCCACGCACACATTGAGACATAATCCTGAGATATACTTGACAAACATGATTAGTCCCATATATGCATGTTGTCATCATTTATCAAAATATAATTAGAGGCAAGATTGCACTTTCACATGGGACAGCACGACAGAGATCACGCGGGCAGTTTTACCTAGGTTCGGGCCGCCATGGTGGCGTAAGACCCTACTCCTGCGTTGGTGGATTGATGGTGGAAATGAGGTGGTGGAGTGTAGTACACTTGCCCGACAAGGGTTGCCTCAGGGCGGTAGCGACTATGCGCGTATGGGGGTGTGAGTTATCCAATCTTGTGACCATGTCTATGGTTGCCATGGGTCTCCTTTTATAGATCAAGGGGTTACCCCAATGGCAAAGTAGTAATTATGCACTGATAAGATAGCAACAATGTTGTCATACCTAACTCTATAGGCTGACATGGCGTATTAAATGCACCGCTCAAAGTCACATCACTGGTTACCCGGCAAGGCTTGCCGCGCTATCTCGCTAGCTCCACACCTGCTCGCTTGACACGTTGCAGGACGGGTTTCATCTGTGGGTTTTTCATGTAGGGAGAGGCTGCCCTGTGGCGAATGGCGGCCACTTAGTCACTCTGCGGCTTGACACCGCACTGATCGACGACGTGAGTCGTGGAGGAGTGGTTGGTGAGGTGGTTCAGCCTCCTCGAGTCCTGGCAGGTTCTGCCGGGACGCCTTAGTTGTCTTCTTCTGGGGGTGGCCTCACCCCTTGCTCGGCTCCGCTGCCCGGCAAGGGAGGCCTTTCTCTTGGTGATATCCTGCTTCTTTGGCTTGGTCTTGGTCCCTCTCATCTGCTTGTTGGTTCCTTGAACATCTTGGTTTCTTGTACTCTGACTTGGTTTGGTGCTTCAATCTTGTTCCCATGCCTATGCACAGTCAGGGAAACGAACCCATGGTTTGTTGCACAGACAGAAGCCCCCGGGCCTGCCGTGAACGTGTTGTCGAGCGCCGTCGGGGTAGGGCCTAATAAGTGCACATGCGGGGGTTGCTGAAGAAGCTGGTCTCTTGAGGTCTTCTTTGCTTCTTCATCAGTCTTGAATCCAGGCCAGTTTCTGGTTTCCTCGCGCGTCGTGTAAAACCAATAGTGGTGGGGCCACTCCGGTAATGGCCCGTGAATGACTTTAACGCATGAGGTAGAAACTGCCAATTCACTCTTCCCACCATGCCCTTATCCTTAGCCACGTATGCTGCATGCATCACGCATGGTTGGTAACGGAGGCGTGTGGCGTGGGAGAGCATGAAAGCGAGGGCCCGGTCATCTTGAATTGGCGGAGGAAGACGATTGTCACTCATTGAGGGAGCAGCTCCCCTCCTTGGCCTGCCTATAAAAGGAGGGGTGGAGGAGGACGGAGTCGCCCATCCGTGCATTCCTTCTCTTTGTCTTCTGCTGGTTATGTCAAAGAGAAGAGCCTAGGGCCAGCCCCCGGGCTCTTGGTTGGGGCTAATGTTGCCACATGCTGGTGCTAGCGCTAGAGGAGTGAACCTGGTCCTTGCTGTGGCGAATCTCTTGGTTCTTTCTAGGCTTGACCAGGATGCTGGGCTGGAGATCGTTTGTAATCCCAGCACTGCCCCTCCCGGAAGCCTTGGGGATGATGTCGACGAGAGGTGCGCCTTCCTGCCCGCCAAGGTCGGGAGCGGCGCGCCTCGAGTCCCCTGGCTGTAGTGGCCGCTCATCGTCTCTCCGAGGAAGGCGCAATGCTTGAGTCTTAGCGCTTCTCGGGAGCAGCAGTGGTGAGGAGAAAGTGAGGGAAGACGGAGAAGGTGGGTGGCAGGGGGTCAGATTGGAGTATGATGGCATGGATGCCTTTGCCTCCGACCGACGACCCGTCGCCTTGTCTTCCCGCTCTTCCCCTCCCTCCCCGGCACCATCATCACTAGCCTCCTAGGGTGATAGCCGGGGAGGGATGTTCTCTTGGCGCCTTTGCCTCCCTTCCAACAGTCTTCCAGCTGAGCTTTGGTGGATACTCCACCGGCGCTCCAGCTGGGGCTTTTTGCTAGCTCTAGAGGTGGCGACCAGAGGGTGCCGCCTCGTCCTCCATTGTCCTCATTCACAGCCTCGCCACTCCCGGTCTTGTCAAGCCGCGCTAAGCGGGTCCTGACGGGACCGGAGTGGGCTCCTGCTTGGGTGCTCCTTTTCTCGTATTTTCCTCCTTCCGTCGCAATGCCTAAAGGAGGGAAAACGAAAAGAAGGGATTACGGGGCACTTATCTTTTCTTGACCTTAAATTTGTAGGCATTTGCCAAATTTTAGTTCAAATATTGTAATCCCTCGAGTCCATGTTTGTGTTATGTAATGCTTGTACTTGTACTAGCGTGTTAATGAAAAATATGAACCTTGCCGGGAACCCATGCATGTGTATGTCCATGCAGAGGTGAGGTGCCTCATTAACGTAAATAAATGAGTTTTCCCGGCAAGCTATCATACTGGCGCCCTTTTTGTCTGCCGGAGAACAGACAAAGGGGTCAGCCCCCTGCCAACTTCTTTTAACCAAGGGCCACTACAACCATCCCTCCCGAAGTGACGTTCGAGTCTGGGATGGGAGCACCCAAGTCCCAAGAGAGTGGCGAGGTTTCCTTATGCACAAATTATAGCTTACAGAACACTAACGGATAGAAGGTAGAACTTATCTGTTTGGCTTGCCGGGGATCACAGTGCCGGGAAATCTTCTCAACTCCTTGTCGAAGCCAAGTTCACGGCAGGAACTAATGACCCACAAGTATAGGGGATCAATTGTAGCTCTTTTCGATAAGTAAGAGTGTCGAACCTAACGAGGAGCAGAAGGAACTAACAAGTGTTTGTCTGTAAGGTAAGGTCTGCAAGTGCTGAAATTGTAAGTAATAGAGTAGTTTGGTAGCAAGATAATTTTGTAACGAGCAAGTAATGATAATAGTAGCAAGTATGCAGCAAGATAGCCCAATCCTTTTGAGGCAAAGGACAGGCCAAGACGGTCTCTTATAATAAGCAAAGCGTTCTTGAGGGTGCATGGGATTTCATCTAGTCACTCTCATCATGTGGGTTTAATTCGTGTTCGCTATTTTGATAATTTGATATGTGGGTGGATCGGTGCTTAGGTGTTGTTCTTACTTGAACAAACCTCCTACTTATGATTAACCCTCCCGCAAGCATCTGCAACTACGAGAAAAGTATTAAGAATAAATTCTAACCATAACATTAAACTTCTGGATCCAATCGGCCCCTTATGGAATAGTGCATAAACTAGGGTTTAAGTTTCTATCAATCTCGCAACCCATCATCTAATTACTACTCCACAATGCATTCCCTTAGGCCCAAATATGGTGAAGTGTCATGTAGTCGACATTCACATGACACCACTAAGGGAATCACAACATACATACTATCAAAACTAGTAGTGTGACCCGCGCATTTGCGCGGCTAGATTTAATTGTGTTTGATTCACTCTATCATATTGAAATGTAATAATCATATGCTTTCGTACTAGCTTTTCGCTAAGTCATCATTCACTCATTCCCTAAGTTTCTTGACCAAAAGTCTAAATCATTACGTTTATCATATATACTATCTAACGTTACATTATATGATTTTCTTTTCTTACAACGTTTTTGCTACAACACCGTCCCTCGGTCTCTTTTTTGACAAACTTATTTCTCTAAGAATCAGCCTTTGGTCTAACATCATAACTTATTTTTTCTAATCATGTCTATGTTGTTTTCCTATTTCGCTTATCTTCTATGGCATGCACAATCTTATAGGAACTCGGAATGACGGTTTTTTCATGGTAAAGAATTTGGGTTTACTTTTTTATACTACCGGGGCATCTCCTATGGGTTTTCATTCAAGACAAATTCAAATATCAGTGTATCTTACTTGGAAGTGTTAAGATGTTCCCTTGACTACCCCTCTCAGAGCTTGTCCCCTAGGATTGTACCTTGTGGTTTTAATATCACATATAACATTTAGCATGACCGAAATGAATTATCACATAATGTTCGTGACAATTGGCATGCTACTTCAAACCTTTAGTTATGTTGTCACAACATCATTTTTCTTCAGTATGCAAAATCATATAGTATGCTTTAGTTATGTGAAATTAGACTGTGTCTACTATAACAATATGATTCCCGATTGAGGCTAGTAGTAGAGCAGCCAAATCCTATTTTTATCGATGATTTCATTATGCCCGTACTAAATTCACTCATATACCACCCGTACTTCTAGCTCTTAATAGCATGTCTTCAGAATTTTATATATTGATTTTTAATCTCAGTCGTTATAAGTTGGACCAACTTATAATTAACAAAGTGACCCGCCCAGATCTGTGGGAACATTATCAATTGTTGATCTTTGTCATTTGTTCACCCTCATACAACAATTTGAATTAATTGTTTCAAAACATATCAATATTTTTTCGAAACATAATCTTGAGTTTAATACATGGCTAAATGAAATGACTTCTGCAAAAGTTCAAAAGTATTTTGATGTGTGCAATGGATGGTCTAGAGATATTTAAGTGGCAATGTAAAGTTATCAAGTTTTATACTAATATAATATTTAGCTTTATGTATTGTAGTTTTTGCTATCCTACTGTCTATGTTTTAGGACGATATTTTTGTACCACACTTTAAGAAATATTTTAATTTAAATATTAATCATTGGTAGTTACTTGAAGTAATTTAGCCTATACGGATGACTATTTCTTCTAGACACTTTCAGAAATGTTAATCATTTGTTGTTGATGATATTATATATCAGAATAATCTGACTTAGCTCTACATGAAAAAAGATTAATCTCATTGAGCGTGATCAACAATTGTTGGTTACTAATAAGTCATATATTTTGGGAAACGATGGTGTATTTTCATGAATTATTTACCATGGAGAATACTTAATTTATTCTAAGAATTTGCATGTGTTCTTTCTTTCTACTAATATTTATAACTTTTTTTGTAGGGTATATTTAGAATATCACTATTTAATTAGAGCGCACATCATGATTCATTGGAAGTTTCCTTTTTTGCAAGATAGGAAATATGAATTATTAGCATTTAGATGTTTATGTATTTTGGGTCTCAGCTGTCCATAATGATTAATCATCGCTAATATCTTATTCCTCAATTATGGGCATACTTCATCATTATTATTATTTTCTGCCGGGGATACTTCATAATTACTGTTATGATTTGCAGGGGATACTTCATCTTTATTATTAAATAAAAGCATTTATTCACACAAAAACAAACAAAAGCATTTTGGTATTCTTTTGGCCCACTCTTTATGTTATGCGTACATATATATTTTCTTTTTTTCTCTTATATCTGGATAGAAAAAGTTAATTTCTACCGTGAAGCACTAATGTTGTAGTCCTATTTGAATATTTTATAAAGAAAAGAAAGAAGAGGACCGGCTAATTTGCTGAAGAGTCTGGATTGATTCATCCCTTGTATTCTTCTTGGACTCTGTTTTCTTGCATCACGCTCAGACTCTTCATTTTTTTAGAGACTCTTCCTTAGTTGCTGCTGTACTTTTCTATAGGAAAAATATATAGTTTCCAAAAAAAGATACGTGTCTGATACTGCCATCACTTGTTTTCTTGCTATTTTCTTGTCCGAACACAACAATATGTACGTGTGCCTGGCAATGTAATTTTTTTTCCTATTTTTTAAAGTAAAGTCTGCTCGTAATGTGGTTGGTGTACATGATTGTTCAATGTAACTTCTAAACCCTTGTACGTGTCAGTTCAATACACATGACTTTATATCTTTTTTCATGTAACGTAATATCCGTAAATCTCAGCCGTAAGTATTATTGATCGATGATGTATATTATTTTGGATTATGTGGAAGTACGTGGTGTGTTATTTGACTTCTATTTTAATTATATAATAGATATCGAACACATATCAAATTCATATGATTACTTGCAACATGATTTCTCCCGTGACCTCAAGAACAAAGGTAACTACTCACAAGTGATGAACATGCTCAAGATCATAGATGTAATATATAGCATAATGAATTTGAACATATAATCTTCCACCAAATAAACCATATAGTAATCAACTACAATATGTAATCAACACTACTAGTCACCCACAAGCAACAATCTATACTTCCGGTAACAAGATTGATGACAAAGAGATTAACTATGCTTTGAGATGAGATGGTGCTGGTGAAGATGTTGATGAAGATAGCCGTCCCCAAGGTGGGAGAGTTGTTGGTTATGATGATGACGACGATGATTTCCCCCTCCGGGGAGGGAAGTTCCACCGACGGAATTGCTCCGCTGGAGGGCAAAAGTGCTCCTGCCCAAGTTCCGCCTCGAGATGGCGGTGTTCCGTCCCGAAAGTCTTCTCCTTAATTTTTCTAGGTAAAAATGACTTATATATCAGAAGAGGGGCACCGGAGGGTGGCCGGGGTGAGCACAACTCACCAGGGCGTGCCTGGGGCCCTGGCGTGCCCAGGTGGGTTGTGTCCACCTAGTCGGCCCCCTCGTGGTTATCAGCTCAAGTATTTCTTAAATAATCCATAAAAAATCTCCGTGAAGTTTCATCTTGTTTGGAGTTGTGCAGAATAGGTGGCCTGATGTAGCTTTTTCAGGTCCAGATTTCCAACTGCCAGAATTCTCCCTCTTGGTGCATACCTTGCAAATTATGAGAGAAAAGACATTAGAATTACTCCAAAAAGCATTATTATGCATAATAACAATGTAAATAACAGCAAGAAAACATAATGCAAAATGGACGTATCAACTCCCCCAAGATTAGACCCCGCTTGTCCTCAAGCGAAAACCGAAAACGAAAAACATGTCCACATGCTTCGAGAGAGAGAGAGGTGTCGATAAAAACAAAATAGGGACATAGAAGCATCATGCTGATTATTATAACAACAACAAAATTAAACATAACACTTTTATCATAGAACTTGTATCACAAACTTCTCATGAATAAGTGACAGTTCATCACACAACTGAAGTATAAAGCATAAACTCTATTAGAAACTGTAAGTGCATCTAGTGCCTCCTAGTTAGTTTTGGAGTATTGACGACAAACGTGGTTGAGGGACTAATGTGTTTGTGAGAATTGCAGGATAATATAGGTAATAGTCCCTCACTGATTCGGTTGACCTTCCAGAGATGACCCCTAAAAATGTGTGAAGACATTGAAGACAGTGGTGGCTCGTGAAGATATTCACGTGAAGATAATGACCTATGAAGACATTCAATGAAAACTATGGAATACGAAGACATACTTTCTTTCGTAGTTCTTTTTCTTCTTTCTTGAGTCATAGGAACCACCGTACTGTTAAGTGGGGTCCAAGTGAACATAGTCAGATGACTTATGTGATGCTCGACCAAAAATCCTATGTCTTCGAGCGAAGACAATAAGAGCAAATATTATCCAGAGTTGGATAAGTCAGTTTTGCTTGGAGCTCAAGCTAAGTTGCCGCGTGTGTTCAAAATCCGACCATTGGACACGTGTTAGTTCCTTAGTGACCAAGGGTCATTTCGAACATATCATGTCGGGTTGCCTCACAGCTATAAATAGCCCACCCCCTACACCATAAATTGGTGGCTGCTCAGAGTTAGTGCACGGCTTTTGTCGTTTGAGAGCAACCCACCTCCGAAGCCTTTGAGAGAAAGGATCCTTGCGAGGACAAAGCCCAAAACACCTAGAGCCAAAGAGTATTAGGCATCACCGAAGTCGTTCTATCTGTGTGATCTGAAGACTTGTTACACTTGAGGAATGTGTATCCTCCAGCCGATTAGGTGTCGTGTTCTGAGCATCCAAGAGTCATTATGGATTGCCGGTGTCGAAGTCTGTGAAGGTTTGGAAGTCTACCTTGAAGACTTACCAGAGTGATTGGGCGAGGACTGGGTGTCCTTAGCTCAAGGGGAATAAGGTGAAGACACGGTCTTCAGAGTTCAATCCCAGCCTCCCTAACCAGACGTACAGTTGTCACAGCAACTGGAGCTGGTCTACCACATTCCCCTTGTCTCCAAGCTACTGGTTCTATCTTCCAACCCATTTACATTCCAGTTTGTCTTTGTGAAGTCATTGCTTACCTGTCTGATCTGTGTGACTTCACTATGTGAAGACTGTTCCTTGTTTAGCTTCATTATGTCTGCCACCTTGATCCATGTTACCTAGCTATCAATAGTCTTCGTACTTTCACTATGCTGCTTACTTGACTATTGATTGTCTAGTGTCATTTATTTTCTGCTGCATATCAGTTAGGTTCTTTTCATGTGTTTGTCTTCAGAAGATATCGTGTTTTGAAGATTTTCATAAAAATCGCCTATTCACCCCCCTCTAGTCGATAACTTGCACTTTCAATTGGTAACAGAGCAAGGTGCTCCCTTGTTCTGTGTGATTCAGTTTAACCACCTGGAGTTTTAGTTATGTCGACTGCAGGGATAATGAAAGTCTCCACTGCGTGTCCTGTCTTTGATGGGACTGATTACCCCTACCGAAAGAATAAGATGCGCGTGCATCTTGAAGCTATCGACAATGATCTCTGGTATGTCGTCAAGACTGGTGTTCCCAAAGCTGGTGAAGGTGTCACCCCTGCTGATGTCAAGAAGTTCGCTAAACTAGACTCAACCGCCAAGAACATCATCTGTGGTCATCTGACCAAAGTACAGTACAGACGTGTGAGTGCACTGGATTCCGCCAAGCTAGTATGGGACTAGTTGTCCAAGGTCATTGAAGGCGTCTCAACACAGAGACACTCAAGGATTGACGTTCTTCGCAATCTCTTCAATCGCTTCAAGAGAAATGCCAATGAAAATGTCCAGCTTACATTTGATCGCCTCACTGATATCACCAATGAGCTTCATGCACTTGGCACCACTGAAATCACCAAGCATGAAGTTCTAAAGAAGCTATTGAGGTCTCTTGACAGTTTGTTTGACACCTTGGCATTGATGATTCAAGAATGACCTGACTTCAAAAGTCTTGATCCGTCTGACATACTTGAGAGACTCAACACACATGAGTTCCAGCTATCTGAGAAGAGAGATATCTGTTGATGCTCAAAAGTGGCACAATCGTAAAAGTTGCTTTAATCTATGTCAAGATTACTTCAAACTTATGATTGGAAGTCACCATGAGATGGCTTTATTTGAGAAGATCAAGATGGATATGAAAGTGGTCTAAAACGGAGTCCGGATGCAAAAGTTATGACAAGTTCAGAGATGCTCATGATGACACCAGATTAAAGAATGGCTTGAAACCCAATTAAGATGACTTCCAATGGAAAAAGTTTCAACATGAAAGTTGTGTGTCTCGTCGAAACGGTCGATTTTGATATAAAAACCGTCCCAATCCGAGTTCGTATGCAAAAGTTACAGCCATCCAAACACAGCCCTGTCACAGAGTCATAAGTGGCGCGCCCCACCAGCCACGTGTCTGATGGGTAGCACGAATAACAGCCTGTATTGCGTGACCGTTATGGCCTAGAAGATGGCTTCAAATCGAAAAACGTTCAACACGAAAGTTATTCGTATCGTCGAAACGGTCAAGATTGCTTTTGGGCTCTTTTCCATCCGAGGTCGTTTACCACCTCAAGAATTACCCGCAAGGTACAGCCAGTTTAAACCGAACAATTTTGGAAAGTTCGGATAAAACCAATCCGAATTTGGCTAGGGTTTTGGACGTGAATCCAAGCCTTTTCCTTGCACGGCAAGTCCAGCCGCCTCTTATATACCTAAGGGGTGACGGCCGATTGAACAACACACAATCGAATAATTCATCTACCACTTTTTATCTTTTATCTTTTTTCCTTAACCCTAGTTCTTCTTCTTCCTCGTTCTTCGTCTGTTCTTCCTGTTGCAGGGCGGCGAACCTCGAGGCCCTAGGGGCGGTCAGGCCGACCTAGGGCAGCCCATAGCCGCCGCGCGCCCTGACGGGGTCCCTCCCGGTCGCGTGGGGTTTCGGGTCTACAAAAGCACCCGCCGGATTGCCTGCGTACCGCGCTTCCGGACGGGTCTCCTTCGACGTGAGCTGCGGTGCATCACCCCCGGCGTCGAGGGTACACGGTGATGTGTTCGTGTGCGAACACACTTTTTGGTGACTCCGCTGGGGACGAAGCTTTGAACGGTCTCCGGCCCGTTCTTGCTACGAAGAGATCGTCATCTAGGGTTTGCAATCTACAAAGGTAATATGAATACCCAATTCACATATGTAGATGCAAATAATACATATGTTGTTGTTAGATCATCTAATGAGCATAATGTATCGGCTAGCCCTAGCTTTATCAATCATGCATCTAATTATGTGCAAGGGCCGATGCAACAAAATCTCCATGATTCTACTTCATATAATTTTAGCAACATGCAACATATGTATCCCAACTCCCATGCATCGGCAACCCCACAAATGCATATGCCGATGAACAACATGATGAGTTCGGTTAATCAAGTTGAAACACCCCATGTAGGATCTTTCAATGGCATGCAACATAGTGTTTCATCTTTTTATTCACCGGCAACTAATTTGCAACATGTTAATCCAAACATGCTGGTGGATAGGGGAATTGGCCATGCTACTACTAGTTATTCGGCCAATTACCCTCAAACATCATATGTTACACCTCATGCTACTAGTTTTTTGGCACCATACGCAACTGTTGATGTCCATAATTCGGCTCCACACCTTAATGGTAATGGCCGAATAAGTGAAACTTCTGCAGGAGCACAAATGCCTTCACCTAATACCGTGGCATATCATATCCCCCCTATACAATTACAGAATTTCGGCAACATCTCATTGCAGAAAGAGTCTAAAAGCATTGGGGGGCAACCATATCCAGACTGGGTAATTGAGAACAAGCTTACATTCTCTTGGGATTTGTGCAACTCTATTCGCCAGGAACTAATAGAAGGCGGGAAGCCTCATGATTTTGCTGATGTAAAAGCTAGAGTTGTGCAAATGATGCAGATGCCCAGTGTTGTACCATCCAGTGTACCACCTACACAATCACAAAGTTTCAGCACCTCATTCGAAAGAGTCTCAAAGTATTGGGGGGCAATCTCATGACGAGTGGATGGAAATTGAGATGAAAAAGTTTAAAGCTCGCCAAGCTGAGATGTGGGCTAAACTTAGACGAGAGCGAGAAGCCTTGCAAATTCAAAAAGATAAAGTTGTTGATTCAGGTAACAAAGAAATTTCAGTTATTAGAAGAGCCGAATCAAGTAGTATATATTCTGAGTCCATCAAATCCAAAGAGGCAAGCATTATTGAAAAAGGGCATGGAAAGCATAGCAAAACAGTCATACTTGATTTTTCCGAAGTCAATGGAACCTACTTCCTGCCCTATGAGTTCCGTGCCATAGAAATTGACAAGCCTCAAGGACAAGAACAAGTAGCCGAACAAAGTTCGGCTGACATGGATCTTCAAAGCAATGATGCACGGAATCAAGAAAAAGATGATGAAAAGGTGTTGGGGAGCCATCCTAAGACGGAGCAAGATGTTCTTCAAGTGACACCACCATCATGTTCCCCCAACAGATTTGAAGAGGTATGTATAGAGAGTAATTTACCTATTTTCAGATTTGGTCGTGACTTCATTATTGATGCATCTATAAGAAATATTCTCATAAGTAATTTTGAAAGACCAATGAAGAAGGGTAATTTACTTGTTAGCAATAAAATTGTTATGGAACATATCGGTCAACCCATTACGCCATTTATAAAGACCGATATTGACTTATTGTTACAGCCAAAACTTTCCCCGTTGCTTTATGTAAAGTTCATATCTAGTTGGGTAGCTTTGCTTATTTCGTACTTGGCTTGCACTTGGTCTCAACTGAGACATGTATGTTCTAAATATCTTCGTTTCAGAAATTTAAAGCCAAGGCTGAATTCTATTGAGAAAACTGATGCTAATATAATATCTTATCCAAAGACATCGGAGATAGAGTGGAAAAAACAATGCATAGCCGAATGGGGAGACTACAAATCTGAACCATTCATTTGCTTATCTCCAAAGCCGTTCAAACAGCAAGATCGGCTAGAGAATAAAAAGTTTACCTTCAATTCAAGCATGTGTGATCAAATATTTGATTTGTTGCTGAAAAATAATTACATAAGAATTCTTGATCACCATGTCAATCTATCAATTCAAGGACGAATGTATTGTAGGTTGCATCATTCGTTCAAACATAGTTTTGCGGATTGCAATATGTTTCGTCAAATAGTTAAATCGGCCATTGAAAAAGGACGATTGAAATTTGCTGAAACACCAAGAGATGACCAGTCTATTTCGATTGGTCCCGATGGCAGAAAGTTTTTGCATCGGCTGCTTCAAGCCGATCCATTTAAAGAGAAGATAAAAACTGCAGGTGATGGGATCAAGCTTTCAAGTAAAGAAGTTATTGAAGAGCATAATGAACATAATCTTGAGGGCGAGAATTCCATCGAAGCTACAATGGAGACGCCAAGGACTGGGGGGCAACAAGCAAATCCAATGATCGATGAAAGCAAACCAAAAGAAAGCAAAGGCCAAAATAAGGACAAGTGTAAGAGATCAAAAATCACTTTTGCTGAACTATTGGATAAGTATCAAAAGAAGAGTGAAGAGAAGAATGCTTATCGGCCAAATCATACAAAGAAACCAAGATCACCCCCAAGGCGCAAGTATGAGGATCGGCATTGGCAAAGTGACAATTTTTATGCAACATATTCATATCCTTATTTTGGGCCGCCAATGCCAATGCCGTGGATGCCTCCCTATGCTCAAGTAGATCCATATCCATCATGGGACAGGTATGATACAAGGGCGCATTCTCCATCTTATTTTAGACCATCTCACCAATATTATGAAGCTTCGAGGAGATCAACATTTGAACAATCACATGTTAAAGACCGTTTCAATCATAAGGAATCGGTCCGGAGCTCAAGGAAGAAGAAAGAGGTGGTCAAGCAAGTTTACCGTGTTAAAAGAGATGGTCGTAAGAGTGCAACTTCAGATTTGATCTCAAATGAAAAAGAGCCAATTAAAGTGTTGACGTTGGCTACTAAAGGCAATGAGAGGAAGCAACCAATTATTGACAGTCAAAGTGCCAAATCTCAAGAAAAGAAGTTGAGAGTGCACAAAGCCAAAAAAGGATTGCCATTGGCCAAGACAAAATCGCAGCCGGGGTGCCCACTCGACTTATCATATTGGCAAAAGAAGAAACTACAAAAACTTAGTGCACAAGAACTTGAAGAAAGAAACATGGCATGGGTTCCCAAAGGAAGTGATCAAAATAAGAATTATGTGCAAGCTTCCATTACAAGAAGTGTGGCAAAGGTGAAGAAGGAAAAGAGTGAAAACTATGAAGGACGAAGCCGAAGGTTTCAGCATCTTCGGTCTACACATTATCCATATTCTTCAACTATGCCATTAACGCCCATGTCATGGAATTCGTCATCAGGTATGATTGGTAACCCTCAATGGGCTTATTTTAATCCATGGATGCCATATAATTTCTTACATCGTGAAAGGGTATTACCAAGTCACTATACATTTGATTAGTTACAACTTTTGTTGCTGATCCAAAGGGCCGAAATACTTAGTTTGTCATTTCATTTATTTGTTTCGGCTATATATGCTTTGAATGAAGTTTACATGGTAATGGCCGATATTTATCTATCGTCCTAAGAATATGTCAATGCATGGCCGGTGTAGTATTCTAGCATCGTCCTCAGTTTGAATGGAGAGAGAGACAAGGTGATATACATCTTGAGGCTTTCGGTGATTCGTTATGAGTAGTGCAACAAATATCCAAGGGTTATCAATGTTTTGACGAATCACTTATAGTTTATCTTGAGATATGTCTAGATGCAAAATTTACCTTGGGTTGCTTTAAAATTGTTCTTATATTTAGACATGACAATTCAAAAGAGTTGGCACAGCAAGCATCCGGCTACTACGTTAATCATGGTGTATTGCATTTCTCTCAATAGCCGATGCTTCGTCTCCTCAACATAGGTAAGGCCGAACCGAAGTTCACAGCTTCGGCCACTAATGAATTTTGATGCAGGTGATACTAAGGATTGGAGAGAGTTTATTGATTATCTACAAAATCCTAGCAAAAGGAGGAACAATATGGTTCGGAGGATGACCTTGAGATACATATCTATGGAACTTTATCATCGGATTGTTAACGAAGTTGAGAAGGTTTCGCCCAAGTTTGCATCAAGGGTTCAAGAACAATAATTGCCGATATATAATTATTGTCCTAAGCATATAAATGGCCGATGGGGTGTTGACATCGTCCTTAGAACCGACATGGTACAAATTATTTTTCGGCACGCTTGCTTTGCCGAAAAACAGGGGGGCATGTGTTGATGCTCAAAAGTGGCACAATCGTAAAAGTTGCTTTAATCTATGTCAAGATTACTTCAAACTTATGATTGGAAGTCACCATGAGATGGCTTTATTTGAGAAGATCAAGATGGATATGAAAGTGGTCTAAAACAGAGTCCGGATGCAAAAGTTATGACAAGTTCAGAGATGCTCATGATGACACCAGATTAAAGAATGGCTTGAAACCCAATTAAGGTGACTTCAAATGGAAAAAGTTTCAACATGAAAGTTGTGCGTCTCGTCGAAACGGTTGATTTTGATATAAAAGTCATCCCAATCCGAGTTCGTATGCAAAAGTTACAGCCATCCGAACACAGCCCTGTCACAGAGCCATAAGTGGCGCGCCCCACCAGCCACGTGTCTGATGGGTAGCGCGAATAACAGCCTGTATTGCGTGACCATTTTGGCCTAGAAGATGGCTTCAAATCGAAAAACGTTCAACATGAAAGTTGTTCGTATCGTCGAAACGGTCAAGATTGCTTTTGGGCTCTTTTCCATCCGAGGTCGTTTACCACCTCAAGAATTACCCGCAAGATACAGCCAGTTTAAACCGAAAAGTTTTGGAAAGTTCGGATAAAACCAATCCGAATTTGGCTAGGGTTTTGGACGTGAATCCAAGCCTTTTCCTTGCACGGCAAGTCCAGCCGCCTCTTATATACCTAAGGGGTGACGGCCGATTGAACAACACACAATCGAACAATTCATCTACCACTTTTTATCTTTTATCTTTTCTCCTTAACCCTAGTTCTTCTTCTTCCTCGTTCTTCGTCTGTTCTTCTTGTTGCAGGGCGGCGAACCTCGAGGCCCTAGGGGCGGTCAGGCTGACCTAGGGCATCCCATAGCCGCCGCGCGCCCTGACGGGGTCCCTCCCGGGCGCGTGGGGTTTCGGGTCTACAAAAGCACCCGCCGGATTACCTGCGTACCGCGCTTCCGGACGGGTCTCCTTCGACGTGAGCTGCGGTGCATCACCCCCGGCGTCGAGGATACACGGTGACGTGTTCGTGTGCTAACAATATCTATGGCCCCAACTATGTTCGATCCAGAGCCTTGAATGCTAAAGTTGTGTCCTCATCTGAAGAAGACTCTGAGTGCAGTTCTGACGGTCCTGAAGACATTGGTAGATGCTACTTCTCGAGATTGTGTTGTATTCCCTCGAAGAGGAAAGGGTGATGCAGCACAATAGCATAAGTATTTCCATTAGTTTTTGAGAAGCAAGGTATCAATCCAGTAGGAGAGCACAGGGGAGTCCCTCGCACCTGCACAAACAAATAAGAACTTCGCAGCCAACGCGATAAGGGGTTGTCAATCCCTTTACGGTCACTTACGAAAGTGAGATCTGATAGATAGGATAGTGTGATATTTTTGGTATTTTTGGATATAAGAACATAAAGTAAATAAAGCAAACTAAAGTAGATTGGAGATTAATATGTTGAGAATAGACCCGGGGGCCATAGGTTTCACTAGTGGCTTCTCTCATGATAGCAGAATTCTACAGTGGGCGAACAAATTACTGTCGAGCAATTGATAGAAAAGCGCATAGTTATGAGAATATCTAGGCATGATCATTATAAATAGGCATCACGTCCGTGACAAGTAGACCGAAACGATTCTGCATCTACTACCATTACTCCACACATCGACTGCTATCCAGCATGCATCCAGAGTATTAAGTTCATAAGAACAGAGTAATGCTTTAAGCAAGATGACATGATGTAGAGGGATAAACCCAAGCAATATGATATAAACTCCATCTTTTTATCCTCGATGGCAACAATACAATACGTGCCTTGCTGCCCCTGCTGTCACTGGGAAAGGACACCACAAGATTGAACCCAAAGCCAAGCACTTCTCCCATTACAAGAACTATAGATCTAGTAGTCAAAACCAAACCAATAATTCGAAGAGACTTGCAAGGATATTATAATCATACATAAAAGATTTCAGAAAAGAATGAAATATTTCTCGTAGATAATCTTGATCATAAACCCACAATTCATCGGATCTCGACAAACACACCGCAAAAAGATTACATCGAATAGATCTCCTCGAAGACTGGGGAGAACTTGGTATTGAGATCCAAAAAGAGAGAAGAAGTCATCTAGCTAATAACTATGGACCTGAAGGTCTGTGGTAAACTACTCACAGCTCATGGTGAGGCAATGGTGTTGATGTAGAAGCACTCCATGGAAGATCCCCCTCCAACGGAGCTCCAGAACAGGCCCCAAGATGGGATCTCGCGGGAACAGAAGGTTGCGGCGGTGGAATCAGGGTTTTCTCTATTGCCTCGTTGTATTCAGGGTACATGGATATATATAGGAGGAAGGAGGACATCGAGGGAGCCAGAGAGGGCCCACGAGGGTGGGGGGCGCGCCCTGGACCCTCGTGGCCGCCTCCTTCATTCCTTCGCGTGTACTCCAAGTCTTCTGTGTTGATACCATTCCAAAAATAACTCTCGCGAAGGTTTCATTCTGTTTGGACTCCGTTTGATATTCCTTTTCCGCGAAACCCTGAAATAGGAAAAAAACAACAATCTGCACTGGGCCTTGGGTTAGTAGGTTAGTCCCAAAAATAATATAAAAGTGTGTAATAAAGCCCATTAAACATCCAAAACTTAATTTATAATAGCATGGAACAATCAAAAATTATAGATACGTTGGAGACGTATCAAGCATCCCCAAGCTTAATTCCTGCTTGTCCTTGAGTAGGTAAATGATAAAAACAGAATTTTTTATGTGGAATGCTAACCAACATAATTTTGAATGTAGTTTCTTTATTGTGGCATGAATGTTCAGATCGGAAAGATTCAAGATAAAAGTCTATATTGACACAAGATTAATAATACTTAAAGCATACTAACAAAGCAATTATGTCTTCTCAAAATAACATGGCCAAAGAAAGTTATCCCTACAAAATCATATAGTCTAGCTATGCTCCCTCTTCATCACACAAAATATTCATATCATGCACAACCCCGGTTTCAGCCAAGCAATTGTTTTCATACTCAAATTTTTTCAAACCTTTCAACTTTCACGCAATACATGAGCGTGAGCCATGGATATAGCACTATAGGTGGAATAGAGTGGTGGTTGTGGAGAAAACAAAAAGGAGGAAGATAGTCTCACATCGACTAGGCGTATCAATGGGCTATGGAGATGCCCATTAATAGATATCAATGTGAGTTAGTAGGGATTGCCATGCAACGGATGCACTAGAGCTATAAGTGTATGAAAGCTCATCAAAAGAAACTAAGTGGGTGTGCATCCAACTTGCTTGCTCATGAAGACCTAGGGCATTTGAGGAAGCCCATCGTTGGAATATACAAGGCAAGTTCTATAATGAAAATTCCCACTAGTATATGAAAGTGACTAAACAAGAGACTCTCTATCATGAAGATCATGGTGCTACTTTGAAGCACAAGTGTGGAAAAGATAGTAGCATTGTCCCTTTTCTTTTCTTTTCTTTTCTTTCTTTTTCTTTTTTTGGGCCTTTCTTTTTTCTTTGGCCTTTACTTATTTTTTTTCTTTGGGACAATGCTCTAATAATGATGATCATCACACTTATATTGATTTATAACTCGATATTACAACTCGATACTAGAACAAGGTATGACTCTATATGAATGCCTCCGGCGGTGTACCGGGATGTGCAATGAATCAAGAGTGACATGTATGAAAAATTATGCATGGTGGCCTAGCCACAAATACGATGTCAACTACATGATCATGCATGGCAATATGACAATAATGAAGCGTGTCATAGCAAATGAAACGGTGGAAAGTTTCATGGCAATATATCTCGGAATGGCTATGGTAATGCAATGATAGGTAGGTATGGTGGCTGTTTTGAGGATGGTATATGGTGGGTGTATGGTACCGACGAGAGTTGCGCGGAACAAGAGAGGCTAGCAATGGTGGAAGGGTGAGAGTGTGTATAATCCATGGACTCGACATTAGTCATAAAGAAATCATATACTTATTGCAAAAATTTATGAGTCATCAAAACAAAGCAATCAACGCATGCTCCTAGGGGGGAGGTTGGTAGGAGTTAACCATCGCGCGCTGCCGACCTCCACACAAAGGATGACACTCAATAAATACCTCATGCTCTAACTTCGTCACATAGCGGTTCACCATACGTGCATGATACGTGAATCACAAACTTTAACACAAGCATTTCTCAAATTCATAATTACTCCACTAGCACGACACTAATATCACCATCCTCATATCTCAAAACAATCATGAAGTATCAAACTTCTCATCATATTCAATGCACTTTGTATGAAAGTTTTTACTATATTCATCTTGGATGCCTATCATATTAGGACTAGTTTTATAACCAAAGCACATTGCCACGATGTTCTAAAAGACTCTCAAAAGGATATAAGTGAAGCATGAGAGATCAGCAATTTCTACAAAAGTAAACCACCACGGTGCTCTAAAAGATATAAGTGAAGCACTAGAGCAAAACTATCTAGCTCAAAAGATATAAGTGAAGCACATAGAGTATTCTAACAAATTCTAAATCATATTTATCTCTCTCAAAAGGTGTGTCCAGAAAGGATGATTTTGGCAAACTAAAAAGCAAAGACTCAAATCATACATGACGCTCCAAGCAAAACCCATATCATGTGGTGAATAAAAATATAGTGCCGAGTATAGTTACCGATAGATGAAGACGAAAGAGGGGATGCCTTCCCGGGGCATCCCCAAGATTAGGCTTTTGGTTATCCTTGAATTTTACCTTGGGGTGCCTTGGGCATCCCCAAGCTTGGGCTCTTGCCACTCTTTGTTCCATACTCCATCAAAGCCATACTCAAAACTTGAAAACTTCACAACACAAAACTTAGCCAAAAATCTCGTGACCTCCGTTAGTATAAGAAAACAAACCACCACTCATAGGTAGTGTAATGAACTCAGTCTTTTTTATATTGGTGTTAAACCTACTGTATTCCAACTTTTATATGTTTCATATCCTCCAATACTACTAATAGATTCTTCAAAATAAGCAAACAACACACGAAAAACAGAATATGTCAAAAACAGAACAGTCTGTAGTAATCTGTAACTTTCGAATACTTCTGTAACTCCAAAAAAATTGAAATAAATTTGTAACGTGAGGAATTTGCCTATTAATCATTTGCAAAAATAATCAACTAAATAACACTCTCTAGTAGAATCTGGTGACTATTCTCGTGAGCGCTAACATTTCTGTTTTTTACAGCATGATCATATAAACTTCACACAAGTCTTCCCAAAGGTTCTACTTGGCACAAACACTAATTAAAACACAAAACCACATCTAAACAGAATCTAGATGCAATATTTATTCCTAAACAGAAGCAAAAACAAATAAAATAAAATTGGGTTGCCTCCCAACAACCTCTTTCTTTATAGCCATTAAGATAGGCTTGAGAATTCAATGATGCTCACATTAAAGATAAGAATTGAAGCACAAAGAGAGCATCATATAGCATGTGAAAATCACATATAAGTCTAACTATTCCTATGCATAGGCATTTTATAGGAAAACAAATTATCAAGACAAGCAAGATCTAGCATATGCAAGGAAGAAGAAAGAAACAAGATCAATCTCAACATGAAGAGAGGTAATTTAGTAACATGAAGATTTCTACAACCATATTTTCGTCTCTCATAATAATTGCATGTAGGATCATAAGCAAATTCAACAATATAGCTATCACAAAACATATTCTCAACACGATCCACATGCATACGAAGTCGACACTCTTCCAAAATAGTGGGATCAATATTAACTAAAGTCATGACCTCTCCAAACCCACCTTTATCAAAAATTTCATAAGATTGAACATTCTTAAAATATGTGGGATCTAAAGTTGACACTCTTCCAAAACCACTTTCAAAATTATTGCAAACATTATTATCAATCTCATATATATCATGGGGCTTAAATAAATTTTCAATATCATAAGAAGAATCACCCCAATCATGATCATTGCAACAAGTAGTGGACATAGCAATACTAGCATCCCCAAGCTTAGGGTTTTGCATATCATTAGCACAATTGACATTAATAGAATTTATAATAACATCATTGCAATCATGCTTTTCATTAAAAGAGCTATCGTGGATCACTTCATAATTTTCTTCTTTCAACACTTCATCACAGTTTTCGGACTCACAAATTTCAAGCAAAACCTCATAAAGATAATCTAGTGCACGCGGCTCACTAGCAATCGGTTCATCATAATTGTATATCTTAAAAAGATTAGCAAGTGGATGAGGATCCATAATTTAGCAAGCGAAGATGCAAGCTGATAGAGGACACATAGCAACACAAGCAAACAGAAAGGCGAACGGAAAAAGGGCGAATAAAACAGCAAGGGTGAAGTGGGGGAGAGGAAAACGAGAGGCAAAAAATGTAATGCGAAGGACAAGGGTTTGTGATAGTTACTTAGTATATGACTTTTGCGTAAGCCTCCCCGGCAATGGCGCTAGAAATTATTCTTGCTACTTCTCGAGCTTGCGTTGTATTCCCTCGAAGAGGAAAGGGTGATGCAACACAATAGGGTAAGTATTTCCCTCAGTTTTTGAGAACCAAGGTATCAATCCAGTAGGAGACCACGCGCGAGTCCCCCGCACCTGCACAAACAAATAAGAACTTCACAGCCAACGCGATAAGGGGTTGTCAATCCCTTTACGGTCACTTACGAAAGTGAGATCTGATAGATAGGATAGTGTGATATTTTTGGTATTTTTGGATATAAGAACAAAAAGTAAATAAAGCAAAGTAAAGTAGATTGGAGATTAATATGTTGAGAATAGACCCGGGGGTCATAGGTTTCACTAGTGGCTTCTCTCATGATAGCAGAATTCTATGGTGGGTGAACAAATTACTGTCGAGCAATTGATATAAAAGCGCATAGTAATGAGAATATCTAGGCATGATCATTATATATAGGCATCACGTCCGTGACAAGTAGACCTAAATGATTCTGCATCTACTACTATTACTCCACACATCGACCGCTATCCAGCATGCATCTAGAGTATTAAGTTCATAAGAACAGAGTAATGCTTTAAGCAAGATGACACGATGTAGAGGGATAAACTCAAGCAATATGATATAAACCCCATCTTTTTATCCTCGATGGCAACAGTACAATATGTGCCCTGCTGCCCCTGTTGTCACTGGGAAAGGACACCGCAAGATTGAACCCAAAGCCAAGCACTTCTCTCATTGCAAGAACTATAGATCTAGTAGGCCAAACCAAACCAATAATTCGAAGAGACTTGGAAGGATATTATAACCATACATAAAAGATTTCAGAAAAGAATCAAATATTGCTCGTAGATAATCTTGATCATAAACCCACAATTCATCGGATCTCGACAAACGCACCGCAAAAATATTACATCGAATAGATCTCCTCGAAGACCGGGGAGAACTTGGTATTGAGATCCAAAAAGAGAGAAGAAGCCTTGGGTTTCATTCCGTTTGGACTCCGTCTGATATTCCTTTTCTGCGAAACCCTGAAATAGGCAAAAAAACAGCAACCTGCACTGGGCCTTGGGTTAGTAGGTTAGTCCCAAAAATAATATAAAAGTGTATAATAAAGCCCATTAAACATCCAAAACATAATATATAATAGCATGGAACAATCAAAAATTATAGATACGTTGGAGACGTATTAGTAGAGAACTAGGTATGCTTGTGAAAAAGTTTCAAACGTTCTCAAAGAAGAAAAACTTTGGAAAGTCTTCAAGATCCAACTCAAGAAACGATGAGGCTTCCTCTCGTGACTACAAGAAGAGAACATGCCACATGTGCAAAAAGCCTGGCCACTACATATCTAAGTGTCCTCAGTGGGACAATGAATCCAAGAAAAAGAAGAAGAGCAAGGAATATGATTCTGACTACAAGAAGAAGAAGAAATCTCCAAAGTGTTCTTCCAAGTCTTCATCAAAGTCTTCGTCTTACAAGAAGAGTTCATCTGGCAAGGCTCGTGCGTTCATTGGCCAAGAAATGGATTCAGAGGAGGATTTTGCTTCTAAGGAGGCAGAGGTGGAATCTGAGGAGGAATCTGATTCTGGCGTGGCTAGCCAAGCTCTAGCCTTGGCATTTGTCGCCAAGTCCATCTTCAACATTGACGATAATGGTCACTCTGCCGACGCCGAAGCAAATGATGAGGACGACTCTTCTCCAACCTATTGCTTCATGGCGCGAGGTGGAAAGGTAAACTCACACGATGCGTGCTTTCAGACCTCTAGTGAAGATGGCTCTGAATGTGAATCCAAACCCACCTATAAAACCCTTGCTAAAGTTGCAACTGAACAACAAAATGCAATGGAATATATGCAAAAGTTGCTAGAAAAAAGTGACGATCTGTTGGACGCGGAAATGAATCGAACTCAATCCTTAATTGAAGACATAAGAAATCTTCACTTTAAGTACACTGAGCTTCAAAGTCATCATGAAACCCTCTCAGCTACTCACGAGAAGCTTTCCTATGATTATCTTCAATGGAAGCAGGAGCTAGAGAAACTTAGAGCGTCTCATGACGATCTTCAAAAGGAAAATGATTCATTACTCGCCCAACAAATTAGTACCGCTCAGGAAGACTTTGTGCCACCTTGTCTAAAATGTCTTGAGCGTAACGCTGCTGCCTCTGTTGCTGAATGCTCTACTGCTCCTGAAATTGCAATATCTCCAACTGTTGATGTGGTAACTAACCCCTCTATTGAGGAAACCACTGCTATTGCTGATGAGAATGCTAGGTTGAAGACATTGCTTGAAACAGGTGTGTACAAAAGCCTCAAAGGGCATTAGACACTGTGCGATGATCTCAAGAAACAAATTCTAAACCGAAACCCTAGGAAAGAGGGTGTTGGGTTCGAAATAAAAATGAATGTTGATGGTTCTTACTGGAAGCCTGAGCAGTATCCCAAAACCACATGGGTTGCTGCGAAGGACCCACCAGTAGATCCATCTACCTTATTTGGCTTCACTTGTGCTAACCCTACGTTCTTCTCCCAAAAGCCACATCACGTTCGCAGATACTGGTAAAAGCAAGGTATTGGGTCTTGGTAGAGTTGCTATCTCCAAGGATCAACACATGGGCAAAGTGATGCTTGTTGAATCCCTTGGGTACAACTTAATGTCAGTCTCTATGCTATGTGATCTAAACATGATTGTGATATTTGGAAAATATCGTTGCCTTGTGCTTATGGAATATGACAAGTCTCTAGTCTACGAAGGACATCGAAAAGGTGATCTGTATATGGTAGATTTCTCTGCAGGGCCACAACTCGCCGTTTGTCTTCTTGCAACAGCTTAAGAGTGTTGGCTTTGGCATCGAAGACTAGGTCATGCAGGCATGAGGAACTTTCATACTCTCGACAAGAAGAAGCACGTTATAGGCATCGAGGGCAGCAAGTTCAAGAAAGATCGTCTGTGTGGCGCTTGTGAAGCTGGGAAGATGACTTGGGCCAAGCATCCTTCGAAGACAGTCATGACTGCATCACGTCCCTTCGAGCTGTTTCACATGGACTTATCTGTTCCTACTCACTACTCTACTCTCTCTACTACTGCTTGTTTATATGGCTTTGTGATCATTGGTGACTACTCTAGATATTCTTGGGTGCATATAATCCTCTATAAGACTGAAGTGCAGGATGTCTTCAGATGATTTGCTAATCGATCCAGGAACAACTATGGCATCAAGATCAAGCACATCAGAAGTGACAATGGAACTGAGTTCAAGAATACAGGGCTAGATACTTATCTCGATACATTGGGAATCACGCATGAGTTCTCCGCTCCAAACACACCTCAGCAGAATGGCGTCGTTGAGCGCAAGAACATGACTCTCATTGAGATGGCACGTACTATGCTCGATGAATACAAGACTCCGAGAAAGTTCTGGCCTGAAGCCATTGACACTGCATGTCACACCATCAACAAAGTTTATCTTCACAAGTTCTTCAAGAAAACATCTGATACGTCTCGAACGTATCTATAATTTTTGATTGTTCCATGCTATTATTTATGAAGTCTTGGATGTTTAATGGGCGTTATCATTCACTTTTATATCATTTTTGGGACTAACCTACTAACCCAAAGGCTGAGTCCAGATTGCTGTTTTTTTGCCTATTTCAGGGTTTCGAAGAAAAAGAATATCAAACGGAGTCCAAACGGAATGAAACCTTCGCGAGAGATATTTTTGGAGAAAATCACGCCAGAGGAACTTGAGAACCACGTCAGGGGAGCGTCGAGGTGGCCACGAGGGTGGGGGGCACGCCCCCTACCTCGTGGACCCCTCGAGCATCCCCCGATGCCCTCCTTCTTCCTATATAAGTCTACGTACCCCAGAAACTCCGAGGACAGAGAGAAAACCCTAATTCCACCGCCGTACCTTCTGTTCCCGTGGAGATCCCATCTTGGAGCCTGTTCCAGAGCTCCACCGGAGGGGGACTGTGATAGCCTAGCTTATTAGGGATGATAGACAACTCATATGAATAAGGAATTCCTACTTTTCCGGGAGCCCATTCGGATAGAACTCCAAAGTTAAGCGTTCTCAGTTTGGAGTAGTTTCAGGATGGGTGACCGACTGGGAAGTTGCTCCCGGGTGCGCACGAGTGAGGACAAAGTGCGCAGAAAAGACTAGTATTTATATGTGGGGCTAGTCTAGATCCCGCCAGGAGTAACGACCACCGGAGGGTGTGTCCGGGGCATTACAAATTGGTATCAGAGCCGACCCTCGTGGTTACACGGATGTTTGCTGACAGGTGCTCGGTCATGTTGTTCATGACGTTTGTGACCCGTCGTGGCACCCGGCATGGCACATGTATCGGACTAGATGCACAGACGGTTGTGCCAAGAGGGAACGTTCATGTGGCCCGACGAGGACGTCGGTTCCTCTCAGTGGGAGTGTATGTGATAGCCTGGCTTATTAGGGATGATAGACTACTCATATCAATAAGAAATTCCTACTTTTCCGGAAGCCCATTCGGATAGAACTCCAAAGTTAAGCGTGCTCAGCTTGGAGTAGTTTCAGGATGGGTCACCGACTGGGAAGTTGCTCCCGGGTGCGCACGAGTGAGGACAAAGTGCACAGAAAAGACTAGTATTGATATGTGGGGCTAGTCTAGATCCCGCCAGGAGTAACGACCACCGGCGGGTGTGTCCGGGGCGTTACAGGGATCCATCACGGAGGCCTTCGTCATCATCATCATCGCCCTCACCATGAGTTGTGAGTAGTTTACCACAGACCTTCGGGTCCATAGCTAGTATCTAGATGGCTTCTTCTCCCTCTCTGGATCTCAATACAAAGTTCTCCTCGGTCGTCGAGGAGATCTATTCGATGTAATCTCTTTTTGCGGTGTGTTTGTCGAGATCCGATGAATTGTCAGTTTATGATCAAGGTTATCTATGAAAGATATTTGGTTCTTCTCTGAACTTTTTATGTGTGCTCATAATATCCTTGCAAGTCTCTTCGAATTATTGGTTTGGTTTGGCATCTATAGTTCTTGCAATGGGAGAAGTGCTTGCATTTGGGTTCAATCTTGTGGTGTCCTTTCCCAGTGACAGTAGGGGCAGCAAGGCACGTATTGTATTGTTGCCATCGAGGATAAAAAAGATGGGGTTTATATGATATTGCTTGATTTTATCCCTCTACATCATGTCATCTTGCTTAAGGCGTTACTCTGTTCTTATGAACTCAATACACTAGATGCATGCTGGATATCGGTCGATTTGTGGAGTAATAGTAATATATACAGAATCGTTTCGGTCTACTTGTCTCAGACGTGATGCCTATATACAATGATCATGCCTAGATAGTCTCATAATTATTTGCTTTTCTATCAATTGATTGACAGTAATTTGTTTACCCGCCGTAGAATATCGCTATCATGAGAGAAGCCACTAGAGAAAACTATGGCCCCCGGGTCTATTCTCAACATATCAATCTACATCTACTTTACTTTTACCGCTTTTACTTTCTGTTCTTATAAACCAAAAATACCAAAAATATAAACTATCATCTCTATCAGATCTCACTTTCGTAAGTGACCGTAAAGGGATTGACAACCCCTTATCGCGTTGGGTGCAAAGTTCTTATTTGTTTGTGCAGGTGCGAGGGACTCGCGCGTGGTCTCCTACTGGATTGATACCTTGGTTCTCAAAACTGAGGGAAATACTTACGCTACCGTGCTGCATCTCCCTTTCCTCTTCGAGAATACAACGCAAGCTCAAGAGGTAGCAAGAAGAATTTTTGGCGCCGTTGCCGGGGAGGCTTACGCAAAAGTCATATACCAAGTACCTATCACAAACCCTTATCCTTCGCATTACATTTATTTGCCTCTCGTTTTCCTCTCCCCCACTTCACCCTTGCCGTTTTATTAGCCCTTCTTCCGCCGTGTGTTTATCGTTCGCTTGCTTTTTGTTTGCTTGTGTGTGTTGGATTGCTTGCTTGTCACTATGGCTCAGAACAATACCAAATTGTTTGACTTCTCCAATACCCAACAACAATGATTTTTTTAGCACTCCGATTGCTCCTATTACCGATGCTGAATCTTGTGAGATCAATGCTGCTTTGTTGAATCTTGTCATGAAAGATCAATTCTCCGGCCTTCCTAGTGAAGATGCCGCTACCCATCTAAACAACTTTGTTGATTTGTGTGATATGCAGAAGAAAAGGGATATGGATAACGATATTGTTAAATTGAATTTATTTCCGTTTTCACTTAGAGATCGTGCTAAAACTTGGTTTTCCTCTTTGCGTGGAAATAGTATTGATTCGTGGAATAAGTGCAAAGATGCTTTTATCTCTAAGTATTTCCCTCCTGCTAAGATCATCTCTCTTAGAAACGATATTATGAATTTTAAGCAACTAGATCATGAGCATGTTGCACAACATTGGGAGAGAATGAAACTGATGACATGTAATTGCCCTACACATGGTTTGAATCTATGGATGCTTATTCAGAACTTTTATGCTGTCTTGAATTTTGCTTCTAGAAATCTTTTAGATTCGGCCGCCGGAGGAACTTTCATGGAAACCACCTTAGGAGAAGCTACCAAACTCCTAGATAATATTATGGTTAATTATTCTCAATGGCACACCGAAAGATCTACTAGTAAAAAAGTGCATGCTATCGAAGAAATTAGTGTTTTGATTGGAAAGATGGATGAACTTATGAAATTGTTTGCTGCTAAGAGTGCTTCTTCTGATCCTAATGATATGCCTTTGTCCACTTTGATTGAGAATAACAATGAATCTTTGGATGTGAATTTTGTTGGTAGGAATAATTTTGATAACAATGCTTATAGAGATAATTTTAATCCTAGGCCTTTTCCTAGTAATTCCTCTAATAATTATGGTAATTCCTACAACAACTCTTATGGAAAGATGCCTTCTGAATTTGAAACTAGTGTTAAGGAGTTTATGATCTCGCAAAAGAATTTCAATGCTATGCTTGAAGAGAAATTTCTTAAGGTTGATGAATTGGCTAGAAGTGTGGATAGAATTACTCTTGATGTTGATTCTTCGAAACTTAGATCTATCCCACCTAAGCATGATATCAATGAGTCTCTCAAAGCCATGAGAATTTCCATTGATGAATGCAAAGAAAGAACCGCTAGAATGCGTGCTAAAAGAGAAGATTATATTAAATCTTGTTCTTCTAGTTATTATGAAAATAAAGATGAAGATCTGAAAGTTATTGATGTGTCTCCTATTAGATCCTTGTTTTCTAGTATAAATCTTGATGATAATAGGATTGGAGATGATTCTGCTTTAAGGTGTCCCTATGATTCTGATTTTTAGATCTTGATGCTAAAATTGCTAAAAGTGGGAGTGAAGAGATTAAAACTTTGCATAGTGATGAACCCACTACTTTGGATTTCAAGGGATTCAATTATGATAATTGCTCTTTGATTGATTGTATTTCCTTGTTGCAATCCGTGCTAAATTCTCGCATGCTTATAGTCAAAATAAAGCTTTCACTAAACACATAGTTGATGCTTTGATGCAATCTTATGAAGAAAAAATTGAGTTGGAAGTTTCTATACCTAGAAAGCTTTATGATGAGTGGGAATCTACTGTCAAAATAAAGATAAAAGATCATGAATGCTATGCTTTGTGTGATTTGGGTGCTAGTGTCTCCACTATCCCAAAAACTTTGTGTGATTTGCTAGGGTTCCATGAGCTTGATGATTGTTCTTTAAATTTGCATCTTGCGGATTCCACTATTAAGAAACCTATGGGAAGAATTAATGATGTTCTTATTGTTGCCAATAGGAATTATGTGCCTGTAGATTTCATTGTTCTTGATATAGATTGCAATCCTTCATGTCCTATTATTCTTGGTAGACCTTTCCTTAGAACGATTGGTGCAATTATTGATATGAAGGAAGGAAATATTTGATTCCAATTTCAGTTAAGGAAAGGCATGGAACACTTTCCTAGAAAGAAAATCAAATTACCATATGAATCTATCATGAGAGCCACTTATGGATTGCCTTCCAAGGATGGCAATACCTAGATCTGTCTTGTATCGTGCCTAGCTAGGGGCGTAAAACGATAGTGCTTGTTGGGAGGCAACCGAATTTTATGTTTTTTGTTTTTGTTGCTGTTAGGGAATAAATATTGCATCTAGCCTCTAATTAGATGTGGTTTCATGTTTTGTTTAGTGTTTGTGCCAAGTAGAACCTTTGGGAAGACTTGTGTGAAGTTTATGTGATCTTGCTGTGAAAAACAGAATCGTTAGCGCTCGCTAAAGTAGTCGTGGGATTTTACAGGAGCGTGCTTTTGTAGCGACCACGATCCGAATGGAGCGAAGTCTCTGTGTTTCAGTGTCATCCCTGGATCGGTAATGCTGACACACACAGTACTTGAAGGATTTATAACAGAGTGGCAATCACACACTTATTACATCGAATGTCTCCAAAGAGAACTTATTACAAAAGTCTATGGCTTAAGGCCATCTAACAAAAAAAACAGCGGAAAGCTTGGAAGATAAGTGAGTCCATCAACTCCAACGGCATAGCTGACTGCATGACAAACGACCTAGAACATCTTATTCCTCGTGTGAAAAGTCTGCAACGTGATATGTTGCAGCCCGAAAAACGGGTCAGCACATGGAATATGCCGGCAAGATAACATAGAAGATGCAAGTAACAGAATAAAGGCTATACTATATGCATATTTGGCTGGTGGAGGCTCTAGGGTTAAAGTTTTTGCGTAAAGCCAATTTTTTCCTACAACAAAGGAATAAATTTTATTTTAACTATCATGGTAGTTAAACAATCATTGAGAAGGTACCTCCAAATCAATCCCAAATTAAAGTAATCATTAACCCAACAATTTAATTTTATAGAGTGATGAGATCAACCAATAATTCAAGTACCACATACTAAAGTTGTCCGTAACCGGGGACACGGCTAATCATGATCAGTTTGTACACTCTGCAGAGGTTTGTGCACTTTTCCCACAAGACTCGATCTCCTCCGTTGGATTTATCGCACTGCATGGTGTTTGAGAAACGGATGACCGAGACACAGTCTTTCCGAAGAGGTCCCCGTAACCAGATAGATAGGCCGGTACACCTACAACCCCTCTACATCTGCTAGCCCGTCATGGAAAGGTTTCCCACAACTTACTCAACTATGCCACAGCCCATAATGGCATTGTGGCTGCACACGGAAGTTTCTAGCATGAATAGTTTTATGATCCCTTTGAGCCTGGGTGGCATTCCATAAAAAAATCACACGGAACCCCGGGATTTCCTAGGACAACACTGGATTCCCTAGGTGCCCTGCAACCAATCCACCCAGATGTGTATTCAAGTAGCCACCTTAAGTTGAAACCTTAATTAACAACTCACATCTGTCATGGATTTCACTCAAACCCAAACCACGTCTACGAGCATAGCATGCTAACCTAAGCATAGCGTAGAAGTAACTCCCAGGGGTTTGAAAATAATGCAGGTAATAGGTTCTACCTCAAACTACTTCCCAGTCTGTCGGGGAAACTGATCCACCCACGAACACCTATGGGGACGGAGCCCCTTTCGGTACGGCAGGGGGCGGAGATCGCATGAAGAGAAGATCGAGGGGAGGCACACGAGCAGTTTACCCAGGTTCGGGCCGCACGGATGCGTAAAACCCTACTCCTGCTTTGTGGTTTGTATTGAGTTCTTGCTCGGGAGCGCTGAGAGCTACAGTATGCTTCAGCAGCTAACGAGACCGAGCGTGAGAGTGTTCGAATCCCCCTCTACGTTGCGCATGGGCCTCCTTTTATATGCTCAAGGGGTCACCGACAGGTGGCAACGCAGATGAGGGTAAAAATGAGAAAGTATTGCGGTTGGTACAGCTACCTGTACAGTGTTCCATACCTAACCCTGACGGCAGGGGACGAGGGCATTAAATGCCCATCGACGTCGCCCAAACAGTGCAAAAAGGGGCCGTCAGGGGCGCCACCGTTCGCCACGATGGCAACCTTGTCAGCGCCGCTTGCCACCGCGTACCCCTGGCTGCACAGCCTCCCGCCACGTACGCCTGGAAGGGTCCCAGAGTGACACATGGGTGGATGCGCTGGAGCGTGGGTACAGAGTGGTAGCTTGCCGCAGCAAGCGCCTTGCCGCGGTCATTGTTTTGTCGCTTCCGGGAGCTTGTCGCTCACCGGGCCTCGCCGGGACGCGTGGCGCATCGCGGCAAGTTCCTTCAGATGCCTTGGTTGGCCTTCCCGGCAAGCTCCTCTCGCTGGGGTCTTGTGCCTTGAGTAGCCTTCCCGGCAAGCTCCTCGTGCCGGGGCCTTGTCTCCTTGACTTGAATACTTTGTTCTTGAATGGCTCCAAAGGAACCACGGAGGACCTTGGCGGTCGCCCGGCAAGCCTTGCCGCGGGGTGCTGCGACTGCCCGTGCACAAGTTCGGGATACTAGGGTACCCCTACTCTAGTACACCGACATGAGCCCCCGAGCCTGGGCCATACACGGTGCCGAGCGCTGTTGGGCCAGGCCCAAAACAGTGCACGGGCACGCGCGGCCTGGTTCACGCCGTATCTTACTCCGTATCCACCGCGCCCTCCCTTAACGACACGCGTTGATTGCGGCGTCGTGGGAGAGATCGTGGGCGGTTTCTTTATTCGGAAATGCGGAACGTCCGCCCCCTCCCTCCTTACAAGCAGGGGAAACAGGGGCAGTTCGTCCATCCGCCCGTTGCTACTTCATCCTTGAGAACCTCTGCCGCTCCCCTTCTTCCCAAAGCTGAAAGATAGCAGCGCTCCGCCCCCCATCGCCACCAGCACCACCAACGCCGTCGACCTCCCTCACCGCTTCCGCCATGGCTCCGAAAGCCGAAAGGGGAAGGGCGTGAAGTCGGCCGAGGCGCAGCGGCTCGCGGCGCTGCGAAAGGAGCAGGCTGTCTTCCCCCCCAAGCTTGCCGCGAGGGAGCTGAGGGAGAACTACTACCTCTTCTGGTCGGGGGAGACGCGGGCGCACCTGCGCACGAAGGTACTCCCAGCCGCCGCTTGTAAAATGGCTCCGAATGGATACGTGTTCTTCGCCTTGTTCTTCTACTGCGGGCTCTGCCCGCCTTTCTCTGAATTCTTCAGCGACATTATGAACACCTACGGGTTCCACCTCCTTGACTTCACCCCCAACGCCGTTCTGACCATGGCAGTTTTCTCACATCTATGCGAAAACTTTGTCGGAGTCCATCCCAATGTAGCCCTTTTCCGCCACTTCTTCGCGCCCCGAGTTGAGAGAGGAGAGCCTTTATCCGGCGGAGTCTCCTGGATCTCGAGGGCCCACAAGAAGGAAGCTTATCTGGAAGGAGAGCTCCGCAGCAAATGGGAGGAATGGAGAGCCAACTGGTGCTGGATTGTTGAGGAGAACCCGTAGCCATTTACCGCCCGGCGCCAAGCCCCAGTAGTACGCGGAAACGACTGGAGCGACTTGGCCCCGGAAGATAGTAGGCTAAAGATTGCCACCGCCCGGATCCGACGCCTCAGGCTTGCCGGGCTCACCGTAGGCGCGGTTGGCGCAGATTTCCTTCGCCGCCGCATCGCCCCCCTGCAGGAGAGGAAGAGACCCGCCTGGGAGTTCGAGAATGCGGCGGATATCATGAGGCTGCGCCCGGGCCTCAACTTCAATTTCACTGTCCTGGAGCTCAACGCGATGCTCCAGGAGCTGTTCAAGTATGACCCCGATCATCCCGAAGTGTTCAGGTTGCCGAGGGGTGTAGTTCCGCTGTGCAACAACTCCGCGCTCAGCCGCATCCGCGCAATGATGCCGCTGTGCGACTCTCATGGGATCGACCCAACTTGGCAAGAGCCTGCCGATGACGCCGTGCAGGAGTTCTTCGACAACTTGGAAGAAGTGCCGATCCGCTCCGACGAGAAGAAAGGCCTCACCCGCGGCACCACTGACACAGAGCTGGCACGCATCGCCACTAGGCTGGAAGAGGCGGCGGCAGCCGCAGCCGCGGGCGAGTTCGGATTCACTGTGGAGGAGGCGGATGCAGCAAAGGCGGCAAGCCTTGCCGAGCGAGGGGAGCTTGCCGGCGAGGAGGGGCCTGCCGGGCAAGACGCCGAGTCGAGCGAGCCCGCCGAGCAGGGTGTCGGGTCGAGCGAGCCCACCGAGCAGGGCGACGAGTCGAGCGAGCCCGCCGAGGATACGAGCGGCTCGCTGGAGATCGACTCCTCTTCCTCCACATCTTCAAGCAGCTCGCCACCAGCAGAGCCTCCAGCTCCACCAATAAGGCGTCTCCGCAATGCCGGGGACGTAACGGAGCGGCAGACGGGTAAACAGCCGCCGCGCCGCGCGACATGCTCCACCGCGGCAAGCAAGGTTGCGGCTGGAGCACCTCGCGCATCTGCAGCAACTGGAGCGGGGTCTTCCCGGACCGCCGCTTCTGCCCCTGCCGCTCCTCACGCCACGGCGGCAGCCGGAGCGGGGTCGTCTCAGACCACCGCCACTGCTCCCGCCAAGCGGCCAAGGGAGCCTACTCCTCCGCCTCCTCGCACCGGGCGTGAGCCGGACTTCGACTTCTCCGCGCTCAGCTCCGACGACGAAGAAGAAGAGTAAGACTTTGTTGTTCTTGTATTTCTTCAATCCTTGTCGTTTTGTCTTGTATCTCATTTGCCATACTCTGAACATGTTCCTTTTTAGAACTCTGGCCCAGAGGGCGGCAAAGAGAGCCAAGGTCCCGGTGATTGTCATCGAGGACGAGCCCACCGTGACAGCAGGGGGTGCGCCTGAGACAAACTTGCCGGACCCGGCAACTGATCTTCAGAGCAGCCCCCAGCGCAGCCCCCAGCGTAAGTGTACGGTTCACTTTCCGCCGTTAGGCGCGCGCGGGCGTTCTTTCTTTGCTGATATTTGTTTGTTGATCTGTGTAGGAGCAGAGCAACCACACCAGGAGCGCCCGGAGACCGCCCCCGACGTGCCATCTGTTTCAACTACGCTGCCAAGGGAAAGCTCTCCGGCAAGGGTTTCCCCGGCAAGGGAGAGTCCTCCGGCAAGGGGGAGCTCTCCGGCGAGGGGGAGCTCTCCGGCGAGGGACAGTACCAGCGGCCCTCCGCCGGCGGGGACTACAACTATGCCGCCAAGGGAGAGTTCCCCAGCAAGGAACCCTACCGAGGAGCCGGCTCGCGCAGGTAATCCCCTTGCTTCAAACTTCCCTTGGGCTTTTCTTCTTTTGATTCTTCTTTTTTGGATATTTGCTTGATTGTTTTTCTCCCCTTTCCTGCCGTCAGACCCATCCGCTGCGGAGCCGATGGAGACGGAGGTCGCTGGCGAGGAGAATACGCGTGGCAACACCGGCAATGCCGCTGCCACTGAAGAAGCGGCCGGTGCTGACAAGCCCGCCGGCGACGAGGCCGCCAAGGCTGCCGCCGCAGCAGCTCGCGAGGGGTATGGCGATCGTACTGACGGCCCTGAGCCCGCAGGAGCGCCAGGCGCTACACCGATCGCCGAGCCCTCCGCCTCTGTCGCAGCCCCAGGCTCCGAAGAGCCTGAGCCAGGCGCCTACTTGAAGGCCGGCGATGGCGTCTTCATCAAACTCCCCTGGGCCTCAAGCTCCAGGGCGCCGGTTGAGGGAGAGATCTTCGACGGAGACGTGCTCGCCTCCGCTGGGCTGACGCTGGTCGACGCGCCGAGAAGCAGCAGCGGCAAGCCTGAGGAGGAGCGGCTGCTGCGGAAGCTGCTGTCGCTCTACCGCGCTCGGCAGGCCAAGCTGGAGTCCCGAGAGGCTCTTGCCGCGAAGGCGGGAGCTGACATCGAGAAGCGCACGGAGGAGCTCCGGGCCCTCAACCAAGCAGCTCTCCGGTCCTTGGTAGAGGAGCGGGAGCAACTTGCCGAGGAGCAACAGGCCTTCTTCCTCGAGAAGGCTAAGGTCGAAGAACAGCAGCGGCTTGCTGCTGAGAAGCTGTCCACGCGGGAGGGCGAGCTGGCGCAGCGGAAGGTCAACCTCGACAGCCACGAGGAGGAGCTTGCCGCGCGCGAGCAATCACTTGGCGGGCCCCTCCAGGAAGCAAAGGACGCTGCCGCAGCTGCCGAGACCGCCAAGAAGGAACTGGAGGCGAAGGTGGCGCAGCTGGAGGCCGATCTCAAGGCGAGAGGTGAAGAGATCGCCGCGCTCAGGCTTGAGCGGGAGAAGGACGCCCACAGCCACTCAGAGCTGTAGGTCCGCCTCGCCGAGAAGGGCAAGGAGCTTGCCGCCGCCAAGGACTCCAACGCTGATCTTGGGTTGAAGCTGACCACTTTGACCAAGACGCTGGACGGCGCCAAGGAGCGGGAGGCGGCCTTGAAGGAGGAGGTCAAGGCCGAAAAGGCTCTACTGGCGAGTGCTGCCGTCGTCCAGAACACCTTTAGGGAGACTATGGAGCACTGGACGGAGGGTCTCGTCAATGCTGCCGCAGATATCGACAGGGAGCTGGCGCAGCTGGGGGCGGAGTATCTCGGGTATTCCTCTGACGAGAACCTCCACCCCAGCGCCAAGCTCACCTTGTTCTTCAACGGCGTGGCGACGGCCCTCCAGCGACTCCGGGAGAGGATCCCAAAGCAGCTAGCGGACGAGTCGCGCAAGCTCTGCGCGGGAGCCCTTCAAAAGGTGTTGGTGAAGGTGGCCTTCCGCAACCCGGGCCTCAACCTCACCAACGTCCTCAAGTCCCTGCCGCGGGATGCTGATCTGGAGGCGCTCAAGGCCCTTGTCGCACCCATTGTGGACAAGGTGAGCGGGATCAAGAGGGTTGAGGGCGATCACGTAGATTAGGCCGCCCGTGTTCTTCTTTCCTTGTCGCTGCCGATCATGTTATGAGAACAATCTGTTAGAGCTGCGACAAGCTATCTTGTAATATAACTCTATTTTGGGTAGTGATTGCAATGTTATTTCCTTTACTTGACTCCTTCCTTTGTATGTTTCTGCCCTACGCTTTTAGGGAACTTGCCGGCGCAGGCACCTTAGCCGCGAGCGCTGAATGCGGAACGTCAGCAGCCTGCTGGCGGTGTCGCTACCGACAAGAAACCTTGTCGTGACTAGCTGCAGCACACTTAAGTTGTTGAGCGGGCTCGAAAACAAAGTAAGGGCGCGACACTAGTCGCAGCACACTTAAGTCGTTGAGCAGACTTGAAACAAAGTAAGGGCGCAACTAGCTACGAGTTGGTTCCTCCGCGCACAGGTTTTCCATACAAAGCACGGTCGTTCAAGGAAGATAACTCAAAATTTTAAAAATCTGATTGCTCAAACTTTGGCAACTTAGCTTTTCCGTTGTTTGGTTCCCGACAAGGCAAAACTTTCTTGAACGACGCCTGGTCCATACCACTATCTTCTCCTTCCTCCCCCCCGGCAAACTTGTGGGCGAGGGAACCTTCCTTTCCTTGAGAAAAAGAAAGAAGAGAAAATAACAATATGGAGCCTTACGGCTCGTTATTGCTTACCGGGGGTAGGTGCTACACAAAGTGTCAGATAACACATGCAAGATACAGAAAGCATGAAATTGACAAGATGTGCGGAGCACATGAGCTTTACTTATGCACGGGGTCTGCGCCCGGCTTTGTACAAAGTATTACACGCAACAGCGGCAAGTCTTGTACAAAAGGTGGTTACCGGAACGGGTTCCGGCAACCGCGCCTTACGGGTAAAACTTACGAAGATGCTCGATGTTCCAGGAGTTGCTCACCGGAAAGCCATCTTCGGTCTCAAGGCGGACAGCGCCAGGCCTAGTGACTCGTTTCACCCGGTAAGGGCCTTCCCACTTCGGCGTCAACTTGTTGGAATTCTTGGCGGATTGAACGTGCCGAAGAACAAGGTCGCCTTCCTCGAGACTTCCGGCGTTAACTTTGCGGCTATGGTAGCGGCGCAAAGCTTGCTAGTAGCGAGCAGCTCGTACAGCAGCCTGAAGACGGTCCTCCTCAAGGAGCAGCGCATCATCTTGTCGCAGCTGCTCTTGCTCGAGCTCATCATAAGCGAGCACTCGAGGTGACCCGTATACGAGTTCCGTGGGGAGAACTGCCTCTGCTCCATAGACTAGAGCGAAAGGTGTCTGTCCAGTGGCTCGATTTGGCGTCCTCCTGATCGACCAAAGAACCACTGGCAGCTCCTCGATCCAGTTTCTTCCGCACTTGTGCAGTCTGTCGAAAGTTCTGGTCTTGAGTCCACGCAGCACTTCAGCATTTGCCCTCAACGCTTGACCGTTGCTTCTCGGGTGAGCAACAGAAGCGAAGCAGACCTTGGCGCCAAGATCTTGGACGTACTGCATGAAGGTGCGGCTCGTGAATTGCGTACCGTTGTCGGTGATGATCCTGTTAGGGATCCCGAAGCGGCAAACAATCGACCTGAAGAACTTGACTGCTGACTGTGCGGTCACCTTCCTCACTGCTTCCACTTCCGGCCACTTTGTGAACTTGTCGATTGCAACGTACAAGTACTCTAAGTCCCCGGCTGCGCGGGGAAAGGGGCCGAGGATGTCGAGCCCCCAGACCGAAAATGGCCAGGACCAAAGATGTCGGGGAAACTGATCCACAAACACCTATGGGACCGGCGGGCCGGGTCCCTTTCGGTTTGGCAGGGGGCGGAGATCGCACGAAGAGCAGATCGAGGCGAGGCACACGAGTAGTTTACCCAGGTTCGGGCCGCACAGATGCGTAAAACTCCACTCCTGCTCTGTGGTTTGTATTGAGTTCTTGCTCGGGAGTGCTGAGAGCTATAGTACACTTCAGCAGCTAACGAGACCGAGCGTGAGAGTGTTCGAATCCCCCTCTACGTTGCGCATGGGCCTCCTTTTATATGCTCAAGGGGTCACCGATAGGTGGCAACGCAGATGAGGGTAAAAATGGGAAAGTATTGCGGTTGGTACAGCTACCTGTACAGTGTTCCATACCTAACCCTGACGGCAGGGGACAAGGGCATTAAATGCCCATCGACGTTGCCCAAACAGTGCAAAAAGGGGCCGTCAGGGGCGCCACCGTTCGCCACGATGGCAACCTTGTCAGCGCCGCTTGCCACCGCGTACCCCTGGCTGCACAGCCTCCCGCCACGTACGCCTGGAAGGGTCCTAGAGCGACACGTGGGTGGATGCGCTGGAGCGCGGGTACAGAGGGTAGCTTGCCACGGCAAGCGCCTTGCCGCGGTCGCTGTTTTGTCGCTTCCGGGAGCTTGTCGCTCACCGGGCCTTGCCGGGACACGTGGCGCATCGCGGCAAGTTCCTTCAGATGCCTTGGTTGGCCTTCCCGGCAAGCTCCTCTCACCGGGGTCTTGTGCCTTGAGTAGCCTTCCCGGCAAGCTCCTCATGCCGGGGCCTTGTCTCCTTGACTTGAATACTTTGTTCTTGAATGGCTCCAACGGAACCATGGAGGACCTTGGCGGTCGCCCGGCAAGCCTTGCCGCGGGGTGCTGCGACTGCCCGTGCACAAGTTCGGGATACTAGGGTACCCCTACTCTAGTACACCGACACAGTCCCACAAGTTAAGAGATCCTACTCATGCAATATGTGAAGGTTTGATCTAATGCATAAAACTGGGTAATAAAAGGGTATGATCAAAGTGTTACTTGCCTTGCTGACGATTCGCAAAACCTAGAGGCTCGTAGTAGCACGCTTCACAGTCCGGGTATTCTATCGCAAGAAAACAATAACATACATAAGCAATCAAGCAATGATGCACAAACAAAACTCCAAAATATAAGATCTAACCAGAAAGTTCAACTTAAGAACTCCGGTTTGCAAAAAGAATCAAATCGAAAGAAGCAACGAAACTCAAACTGCGAAAGAAACGAGCTCCGGTTACTAATTGATCTAAAGTCAAATTTTAAAGTAGGCAAAACCTTGTTCAAGTTGATTAAACAGAAAGAGGGCGTCGAGACGAAGATCTGGGATTTTGAATCACCTGATTCTGACTCTCGAGCAAAAAGAAAAATGAAAAACAAGATCAGGGCAGAAATCGCGATCGGAATAATCGCGGATAAATACCCCGAAAAAGAAAACTGAGAACAGGATAACGAACGAACGTTCGCTGTCAGCGGCTAACGGACGAACAACGTTCGTTAAAACGAACGTACGGACGAACGTCCGCTAAATAACTAAACTGGAGAAAAACCGATCTAACCTAAAAAAAATAGTTCTAGGGTTTTTTTCGAAAAAAAAACCGATCGGCTAACCGAAAAGAACCGGCGGCGGCTACCTCGAAAAAAAATCAACACCGGCGGCGGCGGGTCCGGCTACGGCGGCAGCGGGTCCGGCGACGGCGCGGCGCGGCGGCTGCAGCAGCGGCGGCGGGTCCGGCTACGGCGGCAGCGGGTCCGGCGACGGCGCGGCGCGGCGGCTGCAGCAGCGGCGGCGGCGCGAGGGCAGGGGCGGGCTGGCTAGGGTGCGGCCGCTGGGCCCTCAGCGGTTTTAAAGGCCCTAGGCCAGGGGGTGTCCTGGCCGAACACGGCCAAAAGGCGGTTTCGTTTTTTTAAAGAGTCCTGACGTAGTAAAACAGGCGGAAAAAAATACTAAATGGAGTCCAAAAATTCCGAAATAAAATTTCACCGTCCTCTAATAATATTTAGGACAAAGTGAACATTTTTCCCGGACCTAAATGGAATTTTGAAAAACGTGTATTTTTCCTATGCAAATAAAATCGCAAATAAATCCAGAAAAATACCAAACGTGATTTTAACATTTTTCCTCCTATATTTCCTGTTATTTTGGAGAAGTCATATTATCTCCGCTCATATATTTTATTTAGAAATATTTTTAGGAGAGAAAAATAATTAAAACCAACACTGTCCTCGTACCGGTATTCGAGTAAACTCAAATACAAAATGGTAGAATTCCCAACTCTCTTCGTAGGTCCTTGAGTTGCTTAGAATTTTGACGATCGCCACAAACAAAAATGCAAAGAAAAATGCAATGCAATATGATCTATGTATAACATTCCAAATTGAAAATTTGGGATGTTACAAACCTACCCCCCTTAGAATGAATCTCGCCCTCGAGATTCGACTTGACTAGAGAACATGTGTGGGTGGTCCTTGCGTAGATCATCTTCTCATTCCCAGGTGGCTTCTTCCTCGGCGTGGTGACTCCACTGAACTTTGCAAAACTTGATAACCTTACTGCGGGTGACTCTGCTTGAAAATTCGAGAATCTTAACAGGCTTCTCCTCGTAAGTTAGATCACTATCCAACTGAATTGCTTCCAGGGGTACTGTGTCTCTAAGCGGTATATCGGTCATCTCCGCATGGCACTTCTTAAGCTGTGAAACGTGAAACACGTCGTGCACTCCTAACAATCCTTCGGCAACTCCAACTTATAGGCAACCTCTCCCATGCGTCCCAAAACACGGTAAGGTCCCACAAATCTCGAGGCTAGCTTTCCCTTAACTCTGAAACGTTTAACTCCTCGCAGAGGCGATACTCTCAAGTATGCTCTATCTCCGATTTCGTAAGCTATCTCCTTGCGCTTCGAGTCTGCGTAACTCTTCTGTCTGGACTGAGCTACTTTCAGTCTATCTCGAATTAGCTTAACCTTCTCTTCCGACTCTTTGATCAAGTCCGGTCCAAATAACTGTCGGTCTCCAACTTCATCCCACATCAACGGTGTTCGACATCTCCTTCCATACAATGCTTCGAACAGTGCCATCTTCAAACTGGCCCGGTAATTGTTGTTGTACATGAACTCTACGTAGGGCAAATTATCATCCCAGCTAGATCCATAATCTAGCGCACAGGCTCTCAACATGTCCTCCAGAATCTGGTTAACTCTCTCGGTCTGTCCATCTGTCTGTGGGTGAAATGATGTACTAAATTCCAGCCTCGTTCCCAAAGTTTGGTGTAGCTGATGCCAAAACTTTGAGGTGAACTGTGTTCCTCTATCTGATACAATGGTCCTCGGAACTCTGTGCAGACATACGATCCTGGTCATGTATATCTTGGCCAACTTCGCACTGGTGTATATGGTTTTCATAGGGATAAAGTGGGCTACTTTGGTCAAACGGTCCACTACTACCCAGATTGAATCATATCCTGCTTTGGTCCTGGGCAATCCGGTGATAAAATCCATGCCAAGCTTCTACCACTTCCATTCGGGTATCGGCATAGGCTGTAGCAATCCTGCTGGTTTCTGATGCTCTGCTTTTACTCTCTGGCATACATCACATAAGGCTACATACTCGGCAATATCCTTCTTCATTCTCGTCCACCAGAAACATTCCTTCAAATCCAAATACATCTTGGTGTTTCCGGGGTGTATCGAGTATGGCGAATCATGTGCTTCCTGCAGTATCAACTTCCTGATTTCCGGGTTGTTGGGCACATAGATTCGATCCTCAAACCATAAGGTGTCGTGCTCATCCTCACGAAATCCCTTGGCCTTTCCTTCACTCATCCTTGTCCTTAGCTCGACAATTTCCTTGTCATCCTTCTGGGCTTCATGTATCTTTCCCAGCAACGTTGACTGAACCTCCAATGTTGCAATGAAACCTCTAGGAACTATCTCCAAACGAAGCTCCCCGAGATGTTCTGCTAACTCCCGTGGCAATCCCCCTTTTACTAGGGTATTTGCATAACTCTTCCGGCTCAAAGCGTCTGCCACAACGTTGGCCTTCCCCGGGTGATAGTACAGCTTCATATCATAATCCTTTATAAGCTCCAACCATCTCCTTTGTCTGAGGTTCAGCTCCTTCTGAGTGAAAATGTACTTCAAACTCTTGTGATCCGTGTACACATCACAACGATTTCCAATAAGGAAATGTCTCCAGGTTTTCAGTGCGTGCACTACAGCTGCTAACTCCAGATCGTGCGTCGCGTAATTCAACTCGTGCGGTCGCAGTTGTAGAGATGCATAGGAAACAAATCTTCCATCCTGCATAAGTACTCCTCCAAGTCCTAAGCGTGAAGCATCGCAGTACACTTGGAAATCCTTACGTATATCTGGCAATATCAGCACTGGGTCTGTCGTCAACTGTTTCTTCAACTCCTGGAAACTTTCTTCGCACTCTTCAGTCCAATCGAACTTTGTCTCCTTCTTCAACAATGTCGTTGTTGGCTTAGCAATCTTGGAGAAATTTTCTATAAATCTCTGGTAGTATCCCGCGAGTCCAAGAAAACTGCGGATCTCTCCAACTGAAGTGGGTGCCAATCATTCAGTGACTGCCTGCACTTTAATGGGGTCCACTGCTATACCTTCTCCTGATATAACATGCCCTAGGAATCCAACTTCCTTCAACCAAAACTCGCATTTGCTAAACTTGGCATACAACTGATGTTCTCTGAGCTTCTCCAATACCAAACGCAAATGCTCTGCATGTTCCTCTTCATTCTTCGAGTACACCAGAATATCGTCAATGAATACCACGACAAACTTATCCAAGAACTACATGAACACCTTGTTCATCATACTCATTAAATAGGCAGGGGCGGTTGTCAATCCAAATGACATAACCGTATACTCGTATAGCCCGTACCGTGTGGTGAAGGCTGTCTTAGGTATATCCTTCTCTCGGATCTTCAATTGGTGGTATCCAGATCGTAGATCGATCTTGGAGAATACTTTGGCTCCTTGGAGTTGGTCGAACAAATCATTGATCATCGGCAGCGGGTACTTATTCTTAATATTTACTTCGTTCAGCGCACGATAATCAACGACCATTCTTAAAGATCCATCCTTCTTCTCGACCAAAAGCATTGGGGCTTCCCAAGGTGATGAACTTCGGCGAATGAACCCTTTCTCCAAGAACTCCTTAATCTGCTTCTTGATCTCCTCCAGATCATTCGCTGGCATCCGATACGGTCTCTTAGATATTGGTCCGGTGCTAGGCAACAACTCAATCAAAAACTCAATATCCCTATCCGGTGGCATGCCAGGTAACTCCTCTGGAAACACATCCGGATAATCCTTTACTACCGGTACTTCCTCCTGAACAACTCCCGTGAGAGAATGTACTTGTGTCCTTATAGGCGAATGCCTAGATACATACTTAATCCTTCTTCCCTCCGGGGTGGTAAGAAAAATAGACTTGCTGGCACAATCTATGTTACCTCCATACTTCGATAGCCAATCCATACCTAATATCACATCCAATCCTTGGGACTCCAAAACTATTAGGTCCGAGGGGAAAACATGGCGTCCTATGATCAATGGCGTCTGAAAACATCCTTGGTGTGCCATATACTCTACTCCTGGTGAACTTACTAATATGGGGGTCTTAAGAACTTGGGTGGACATCCTATGTCTATTTACGAATCCCCTAGAAATGTATGAATGCGATGCACCAGTATCGAAAAGAACTATTGCGGTAAATGTCTTAACCAAAAACTTACCGACAACATCATCTGGTTGCTCTTCAACCTCCTCCACAGTCACGTGGTTCACTTGTCCTTTGTTGAACGGGTTGGGCTTCTTCCCGGCGCTTCCATTGTCGTTCCCATTCTTAGCTTCAGGGCACTCATTGGCATAATGTCCATTCTTCCCGCACTTGAAACAGGTGACATGGCTTAAATCCTTCTTGGCAGGTGTGGACGGGGTAGAGCGACTCTGGTTATTGATTGCTCCATTCCCATTTCCATTCTTAGGGCCATTGTGGTTGTGGGAACTTCCTCCAGTGTGGTTGTGGCTTCCATGGTTATGGGTATATCCTCCCGAATTCGGAGTGAATCGGGGCTTCTGCTGGGCTCCAGAATTATTCCTTCCTTGTCCATACTTCCTCTTGCGGCTCTCAATTTGTTGTTGCTTCCCTTCAATCATAAGAGCTTTATCTACCAACTCCTGGTAGTTGTTGAAGGTTGCCACCATCAACTGTACGCTCATCTCATCATTCAGCCCTTCCATAAATCTCTCCTGCTTAGCGGCATCTGTGGCCACATCATCTGGGGCATAACGAGATAGGGTACTAAACTCATCTACGTACTGATCCACAGTACGATTTCCCTGGCGCAAGTTGCGAAACTCCCGCTTCTTCATGCTCATAGCTCCAGTCGAGACATGGGCAGTACAGAAAGCTTGCTGAAACTGCTCCCAGGTGACATTGGCTATGGGGAAGGTGGCTGTGTAATTCTCCCACCATGCTGTGGCTGGTCCAGACAACTGGTGTGCGGCAAATCGCACTTTCTCAGCATCCGAGGAATTGGCAGTGGTCAAATCCCTTCCAATCTTGCGTAGCCAGTCATCAACAACTATTGGTTCAATGCTGCTAGCAAACACCGGTGGTTGCAACCTTAAGAAACATGTCAGGTTGTCCACGGGTGGTGGTGGTGGAGGGTTGTTGTTGTTTTGGTTGTTCTAAGTGTTCTGGACAAGTAGTTGCATCAGGGTGTTCTGCTACTGGATCAACTGAGTGAGCTCAGGGGGAAACTCAAATCTGGGCTCACGTCTTGGAGGCATCTGATGGGTGTAGAGGGAAGAGATTAGAATAGAATTGAGGTCTAAGGGAAAATCACTACCCATATGTATATGAGACAAACACAATCATAACACACCAATCAATTTCAAGCAAGGTCTTACAAATCTAACTAACGTTACAAAAGTGCTCTAAATACTACTTTGTGGGGGAAACTACTAATCATAGGGTGGTCATCTTGAAATATTGATCGGCGGAAGATTCCATGATGTCTGCTGCAGCTTCATCTTTATAGTCTTCGTCCTCACTATCATCGGGGTCCGAATCCGTGTCGTCGATGATAATGTAATCTTCAGGACGAATCTCCTTGGGTTCTTCTTCCTCTTCTTCTCCTCCTGGTGCTGGATCTCCCATGAATACTCCTAGCTTCCTTGTCAAATCATCATTCTTCTCCACTAGTATCAACATTTCCTCCTCGTATCCGTCATGAGTAGACTTTAGTTCTTCTTCTAGCTCCATATTCCTGTTTAGTGCCTTCTTCAATTCTATCATCCGAGCGCACATCTGGTGCTCCTGTTGTCGAATGTGCTGGTTTAACTCTTGGATGAACGCCGCAATGGACTTATCCTTGCGGGTGCTGATCATATCCCAATGCTCATCTCGGCGTCCACAAATCTGGTAGATAGTGTCCTTCAGCTCCTGCTTGTAGACTTCTGCAATTCTTCCCATCGTGATGTGGGCTGCCATACTCTTGCCTAGGGTCTAGGTTGGTGCATCAAAGGAAAACTCTATTGGCTCAGTGGATGGTGTGAAGGTTCTTCCGGGAATTTGTACTTGAATGCTTCATCGCTCCTCTTCTGGTAAGGTGGCGGTGTAGGTCCCGGTAAAGCTTGGTATTCCTATGTTCAGGTACCTAGTGACTTCCTTCAAGTGTCGTCCAAAAGGTGTGTCTTCATCCGGTTGAGTGAACTTGTTCCTTGGGTCCACCATCCTAAAGAAGTAGAAAATGGAGAGGAGTCAGAAATGATTAGAGAAGAGTGATCTAGGGTCTGTCTTAGTGGTCGTGTCCTACATTCAGCGTGTGCTCTGATACCATCTTGTAGCGACCACGATCCGAATGGACCGAAGTCTCTGTGTTTCAGTGTCATCCCTGGATCGGTAATGCTGACACACACAGTACTTGAAGGATTTATAACAGAGTGGCAATCACACACTTATTACATCGAATGTCTCCAAAGAGAACTTATTACAAAAGTATATGGCTTAAGGCCATCTAACAAAAAAAACAGCGGAAGGCTTGGAAAATAAGTAAGTCAGTCAACTCCAACGGCATAGCTGAGTGCATGACAAACGACCTAGAACATCTTATTCCTCGTCTGAAAAGTCTGCAACGTGATATGTTACAGCCCGAAAAACGGGTCAGCACATGGAATATGCTGGCAAGATAACACAGAAGATGCAAGTAACAGAATAAAGGCTATACTATATGCATATTTGGCTGATGGAGGCTCTAGGGTTAAAGTTTTTGCGTAAAGCCAATTTTTTCCTACAACAAAGGAATAAATTTTATTTTAACTATCATGGTAGTTGAAACAATCGTTGAGAAGGTACCTCCAACTCAATCCCAAATTAAAGTAATCATTAACCCAACAATTTAATTTTTTAGAGTGATGAGATCAACCAATAATTCAAGTACCAGATACTCAAGTTGTCTGTAACCGGGGACACGGCTAATCATGATCAGTTTGTACACTCTGCAGAGGTTTGTGCACTTTTCCCACAAGACTCGATCTCCTCTGTTGGATTTCTTGCACAGCATGGTGTTTGAGAAACGGATGACCGAGACATAGTCTTTACGAAGAGGTCCCCTTAACCAGATAGATAGGTCGGTACACCTACAACCCCTCTACATCTGCTATCCCATCATGGAAAGGTTTCCCACAACTTACTCAACTATGCCAGAGCCCATAATGGAATTGTGGCTGCACACGGAAGTTTCTAGCATGAATAGTCTTATGATCTCTTTGAGCCTGGGTGGCATTCCATAGGAAAAATCACACAGAACCCCGGGATTTACTAGGACAACACTGGATTCCCCAGGTGCCCTGCAACCAATCCACCCAGATGTGTATCCAAGTAGCCACCTTAAGTTGAAACCTTAATTAACAACTCACATGTGTCATGGATTTCACTCAAACCCAAACCACTTCTACGAGCATAGCATGATAACCTAAGCATAGCGTAGAAGTAACTCCTAGGGGTTTGAAAATAATGCGGGTAATAGGTTCTACCTCAAAATACTTCCCAGTCCCACAAGTTAAGATATCCTACTCATGCAATGTGTGAGGGTTTGATCTAATGCATAAAAATTGGGTAATAAAAGGGTATGATCAAAGTGTTACTTGCCTTGCTGACGATTCGTAAAACCTAGAGACTCGTAGTAGCACGCTTCACAGTCCGGGTATTCTATCGCAAGCAAACAATAACGTACATAAGCAATCAAGCAATTATGCACAAACAAAACTCCAAACGATAAGATCTAACCAGAAAGTTCAACTTAAGAACTCCGGTTTGCAAAAAGAATCAAATCGAAAGAAGCAACGAAACTCAAACTGCGAAAGAAACGAGCTCCGGTTACTAATTGATCTAAAGTCAAATTTTCAGTACCCAAAACCTTGTTCAAGTTGATTAAACGGAAAGATGGCGTCGAGAGGAAGATCTGAGATTTTGAATCTAATTGATCTAACGAACGAACGTTCGCTATCTGCGGCTAACGGACGAACAACGTTCGTTAAAACGAACGTACGGACGAACGTCCGCTAAATAACTAAACCAAAGAAAAACCGATCTAACCTAAAAAAACAGATCTAGGTTTTTTTTTCGAAAAAAAACGATCGGCTAACCGAAAAGAACCGGCGGCGGCTACCTCGAAAAAAAATACACACCGGCGGCGGCGGGTCCGGCGACAGCGCGGCGCGGGGCGGCGGCGGCAGCAGCGGCGGCGGCGCGAGGGCAGGAGCGGGGCGGCGAGGCGGGCTAGCTAGCGTGCGGCAGCTGGGCCCTCGGCGGCTTCTAAAGGCCCTAGGCCAGGGGGTGTCCTGGCCGAACACGGCCTAAAGGCTGTTTCATTTTTTTAAAGAGTCCCGACGTAGTAAAACAGGCGAAAAAAATACTAAACGGAGTCCAAAAATTCTGAAATAAATTTGCACCGTCCTCTAATAATATTTAGGACAAAGTGAACATCTTTTCCGGACCTAAACGCAATTTTGAAAAACGCGTATTTTTCCTATGCAAATAAAATCGCAAATAAATCCAAAAAAATACCAAAAGTGATTTTAACATTTTTCCTCCAATATTTCCTGTTATTGTGGAGAAGTCATATTATCTCCGCTCATATATTTTATTCAGAAATATTTTAGGAGAGAAAAATAATTAAAATCAACACTGTCCTCGTACCGGTATTCGAGTAAATCAAATACAAAACGGTAGAATTCCCAACTCTCTCCGTAGGTCCTTGAGTTTCTTAGAATTTCGAGGATCGCCTCAAACAAAAATGCAAAGAAAAATGCAATGCAATATCATCTATGTATAACATTCCAAATTGAAAATTTGGGATGTTACACCTTTTTAGTTGATTCTTTTTGCAGATGATTGGTAGACAAATTGCGCAAATTTACGAATTTAGTTAGAATTTTTTGGAGTTCCAGAAGTAGGCGAAACCTACATATTACTACAGACTGTTCTGTCTTTGACAGATTCTGTTTTTTGTGTGTTGTTTGCTTATTCCGATGCATCTATGAGTAGTATTGGAGGATATGAACCATAGAGAAGTTGGAGTACAATGGGTTTAACACCAATATAAACAAATAATGAATTCATTGCTGTACCTTTGAGTAGTGGTTTGCATTCTTATATTAACGGAGCTCACGAGAATTTATGTCTAAGTTTTGTGTTGTGAAGTTTTCAAGTTTTGAGTATTGCTTTGATGGACTATGGAACAAGGAGTAGCAAAGTCCTAAGCTTGGGGATGCCCATGGCACCCCAATTAAATTCAACATAATCAAAAGCCTAAGCTTGGGGATGCCCTGGAAGGCATCTCCTCTTTCGTCTTCATCCATCGGTAACTATACTTGGAGCTATATTTTTATTCGCAACATGTTATGTGTTTTGCTTGGAGCGTCTTGTATAATTTGAGTCTTTGCTTGTTAGTTTGCCACAATAATCCTTGCTGGACACACCTATTTGAGAGTGTTAAATATGGCCTAGAAATTATTAGAACACTCTATGTGCTTCACTTATATCTTTTGAGTTGAATAGTTTTTGCTCTAGTGCTTCACTTATACCTTTTAGAGCACGGTGGTGGTAATATTTTGTAGAAATTGTTGAACTCTCGTGTTTCACTTATATCTATTTGAGAGTCTATTAAAACAGCATGGTAATGTGTTTAGGCTAAAGAAACTAGTCTTCACATGATAGATATCCAATGTCAATTTAGTAAAAAAAATCACACTAAGTGCATTGAATAGAATGAGATGTTGGATGCTTGATAATTGTTTTGAGATATGAGGATAGTGATATTAGAGTAATGCTAGTGGAGTTATTATGAAATTGAGAAATATTTGTGTTAAGGTTAGTGATTCCCGTAGCATGCACGTATGGTGAACCGTTGTGTGACTAAGTTAGAGCATGAGGTATTTGTAGAGTGCCAACCTTTGTGTGGAAGTCGGGGGCGCGCGATGGTTAACTCCTACCCCTAGGAGCATGCGTTGATTGCTTTGTTTTGATGACTCGTAGATTTTTGCAATAAGTATCTGAGTTCTTATGACTAATGTTGAGTCCATGGATTATACGCACTCTCACCCTTCCACCGTTGCTAGCCTCTCCTGTACCGCACAATTTTCGCGGGTACCATAAACCCACTATATATCCTTCCTCAAAATAGCCACCATATTGTTCCTCAGAACAGCCACCATACCTACCTATCATGGCATTTCCATAGCCATTCCGAGATATATTGCTATGCAACTTTCCACCGTTCCATTCATATGACACGCATCATATTGTCATATTGCCATTGCATGATCATGTAGTTGACATCGTATTTGTGGCAAGGCCACCATGCATAACTTTTATACATGTCACTCTTGTTTCATTGCACATCCCGGTACACCGCCGAAGGCATTCATATAGATTCATACTTTGTTGTTGTAGTATCGAGTTGTAATATCGAGTTGTAATGAAAGTGTGATGATCATCATTATTAGAGCATTTTCCCATGGGAGGAAAGGCTAAATCTATAAAGCCCCTCCGCAAAAAAAAGAAAAAAAGAGAGAAAAGAAAAAAGAAAGGCCAAAGAAAAAAGAAAGGCCAAAAAAAGGAAAAAAAGAAAAAGAAAAAGGGACAATTGCTACTATCTTTTTCCACACTTGTGCTTCAAATTAGCACCATGTTCTTCATTGTAGAGAGTCTCGTGAGCCAAGTTCTATAATGAAAATTCCCACTAGTATATAAAAGTGACTAAACATGAGACTCTCTACAATGAAGAACATGGTGCTAATTTGAAGCACAAGTGGGGAAAAAGGTAGTAGCAATTGTCCCTTTTTCTTTTTCTTTTTTTTTCCTTTTTTTGGGCCTTTCTTTTTTCTTTGGCCTTTCTTTTTTTCCTTTCTCTTTTTTTTTCCTTTTTTTGCGGAGGGGCTTTATAGATTTAGCCTTTCCTCCCATGGGAAAATGCTCTAATAATGATGATCATCACACTTTCATTACAACTTGATATTACAACTCGATACTACAACAACAAAGTATGACTCTATATGAATGACTTCGGCGGTGTACCGGGATGTGCAATGAAACAAGAGTGACATGTATAAAAATTATGCATGGTGGCCTTGCCACAAATACGATGTCAACTACATGATCATGCAATGGCTATATGACAATATGATGCGTGTCATATGAACGGAGCGGTGGAAAGTTGCATGGCAATATATCTCGGAATGGCTATGGAAATGCCATGATAGGTAGGTATGGTGGCTGTTTTGAGGAACAATATGGTGGCTGTTTTGAGGAAGGATATATAGTGGGTTTATGGTACCGGCGAAAATTGCGCGGTACAAGAGAGGCTAGCAATGGTGGAAGGGTGAGAGTGTGTATAATCCATGGACTCAACATTAGTCATAAGAACTCATATACTTATTGTCAGGACCGGAATTTCAGGGTATTAAATTCCCAAAATTTGGCCCTTGTGCTCACCAGCCCCAGGATTACTGTTAGCTGATGAGGCACTTCTTGATACAGAAAAAAAATCCAAGCAAAGGTACAAATATGTAGTACAAGACCATTCTGGCCTTTAAGTACAACACGGGGTTTCTGGTGGATGATGGCGGAAGCGGTTGTGAAACGACGGCGTCTGTGGGACTCCATTTCCCAACGGGAACAGCTGATCGGGATAACACCTATCTTCGCGAGGCTACTAACTCCAATAGTGTATGCTCCGGGGTGTCATCACGTCGCTCCTTCCTACACAGGGAATCTGGCCAAGACAATAGCCAGGGACAAGCCAGTGAGTACTTTGAATGTACTCGCAAACATTATGAACATGGGTGAGACTTAAACATGCTCGAGGATAAATTATGATTGATAGGATATTAATGATATGACAGATTATAATTGCAAGCAAGTCATTCGAGTAAAAGGCATATGCCATCAGAAAGTAGTAACTAAATAAATAACGAGCATGCCGCAGTCGGGCGTCTGAGCGACACCATAGAAAGGGCTTATAAAGAGAAAAAATAATAAAATGCCACAGTAGGACGTCTGAGAGACATCACAGAAAGGGCTTGTAAATAAAAGGAATGCCACAGTCGGACGTCTGAGCGACATCACAGAAAGGGCTTATAAAAAAGAATGCCACAGTCGGACGTCTGAGCGACATGACAGAAAGGGCTTGTAAAGCAAATAAATAACAGTGAATAACCGGGAGGTAGAACCGTCCCAAGGATACTCATTGTTTCCAATAATATGAATGGTTAGTCCACAATAATGATAAATCACAATCACTACCTGTCACAAGTCATAAATAATATTCTGGTTTAATAGGTTTCTCCTCCGAAGACCGACACTAAGACCGACACTCGACCCATCCCAGACTGTAGTCCTTAACCATGGACACGGCTATTCGAATAGGTTTTATATCTCTGCAGAGGGTGTACTCTTTACCCACGAATAACGGATTTTTATAGCCCCTCTGGACTAATTCCGTCTACGGTCTTTTAATTTGAAGACGCACCTGACTACACACACCAGCCTAACTTACCGGTGTCTGGAATCACCCACGACACTAGTTAAGCCAAACTTTAAGTGGGGAGGCTACAACCTCGACTAGCATGGGATCACAACAATTTATAACGTGCGCGAAAAACTGGGGAAGCTATCCCCTTGGGCTCCAACCGAAACACCCATGCCCCCGGACCAGGTGGCCTGCCTACCGGATGCAGCCGGTATCTTCCACCGTGGCCTCTCTGTACGGTGTGTGATAGAACAGGGGTCGACAATTTACTGAACCGTACCCTACCTGAAGTAGGGACACGTGGTAGCACGAAACAAGTATGGGGGTTACTGGAACAAGACTCGATCTATGGTCGACTCAGGAGGTTTCAGCTTTACTGTAAGGTTTGTGTCATATAGCTTGACACTGCTCTCTGACAGGGTCACCACCCCTCATGCTCCATCCTGCCTTACTGCACATCATTCGTCACCACGAGATGTCAGTCACTCAGTTGTGCTTACCGGAACACAACTTTCCTTCGGACTCCGTCTGAACTATCATCAGGCATATGAGGCATGAGAAGTGGTTACTGCCACCAATATCACAAACATAACAAGAAAGACATTTCACCACAAGTAGATATGCAAGAGTAAGACTTCTACATGAAATAATGATACTCCATTTTGGCATATCAATGGAGCTCTTGAGATATAGCAATCAACACACAAAGTGTATTATCACGGGGTTCAAGATGCTTGCCTTCAAGTAGATGGGAGGAGAAAAGCATTCCAAGAATTTTGGAAGTTTTCTCCCTCTTCAAAATCCTAATAGAAAGAATATGAAATTAATACATAGAATCACAACAGCACAAAAAAGCTGTCTGGAAAATTTTCAAATAAATTTGAAAATAAACTAGACCAAATTTGAGGACCAGCAGAAAAAGAATAAAATCATTTGGAGCTGTAGTTAAAAAGTTAAAGCCAGTCAAAGTTTGGTCAAATGCTGATTTTTAAACTAAAACAGAAAAGAAAACGTTTCGGCTGAGAATACGTCTTCGAGCTAGGGAATACGTACTCTGTGTTTTACGCCTTCACTTAAAAGCGTGCGGTGGCGAAGCGGGTCACTGACAGTGGGTCCACGGGCCCACTAGTCAGGTTTGACCAGTCGCCCCTCCCTCCTCTTCCTCTGCCCGAGCGGAAACGGAACTCCGGCGATCGTCGCCGGCGAACGGGGGTTCCCCGAGGGGTACTGAGTGCGGGAATGGATCCGCTACTCCTTGGCGGTCCTCCCGGTGGTCGACTGGTCGGAGGGGACGGAGGGAGTCGCCGGCGGCGAGCTCCGCGGCGGAGGAAACTTCGGGCAGAATTGGGGATCCGTGTTGCGGTGGGTTTTGATCGTGTTCGAGGGGTCGGGCAGCTCCGCAAGGTCCAGGGGAAGGCGACGGTGGTGCTGGACGAGCGGGGGAGGTCCTGGTGGCGCCGGATTGCTCAAGATAGTGACGGCGGCCGAGGTTGCCGGAGAGGAAGGGGACGACCTCTCTGGTCTTCCTACTTCTACGGGCGGATCGGTGAGTGATCGTGTGATGTTGCTCGAGGGTCTGACGAGCTCGAGGGCCTCTTATATAGGCGGGCAATGGCGGTTCCTCGTCGGTCGGGGATAAGGTCGCCGGCGACCGCCAATATGTAGCGGGAGGTGACGTGGCGACGACGAACGCATGCGGACGAGCTCGCGGATGAGCTCGCACTCCACCAGGGGGCAGCTGGCGAGCGCGTGTGGCTTGGGCGGCGCCGACCGTGGCAGAGAGCCAATGTGATCGCCGGCGTGCCGCCAAAAGTGCTCTAACGGCGGCGCTGTGGCGTCCCAGGGATGGCTTGGCGTGTTCCTGGGTGCGGATAAGGCAGGGCGTGGCTCCGCAGGTGTGCTGGGGCCAGGGGCGCGACGCGGCGACCCGAGTGACCCGAGCGCACGCACGTGCAAAACGCGCGCTCTGGGCACACCCAGAGCACGCACGCTACATGCTCGGCGATATGCCAAGGCATGCTAGGGAGCTCCAAACCGCAAGGGGGTCAGCAGGGTGGGGCTATAGGCTAGAACAAACCCAAGAGACATGCTGGTTTAGACAGTGTACAAAGTTCATAACATGAACCAGAAACTAAGCCAAATTGGTCATGCCCTCAGGGTGTTTGACAAAATGTGAGTGGCATCAAGCTAACTCTTGGGGTGGCCAAATTTATCAGATGGTTGTCTCCTTGGATGAGTAAGAAGGTGGTGAGGTCAGTTCATCAAAAGCAAAAACCTGCTAGTGCAAGTTTTGCAAGATCCCAGTTCTGGACAGAAAATGCAGAGCATTGTTTCATGAACCAAAACTATCCCAATTGGCCCACTCTTCTGGACTTAAGGGTTTTGCTAGAAAGACTACAAGCATGAGGAAGCTCAAGGGCACTAGAGCAAAATAGACTAGGGTTGCAGTGCAAAACACCAAACTGAACCAGAATGAAAAAGAGGTTGGTTCACTCAAATCTTCCAAAGGACCCAGATGGGTTTTTGCATAAAGTAGAACAACATACTGCTATGAACATCCCATAATTTTGGTGGAAGCATCACATGAATATTTGATAGGGTTGTAGTGCAATTTGGTCTACTGGACCAGATTGGCAAACATGTTGTGGAGCTCAAAATATTAAATGAAATAATTATATTCTTGCATAAAAGTGATCTAATAGCATTACTTGACATCTCCAATTTTTGGTTGAAATTTTAAATAAATTTATCAAGTGGTTCTAGTTCAAAAAGAGGCCTTAAAACTAGGGTTAACCATTTATATAGAGAAGAAAATTAGGAAGACCAATATATAATTAATCCTGCTGATATAAGCAAATTTTTAAAGGGGTGCATAAGAGAATCTAACATTAGTTGGAAAGTTTTTACTAGGGGTAAAAACTCCAACATAACAGAACAAGACTGGTCCTGGAATTCTAAAGAAACATTCAGCAGAAAGGCAAAATTTTAATTTACTGACAAAATTTCATTTAATAAAACATTGCTAATTTTTTCGGGTGTTACACTTATTGCAAAAATCTATGAGTCATCAAAACAAAGCAATCAACGCATGCTCCTAGGGGGGAGGTTGGTAGGAGCTAACCATCGTGCGCCCTCGACCTCCACACAAAGGTTGGCACTCTACAAATACCTCATGCTCTATCATGTGCATGCTACGGTTCACCATACGTGCATGCTACGGGAATCACTAACCTTAACACAAATATTTCTCAATTTCATAATAACTCCACTAGCATGACTCTAATATCACTATCCTCATATCTCAAAACAATTATCAAGCATCCAACATCTCATTCCATTCAATGCACTTAGTGTGATTTTTTTTACTACATTGACATTGGATATCTATCATGTGAAGACTAGTTTCTTTAGCCTAAACACATTACCATGCTGTTTTAATAAACTCTCAAATAGATATAAGTGAAGCACGAGAGTTCAACAATTTCTACAAAATATTACCACCACCGTGCTCTAAAAGGTATAAGTGAAGCACTAGAGCAAAAACTATTCAACTCTAAAGATATAAGTGAAGCACATAGAGTGTTCTAATAATTTCTAGGCCATATTTAACTCTCTGAAATAGGTGTGTCCAGCAAGCATGATTGTGGCAAACTAACAAGCAAAGACTCAAATTATACAAGACGCTCCAAGCAAAAAACATAACATGTTGCGAATAAAAATATAGCTCCAAGTATAGTTACCGATGGATGAAGACGAAAGAAGGGATGCCTTCCTGGGACATCCCCAAGCCTAGGCTCTTGATTATCTTGAATTACTTGGGGTTCCATGGGCATCCCCAAGCTTAGGCCTTTGCTACTCCTTGTTCCATAGTACATCAAAACAATACTCAAAACTTGAAAACTTCACAACACAAAACTTAGACAAAAATTCTCGTGAGCTCCGTTAGTATAAGAAAGCAAACCACTACTCAAGGGTACATCAATGAATTCATTATTTGTTTATATTGGTGTTAAACCTACTGTATTCCAACTTCTCTATGGTTCATATCCTCCAATACTACTCATATATGCATCGGAATAAGCAAACAACACACGAAAAACAGAATCTGTCAAAGACAGAACAGTCTGTAGTAATCTGCAGGTTTCGCCTACTTCTGGAACTCCAAAAAATTCAAACTAAATTGGTAAATTTGCGCAATTTGTCTACCAATCATCTTCAAAAAGAATAAACTAAAAAGAACGCTCCAGTAAAATCCCACGACTACTTTAGCAAGCGCTAAGGATTCTGTTTTTCACAGGAAGATCACATAAACTTCACACAAGTCTTCCCAAAGGTTCTACTTGGCACAAACACTAAGCAAAACATGAAACCACATCTAATCAGAGGCTAGATGCAATATTTATTCCCTAACAGCAACAAAAAGAAAAAAACATAAAATTGGGTTGCCTCCCAACAAGCGCTATCGTTTTACGTCCCTAGCTAGGCACGATACAAGACAGATCTATGTATTGCCATATTTGATCTTCACCCTTTTGATGGTGTCAAGCTCGAATCCGGGAGGTTCTTTACGTTTCCCTTCATATTTGGAAATCTTTAGACCTAAAGCATCCAATCGGTTGTTACAAAGAGTAATCAACATATTCATGCGGTGGAGATTCCCACTAACACTTTTAAGAGGTTCAAGAGTTTTTGTAATATTTTTGTTACTTCGCAAATTTTCTCAAAAACTTGCGTCCCTTCTGGGGTTGAGTTTGACTCCTTTTGGGGAGGTAGTGTTCCCACTATTCCCTCTATGATTTCATGCGCGAAACTAGGATCAACTTCGATAAAATTCCCTTTGGCAACGCAATCCAGGAGTTGTCTATGAGACATGTTCAATCCAACATAAAAATTGCGAAGCAAGATTCTAAAATTCACCTCTAAGGTGCACTTATGATAAGATTCCATCATCCTAAACCAAGCATCTTTTAAGTTTTCTCCTTTATTTTGCTTGAAGTGAAGTACTTCAAACTCGGGAGACAAGGGAGCGGATAAAGGGCTAGCCATAATGACAAGCAAGCAAGCAGCACACGAGCAAACAAGAAGCAAGCGAACGATAAACACACGGCGGAAGAACGACAAATAAAACGGCAAGGGTGAAGTGTGGGAGAGGAAAACGAGAGGCAAATAAATGTAATGCGAAGGATAAGGGTTTGTGATAGGTACTTGGTATATGACTTTTGCGTAAGCCTCCTCGGCAACGGCGCCAGAAATTCTTCTTGCTACCTCTTGAGCTTGCGTTGTATTCCCTCGAAGAGGAAAGGGAGATGCAACACAGTAGAGTAAGTATTTCCCTCAGTTTTTGAGAACCAAGGTATCAATCCAGTAGGAGACCACGCGCGAGTCCCTCGCACCTGCGCAAACAAATAAGAACTTCGCAGCCAACGCGATAAGGGGTTGTCAATCCCTTTACGGTCACTTACGAAAGTGAGATATGATAGAGATGATATTTTATATTTTTAGTATTTTTAGTTTAGTAAAACAGCAAATAAAAGCGGTAAAAGTAAAGTAGATGTAGATTGATATGTTGAAAATAGACCTGGGGGCCATAGTTTTCTCTAGTGGCTTCTCTCATGATAGCGATATTCTACGACGGGTAAACAAATTACTGTCGAGCAATTGATAGAAAAGCGAATAATTATGAGACTATCTAGGCATGATCATTGTATATAGGCATCACGTCCGAGACAAGTAGACCGAAATGATTCTGCATCTACTACTATTACTCCACACATCGACCGCTATCCAGCATGCATCTAGTGTATTGAGTTCATAAGAACAGAGTAACGCCTTAAGCAAGATGACATGATGTAGAGGGATAAACTCAAGCAATATGTTATAAACCCCATCTTTTTATCCTCGATGGCAGCAATGCAATACGTGCCTTGCTGCCCCTACTATCACTGGGAAAGGACACCGCAAGATTGAACCCAAAGCCAAGCACTTCTCCCATTGCAAGAACTATAGATCTAGTAGGCCAAACCAAACCAATAATTCGGAGAGACTTGCAAGGATATTATGAGCACACACAAAAAGTTCAGAGAAGAACCAAATATCTTTCATAGATAACCTTGATCATAAACTCCCAATTCATCGGATCTCGACAAACACACCGCAAAAAGAGATTACATCGAATAGATCTCCTCGAAGACCAAGGAGAACTTTGTATTGAGATCCAGAAAGAGAGAAGAAGCCATCTAGATACTACCTATGGACCCGAAGGTCTGTGGTAAACTACTCACAACTCATGGTGAGGGCGATGATGATGATGAAGAAGGCCTCCGTGATGGATCCCCCTCCAGTGGAGCTCCGGAACAGGCTCCAAGATGGTATCTCCACGGGAACAGAAGGTACGGCAGTGGAATTAGGGTTTTCTCTCTGTCCACGAAGCATCTGGGGTACGTAGACTTATATAGGAAGAAGAAGGGCACTGGGGGACGCTCGAGGGGCCCACGAGGTAGGGGGGCGCGCCCCCACCCTCGTGGGCGCCTTGACGCTCCCCTGACGTGGTTCTCAAGTTCCTCTGGCGTGATTTTCTCCAAAAATATCTCTCGCGAAGGTTTCATTCCGTTTGGACTACATTTGATATTCCTTTTCTGCGAAACCCTGAAATAGGCAAAAATAGCAATTTGGACTGGGCCTTTGGGTTAGTAGGTTAGTCCCAAAAATGATATAAAAGTGAATGATAAAGCCCATTAAACATCCAAGACTTCATAAATAATAGCATGGAAAAATCAAAAATTATAGATACATTGGAGACGTATCAATGACACACTCAAAGACTTCCTGAAAAGCAAAGGCTTCAAACCTGGTTCACTAGATCCCACACTCTTCACAAAGACATATGATGGTGAACTGTTCGTATGCCAGATCTATGTGGATAACATTATCTTCGGATGCACTAACAAAACATACAGTGATAAGTTTGGATACATGATGCAAGAGCAATATCAGATGTCCATGATGGGTGAACTGAAGTTCTTCCTTGGACTCCAAATTATTCTGCAGAAGAATGACTTCTTTATATCTCAAGAGAAATACCCCAAATATTTCCTGAAGAAGTTTGGAATGCAAGATTGCAAAGGGTACACAACGCCAATGCCAACCAAAGGTCAATTGGGCTCCGACGTCAATGGTAAAGAGTTCGATTAGAAGGTATACCGCTCCATGATTGGTGCTTTACTCTACTTATGTGCATCTAGGCCTGATATAATGCTTAGCGTTTGCATGTGTGCCCGATTCCAAGCGGCACCAAAGGAATCGCATCACCTCGTTGTGAAGCGAATTCTTCGATACTTGGCTCACACCCTAACACTAGGATTATGGTATCCCAAGGGCACTATATTTGATCTAGTTGTATTCTCAGATGCTGACTATGCTGGTGACAAAGTTGATCGTGAGTCCACATCAGGCACATGTCACTTTCTTGGACGATCTCTTGTCTGTTGGTCTTCAAAGAAGCAGAGCTCAGTGTCTCTCTCCACCGCTGAAGCTGAATACACTGCTGCTGGATCTTGTTGCGCTCAACTCATATGGATGAAGCAAACTCTCAAGGACTATGGAATCAACATGATGAAGGTGCCTCTCTTCTGTGATAATGAGAGCGCCATCAAGATTGCTCACAATCTTGTTCAACACTCGAAGACAAAGCACATTGAGATTCGTCGGCACTTTCTCAGGGATCATGTAATCAAGAAGGACACTGAGACTATACATGTCAACACCGAAGAGCAATTGGCAGATATCTTTACTAAGCCCTTGGATGAGAAAAGGTTTTGCAAGCTGCGTTGTGAGCTAAATATCCTAGAATCCTCGAATGTCATGTGATTGGACACACATCCTAACGCTTATGCATTTTGATGACTTAGATGTGCAACACACAAAGTAACATATGTCTTCAATTCATGAAGACATACACTCTAAGTGTGAATACATTAATGTGGAATTCGACTCTGGACCTCTCCTGGTCTAATACTTCCTATACGGTGGGTAACGCCACTACCAAACCATCTTGTAGTTTTTCATTTGGCGTCATGACTGCATTATCTTCATACTTGGTTTGTCTTCAACATCGTTTTGAATTCAAGATTTATCTTCTCAATGTTGATTTTGGCTTCTCTGATATATATATAAATATATATATATATATATATATATATATATATATATATATATGTGTGTGTGTGTGTGTGTGTGTGTGTGTGTGTGTGTGTGTGTGTGTGTGTGTGTGTTCTGCCCTCTACATCATTCACTTATAGCTATGTCTTCAAACCTTTTTCGGAACTAAGTGAATGTGATCGGACCCTATCCCTCTCTATGCTTATCTCTCTATCTCTTCATATGCATTATGTTGACACATGTCGAATGTCTTCACCGTGTCCTTTTCAGCCGAAGATATAGAGACACACAATTAAATCTATTTTCAATGCCTTATCGTTTTTGCCTGAAAACCGGAGAAGTCAGAATGTCCATCCGACAAACCAGGAGTGCATGGGGTCGTGGCTCAAGTCTCCATACGTTGCATGCTCGCCACGTGTCCTTCAGATGTGAACCCCCAGGGGCACCTATGTAATTACACTGCGCCGCCCTCTCTTCTCATAAATACTCAACCCACGCGGTCATAATATCTTTGCCCACCTCACGCCATCTCGCTCAAACCCTAGCGCCTGCGCTAGCTCCAGTCGACGCCGAAGACGAAGCGCTTAGCTGCCGCGACTTCTTCGACGTCATCTTCCCGCCGGCCGCGGACCTCGTCTTCTCCACCGCTGTCGTAGGTGTCTTCCGCCGCCAAGTTAGGGCACAGAAGATCGATATGCTCGGCATCCATCTCGTCTCGTCTATCAGTTCATCAGTGCGGTAAATAAATCTCTCTTTTTACCGTCATTTTGATCCATTGAAACCATGTAAATTCACCACAAGTGGTTTCTGTCCTTTTGAAAGTTGTTTCTTTCGGTATCCTCCTCTCATATCATGCAAGTATATTCACTTAGGCCTCATTACTAGTTATATTCCTCACGTGTACCTATTCTTGGATTCGTACAAATCTGGAACCAACTCACTCCATATAAGTGAATGTCTTCGCACTATGAGGTCAATATCTTCAAATTGTTTTATCTTCAAAATCTTTTGAGAATGCATATGACCTCTTCCCCTTCCCTCGCATCTCTAATGCTGTCACAGGTACATGTCCGTGGGAGAATCCCTTGGTTCTCATAGTCTGCACTCATTTGCAGAATTCTTACATCGTCACTTTGAATCTCCTGAAGCCAGTTCATGTCTATCCAGTCGTCAGAAGACAAACAGTTTTGTGAAGCCCTTCTGTCTGAATCCAATGGCTTATGAGAAATAGTCAAAGAAGGGTGGAAGACAGAGATGTACTGACACTGCCAAAGATCTTCCTCCTGATCTGTTCATGATGTACATGTTTGATCCAAAAGAAACCTATGGAGAACGCAAATCCCGAATCCAATGGATTCGAAGATATTGGGCAGAACAATGGTTTCTATGCCACTTCATGACTCCTGAATATGCAACCAAGAATGCTATACGTCCTCCATGGGGTGATGTCATCTACAAGAAGCTTCAGCTCAAAAACATGTCTGAAGCCATCGCCAAAAATTTATATCCTTGCATGGTCAGAGGACCTATGCCTGAAGATGCTGACCCATCTAGTCTTCGATGGTGTCATGATGATGAGTAGTTTGAAGAAAACTACAAGTTTGTCGAGAACCCTGCAACCCAGAACAAGAAGGAATTTGGCATCAACATCAATCCTAGTCCATCTCGGTCTCGTTATGATGGAACTAGTGAAGCCAATGAAAATCGTGTTGGCCCCTTCAATGGCCTTGATGGATTGCTCTCCCACATCACTGCTCAAGGGGCAACTGTGGAGGATGTTGCTAAAGACGTGGAACCTGAAGATGTTCCTGAGCCTGTGAAGCCAAAGAAGAAGACAAAGGCTTCTAAACTTTCTGCTGCAGCAAAAGCTTCAAGTGTGAGATCTTTGAAAACTATACCTCCTAAATCGAGTGTGTAGTCTGAGGACCATTCTCGCATCTCACAGAGGTCCAAGCAGCTCGTGAAGCCATCAGGTCAAGGGCTCACTCCTGGCAACATTCCACGCAATGATGATGACATAATTGATCTGTCCAGTGATGAAGATCTTGCTTATGACGCCCTTGATATGCTGATCAAGAGCAAGCAACAGGCAGAAATCTTCAATGATTTGCCTCTCTTTGATGCTGATATCATCAACAACTTCATTGATGAGTGGTTTGAAGACACATCACTCTCTCTTGATAATCTTCAACTGCCCATTGATATTAGTGTAACCTTTCAAGGGTACATTGCCCATGAACTAACCATTGATCAAAAGGACATTGAGCAGAAGAACAAGATTGATCATGAAAAGGCTCTGTTCAAGAAGCATATGGCAAGTCTCAGTGCTCAAGAAGTTCAAAACTTCAAGACTATGATGGCAGATCTCAAGGTTGAATTTGCCAAGCGCCGTGATGTTGCAAGAGGCTCAAGGGAACGTCTCGAGCACTATGTTGAGAAATGTGTCGAGGCCCACAATGAAGCCGTAAAGAGGAAAGGTCTTGGCCGTCCAGGCATTGACCCCAAGCTGGCCGCCAAGAAGTTAAAGAAGAAGAAGAGCCTGCTGCTGAAGACACTGAAGCTCCAAGGCAGGAGAGACCAAGCGGTGTCTTCCCTGCCAGTATGACTGGTTCAAAGACAAAGGTCCCGTCAGCAGCTTCTGAACAAAAGAAGACTAGGTAGGCTGAAGCTGAAGCCAAGAAGGGAAAGAATCTTGATGCTACTGATGCTGCTCCTTCCAAGAAGAAGCAGAAGACAAAAGCTTCAAAGGCTTCACATAAGCCTCGCGCCTCCTCCCAAGAACCGCTGGTTGTTGAACCTATCTCAGTTGCCCTGCCTGCCTCCTCCAACCGTGATCGTCGTCTTGTTGTGCATGAGCCTGCTACCACAGAGGCTCATCAGTCTGAAGAGATTCCAGCTGCTGACTCTCCCGCAGCTGAAGACATTGGTCATGATGACAATGTTAATGATGATGAAGTCCTTCCTCAAATCGAACCCCGCGAAGTTCAATCACCTGCTCACACGAGCAGTGAACTCATTAGCATTGGTGGTCCCACGATGCCAATTGCTCAAGATGAATATTGTGAAGTGCAACACCCAAACACCTCCCTTCATGAAGTTATTCCCCACACTCCACCGTCTCTTATCACCAATCCGGTGTTGGAGACTCCCAAAGATACACCTGAAGTTGACATGGAGCAGACCAATGCTTCACCAATGGCATCGCCCAAGTTCCAAAGGCTTCGCAAAGGTCTCAGGCCTCAGGTCTCCATGTCAAGCATTCCTGAAGACGATGTGCAAAACTCAAGCTCAATAGCACGTCAAGTGTTCCCTGATGCCATCCCTTAAGCGTCTGCTCAAGAATCTGAAGCCAAAGCGGCTGGAGATATTCCGACTGCATCAGCCGATGAAGAGAAGGAAGAAAAACGTGAAGCTACTCCTCCTACTCTTGAAACTATTGTGCAAGATGAATTGCCCGCTGTGCAACAACCTAATGACCCACAAGTGTAGGTGATCTATCATAGTCCTTTCGATAAGTAATAGTGTCGAACCCAATGAGGAGCAGAAGGAAATGATAGGCCATTTTTAGTAAGGTATTCTCTGCAAGCACTGAAATAATCAGTAACAAATAATTTTGTGATAAGGTAATTGGTAACAAGTAATGAGTGCTAAAAGTAAATAAGGTGCAGCAATATGGCCCAATCCTTTTTGTAGCAAAGGACAAGCCTGGACAAACTCTTATATAAAGGAAAGCGCTCCCGAGGACACATGGGAATTACCGTCAAGCTAGTTTTCATCACGCTCATATGATTCACGTTCGTTACTTTAATAATTTGGTATGTGGGTGGACCGGTGCTTGGGTACTGCCCTTACTTGGACAAGCATCCCTCTTACGATTAACCTCTATTACAAGCATCCGCTACTACAAAAGAAGTATTAAGGTAAACCTAACCATAGCATGAAACATATGGATCCAAATCAGCCCCTCACGAAGCAACGCATAAACTAGGGTTTAAGCTTCTGTCACTCTAGCAACCCATCATATACTTATTACTTACCAATGCCTTCCTCTAGGCCCAAACAATGGTGAAGTGTCATGTAGTCGACGTTCACATGACACCACTAGAGGAAAGACAACATACGTCTCATCAAAATATTGAACGAATACCAAATTCACATGACTACTTGTAGCAAGACTTCTCCCATGTCCTCAGGAACAAACGTAACTACTCACAAATCATATTCATGTTCATAATCAGAGAGGTATTAATATGCATAATGGATTTGAACATACGATCTTCCACCAAATAAACCAACTAGCATCAACTACAAGGAGTAATCAACACTACTAGCAACCCACAGGTACCAATCTAAGGTTTTGATACAAAGATTGGATACAAGAGATGAACTAGGGTTTGAGCGGAGATGGTGCTGGTGAAGATGTTGATGGAGATAACCCTCCCCAAGATGGGAGGGTTGTTGGTGATGATGATGATGATGATTTCCCCTCCCGGAGGGAAGTTTCCCCGGCAGAACAGCTTCGCCGGAGCCCTAGATTGGTTCCGCCAAGATTTCGCCTCAAGACGGCGGCGCTTCGTCCCGAAAGCCTACTTATGATTTTTTCCAGGTCAAAACACTTGATATAGCAGAAGATGAGCATCGGGGGGCTGCCAGGTGGCCCACGAGGCAGGGGCGTGCCCAGGGGGGTAGGGCACGCCCCCCACCCTCGTGGATGGTGGGTGCCCCCCCTCCTGTACTTCTTTTGCCAGATATTTTTTATATTTTCCAAAACTGACTTTCGTGGAATTTCAGGGCTTTTTGAGATGTGCAGAATATGTCTCCAATATTTGCTCCTTTTCCAGCCCAGAATTCCAGCTGCCGGCATTCTCCCTCTTCATGTAAACCTTGTAAAATAAGAGAGAAAAGGCATAAGTATTGTGACATAATGTGTAATAACAGCCCATAATGAAATAAATATCAATCTAAAAGCATGATGCATAATGGACGCATCAACTCTCCCAAGCTTAGACCTCGCTTGTCCTCAAGCGGAAACCGATATCGAAAAATATGTCCACAAGTTTAGAGACAGAGGTGTCGATAAAATAAAATACGGAGATGAGGGTATCATGATCATTCTTATAACAGCAACACACACACACACACACACACACACACACACACACACACATACACACACACACACACACACAAACATATATATATATATATATATATATATATATATATATATATATATTGTCATATGATTTCTTATGCTAAAGTAAAAATCCACTCACAATGTCAAGTATGAATCAGAAACTTCATTGAAAACTAACAAACTATGATCCTAGTCATTGAAGCAATTGCAATTTATCATAACATCGGAAAGAGTCAATATTAGAGATTTTCAACAAGTCCACATACTCAACTATCATTTAGTCTTTCACAACTGCTAACACTCACGCAATACTTATGGGTATGGAGTTTTAATCGGACACAAAGAAAGATAGGGGCTTATAGAGTTGCCTCCCAACCTTTTACCTCAAGGGTAATGTCAACAATAATAGTTCATGATGGCTTACATCCAATTGGGTATATATATATCAGGATCTTTCCAACACCATGTGCTTGCCAAAGGATAAAACGTAAAAAGGAAAGGTGAAGATCACCATGACTCTTATATTAGGTAAGAACAATATATAGGCCCTTCGCAGAGGGAAGGAGAGGTTGTCATGTGCTTTTATGGTTGGATGTACAAAATCTTAGCGCAAAAGAATGTCACTTTATATTGCCACTTGTGATTTGGACCTTTATTATTTAGTCCATCGCTTTTATTGCTTCCATATCACAAGATCGTATAAAGTTTATTTTCTCCACACTAATAGATCATACATATTTAGAGAGTTGCAACAATGACAACTTACTTGAAGGATCTTACTTAATCCATAGGTAGATATGGTGGACTCTCATGGCAAAACTGGGTTTAAGGATGTATGAAAGCACAAGTAGTATCTCTACTTGGTGCAAGGAGTTTGGCTAGCATGAGGGGGAAAGGCAAGCTCAACATGTTGGATGATCCATGACAATATACTTTATTTCAGATATAAGAAAACATAACCCATTACGTTGTCTTCCTTGTCCAACATCAACTCTTTAGCATGCCATATTTTAATGAGTGCTCACAATCATAAAAGATGTCCAAGATAATATATTTATATGTGAAAACCTCTCTTTCTTTATTACTTCCTATTAATTGCAATGATGACCAAAACTTTGTTTATCAACTCTCAACAACTTTTATTCATCATACTCTTTATATGTGAAGTCATTACTCGCCATAAGATCAATATGATCAGATTCTTTTTATTCTTTCTTTTATCCTCTCATGATCATAGTGAAATAATCAAGCCCTTGACTCAAAACTAATCTTTATTATATATAGCTCACGGAATCGATTACAAAGATAAAGATCATAAAGCAAAGCTCACAACTAAATCATACTAAACTTTATTCTACTAGATCAAGATATTACCAAAAGGATTGAACTAAGAAAAACGGTAAAGATAGGAGTGTGATGGTGATACGATACCGGGGCACCTCCCCCAAGCTTGGCAATTGCCAAGGGGAGTGCCCATACCCATGTGATTATGTCTCTTTCTTCGGAGATGGTGATGATGGGGTTGTTGATGATGTAGGCTTCTTCCTTAATTTGCGCTTGAGGATAGAAGTTTCCTCCCTTAGGTCATCGATCTCCTACTCAAGGCTTAATATCTTTTTGCATAGTTCCTGCTTGTTCTCCTGCAAGAGGAGAAAAGGGATAAACTCGATCTTAAGTTTCTTTGCTCTATCGGGGAGGTTTGACTTTTTGAATTCCACATGCATGTCCCTAGGTTGAGGTAATTGGACTTCATCTTCATCTGAGTTGATCTCCTCCTTCCCCTTAGGATCATAGTCTTCTTCTTCCTCCGTGGTCCAACCACAATGCTCCAAGTCCCCGTAAACCTTAGGGTCTACAAGGTAATCAGCCACATAGCTTTCTCTTTCCGAATCCTAGGACGACATAGTGCTCTAATCTACGGCAGAAACAACTCAAAAAAACAGAGGATTTTGTCGTGGTACCGTGGTCAAAACCTTCGGGAGATTATATAATGAATTTTTGCCGACCAAAAGAAGTATTGTGCAAGAAAACGGAATCCGGAGGGCACATGAGGTGCCTACGAGGCAAGGTGCGCGCCCTCCACCCTTGTGGACGCCTCGTGTCCCATTCGGACTACTTCTTATTTTCCTAATTTTTTAAATATTCCAAAACAGAGAAAAATTGCCATTAGAACTGTTTTGGAGTCGGTTTACTTACCGTACCACATACGTCTTCCTTTTCGGAGTCTGAATCGTTCTGGAAAGTGTGCCTTATGTATTCCTCCGGGATTACGGTTTCAATGACAATAATTTCAACATTTATGGGATTACCTGAGATATAATGTTTGATTCTTTTACCGTTCACCACCTTCGGGTTTGTGCCTTCGAAGTTGTTAATTTTTATGGCACCGGAACGATAGACCTCCTCGATAATGTAAGGACCTTCACATTTAGAAAGAGGTTTCCTTGCAAAAAATCTTAAACAAGAGTTGTATAGCAAGACATAATCACCTACGTTAAACTCATTCTTTTGTATCCTTTTGTCATGCCATCTTTTAACTTTTTCTTTAAAAAGTTTGGCATTTTCATAGGCCTGGGTTCTCCATTCATCAAGCGAGCTAATGTCAAATAACCTCTTCTCACCGGCAAGTTTAAAATCATAATTGAACTCTTTAATAGCCCAATATGCTTTATGTTCTAGTTCAAGAGGTAAGTGACATGCTATTCCATAAACCATTTTATATGGAGACATGCCCATAGGATTTTTATTTGCAGTTCTATAAGCCCATAATGCATCATCAAGTTTCTTGGACCAATTCTTTCTAGATCTATTAACAGTCTTTTGCAAAATTAATTTCAGCTCTCTGTTACTTAGTTCTACTTGACCACTAGACTGTGGGTGGTATGGGGATGCAATTCTATGATTAACATCATACTTAGCAAGCATTTTGCGGAAAGCGCCAGGAATAAAATGTGAACCACCATCAGCCATTAAATATCTAGGGACTCCAAACCTCGGAAAAATAACTTCTTTAAGCATTTTGATAGAGGTGTTATGATCCGCACTACTAGTTGGAATAGCTTCTACCCACTTAGTAACGTAATCAACAGCAACTAAAATATGTGTATACCCATTAGAGGAAGGAAACAGTCCCATATAATCAAAGCCCCAAACATCAAATGTTTCAATAACAAGTGAATAGTTCATAGGCATTTCTTGACGTATACTAATATTACCAATTCTTTGTCATTCATCACAAGACAAGACAAACTTACGGGCATCCTTGAAGAGAGTAGGCCAATAAAAACCAGATTGCAGTACCTTATGTGCAGTTCTATCTCCAGCATGGTGTCCTCCATAAGCCTTAGAGTGACACTTGCACAGGATATGTTCATGTTCATGCTCAGGTACACACCGTCTAATAATAGCATCTACTCCTTCTTTATAGAGGTGTGGGTCATCCCAGAAGTAATGTCTTAAATCATAGAAAAAACTTTTTCTTTTGCTAGTATGTGAAACTAGGTGGTATAAATTTAGCAACAATGTAATTAACATAATCATGGAGCAGTACGAGAAGCATTTATGACAGCTAATTGTTCATCAGGAAAGCTATCATCAATAGGTAGTGGGTCATCAATAATATTCTCTAACCTAGATAGATTGTCTGCAACGGGGTTCTCAGCTCCCTTTCTATCAGTAATTTGCAAATCAAATTCTTGTAGCAGGAGAACCCATCTAATAAGTCTAGGTTTAGCATCTTTCTTTTCCATAATATATTTAATAGCAGCATGATCAGTGTGAATAGTTACTTTAGAATAAACAATATAAGGTCTGAACTTATCACAAGAAAATACAACTGCTAAAAAATCTTTTTCAGTAGTAGCATAATTTCTCTGGGCACTGTCTAGAGTTTTACTAGCATACTGGATAACATTTAATTTCTTGTCAACTTTTTGTCCTAGAACAGCACCTACAACATAATCACTAGCATCGCACATAATTTCAATGGGTAAATTCCAGTCAGTTGGCTGGACAATGGGTGCAGAGATCAAAGCTTTCTTAAGTATTTCAAATTCTTCTACACAATCATCATCAAAGACAAAAGGAACATCTTTTTGTAAGAGATTAGTCAGAGGCCTAGAGATTTTTGAGAAGTCCTTAATGAACCTCCTATAAAAACCGGCATGACCAAGGAAACTTCCTGCACCTTTGATGTCCTTAGGACACGGCATCTTCTTAATAGCATCCACTTTAGCTTTATCAACTTCAATACCTCTTTCAGAAAATTTATGCCCCAAGACAATACCTTCATTAATCATAAAGTGGCACTTCTCCCAATTCAAGACAATATTAGTTTCTTCACATCTCTGCAAAACTCGATCAAGGTTGCTTAAGCAATCATCAAAAGAAGTTCCATAAATGGAAATCATCCATGAAAACCTCAACAATATTTTCACAAAAATCAGAGAATATAGCCATCATGCATCTTTGAAAGGTAGCAGGTGCATTACATAAACCAAAAGGCATACGTCTATAAGCAAAGGTACCGAAAGGACAAGTAAAAGTGGTCTTTTCTTGATCCTCTTTTGACATAGGTATTTGAGAGAAACCAGAATAAACATCTATGAAGCAAAAATGACTATGTTTGGATAACATTTCTAACATTTGATCAATAAAAGGTAGTGGCTAATGATCTTTCTTAGTAGCTTTATTTAATTTGCGGAAATCAATTACCATCCTATAACCTGTAACAATTCTTTGTGGGATCAATTCATCTTTATCATTAGGAACAACAGTAATACCTCCATTCTTAGGGACACAATGGATATGACTTTCCCATTGACTATCAGCAACCGAATAAATTATACCTGCCTCTGCAAGCTTTAGTATTTCTTTCCTTACCACTTCTTTCATCCTAGGATTTAATCGTAGTTGGTGATAAACAACCGGTTTAGCATCCTTGTCCAATTCTATCTCGTGTTGGCATAGAGTGGGACTAATGCCCTTAAGATCATCAAGAGTATATCCAATAGCAGTATGGTGCTTCTTCAGAGTTTTCAATAATTTCTCTTCTTCCTGCTCTGAAAGTTTAGCACTAATAATAACAGGATATATCTTCTTTTCAACGAGATAAGCATACTTAAGACTATCAGATAATGGTTCGAATTCAAACACGGGATCACCCTTGGGTGGAGGAGTATCCCCTAGAATTTCAACAGGCAAGTTGGGTTTTAGTAAAGGTCCTTGTTTAAAGAATATTTTATCTATTTCCCTTCTCTCATTCATAAACATATCATTTTCATGGTCTAGCCAATATTGTTCTAAAGGATCGTTAGGAGGCACAACAATAGAAGCAACACCAATAATTTCATTCTTACTAGGAAATTCTTTGTCATGGGGTTGTCTATGAAATTTAGCAAAGTTAAAATCATGAGACATATCCCCTAAACTAATAGTAACAATGTCCTTTTCGCAGTCTATCTTAGCATTAACAATATTCAAGAAGGGTCTAGCAAATATAATGGGGCAAAAATCATCTTGTGGGGAGCCAAGAACAAGAAAATCAGCAGGGTATTTAACTTTCCCACACAAGACTTCAACATCTCTAACAATCCCAACTAGCGAAATAGTGTATCTATTGGCAAGCTTAATAGTAACATCAATACCTTCTAGCTCAGCAGGTGCAATATCATGCATAATTTCTTCATATAAGGAATGCGGTATTGCACTAGCACTAGCACCCATATCACATAAGCCGTGATAGCAATGATCTCCTATTTTAAAAGCAATAACAAGCATGCCTACAATAGGTCTATATTTATTCTTAGTATCGAGTCTAACAATTCTAGCAGCTTCATCACAAAGGTAAATAACATGCCCACCAATATTATCAACCAAGAGATCCTTAACCATAGCAATACTAGGTTCAACTTTAATTTGCTCAGAGGGTGTAGGTGTTCTAGTATTACTCTTACGAACCACAGTTGAAGCTTTGGCATGATCCTTTATTCTAACAGGGAAGGGTGGTTTATCAATGTAAGCAGTAGGAACAATAGGATCAACATTATAAGTGATAGTCTTTTCTTCAACTTTAACTAGTTCAACTACTTTTACTTCAATGGGAGGATGAAATTTAAACCACTTCTCCTTAGGGAGATCAACATTAGTAGCAAATGATTCACAGAAAGAGAGTCAATTCCATATTTAGTGCTAAATTCACGGAAAACATCGGTATCCATAAAAGATTTAACACAATCAAACTTAGGTGTTATACCTGACTCCTTACCTTTGTCAAGATCCCAATCTTGAGAGTTGCATTTAATTCTTTCCAATAAAGCCCATTTGAATTCAATAGTCTTCATCATGAAACAACCAGTATAAGAAGTATCGAGCATGGAGCGATTATTGAGAGAAAGCCGAGCATAAAAAATTTGGACAATCATTTCTCTTGAGAGCTCATGATTGGGGCATGAATATAACGTTGACTTAAGCCTCCCCCAAGCTTGAGCGATACTTTCTCCTTCGCGAGGCCAAAAATTATATATATAATTACAATCACGATGAACCTGATGCATAGGATAAAACTTCTGATGAAATTCCAATTTCAACCGGTTGTAGTTCCAGGATCCAATATCATCGCATAGCCTAAACCATGTCAATGCCTCTCCCTTCAAAGATAAAGGGAAGACCTTCTTCTTGATCACATCCTCGGGCACACCTGCAAGCTTAAATAATCCACAAACTTCATCCACATAGATTAGGTGCAAGTCGGGATGCAATGTTCCATCTCCTGTAAAGGGGTTAGCTAGCAGTTTCTCTATCATACCCGAAGGAATTTCAAAGTAAACATTTTCAGTAGGTTCAGTAGGTTGAGGAGCAACTCTTTGCTCTACTGGTCGGGGTGAAGATACCCCAAACAAGCCTCTCAAAGGTTTATGTTCCATAGTAACAAGTGACAGTAAATTTCAGCACACTCTATAAACTTTTTCCTTACCAAATTCCACTTACCAAAGACACTTCACTCCCCGGCAACAGCGCCAAAAAAGAGTCTTGATGACCCACAAGTGTAGGCGATCTCTCGTAGTCCTTTTGATAAGTAAGAGTGTCGAACCCAACGAGGAGCGGAAGGAAATGATAGGCAGTTTTCAGTAAGGTATTCTCTGTAAGCACTGAAATTATCGGTAACAAATAGTTTTGTGATAAGGTAATTGGTAACAAGTAACGAGTGGTAAAAGTAAATAAGGTTCAGCAATATGTCCCAATCCTTTTTGTAGCGAAGGACAAGCGTGGAAAAACTCTTATATAAAGGAAAGTGCTCCCGAGGACACATGGGAATTATCGTCAAGCTAGTTTTCATCACGCTCATATGATTCGCGTTCGTTACTTTGATAATTTGGTATGTGGGTGGACCGGTGCTTGGGTACTCCCTTACTTGGAAAATCATCCCACTTATTATTAACCTCTATTGCAAGCATCCACAACTACAAAAGAAGTATTAAGCTAAACCTAACCATAGCATGAAACATATGGATCCAAATCAGCCCCTTACGAAGCAACGCATAAACTAGGGTTTAAGCTTATGTCACTCTAGCAACCCATCATCTACTTATTACTTCCCAATGCCTTCCTCTAGGCCCAAACAATGGTGAAGTGTCATGTAGTCGACGTTCACATGAGACCACTAAAGGAAAGACAACATACATCTCATCAAAATATCGAACGAATACCAAATTCACATGACTACTTATAGCAAGACTTCTCCCATGTCCTCAGGAACAAACGTAACTACTCACAAATCATATTCATGTTCATAATCAGAGAGGTATTAATATGCATAATGGATCTGAACATATGATCTTCCACCAAATAAACCAACTAGCATCAACTACAAGGAGTAATCAACACTACTAGCAACCCACAAGTACCAATCTGAGGTTTTGATACAAAGATTGGATACAAGAGATGAACTAGGGTTTAAGAGGAGATGGTGCTGGTGAAGATGGGAATCAGGGGGCTGCCAGGTGGCCCACGAGGCAGGGGCGCGCCCAGGGGGGGTAGGGCACGCCACCCACCCTTATGGATGGTGGGTGGCCCCCCTCTTGTACTTCTTTCGCCAGATATTTTTCATATTTTCCAAAACTGACTTTCATGGAGTTTCAAGGCTTTTTGAGTTGTGCAGAATAGGTCTCCAATATTTGCTCCTTTTCCAGCCCAGAATTCCAGCTGCCGGCATTCTCCCTCTTCATGTAAACCTTGTAAAATAAGAGAGAAAAGGCATATGTATTGTGACATAATGTGTAATAACAGCCCATAATGCAATAAATATCAATATAAAAGCATGATGCAAAATGGACGTATCACAACCCCCTCTCCAAGAAGCCACTGATGATGAAGCAACTGTGGCTGCCACTCAAACTACTGCTGAAGCCAGTGACACAGTCATGGCTGAAGACAATGTGCAGCATGAATTCATTGCTGCCCCCGAAGTACATGTCCCTCCCGCTGTGCCTCACACCATGCCCAAGCCTACAATCGCAATGGAGAGCTTGTCACTGTCAGGTGGCCAACGCTGACGCCTCCTACTGCTCCCGGACCTCAATATGACTATCATGTGGAGCAAACGCCTCAGACAAAGAAGCCTAAGCCCATAATGCCCAGGCTTCCTAGCACCGTAACTACCCAGGGTTCCTTCGGTGTGAGAAGCTTCAAGGAGCACAACACGTTCTTTGATTCTGACAAGAACCCGTACAAGAAGCCCAAGATAACCTCTGATAGGTTCTGTAGCTACTAGCAACGTAGCTATTACTCATTCATTCTGTACAATCAAGACTGGATTTTTCCTCACCAATGTCTGGATTATGAAGCCATTGCTGGGCTGACATGCCTTGAAGAGGCACTTGACTGCTTTAGATATGTTGGGCTACTCCCGTTCGTAACTGCAAAAGAGCATTGGAATGAAGAGCTTCTGCTTCAGTTCTATGCTACACTTCATATTAGAAGCTACAACAGGGATCCGAAGACATGGATCCTTGAGTGGATGACAGGTGACGTTCATCATGCAGCCAAAGCTCAGACACTTCTCGAGCTTACTTCCCTGCCAACTCCTGGTGAGTTATTCGAACCAGGTTGTATGCTGCATCAGAATGAACTGCAAAGCATCTTCAAGAAGCCTGAGCCAACTGGCATCAGATTTAATACTCATGACTTCTTCATTCGCTAACTGGCTGCCTCCGATATTGATCTGTTTGGCCTCAAGTTCAATGCTCCATGGGTTATACAGCTCATTAAGCTTCACTCCAGTATCGACTATAAAGCTTCAGCGCACAATCATGTCATATATCTGCCTGAGGTTGATATGTCTCATGAAGCCATTTATCCTGAGCCTAACAAGGAACCACTTCAACTGCTCAATGTTGACCATCACAGTTTCTCTCAGCATGTTGCAAGTGTTCATGTGCCCAATGCTGCTACCATTCCTTATCCTCTGGCTAGAAATTTGCGCCTCCCTCATCGCGCCAATTCTGAAGCTACCGCCAGCATAGTTGTACCAAGGCCCAAGAAGCGTTCTCATGTCCTAAATGACGGAGAGCTTCTTGTGTCTCTTCACCAAAAGCATGATAGGCATCATGACTGGTTGAAGCGCCAGATGCAAAGTCTTCTCACTCATATGAATCGCATTCGCAACCTGGCAACCAAAAACTCCTTCGTTGCACATGAAGCCTGTCGGTGGTCCTCGAAGAGCCTCACCTTGATCTGCTCTGAAGATGATCTTCACGTAGATGGCTACACTGAGCGCTTCAAATTTGACTCCAGGCCTCCACAATCTGCGAGTTGGCGTCCTACTCCATCAATTGAAGACTCTGAATATTAATCTTTGACTGCAACTATTGTTGCTTGTGTCATCGACGAAGAAGATGACGCCACTTCTCCAGCAATCGCTTCACTGCATCACGACTCTGCGTCAGGCCCTTCTACACCCGGCTGCCGCAGCATCTTCACCACCTGGGAACACATAGATACTCTATGTCTTCAAACCTTTTTGGTCCTAACTGAAAAAAGGGGGAGAAGCATATGAATTTGTAGTCTTCAAGCAGGTCCATATATGGGTCGGGTGCTTTATTTTTGCTAATTTCTTACAACTCTCATTTTTAAACATTTGGCTCTTGGGTTGTAACACTTAAACTTGATGGTCGTCTGTTACATTTGCTGATGTTTCTTTTGCTTGGTTAAATATCTACCCTATGCGCATGAAGTCATTCAGCAGACACCCATTTTTCATTCTGCATATCATTATCTTCACTACATCTGTGTATCATGATGGATTGTCTTCATAAGATTGAGGGAGATCTCCACAAAGCAAAACCTGCCATGTGCTTTTGCATTCAAAAGCAAATCTACTATATGCATATCTTCAGGGGGAGCCCTCTCGATCTCATGAAGCCAATGACCGTGTTATGTAAGTTTCACATATTTTATCCCCATTGAAAACTTCAACCTGTTTGTCATCAATCACGAAAAAGGGGGAGATTGTAAGTGCATCTAGTGACCCCTAGTTGGTTTTGGAGTATTGACGACAAACGTGGTTGAGGGACTAACGTGTTTGTGAGAATTGCAGGATAACACAGGTAATAGTCCCTCACTGATTCAGTTTACCTTCCAGATATGACCCTTCAAAATGTGTGAAGACATTGAAGATACTGGTGCCTCATGAAGACATTCACGTGAAGATAATGACCTATGAAGACATTCAATGAATACTATGGAATGTGAAGACATACTTTCCTTCGTAGTTCTTTTTCTTCTTTCTTGAGTCACAGGAACCACCGTACTGTTAAGTGGGATACAAGTGAACATAGTCAGATGACTGATGTGATGCTCAACCAAAAATCCTTTGTCTTCGAGCGAAGACATTAAGAGCAAATCTTATCCAGAGTTGGATAAGTCAGCTTTGCATGGAGCTCAAGCTAAGTACCCGCGTGTGTTCAAAATCCGACCGTTGGACACGTGTCAGTTCCTTAGTGACCAAAGGTCATTTCAGACATATCATGTCGGGTTGCCTCCTGGCTATAAATAGCCCACCCCCTACACCATAAATTGGTGGCTTCTCAGAGTTAGTGCACGGCTTTTGTCATTTGAGAGCAACCCACCTCCGAAGCCTTTGAGAGAAAAGATCCCTGCGAGGACAAAGCCCAAAACACCCAGAGCCAAAGAGTGTTAGGCATCACTGAAGTCGTTTTGTCTGTGTGATCTTTAGACTTGTTACATTTGAGGACTGTGTATCCTCCAGCCGGTTAGGCATCGCGTTTTGAGCATCCAAGAGTCATTGTGGATTGCCGGTGAATGAAGTCTGTGAAGGTTTGTAAGTCTACCTTGAAGACTTACCAGAGTTATTGGGCGAGGACTGGGTGTCCTTAGCTCAAGGGGAATAAGGTGAAGACACAGTCTTCAGAGTTCAATCTCAGCCTCCCTAACCAGACATACAAGTGTCACAGCAACTGGAACTGGTCTACCAAATTCCCCTCGTCTCCAAGCTACTGGTTCTATCTTCCAACCCATTTACATTCTAGTTTGTCTTCGTGAAGTCATTGCTTACCTGTCTGATCTGTGTGACTTCACTGTGTGAAGATTGTTCCCTGTTTAGCTTCATTATGTCTTCCACCTTGATCCATGTTACCTAGATATCAATAGTCTTCGTACTTTCACTATGTTGCTTACTTAACTATTGCTTGTCTAGTGTCATTTATTTTCCGCTGCATATCGATTAGGTTCTTTTCATCCGTTTGTCTTCAAAAGATATCGTGTTTTAAAGACTTTCATAAAAACCGCCTATTCACCCTCCCTCTAGTTGACAACTTGCACTTTCAGTAACCAACAAACTATGTTTTCGGTCAACTTTTGCAACTACAATTCATCATCTTTTCAGGAAGGGTCACGTATTAGAGCCTTTAGGCAAGTCCACATACTCAACCATCATATAGTCTTCTCTGATTGCTAACACTCACCGCATACACCTGAGCAAATCGTTTCAACCGGACACATGGAAAGATAGGGGCTTATAGTTTCACCTACCAACATACACACCTCAAGTGTGATGTCAACAATAATAACTCATGTCACCCATATTCAACTGGACATATGTGCCTAGATCTTTCCTCAGCACGTGATGCTTGCCAAAGGATAAAAATAAAAGAGGAAAGAGGGGAAAACTTTGACTCTTTGCATAAAAGTAAAAGACAGGCCCTTCATAGAGGGAAGCAGAGGTTGCCATTCACTTATTTGTTTGTATGCTCAATCCCTTAGTGCAAAAGAACATCACATTAAATTACCCCTTGTGATAGCAACCTTTATTATGCAGCCTGTCGCTTTTAATCTTCACCATCACAAGTTCGTGCAATGCTTAATTTTCTCTTACACTAAATGATCTCACATTTTTAGAAGCAATTTTTATTGCCTTATTGCACCGATGACAACTTACTTGAAGGATCTTACTCAAGCCATATGTAGGTATGGTGGACTCTTGAAAAAGGTTTGGGTTTAAGGGTTTTTGGATGCACAAGTAGTATCTCTACTTAGTGCAGAATTTTTGGCTAGAAAAGATAGTGGGCAAGCACCACATTTAAAGGATCTATGACAATATGACTTCTATGTGAATATGAACAAACATAAATAATTAAGTTGTCTTCCTTGTCCAACATCAACAATTTTGGCATATAATATTTTGATGGGGGCTCACAATCACAAAAGATTTGTAGGATAGTATATTTATATGTGAATCTTCTCTCCCCTTATTAATTCTTTCATGAGTTGCATCATTGACCAATGCTATGTTTGTCAATCTCTAATAAAATTTTCTACTTATACTTTTCCTTATGTGGTGCCATCACCTACCATAAGATTAGCATATGTTCATATTAATTTATTTCCTTTCTTTCATTGATTCAACTATACCTTTTCCTTTTTTTATTGCAGCAAGGAAGTAAAGAAAGTAAAAACTCAAAACTAAACTTTATTATATATCTCGCACACAATTACATAGATATTCACTAAGCAAACTCAAAGGGAAAGGATCGAACTAACTTTCATTAATTCTAAAGCAAAAGATCGAGCTAAGGTAAGTAAATGCAAAAGGACAGTAGGGATGATACGATACCGGGGCACCTCCCCCAAGCTTGGCGAAAGCCAAGGGGAGTGCCCATACCCGATACTCAGTTTTCTTTTGGTGGTGAAGAAGATGGTGGTGGAGATAATTGCGCCTTCAGCCTTTTCATATTGTAATTGAGAAAGGAAATTTCCTCCTTTAGATCATCAACCTCTAGCTCCAGCTTTAAGATCTTGTTGCATAAATCCCCTTTGCTTTCATGCCAAAAACGAGAGGGAATAGATTGGTTCTTAGCTCGGTTAGTACTCATAGGGAGACTTGACTTCTTGAACTCCACATGCATATCCCCTGGTTGAGGTAGAGGGTCATCTTCCTCCTCCGAGCTCAAATCATCAATCCTCATCGACTGGGCATCCTCCTCGTCCTCTGTAGCCCAGCCATAGGGAGATAGGTCTCCATAGCACTTTGGGTCAGCAATGAGATGTGAAACATAGCTCTCTCCATCGGAGTCTTGAGATGACATATTTTCAGAGCTGCGCACAAACAACAAGAAAAGAAAACAGAAGATTTATCTGCGATATGGTGGTTAACAGGTTTAGGGAGTATATAAAGAATTTTTATCTTGGGAAACAACCAAGCTGTAGAAAAACGGAGTCCGAAAGATACCCGAGGTGAGCACAAGGGTGCGCTTCTCGGTAGTTTATCGTTTTCCTATTTTTGTAAATATTCCAAAACTAATAAAAAATATATTTGTGGATTTTTCGGAGTCCGTTTACTTACCATATCACGTACCTCCTTATTTTGACGATTCTGGAGTGTTCCGGAAGGATTCTTTTATATGTTCCTACGGTGTCCAAGTTTGGATAATATTGCTTTCAACATTAATGGGTGTACCTGATATATAATGCCTTATTCGTTGCCCGTTAACAACCTTTGGAGTAGTTACTTCGGAATTATTTATCTTGATGGCTCCACACCGATAGACCTCCTCGATAACATAGGGGCCTTCCCATTTAGAGAGGAGTTTGCCTGCAAAGAACCTAAAACGAGAGTTGTACAAAAGAACATATTCTCCGACTTTGAACTCACTCTTTTGGATTCTTTTATCATGCCATCTTTTTACTTTTTCTTTAAATAACTTGGCATTTCTTAAGCTTGGGTTCTCCATTCATCTAATGAGCTAATATCAAATAACCTCTTTTCACCAGCAAGTTTGAAATCATAATTGAGTTCCTTGATTGGCCAAAAAGCTTTATGTTCTAACTCAAGAGGCAAATGACAAGCTTTACCATAAACCATTTTATAAGGATACATACCCATATGATTTCATAAGCATCATCACCCATGCCAAGTACAGCGATGGTGTAGATGCTCAGGAACTCTGCCGGCTTTAGCCTCCCGTCGTACTTCCCATGTATCTCTGGCTTGAACGTGCGAACGGACGGTCAACGGACTTGCCGCAGCTCACGAGTAAAGGCATTGCAGCCAACCTCAAAAGGTAGGCACCCGCCAATACCGAGCGCGGGCACGTCGACACCGGGGCCATCGCACCCGTTGGTCCGGCGGAGGTCGTCGCGACGTTGGTCGATAACGACGCGCGTGTCTCATCTCCGCCTATCCTCCGGGGCTCGTCGTTGGCCTGGACGCGCTCGAGGGTAAGAAGAGGCCATCGAGATGTCTTCGGGGTCTTGATTCTGCTGTGCTCGCACTGGCTGTCATGGTGGGGACTGCACCGTGGGGACGGCTCCCTCCGTACGACGAGCAGCACGAGCCGTTGCTGTCGCATGGGGAGGCCACGACAGGTTAGCTCGCCGTGAGCCCCCAGCTTAGGCGAAACCGAGCAGACTTTGGATGGTGGCACGCCATTCCTCCATCTGCTCGACCGCTGGCGGAAACCTCAGCAGCAGCTGAGCCTACCCGATGGCCTCTGAGGCTGTACTTGGCATGGGTGACGATGAATTCGATCGTACCATCGCTCCGCTCTTGACGGTGCCAGTGGCGGCAGCACTGTGGCCCCGCTGCTACGTGGCGACCACCTGGGTGGCAGGGTGGTGCAGTGGAGGCGCACGAGGCCCAGTGGCTCTGCCGAGCGCATGGGCTTGGTCGACCTGTCCGGGGGAGGCGCACGCGCTATGACCGCACCTGTGGTGGGAACAGTCGGAGGGCGGCGATTCGCCCCGGTCCGAGCGCTGTTGCTGCGGCTGTACTCGTCGGCGGGCAAAAGGGCGCAGAGGGAGTAACCACTTCGCCCGGGCCTTGGGGAGTATGGCCGTCGGGGTGTTACAGATGTTGCTCTCCTCTGGTGCCTCTATAACATCCCAAAATTTTCCAAATTTTAGAATGTTAATAATAAGATATTATTGAGTGAATTGCTATGATTGTCATGAAAAAAAAACTTTTGAGTCTTGTTTCAAAATTTTCAATCCAATTGCTTTTCTTTTGGACACCTGTGAAATATTTTGAAACCACAAATAAAAATAGAGTGAGAATAAAATGACTTTCTCAAAATGTGGTGGAAGAATATTTTAAGTGAAGTTCTTTGGATTTTTGGAGCTCCATTTAAAATTATGACCTTATTTGGAGGTTTAATACCATTTAAATATTTCCAAATTATTCAAATAAATTTTATGAGAGGAGATAATTTTACTTCTCAAAAAAAAAAGAATGGGAAATATTTAATACGCTACAATTATCCTTTTGTGAATTTGAAAACTCAAAATTGAATTTGTTTTTTTAGTAAATCAATTATATCCATTAATAGTAGTTTGTGCATAAAATGTATTTTATAAAATTCTGAAACTAATATTTGTGGACTGTTAATAATATCGACACTAATGTAAACATTTTTATTGTTTGTTTTAAGTAGACTTTTTGTGCACATACTTACGTACGTAATTATATTTCCATCCTAACTCCTAAAACTCACATAGGCGCGAGGCAGAGGCCCAGCATAGCCCACCTTGTTTTTTTCCTTTTCCTTGACATTTTCCTTTGGGCGAATTTCTACCACCAGGCCCATATCTTCTCAGCCCAACCGATGCCATCTTCTTCCTCTCATCGTTACAGAACCTGAACAGAGAGCAACAGGGCGCATGTACCTCGATCCCTCCCCTCCTCTCCGTCTCCCAACCCATTAACCCCCAGAATTGGTTCCCCGTCACCTCCCACAACCCGTCCCCTTCAGTAGTACACCTTAAGGCACCCCCTAATGGCCATTAGAACTCGAGGAAACTGCTGCTTTTACTGCCGCCATTAACACTCATGAAACCTCTCGATTCGGACCTCCCCTGCTTCTATAAAAGGTACCCGAGTTGTGCCTCGCAGCCACTCACTTGCCCATATGAAAAGCCCTCTCCACCTCGCCCTTCTATGTGAGCAATTGTTCGCTGGAGTTCTGCAACTCCGGCGGCCGCTCTACGCCACGACGGGACAAGTCCGAGCATGTGGCCTTATCCAACGAACTCCCTTGTCGACCTCTTCGCCGTTCTGCTACTACTTGACGTTGGGAACCTTCTTCCTCAACTCCGGCGACCTTCTTCCCCAACTCCGGCGACCAACTCCGGTGAGGTGTCTATAATTTCCGTATTGCTTTTTCAGAAAAAGATTCAACATTCAAAAAATCGTATCTCCCAAACCGTTTGTCAGATTTCGACAAATAAGATATCCTCGGATTCGTTGGAACCTCTAGTTTATTATAAAAATTTAAAATCTCATTTTTGGGCAATTTAAAATTTAGTTCTGATTAAAATGTTAATTTGAGTATTTTTGCTATATCTTGTAATCTAGAATTCATATGAAAACCTTTGTTACACCAAAATTGGTCCTCGGAACCCTAACTTTTTGTTGGAACTCATGACACAATTTTTCATCAAGGTTTAGTCACTATTTTAACATCATCATCTTAATTTGACCTTCTTTGATCATCGTTTAATTACTTCGTTGAACAAATATTTAATCCCAGAATAAATCTCTTAGGTTGATCCATAGGAAACTTCTCTGGTCATATGCCATCATTATACAAATTTGGACTTAGAAAATGTTACATCAATTTTGTAACATAAACCTTATGCCACCAACTCCATCTACCATTTTCATTGGTCCCAAGTCAATATTGCAATCAAACCCATTATAGACTTTGTCGTAGAACCTTGCCTCGCAACCCTTCAACCCATGATCCTAACTTGTATCAACTTGATCCAACCTCAGAATATGATTTATGTCATATTTTCAGTCAACCAACTCGATCCTTTCTCAACCCTACCACGCCATAGTAACTAGCTTAGTAATAGTAAAAATTAAATAATTTATATTTGTATCTTTTATTTGGATCTTCAATTGGATTTGTTGTATGTTGTTTTCTTATATCGTTAGATATATCTAAGGAGAAGAAGAGATGACTAAGAGTAGAATATTTCAACTTCAAGACACAGGCAAGTTGCAATTTGATCATGCCCTAACCTATATTTTCATATTATGCATATCTCTTCGAATTTAAATACTATGCATGTTTATAAAAGTTTTGCAAAATATTATTACTAGCTACAACCTTAGGTTCAAGACTTACTACCATGCTTGGCCGCGCTTGCACAAATGGGTGGGTTGAAAATCAAACAAGTTTTAAACAAATAAAGTTGCCCTCTTTTGGGGCAATATTTTGTGAAAACTTTTGAAAAAAAACTATATATTATTTTATTTCTACTCTCTGGACGGAATGGTATAGACGAGTGATTGCGCCCATCGGGGTCTTGCAGTGAATGTGCCCGACTCGGGTCTTGCACACGGGTTTTTGGTGGGGACCGCCGTCCAGGGAAATGAGATCTTCCAAGTACAGTTTGATGTAGCTTCCAGTACAGCCACATGCTACTATGGGCTCTGCCTTAGCTTAGTACTAACGGGAAACCCTACCCCAGGACCACCATCAGAGAGTGGCCTTCGTGCCGAAGTTGCGGGCGGCTTGGCGGTATAGGGGGCTATTACGGAAAGGCTTCGTCACAATCTTCTCTTAGTCGTGCACCCAAGTGTGTAACGATAAATGGGGTTGATTGTGTCATATGGGGAACGTGTACGACCTCTGCAGAGAGTTAAGCCTAATTGATTAGTCGTGCCCCCGGTTACGGGCAATTTGAGCAACTGAAGACTTGGACTGAAAAGGAATCTCCCCTCTCTTTTCTAAACATCTGTTTTAAGGGTTGGTTGAGGATTGAGCACATTGATTGTGTTTCACTTCAACTATATAAATGTTTTACTAAAATCGGAGAATGAACTTTGGTGCGTATATCCAAAGTCTCAAACCTACCTTTTATACTAAAGTTATTTATTTCAAAAGAAGTTTGCAAAATTTAGTATAGGACAAAATTGGCTTTACGCAAAGGAAACCTCCACCAATATTTACCCTACATATATACATATTATGTTACACTTTTCTTTACAACTTGCGAGTACATTCCACGTACTCATCTGCACCTGTCATGTGCAGATCTTGACAGATTAAGAGACAATAGGGTTATGGTCTACAACAATGTTGAGGATATCGCTTATCGTTATCATCTCGGTCAGTTGTGGATTAGAGATTAATCGGAAATCGGCTGATTAATCGATTTTATCGGTCGACTATTAATCAACCATTTTTTTTGCAAAGCATAGGTTTTGAACACTAAAATATGCTATATTCAACACCAAAAAAATATTGGACAGAAATGTTACCTTGATACCTAGCCTTTGAATCCTTGTATAATGATGAACAAAATAGGACAACCGTACATATTACATAACAAGGTCCACAAAACGCAAATAAACATACTTTTTTCAAACATAGTGCTATGAATAGGCCCGATTTATCGGTAGATTCCTGATAAATCGCTTGTCCTAGCGATAAATTAGCCCAAACGATAAATGGTGAAGATAAGGCATAATCTTATCGGTCACCCCAAGAGTAGCGATAAATTGGATGATAAATCGCCGAATCGGAAGATTTCTTGAACAGTGGTCTACACTCAACGAGCCCAGTGGCGTTGATGGAGCCCTAACTTAGCGACTACATATTATTCCGCTGTATGATGTGCCAGCATTGAGCTATGCCTATGGTATGTATTTCCTTAATTCTGGATCTATCGTTGTAGTAAAATGATGTATGTTTTACTGATATTCATTCTTGTTACTGTGTGTGCTAGCTACGATTCAGGGATAGCACAATAAGCACAAAGACTTGGATTTTGCCAAATTCGGATTGTTACAGCCTCCAAATCCAACCACATCCCCGGCAGCGTTCGTGTCCTCGCGTGTATCCGCACCTCCCGCAGCGTTAGAGGCCGTGGGCGGCGGAGCCTTCGAAGTGGATGGATACGTCGAAGAAGCGGGTTTCTTCTTGGGCGCCATGGTCGATGGCGCCGTTGAAGATGAAGATGACGCACTACACAAGCCTTCAGGTTCGCACAAGTGACCCCCCTACCTGGCGCGCCAAAGATGTCGTGGGAAACCACGGCCACCTATGGGACGAGGAGGCCCCTTTCTGGTTCGGCAGGGGGACGTCGCGTTGCACAAAGAGCAGACGAGCTTGGGACAACGCGGGCAGAGATCACCAGGGTTTGTTGCACGGACATTGGGGTCCTCTCCCATACTGCCAAACCCCCTCTCCTATTCCTATTCGGAGTAGAAAGGGAAGAGGGGAAAGGGGGAATCCTATTCCCATTTTCCTTTTCTCCTTCCCCTTTCCTTCTCCAATTTGGCCAGCCCATATGGGGGGGTGGGGGCGCACCGGCCCCTTTGTGGCTAGTGTGTTTCCCCTCTTGGCCCATAAGGCCCAAATCTTTTGCCGGGGTTTCCCGACACTCCTTCCGGTGACCCCATAAGTACCTCGTACCCCTCGGAATACTTCCGATTTCTGAATACCATCGTCCTATGTATAAATCTTTACCTCTCGGCCATTTCGAGACTCATCGTCATGTCCATGATCTCATCCGGGACTCCGAATAATATTCCGTCACCAAATCACATAACTCATATAATACAATATCGTCATCAAATGTTAAGCGTGCGGACCCTACGGGTTCGAGAACTATGTAGACATGACCGATACAACTCTTCGGTAAATAACCAACAGCGGAACCTGGATGCTCGTATTGTCTCCTACACATTCTATGAAGATCTTTATTGGTCGAACCGTTATGACAACATACGTTACTCCCTTTGTCTATCGGTATGTTACTTGCCCGAGATTCGATCGTCGATATCTTCATACCTAGTTCAATCTCGTTGTCGACAAGTCTCTTTTTCGTTCCGTAATACATCATCCGGTAACTAACTCATTAGTCATTTTGCTTGCAAGGCTTCTTATGATGTGTATTACCGAGAGGGCCCAGAGATACCTCTATGATACTTGGAGTGACAAATCCTAATCTCGATCTATGCCAACTCAACAAACACCTTTGGAGATACCTGTAGAGCATCTTTATAATCACCCGGTTGCGTTGTGACATTTGATAGCACACAAGGTATTCCTACGGTATCTGGGAGTTGCATAATCTCATAATCGAAGGAACATGTATTTGACATGAAGAAAGCAATAGCAATAAAACTGAACGATCAATATGCTATGCTAACGGATGGGTCTTGTCCATCACATCATTCTCCTAATGATGTGATCCCGTTCATCAAATGACAACACATTTCTATGGTTAGGAAACTTAACCATCTTTGATTAATGAGCTCGTCTAGTACATGCTTACTAGGGACACGGTGTCTTGTCTATGTATCCAGACATGTATCAAGTTTCCGGTTAATACAATTCTAGCACGAATAATAAACATTTATCATGATATAAGGAAATATAAAATAACAACTTTATTATTGCCTCTAGGGCATATTTCCTTCAGTCTCCCACTTGCACAATAGTCAATAATATAGTTCACATCGCCATGTGATTTAACACCGACAGTTCACATCATCATGTTATTAACACCCATAGTTCACATCGCCATGTGACCAACACCCAAAGGGTTTACTAGAGTCAGTAATCTAGTTCACATCGCCATGTGATTAACACCGAAAGAGTTCTAAGGTGTGATCATGTTTTGATTTGTGAGAGAAGTTTAGTGAAGGGGTCTGTCACATTCAGATATGTATGTATTTCACAAATTTCTATGTCTACAATGCTCTACATGGATTTGAGACTCAGAGGCATCTGGATCAGTGTAAAAGCTTGCATCAACGTAATTCTTTACGACAAACTCTTTATCACCTCCATAACCGAGAAATATTTCCTTAGTCCTCTAAGGATAATTTTGACCGCTGTCAAGTGATCTACTCCTGGATCACTGTTGTACCTCCTTGCCAAACTCATGGCAAGGTACAAAACAGGTTTGGTACACATCATGCCATATTTTATAGAACCTATGGCTGAGGCATAGGGAATGACTTTCATTCTCTCTATATTTTTCAGCCATGGTCGGGCTTTGAGTATTACTCAACTTCATACCTTACATCTCAGGCAAGAACTCCTTCTTTGACTGATCCATTTTGAACTACTTCAAAATCAAGGTATGTACTTATCGAAAGTCTTATCAAGTGTCTTGATCTATCTCTATAGATCTTGATGCCCAATATGTTAGTAGCTTCACTGAGGTCGTTCATTGAAAAACTCCTTTTAACAATCATTTATGCTTTCCAGAAAATTCTACATCATTTCAGATCAACAATATGTCAGTCACATATACTTATCAGAATCTTGTAGTGCTCACACCCACTTTCTTGTAAATACAGGCTTCACCGTAAGTCTGTATAAAACCATATGCTTTGATCACCTCATCAAAGCGTATATTCCAACTCCGTGATGCTTGCACTAGTCCATACATGGATCGTTGGAGCTTGCACACTTTATTAGCACTTTTAGGATCGACAAAACATTTTGGTTGCATCATATACAACTCTTCTTTCAGAATTTCATTAAGGAATGCAGTTTTGACATCCATTTGCCAGATTTCAAAAAATGCGGTAATTGCTAACATGATTCAGACAGACTTAAGCATCGCTACAGGTGAGAAAGTCTCATCATAGTCAATTCTTTGAACTTGTTCAGGAACCTTTTGCGACAAGTCGAGCTGTGGAGATAGTAACACTACCATCAACATCTGTCTTCCTCTTTGAAGATCCATTTATTCTCAATGGTTTGCCGATCATTAGGCAAGTCCACCAAAGTCCATACTTTGTTCTCATACATGGATCCTATCTCAGATTTCATGGCCTGAAGCTATTTATTGGAATCTGGGCTCATCATAGCTTTTCCATAGATCGAAGGTTCGCTGTTGTCTAACAACATGACTTCTAGGATAGGGTTACCGTGCCACTCTGGTGCGCTACGTGTTATAGTCTACCTTCGAGGTTCGGTAGTAACTTGACCTAAAGTTTCATGATCATTATCATTAACTTCTTCTCTAGTTGGTGTAGGCATCATGGGAAAGGTTTTTTTTTATAATCTACTTTCCAATTCGAGCGAAGGTACAATTATCTCATCAAGTTCTACCTTCCTCCCACTCACTTCTTTCGAGAGAAACTCCTTCTCTAGAAAGGATCCATTCTTAGTAACAAAGATCTTGCCTTCGGATCTGTGGTAGAAGGTGTACCCAATAGTTTCTTTTGGGTATCCTATGAAGACGCACTTCTCCGATTTGGGTTTGAGCTTATCAGGCTGAAGCTTTTTCACATAAGCATCGCAACCCCAAACTTTAAGAAACAACAGCTTTGGTTTCCTGCCAAACCATAGTTCATATGGTGTCGTCTCAATGGAATTGGACGGTGCCCTACTTAATGTGAATGCATCTGTCTCTAATGCATAACCCCAAAATGATAAAGGCAAATCGGTAAGAGACATCATAGAACACACCATATCTAATAGAGTACGGTTACGACGTTTATACACGCCATTACGATGTGGTGTTCTAGGTGGCTTGAGCTGTGAAACTATTCCACACAGTTTCAAATGAAGACCAACCTCGTAACTCAAATATTCGCCACCGTGATCAGATCATAGAAACTTTATTATCTTGTTACGATGATTCTCTACTTCACTCTGAAATTCTTTGAACTTTTCAAATGTTTCAGACTAATGTTTCATCAAGTAGATATACCCATATCTACTCAAATCATCTGTGAAGGAGAGAAAATAATGATACCCGCCGCGTGCTTCAACACTCATCACACCGCATACATCGGTATGTATTGTTTCCAATAAGTCATTAGCTTGCTCCAATGTTCCATAGAACGGAGTTTTAGTCATCTTGCCCATGAGGCATGGTTCGCAAGTATCAAATGATTCATAATCAAGTGATTCCAAAAGTCCATCAGCATGGAGTTTCTTCATGCGCTTTACACCAATATGACCTAAACGATAGTGCCACAAGTATGCCGCACTATCATTATCAACTCTGCATCATTTGGCTTCAATATTATGAATATGTGTATTTCTACGATCGATATCCAATAAACCATTCTCCTTGGGTGTATTACCATAGAAGGATTTATTCTTGTAAACAGAATAATTATTATTCTCTGACTTAAAAGAATAACCGTATTGCAATAAACACGATCCAATCTTGTTCATGCTCAATACAAACATGAAATAACATTTATTTAGGTTTAACACTAATCATGATAGTATAGGGAGTGTGCGATGATAACCATATCAATCTTGGAACTACTTCCAACACACATCATCACCTCACCCTCAACTACTCTCCATTTATTCTGCAACTCCTATTTTGAGTTACTAATCTTAGCGATTGAACAAGTATCAAATACCAAGGGGCTACTACGAGCACTAGTAAGGTACACATCAATAACATGTATATCAAATATACCTTTGGTCACTTTGCCATCCTTCTTATCCGCCAAATACTTGGGGTAGTTCCGCTTCCAGTGACTAGTCCCTTTGAAGTAGAAGCACTTAGTTTCAAGATTGGGTCCAGCTTTCGGTTTCTTCCCGGGAGTGGCAACTTGCTTGCCATTCTTCTTGAAGTTCCATTTCTTCCCCTTTGCCCTTTTTCTTAAAACTAGTGGTCTTGTTAACCATCAACAGTTGATGCTCTTTCTTGATTTCTACCTTCGTTGATTTCAGCATCTCGAAGAGCTCAGGAATCCTTTCCGTTATCCCTTGCATATTATAGTTCATCATGAAGTTCTAGTAGCTTGGTGATAGTGCCAAGAGAACTATGTCAATCACTATCTTATCTGGAAGATTAATTGCCACTTGATTCAAGTGATTGTAGCACCCAGATATTCTCAGCACATGCGCACTAGCTGAGCTATTCTCCTCCATCTTGCAGGCTAAGTACTTGTCAGAGATCTCATACCTCTCGACATGGGCATGTCTGAAATATCAATTTCAGCTCTTGGGACATCTTATATGCTCCGTGGCTTTCAAAACATTTCTGAAGTTCCGATTCTAAGCCGTAAAGCATGGCGCACTAAACTATTAAATAGTCATTATATCGAGATTTGCCAAACGTTCATAACGTCTGCATCTGCTCCTGCAATAGGTCTGTCACCTAGAGGTGCATCAAGGACATAATACTTCTGTGCAGCAATGAGGATAATCCTCAGATAACGGACCCAATCCGCATCATTGCTACTAACATCTTTCAACTTAGTTTTCTCTAGGAACATATCAAAAACATAGGGGAGCTACAACGCGAGCTATTGATCTACAACATAATTTGCAAATACTATCAGAACTAAGTTCTTGATAAATTAAGGCCAGTTAATAACACTATTTAAGAACTCCCACTTAGATAGACATCCCTCAAGTCATCTAAATGATATGTGATCCAAATCAACTAAACCAAGTCCGGTTATCATGTGAGATGGAGTAGTCATCAATTGTGAACATCTCTATGTTGATCATATCTACTATATGATTCACGTTCAACCTTTCGGCCTCTAGTGTTCCAAGGCCATGTCTGTACATGCTAGGCTCGTCAAGTTTAACCCGAGTATTCCGCATGTGCAAAACTGTCTTGCACCCGTTGTATGTGAACGTAGAGTCTATCACACCCGATTATCACATGGTGTCTCAACACGACGAACTGTAGCAATAGTGCATACTCAGGGAGAACACTTTTACCTTGAAATTTAGTTAAGGGATCATCTTATAATTCTACCGCCGTATTAAGCAAAATAAGATGCACAAAAGATAAAGATCACATGCAATAAAAATATGTGACATGATATGGCCATCATCATCTTGTGCTTTTGATCTCCATCTCCAAAGCATCGTCATGATCTCCATCGCCACCGGCTTGACACCCTGATCTCCATTGTAGTGTCGTGGGCGTCTCACCAACTATTGCTTCTACGACTATTGCTAACTCATAGCGATAAAGTAAAGAAATTACATGGCGTTTGCAATTCATACAATAAAGACACAACCATAAGGCTCCTGCCAGTTGCCGATAATTTACAGAACATGATCATCTCATACAATAACGTATAACTCATCGTGTCTTGACCATATCACATCACAACATGCCCTGCAAAAACAAGTTAGACGTCCTCTATTTTGTTGTTGCAACTTTTACATGGCTGCTACGGGCTTCTAGCAAGAATCGTTCTTACCTACGACACAAAACCACAATGGTGTTTCGTCAAGTTTGCTGTTTTAACCTTCTTCAAGGACTAGCCGCAGTCAAATTTGATTCAACTAAAGTAGGAGAAACAGACACCCGCCAGCCACCTTTATGCAAAACTAGTTGCATGTCTGTCGGTGGAACCGGTCTCATGAACGTGGTCATGTAAGGTTGGTCCAGGACGCTTCATCCCGTAATACCAACGAATCACAATAAGACATTGGTGGTAAGCATTATGACTATCACCACCCACAACTCTTTGTGTTCTACTTGTGCACATCATCTACGCATAGACCTGGCTCTGATGCCACTGTTGGGGAACGTAACATGCAATTTAACAAAAATTGTACGCTCACGCAAGATCTATCTAGGAGATGCATAGCAACGAGAGGGGGAGAGTGTGTCTACGTACCCTCGTAGAACGAAAGCGGAAGCATTTGACAAAACGGTTGATGTAGTTGAACTTCTTCTAGCTTCGACCAATCAAGCACCGATCGTCCGGCACCTCCGAGTTCTGCACACGTTTAGCTCGATGACGTCCCTCGTCGCCTTGATCAAGCAATGGTATCGAGGAAGTAGATGACTTCCATCAGCACGACAACGTGGTGATGGTGATGTGATACGCGCAGGGATTCACATGTATATATATGGTGGAGGGGGCGCCGCACATGGTTAACAGATGTTGGTGTGTGTTCTAGGCGCCCCCTACCCATGTATATATAGGTTGGAGGGGAGGAGAGGCAGCCAAGGGGGCGCCGCAAGTAAGATGAATCCTACTTGGGGTCCTCTCCAATACTGCCAAACCCCCTCTCCTATTCCTATTCAGAGTAGAAAGGGAAGAGGGGAAAGGGGGAATCCTATTCCCTTTTTCCTTTTCTCCTTCGCATTTCCTTCTCCGATTACGTCAGCCCATATGGGGGGAGGGGGTGCACCAGCCCCTTCGTGGCTGGTGTGTTTCCCCTCTTGGCCCATAAGGCCCATATCTTTTGCCGGGGGTGCCCGAAACTCCTTCCGGTGACCTGATAAGTACCCGGTACCCTCGGAACACTTCCGGTATCCCAATACCATCGTACTATATATCAATCTTTACCTCTCGACCATTTCGAGACTCCTCATCATTTCCATGATCTCATCCGGGACTCCGAACAACATTCGGTCACCAAATCACATAACTCATATAATAAGATATCGTCATCGAACGTTAAGCGTGCGGACCCTATGGGTTCGAGAACTATGTAGACATGACCGAGAGACCTCTCCGATCAAGAAACAATAGTGGAACCTGGATACTCATATTGGCTCCTACATATTCAACAAATATCTTTATCGGTCGAACCATTATGACAACATACATTATTCCCTTTGTCTATTGGTATGTTACTTGCCCGAGATTCGATCGTCGGTATCTTCATACCTAGTTCAATCTCATTACCAGCAAGTCTCTTTACTCATTCCGTAATACATCATCATGTACCTAACTCATTAGTCATTTTGCTTGCAAGGCTTCTTATGATGTGTATTACCGAGAGGGCCCAGAGATACCTCTCCGATACTCGGAGTGACAAATCCTAATCTCGATCTATGCCAAACTCAACAAACACCTTCAGAGATACCTGTAGACCATCTTTATAATCACCTAGTTACGTTCTGACGTTTGATAGCACACAAGGTATTCCTCCAGTATCCGGGAGTTGCATAATCTCATAGTGGAAGGAATATGTATTTGACATGAAGAAAGCAATAGCAATAAAACTAAACGATCACTATGCTATGCTAACGGATGGGTCTTGTCCATCACATCATTCTCCTAATGATGTGATCCCGTTCATCAAATGACAACACATGTCTATGGTTAGGAAAGTTAACTGTCTTTGATTAACGAGTTTGTCTAGTAGAGGCTTACTAGGGACATGATGTTTTGTCTATGTATCAACACATGTATCATGTTTTCGGTTAATACAATTCTATCATGAATAATAAACATTTATCATGATATAAGGAAATATAAAATAACAACTTTATTATTGCCTCTAGGGCATATTTCCCTCAAAGTTGTCATCGGTGCAAGCAATAAAAATTGCTCTACAAATATGTGCTATCTTTTAGTGTGGGAAAAATAAACTTTGTACGATCTTGTGATTGGGAAGAAATAAAAGTGTCAGACTGCATAATAAAGGTCTCTATCACAAGTGGCAATACAAAATGACGTTACTTTGCATTAAGATTTCGTGAATCCAACCAAAAAGCACATGACAACCTCTGCTTCCCTCTACTAAGGGCCAATCTTTCATTTTGATATCAACCTTAAATACTAGAGTCATGGTGACCTTCATCGTTCCTTTTTACTTTTATCTTTTGGCAAGCACAATATGTTGGAGAAAGATCCAGATACATATATTCATACGGATGTAGAAGATCATAAACTATTATTGTTGACATTACCCTTGAGGTAAATCGTTGGGAGGAAAAACTATAGGCCCCTGTCTTCCTATGTGTCCGATTAAAACTTTGATCTCATAAGTATCGCGTGAGTGTTAGCAATTATGTAAGAGTAAGAGATGGTTGATTATGTGAACTTGCTATATAAATGCTCTTACATTGCATCTTCCCAACATTATGATAAATTGCAATTGCTTCATTTATTGAGATCATAGTTTGTTAGTTTCCGATAAGGTTTGTGATTCATACTTTACATTGCGAATGAATTAACACTTTGACATAAGAAATTATATGGCAATATATTGTTGTTCTAAAGATGATCATGATTCCCTCATGTCCATATTTTATTTTTAACGACACCTCTATCTCTAAACATGTGGTCATGATTATCGATTTCGGCTTTCCCTTGAGGACAAGCGAGGTCTAAGCTTGGGGGGGGTTGATACATCCATTTTGCATCATGCTTTTATGTTGATACTTATGGCATTATGCACTCTTATTTCATATTATGACATAATACTTATGTCTTTTCTCTCTTATTTTGCAAGATTTATATGAAGAGGGAGATTACCGTCAGCTGGAATTCTAGACCAGAAAGGAGAAAATCTGGGAGGCATATTCTGCACAACTCCAAATGTCCTAAAATTTCACAGAGAATTATTTTGGAATATATAAAAAATATTGGGTGAAGAATATCTAGAAGCGGGCCAACCAGGAGGCCACAAGCCTGGGGGCGCCTTGCCCACAGGGTGCGCCCCTAGGGCTTGTGGGCCCCCTGGCAAGCCTCCGACGCCCATCTTCTGCTATATTGAGGGTTTTGACTTGGGAAACAATAATAGGAGAGCTTTCGGGACGGAACACCGCCGTCTCGAGGTGGAACTTGGGCAAAACCAATCTAGGGCTCCGACGGAGCTGTTTTGCCGGGGAAACTTCCCTACGGGAGGGGGAAATCGAAGCCATCATCATCACCAACGATCCTTTCATCGAGGGAGGGTAAATATCCATCAACATCTTCACCAGCACCATCTCCTCTCAAACCCTAGTTCATCTCTTGTATTCAATCTTTGTCTCAAAACCTCAGATTGGTACCTGTGGGTTGCTAGTAGTGTTGATTACTCCTTGTAGTTGATGCTAGTTGGTTTATTTGGTGGAAGATCATATGGTTAGGTCCTCAATACTATTAAACACTCCTCTTATTATGAACATGAATATGCTTTGTGAGTAGTTACATTTGTTCCTGAGGACATGGGGGAAGTCTTGCTATAAGTCATCATGTGAATTTGGTATTCGCTCGGTATTTTGATGAGATGTATGTTGTCTTTACTCTAGTGGTGTTATGTGAACGTCGACTACATGACACTTCACCATTATTTGGGCCTAGGGGAAAGCATTGGGAAGTAATATGTAGATGATGGGTTGCTAGAGTGACAAAAGCTTAAACCCTAGTTTATGCGTTGCTTCGTAAGGGGCTGATTTGGATCCACATGTTTCATGCTATCATTAGATTTATCTTAATTCTTCTTTCGTTGTTGCGGATGCTTGCGAGAGAGGTTAATCATAAGTGAGAGGCTTGTCCAAGTAAGTACAACACCCAAGCACCGATCAATCCACATAACAAATTATCAAAATAACGAACGCGGATCATTTGAGCATGATGATAACTAACTTGACAATAATTCACATGTGTCCTCGGGAGCGCTTTGATTTATATAAGAGTTCGTGCAGGCTTATCCTTTGCTATAAAAAGGATTGGGCCACCTTGTTGCACCTTTGTTACACTTGTTACTTGTTACCCTTTATGAATTATCTTATCTGAAAATACCTTGCTGAAAACCGCTTGTCATTTCCTTCTGCTCCTCGCTGGATTCGACACTCTTACTTATTTAAAGGACTACGATAGAACCCCTACACTTGTGGGTCATCAGGCCCTCTCGGTAATACAATGTCACAAGAAGCTTGTGTCGGATCTTGGGTTCCGGCAAAACCCTTGTGGTTCGAACTCTGGGGTGCACACGAAGATCTCTCCTTCCGCCCTAGCTCGCCTACTCGCCGATCCCTAGGCCTAGCTCGTCAGATCCGAAGAACAAGGGACACAAGGTTTATACTGCTACGGGCCACCGTTGTGGTGTAATACCCTAATCCAATGTGGTGTGGTGGATTGCCTCGTAGGCTGAGGAAGAACTAGTACATGGGGAGAACAGCCTCCTGAGGAGTGGTGTTCTTGTGCTCGAGTGAGCTTGGGAGTGTGTGGCCTTCTATCTGATCAACTCTCAACCAGATGATCTCAATGGTGGTGTCTATTCCTATTTATAGAGGCCCGGGTCCTCTTCCCAAATATTGAGCGGGAAGGGATCCCACAATGTCCAAATTTGAAGGGGGACAACTAGTACATGATATCCTGACAAAAGGTGGTCTTCGCCTGCCAAAGGCTCTGGTGGTGACGCTGCCGTGGGCTCCACGATGACCTCCGCTCTGCCGTCCTACCGGTCTTGGTCTTGTTGCACCGATATGGGAACCTTTGCCTGACGCCTTGGAAATCATTGCCTGCACCCGCTCCTTTAGCACTAAAGAGGAAACTGGCGCTCTGCACCCGCTGGCGCCCGCCTGGCCTTGGTCGTGACTACTCACATCACGAGGGCCTCGCGAGGTGCCCCTCTCCTTGATATCTCCGCTCCTCAGGAGCCAGCCTGGTGAGGCTGTCCCAGGGGAGTTCTTGTGTCGTCCGCCTCGCGAGGCTCGGCCCCTCATGAGGGTCTTGAGTGGTTGCTGAAGAGGTTGGGCCATACCAGGCCACCTGATGAGCCACGCCCTAGGCTGCAGGCAGGCAATTCTGGGTACCCCCATTCCCAGAACACTGACATTAGCCCCCGGGCCCAAGGTGCGCTCGGGCTAGGCTTCACAGCGAAGCCAAGGGCCAAGTGCAGAGCGCCGTGGGCCCCAAAATCCTGCGGCCTTGCTGACGTGTGGCGATTGATGGGACGTGGGCGTCTCCACTTCCCCATACAGCCTCAATTCTCGCTCGGCCGGACGGCCACTGCTACTTGCTCGACTCCGCCAACTTTGCCAGTGGTGCGCCTAGTGGTTTCCTCGTCTTCTGGATCCCTTCCCCTGGCTTGATTCAACACCAACTTCTTCTGCCACCATGGCCTCCAACCGAGAGAAGGAAGAGGGGGCGCAGCCGTGTGCCTTGCCCCCCTCGCCGCCGGCCTTCGGGCCCGCCACCGAGCGGTCTGTGGCGATCAACAAAGAGATGATGGATAAGGTGTGCCCGTGACTCGCTGCCGATTCCAATGAGTGGGGGCGACGGTGGCTTGGCCTGCTTCCCGCGCCAGGATTGACAGATCAGCCACCGAGTCCCCCCTCCACTGTCACGCCCTCTGGGTAGGCCTAATCCCTCCCTTTTCCTATTTCTCCAAGGCGGTCCTCTCGCACTACCAGATCAGCGTGTTGCATCTTGATCCTCAATCCATCGTCCTCCTTGTTGTTTTAGCCTTTGTCTGCAAAGCCATGGTGGGCATTGCCCCCTCCATGGCCTTGCTCCGCCACTTCTTCTTGTTGCATCTGACGGATGCGCTCCAGTGCTCTGGATGCGTGTCCTTCCAGGCCATCGCGGCGATGGACGACTCGGGCATCGATTTTGACCTTTCGATGGTCGTTGGCGGCTTCAGGAGGCGGTGGGTGTTTGTCGATGTTGGGGTGCGTAGCCCCCTGCTGCTCCCACCACGGATCCCGGCCGCCCCGAGCTCTGGCTGGAGCCATGAGAAGCTCGTCGACTGGAGGTAGCTCCCATATGGCTTCGGCTGGCCAGGCTGCAGAGGCTTGGGGTGACGGCGCCCATGGTGGTGAAGGAGTTCATCCAGCGCCGCATCGCCCCGCTTCAGCGCCACTCTCGGCCGATGCGGTCCTTCTCCAGCCATAGGGACCGCATGAGGCTCCAAGCGCCTGCTCTTCCTCGCGAGGTACGACGCACGATGCTCGAGCTCCTAACAGGCGACTGTAGCGACCACGATCCGAATGGCCCGAGGTCTCTGTGTTCTGTGTCATCCCTGGATCGGTAATGCTGACACACACAGTACTTGAAGGATTTATAACAGAGTGGCAATCACACACTTATTACATCGAATGTCTCCAATGAGAACTTATTACAAAATCCATGGCTTAAGGCCATCTAACAAAATAACAGCGGAAAGCTTGGAAGATAAGTGAGTCCATCAACTCCAACGGCATAGCTGAGTGCATGACAAACGACCTAGCACGTCTTACTCCTTGTCTGAAAAGTCTGCAACGTAATATGTTGCAGCCCGAAAACGGGTCAGCACATGGAATATGCTGGCAAGATAACACAAGTATTTGCAAGTAACAAAATATAGGCTATACTACATGCATATTTGGCTGGTGGAGGCTCTATGGTTAAGTTTTTGCGTAAAGCCAATTTTTCCCTACAACAAAGGAATATATTTTATTTTAACTACCATGTTGGTTGAAAATCATTGAGAAGGTACCTCCAACTCAATCCCAAATTAAAAGTTCATCATTAACCCAACAAATTAAATTATAGAGTGATGAGATCAACCAATAATTCAAGTACCAGATACTCAAGATGTCCATAACCGGGGACACGGCTAATCATGATCAGTTTGTACGCTCTGCAGAGGTTTGTGCACTTTTCCCACAAGACTCGATCACCTCCGTTTGGTTTCTCGCACTGCATGGTGTTTGAGAAACGGATGACCGAGACACAGTCTTTCCGAAGAGGTCCCCTTAACCGGATAGATAGGCCGGTACACCTACAATCCCTCTACATCTGCTAGCCCATCACGGAAAGGTTTCCCACAACTTACTCGACTATGCCATAGCCCATATTGGCATGTGGCTGCACATGGAAGTTTCTAGCATGAATAGTTTTATGATCCCTTTGAGCCTAGGTGGCATTCCATAGGAAAAAACACACGGAACCCCGAGATTTCCTAGGACAACACTAGATTCTCCATGTGCCCAGCAACCAATCCACCCAGATGTGTATTCAAGTAGCCACCTTATGTTGAACCTTAATTAACAACTCACATCTGTCATGGATTTCACTCATACCCAAACCACGTCTACGAGCATAGCATAGCAACCTAAGCAAATGTAGAAGTAACTCCCAGGGGTTTGAAAATAATGCAGGTAATAGGTTCTACCTCAAACTACTTCCCAGTCCCACAATTTAAGAGATCATACTCATGGAATGTGTGAGGGTTTGATCTAATGCATAAAAACTGGGTAATAAGAGGTATGATCAAAGTGTTACTTGCCTTGCTGACGATTCGCAAAACCTAGAGACTCGTAGTAGCACGCTTCATAGTCCGGGTATTCTATCGCAAGCAAACTATAGCATACATAAGCAATCAAGCAAAGATGCACAAACAAAACTCCAAAAGACCAGATCTGACCAGAAAGTTCAACTTAAGAACTCCGGTTTGCAAAAAGAAACAACTCGAAAGAAGCAACGAAACTCAAACTGCGAAAGAAACGAGCTCTTGTTACTAATTGGCCTAAAGTCAAATTTTACAGTAGCCAAAACTTTGTTCAAGTTGGTTAAACGTAAAGAGGGCATCGAAATGAAGATCCGGGATTTTGAATCACCCGATTCCGACTCTCGGGCGAAAGGAAAAACGAAAAACAAGATCAGGGCAGAAATCGCGATCGGAATAACCGCGGATAAATACCCCGAAAAAGAAAACTGACGAACAGGCTAACGAACGAACGTTCGCTGTCTGCGGCTAACGGACGAAAACCGTTCATTAAAACGAACGTACGGACGAACGTCCGCTAAATAACTAAACCGACGAAAAACCGAACTGATCTAATCTAATAAAAAAAAGATATACGGTTTACGAAAACCGATCGGTTCTTAAAAAAACCAATAACTACCTCGTACGACGAACTCCGGCGAGATTCCGGCGGTCAGGCGGCGGCGGTCCGGCGGGGCTGTGGTGGGGCGGCGGCACGGCGATGCGGCGGGGCGGCGAGGCGGCAGTGCGGCGGCGCAGCGCACGCGGCGGCACGGGCGGCGGCGAGCGGCGGCGATCCGGCGACGAGGCGGCGGCTGGGGGCGGCGCGGCTAGCGAGGCGACGGCGGCTTGCTAGGGCAGGGGCGGCGGCTGGGCTGGCCAGGGCCGGGGCAGCGGCTTATAAAGCCCGAAGTCCTGGGCCAACACGACTCTAAGTCGGTTGCCTCCTTGTTTTTTTAAAAAAAATAGAGTCCTGGCGCAGAAAAACTAACGAAAGAAATACTAAACGGACTCCAAAAATCCTGAAATAAATTTTCACCGTCCTCTAATAATATTTACACAAAGTGAACATTTTCCCCGGACCAAAAATACAATTTTGAAAAACGCGTATTTTTCCTATGCAAATAAAATCGCAAATAAATCCAGAAAATACCAAAAGTGATTTTAATATTTTTCCTCCAATATTTTTGTTATTTTGGAGAAGTCATATTATCTCCGCTCATATTTTGTATTTAGAAATATTTTTAGGAGAGAAAAATAATTAGAATCACACTGTCCTCGTACCGGTATTCGAGCGAACTCAAATACGAAAACGGTAAAATTCCCAACTCTCTCCGTAGGTCCTTGAGTTGCTTAGAATTTCGAGGAACGCCACAAAAAAAATGCAAAGAGCATGCAATGCAATATGATCTATGTATAACATTACAAATTAAAAGTTTGGGATATTACAAACCTACCCCCCTTAGAATGAAGCTCGCCCTCGAGATTCGACTTGGCTAGAGAACAGGTGTGGGTGGTCCTTGCGTAGATCATCTTCTCGTTCCCAGGTGGCTTCTTCCTCGATGTGGTGACTCCACTGAACTTTGCAAAACTTGATAACCTTACTGCGGGTAACTCTGCTCGAAAATTCGAGGATCTTAATAGGCTTCTCCTCGTAGGTCAGATCACTGTCCAACTGAATTGCTTCCAGGGGTACCGTGTCTCTAAGCGGGATTTCGGCCATCTCCGCATGGCACTTCTTAAGCTGCGAAACGTGAAACACGTCGTGCACTCCTGACAATCCTTCGGGCAATTCCAACTTATAGGCAACCTCTCCCATGCGTTCCAAAACACGGTAGGGTCCCACAAATCTCGGGGCTAGTTTCCCTTTAACTCCGAAACGTTTAACTCCTCGCAGAGGCGATACTCTCAAGTATGCTCTATCTCCGATCTCATAGGCTATCTCCTTGCGCTTCGAGTCTGCATAACTCTTCTGCCTGGACTGGGCTACCTTCAATCTATCTCGAATCAACTTCACCTTCTCCTCAGACTCTTTGATCAAGTCTGTTCCAAACAACTGTCGGTCTCCAACTTCATCCCACATCAACGGTGTTCGGCATCTCCTTCCATACAATGCCTCGAACGGTGCCATCTTCAAACTGGCCTGGTAACTGTTATTGTACGAGAACTCTGCGTAGGGCAAATTGTCGTCCCAACTAGATCCATATTCTAACGCACATGCTCTCAACATGTCCTCCAGGATCTGGTTGAATCTCTTGGTCTGTCCATCGGTCTGTGCATGAAAAGCAATGCTAAATTCCAGCCTCGTTCCCAAAGTTTTGTGTAGCTGATGCCAAAACTTTGAGGTGAACTGTGTTCCTCTATCTGATACAATGGTCCTCGGAACTCCGTGCAGACATACTATCCTGGTCATGTATATCTTGGCCAACTTCGCACTGGTGTATGTGGTTTTCACAGGGATAAAGTGGGCTACCTTGGTCAAACGGTCCACTACTACCCAGATGGAATCATATCTTGCTTCGGTCCTAGGCAATCCGGTGATAAAATCCATGCCAAGCTTTTCCCACTTCCATTCGGGTATCGGCATAGGCTGCAACAATCCTGCTGGCTTCTGATGCTCTGCCTTTACTCTCTGGCATACATCGCATACGGCTACATACTCGGCAATATCCTTCTTCATTCCCGTCCACCAGAAACGTTCCTTCAAATCCAAATACATCTTGGTGTTTCCGGGGTGTATCGAGTATGGCGAATCATGTGCTTCCTGCAGTATTAACTTCCTGATCTCCGGATCGTTGGGCACATAGATTCGATCCTCAAACCACAAGGTGTCGTGTTTGTCCTCACGAAATCCCTTGGCTTTTCCTTCACTCATCCTTCTCCTTATATCGGCAATTTCCTTATCATCCTTCTGGGCTTCGCGTATCTTCCCCAGTAACATCGACTGAACCTCCAATGTTGCCACGAAACCTCTAGGGACTATCTCCAAACGAAGCTCCCTGAGATGTTCCGCTAACTCCTGTGGCAATCCCCCTTTTATTAGGGTATTGGCAGAACTTTTCCGGATCAAGGCGTCTGCCACGACGTTGGCCTTTCCTGGGTGATAGTGTAGCTTCATATCATAATCCTTTATAAGCTCCAACCATCTCCTCTGTCTAAGGTTCAGCTCCTTCTGCGTGAAAATGTACTTCAAACTCTTGTGATCCGTGTACACATCACAACAGTTTCCAATAAGGTAATGTCTCCAGGTTTTTAGTGTGTGCACTACAGCTGCTAGCTCCGGATCGTGCGTCGCGTAATTCAATTCGTGCGGTCGCAGTTGACGAGATGCATAGGAAACAACTCTTCCATCCTGGATAAGTACTCCTCCAAGTCCTAAGCGTGAAGCGTCGCAGTACACTTGGAAATCCTTGTGTATATCTGGCAATATCAGCACTGGGGTTGTCGTCAACCGTTTCTTCAACTCCTGGAAACTTTCTTCACATTCTTCAGTCCAATCAAACTTCGTCTCCTTCTTCAACAATGTCGTCATTGGCTTTGCAATCTTGGAGAAATTCTCTATGAATCTCCGGTAGTATCCCGTGAGTCCAAGAAAACTACGGATCTCTCCAACTGAAGTGGGTTCCAACCACTCCGTGACTGCCTGCACTTTGACGGGGTCTACTGCTATTCCTTCTCCCGATATAACATGCCCTAGGAATCCAACTTCCTTCAACCAAAACTCGCATTTGCTAAACTTGGCATATAACTGATGTTCTCTGAGCTTCTCCAATACCAAACGCAAATGCTCTGCATGTTCTTCTTCATCCTTAGAGTATATTAGGATATCATCTATGAATACCACGACGAACTTATCCAAGAACTCCATGAACACCTTGTTCATCATACTCATGAAATAGGCAGGCGCGTTAGTCAATCCAAATGACATAACCGTATACTCATATAGTCCGTACCGTGTGGTGAAGGCTGTCTTAGGTATATCCTTCTCTCGGATCTTCAATTGGTGGTATCCAGATCGTAGGTCTATCTTGGAGAATACTTTCGCTCCCTGGAGTTGGTCGAACAAATCATTGATTATCGGCAGAGGGTACTTATTCTTAATTGTCACTTCATTCAGCGCGCGATAATCAACGACCATTCTTAAAGATCCATCCTTCTTCTCGACCAAAAGTACTGAGGCTCCCCAAGGTGATGAACTTCGGCGAATAAAACCTTTCTCTAACAACTCCTTAATCTGCTTCTTGATCTCCTCCAGATCATTCGCTGGCATCCGATACGGTCTCTTAGATATTGGTCTGGTGCCACGCAACAACTCTATCAAAAACTCAATATCTCTATCCGGTGGCATGCCAGGTAACTCCTCTGGGAACACATCCGGATAATCCTTCACTACTCGCACTTCCTCCTGAACAACTCCCGTGAGAGAATGTACTTGAGTCCTTATAGGAGAATGCCTAGATACATACTTAATCCTTTTTCCCTCTGGGGTGGTGAGCAGAATAGACTTACTGGCACAATCAATGTTACCTCCATACTTCGATAGCCAATCCATACCTAATATCACATCCAATCCTTGTGACTCCAGGACTATTAGGTCAGAGGGGAAAGTGTGGCGTCCTATGGTCAATGGCGTCTGAAAACATCCTTGGTGTGCCATATACTCTGCTCCTGGTGAACTTACAAACATGGGGGTCTTAAGAACTCGGGTGGACATCCTATGTCTATTTACGAATCCCCTTGAAATGTATGAATGCGATGCACCAGTATCGAAAAGAACTATTGCAGTAAATGTCTTAACCAAAAACTTACCGACAACAACATCTGGTTGCTCTTCTACCTCCTCCACGGTTACGTGGTTCACTTGTCCTTTGTTGAACGGGTTGGGCTTCTTCCCGACGCTTCCATTGCCGTTCCCATTCTTAGCTTCAGGGCAGTCCGTGGCATAGTGTCCATTCTTCCCGCACTCAAAACAAGTGACATGGCTGAAATCCTTCTTGGCGGGTGTGGACGGGGTGGGGCGGCTCTGGTTACTACTTGCTCCATTCCCATTTCCATTCTTAGGGCCATTGTGGTTGTGGGGAATTCCATGGTTGTGGGTGTGTCCTCCCGAATTCGGAGTGAATCGGGGCTTCTGCTGGGCTCCAGAATTATTCCTTCCTTGTCCATACTTCCTCTTGCGACTTTCAATCTGCTGGTGCTTCCCTTCAATCATAAGCGCTTTATCTACCAACTCCTGGTAGTTGTTCAAAGTTGCCACCATCAACTGTACACTCATCTCATCATTTAGCCCTTCCATAAATCTCTCCTGCTTCGCGGCATCTGTGGCCACATCATCTGGGGCATAACGAGACAGGGTACTAAACTCATCCACGTAATGTGCCACAGTACGGTTTCTTTGGCGCAAGTTGCGAAACTCCCGCTTCTTCATGCTCATAGCTCCAGTTGAGACATGGGCAGTACGGAAAGCTTGCTGAAACTGCTCCCAAGTGACATTGGCTATAGGGAAAGTGGCTGTGTAGTTCTCCCACCATGCTGCGGCTGGTCCAGACAACTGGTGTGCGGCAAATCGCACCTTCTCAGCATCCGAGCAATTGGCGGTGGTCAAATCCCTTCCAATCTTGTGTAGCCAGTCATCAGCCACTATTGGTTCGATGCTGCTAGCAAACACGGGTGGTTGCAACCTTAAGAAACGTGTCAGGTTGTCCACGGGTGGTGGTGGTGGAGGGTTGTTGTTGTTGTTCTGGTTGTTCTGGACAAGAAGTTGCATCAAGGTGTTCTACTGCTGGATCAACTGGGTGAGCTCAGGGGGAAACTCAAATCCGGGCTCACGTCTTGGAGGCATCTGATGGGTGTAGAGGGAAGAGATTAGAATAGAATTGAGGTCTAAGGGAAAATCACTACCCATATGCACATGAGACAAACACAATCATATCACACCAATCAATTTCAAGCAAGATCTTACAAATCTAACTAACGTTACAAAAGTGCTCTAAAACTAGTATATGGGGGGTAAACTAGTAGTCACAGGGTGGTCATCTAAAAATATTGATCGGCGGACGATTCCATGATGTCTGCTCCAGCTTCATCTTCATAGTCTTCGTCTTTACTATCATCGGGTTCTGAATCCGTGTCGGCGATGATAATGTAATCTTCGGGTGGAATCTCCTTGGCTTATTCTTCCTCGTCTTCTTCTCCCATGAGTATCCCTAACTTCCGTGTCAAGTCATCATTCTTCTCCACTAGTATCAACATCTCCTCCTCGTATCCATCACGAGTAGATTTAAGTTCTTCTTCTAGCTCCAAATTCCGGTTTAGTGCCTTCTTCAATTCTATCATCCCAGTGCACTTCTGGTACTCCTGTTGTCGAATGTGCTGGTTCAACTCCTGGATGAATGCTGCAATGGACCTATCCTTCCGGGTGCTGATCATATCCCAATTCTCGTCTCGGCGTCCACAAATCTGGTAGATGGTGTCCTTAAGCTCATGCTTGTAGACTTCTCCGATCCTTCCCATTGCGATGTGGGCGGCCATGCTTTTTCCTAGGCTCCAGGTTGGTGCATCAAAAGAAAACTCTATTGGCTCAGTGGATGGTGCGAAGGTTCTTCCGGGAATTTGAACTTGAATGCTCCATCGCTCCTCCTCTGGTAGAGTGGTGGTGTAGGTCCCGATAAAGATTGGTATTCCTATGTTCAGGTACCTAGTGACTTCCTTCAAGTGTCGTCCAAATGGTGTGTCTTCATCTGGTTGAGTGAACTTGTTCCTTGGGTCCACCATCCTAAAGAAGTAGAAAACGAAGAGAAGTCAGAAATGAGTAGAGAAGAGTGATCTAGGGTCTGTCTTAGTGGTCGTGTCCTACATTCAGCATGTGCTCTGATACCATCTTTGTAGCGACCACGATCCGAATGGACCAAAGTCTCTGTGTTCTGTGTCATCCCTGGATCGGTAATGCTGACACACAGAGTACTTGAAGGATTTATAACAGAGTGGCAATCACACACTTATTACATCGAATGTCTCCAATGAGAACTTATTACAAAATCCATGGCTTAAGGCCATCTAACAAAATAACAACGGAAGGCTTGGAAGATAAGTGAGTCCATCAACTCCAACGGCATAGCTGAGTGCATGACAAACGACCTAGCACGTCTTACTCCTCGTCTGAAAAGTCTGCAACGTAATATGTTGCAGCCCGAAAACGGGTCAGCACATGGAATATGCTGGCAAGATAACACAAGTATTTGCAAGTAACAGAATATAGGCTATACTACATGCATATTTGGCTGGTGGAGACTCTATGGTTAAGTTTTTGCGTAAAGCCAATTTTTCCCTACAACAAAGGAATATATTTTATTTTAACTACCATGTTGGTTGAAAATCATTGAAAAGGTACCTCCCACTCAATCCCAAATTAAAAGTTCATCATTAACCTAACAAATTAAATTATAGAGTGATGAGATCAACCAATAATTCAAGTACCAGATACTCAAGATGTCCATAACCGGGGACACGGCTAATCATGATCAGTTTGTACGCTCTACAGAGGTTTGTGCACTTTTCCCACAAGACTTGATCGCCTCCGTTTGGTTTCTCACACTGCATGGTGTTTGAGAAACGGATGACCGAGACACAGTCTTTCCGAAGAGGTCCCCTTAACCGGATAGATAGGCCGGTAGACCTACAATCCCTCAACATCTGCTAGCCCATCACGGAAAGGTTTCCCACAACTTACTCGACTATGCCAGAGCCCATATTGGCATGTGGCTGCACACGGAAGTTTCTAGCATGAATAGTTTTATGATCCCTTTGAGCCTGGGTGGCATTCCATAGGAAAAATCACACGGAACCCCGGGATTTCCTAGGACAACACTGGATTCTCCAGGTGCCCTACAACCAATCCACCCAGATGTGTATTCAAGTAGCCACCTTAAGTTGAACCTTAATTAACAACTCACATCTGTCATGCATTTCACTCAAACCCAGACCACGTCTACGAGCATAGCATAGCAACCTAAGCAAACGTAGAAGTAACTCCCAGGGGTTTGAAAATAATGCAGGTAATAGGTTCTACCTCAAACTACTTCCCAGTCCCACTATTTAAGAGATCCTACTCATGCAATGGGTGAAGGGTTTGATCTAATGCATAAAAACTGGGTAATAAGAGGTATGATCAAAGTGTTACTTGCCTTGCTGACGATTCACAAAACCTAGAGACTCGTAGTAGCACGCTTCACAGTCGGGCTATTCTATCGCAAGCAAACAATAGCATACATAAGCAATCAAGCAAAGATGCACAAACAAAACTCCAAAAGGACAGATCTAACCAGAAAGTTCAACTTAAGAACTCTGGTTTGCAAAAAAGAAACAACTCGAAAGAAGCAACGAAACTCAAACTGCGAAAGAAACGAGCTCCGGTTACTAATTGGCCTAAAGTCAACTTTTACAGTAGCCAAAACTTTGTTCAAGTTGGTTAAACATAAAGAGGGCATCGATACGAAGATCTGGGATTTTGAATCACCTGATGACGACTCTCGAGCGAAAAGAAAAACGAAAAACAAGATCAGGGCAGAAATCGCGATTGGAATAACCGCGGATAAATACCCCGAAAAAGAAAACTGACGAACAGGCTAACGAACGAACGTTCGCTGTCTGCGGCTAACGTACGAAAACCGTTAATTAAAACGAACGTACGGACGAACGTCCGCTAAATAACTAAACCGACGAAAAACCAAACTGATCTAATCTAATAAAAAAACAGATCTACGGTTTACGAAAACCGATCGATTCTTAAAAAAACCGATAACTACCTCGTACGACGAACTCCGACGAGATTCCGGCGGTCCGGCGGCGGCGGTCCGGTGGGGCTGCGATGGGGTGGCGGCACGGCGATGAGGCGGGGCGGTGAGGCGGCGGCGAGCAGCGGCACGGGCGGCGGTGATCCAGCGGCGGCTGGGGGCGGCGCAGCTAGCGAGGCGGCGGCGGCTTGCTAGGGCAGGGGCGGCGGCTGGGCTGGCCTAGGCCGGGGCGGCGGCTTATAAAGCCCGAAGTCCTGGGCCAACACGACTCTAAGTCGGTTGCCTCCTTTTTTAAAAAAAAATAGAGTCCTGGCGCAGAAAAACTAACGAAAGAAATACTAAACGGACTCCAAAAATCCCGAAATAAATTTTCACCGTCCTCTAATAATATTTAGGACAAAGTGAACATTTTTCCCAGACCTAAATGCAATTTTGAAAATGCATATTTTTCATATGCAAATAAAACCGCAAATAAATCCAGAAAATACCAAAAGTGATTTTAACATTTTTCCTCCAATATTTCTATTATTTTGGAGAAGTCATATTATCTCCGCTCATATTTTGTATTTAGAAATATTTTTAGGTGAGAAAAATAATTAGAATCACACTGTCCTCGTACCGGTATTCGAGCGAACTCAAATACGAAAACGGTAAAATTCCCAACTCTCTCCGTAGGTCCTTGAGTTGCTTAGAATTTCAAGGAACGCCACAAACAAAAAATGCAAAGAGCATGCAATGCAATATGATCTATGTATAACATTCCAAATTAAAAATTTGGGATGTTACAGCGACCCAACGCCAGCCCATTTGCCGGAGGAAGATTGTCGGCGTTCTGGGAATGGTGGTACCCAGACTTGCCTGCCTGCGGCCCATGGCGTGGCTCATCGGTTGGCCTGGTACGGCCCAACATCTTCAGCAATCACTCAAGACCCTCGTGAGGGGCCAAGACTCGCGAGGCGGACGACGCAAGACATTCCCTGGGGCGTCCTCAATAGGCCGGCTCATGAGGATCGGAGATATCAAGGAAAGGGGTACCTCGCGAGGTCCCTATGACGTGAGCAGTGATGACCAAGGCCAGGCGGGCGCCAGCGGGCGCATAGTGCCAGTTTCCTCTTTGATGCTATAGGATCAGGTGCAGGCACGGAGTCCCGAGGCATCAGGCAAAGGTTTCCATATCAGTGCAACGAGACCAAGACCAGCAGGACGACAGAGCGGAGGTCATCGCGGAGCCCACGACGGCGTTATCACTAGAGCCTTTGGCAGGCGAAGACCACCTTTTGTCAGGATAGCTTGTACTAGCTGTCCCCCTTCAAATTTGGCCGTTGCGGGATCCCGTCCCGCTCAATATTTGGTAAGAGGACCTGTGCCACTATAAATAGGACTAGCCACCACCATGGGGATCACCTCATCTTGAGTTGATCAGATACTAGGCCACACACCACAAGCTCACCCAAGCACAAGAACCCCTCTCCTCAGGAGGCAGTTCATCGATGTACTAGTTCTTCCTCAGCCGACAAGGCAATCCTCCACACCACACTAGATTAGGGTATTACACCACAACGGTGGCCCGAACCAGTATAAACTTTGTGTCCCTTGTTCTTTGGATCTGAGGAGCTAGGCCTAGGGGCCGGCGAGTAGTCGAGCAAGGGCGGAAGGAGAGATCTTCGTGTGCACCCCAGAGTTCGAACCTCAAGGGTTTTCCCGGAACCCTAGATTCGACATTTGGCACGCCAGGTAGGGGTGCGCCGGATATTTCCTTCTGTTGTTCATGCCTTCACCGCTCCACAATCCCGATGGCCGATGATCAGGGAGCTCATGCCGACCGCTGGGTGACCAGGCCTGCGCGGGCAGCACCGCCCACCCATGGAGAACTTAACCCCGCGCTTTAGGCAGCTCCCGCACCGCCCGGCGCAGCCAGCCGCAGGCGGCGCGGGCCGTCGACCACCGCCTTGGTGTCCAGGCGCGCGCGCTCCACGGTGCAATCTGCAAACCACGCCACGGCAACAGCACCCTACACCCGACGAGAGCAGGCGAACACGAGGGCTGCGCTCATCGTGACGCGAGAACTGTTACGATGCAGGCTGGACGAGGGCGGCCGTGACGTGCTGCTGGATCGCGTCGCTGAACTACTAGGCCGCGCTTGCAGGTGCGTGCCGCTGTTCTGCTCTTCACCCCGCCCCAGGTCGTAGGCGGGGCGCTGGTCAGGCCTCAGCGGGCGTGGGCATCCCCTGGAGCGATTGGAAGACTTGACGACATCAACAGGAGCGCTGGCGCCATCCTCGCAATCGCAGCAACTTCACTACCAGCAGGAGCAAGCGCCGGCGGCCCCTCGCGAGGGTACGCCAGGGTACAACTCAGCGGCTGCCAAGGCCAGGTGCCGCAGCCGGGGGCTCAAGGCGTGGGGCATGCGGGCGGTGCCCTCGGTGGGGCGGCCGACGAAGCCTACGTGCCCCGCATGGTGGACCTGGCATACGTGTTCGGGGAAGGCCTCACTGCCTTCCTCGGGCCGAGATGGAACGGTGGGGCGCTCGAGGAAGAAGATTACCACAGGTCGCCCGGGGGCTCTACGGACCCCTTCAGCGACGACGACAGAGCACAGCAGGTATCACAGCAGCAGGCATATGCTAACAATGAACTGCAGGTGAATCAGACCACAACGATTGTCGAAGATATGAGAGCGGCCGCTCCGCCCTCAACCGAAGCAGAACGCTGGGGGCTGCGTGTGGAGGGCCTAGAACCACGGCCTCCCACGCGACGGGAGGAGCAGGGAAGTATGCGAAAGTAGGCCATCTTTTGGGCGAGCCTCGACAAGCTTCCCCCCCCCCGTCAGAGGGCCCATGGTCGCCGAGGGCGCCGGTGTAGTCCTCCTTGCCTCCTTGGTCCTGTCCTGGTTTCCGGTCGCCCCAACGGAGGTCGGGGGTGGCGCAAGGCGGGGCCCTCGTCTGGCGATATGAAGTAAGGCTCGCGCCTGTGAAGATCTCCACCCGTGACACTCTCACATAATAATGAGTGGGGTTGTACATGCCCCGGAGTCTAAGGAGAGCCGCCCTCGGGCCTCCGGGGCTCCCTCCCACGTCCTAGTGGCAGCACTTAGCTCCGCGCTGGTGAGAAGACTGAAGACTAGATAGGTGCCGGACGTGGCTATTTGCTTTCCTCGCCTTACTTTTTGTAATTGGATTTGTCGTGTATTTCGAATTGAATTTGAAGTCTTGCTTGTTGCCGAAATGGGGGGGGGGGAGTTTTCGTTGATTTCTGCTTGATTTTTTCGCCTCTGGCTGTCTTGAAGATCTTACCCCGGGTGCTCCGGCTCGGGGACTGGAAGTCTAATCTCACTTGGCGTGCCGCTGTAACCTCAGCAGGACCCCCTCGAGGCAAGAGCGTATGTGCCGCAATTTTGCCGCGCAGGCATCCTGTCGCGTCCAGTGAGACACCCCTGGCCCTGTTCCCCGGAGCAGGGCCACGCATTACTCAGGAGGCTCATGGCCGGGGCCCGCCAGCGATCCACCCCAGGAGGGAGGCGAACCCACGGCTTCGTAACCCGCACGAAGACAGGCAAGATCCAGGTGAGATACGACGGCAACTAAGCTCGTGAAACTCAAGGACGCACATCCCAGGTTCGGATTCAAGCGTCAAAAGAAGGAAAGTGGAATACCAGTTTACACACATAGGGGGCTCCCCCCATCAAAACGCTCTCACACCCTATGCTGCCTTTTGCAAGTCTATGGGTGCAGGGTCAGGGCAGAGGAACACAAGCTCAACCGGACACATCGCTCCCGCGTCGTTCGAGTCACTCTCATGTTCACCGCCAGCGCTGTTGCTGGCACGTCCCCATCGTCTTCAACCGTGCCGCCTTCATCCGCCACGACCACGACCTCGTCATCATCGGTGGCAAAGGCCTGGACTAGGGCGTCCATGTGGTCTTCCACCCAGTGCGCCTAGTTGTCTCGGACAGCCCCAGGCACGGGGCGATGGCGGCGTCGAAGTCAAAGTATGGATCAATGCTCTAGAGGTAGCTGAAGAACTGGGAGAATGCGCGCCCCAGGAGGCTCCGACTCCTTTCTTCAACAAGGCGGCGGGCCCTCGCGGCCTGGCTCTCCAAACGCGTCACAACCTCGGTTAAGAAGACAAGATGACCAGCGTAATCCTCCGTGTGGGGGTCAGGGGCGTTCTCTTCATAGATGGCCCCCAACGCCCGGTTGGCCTTCGCCCGAAGAGTCCGCAGCATGGGGACATGCTCATGCTACAAGAGTAGTCGACGGCAAGCCTCGTCCTCGCTCTGCTGCGCAAGAACTGCAGCATCATCAACTTGTCATCGGAGCAAGGCCAAGTCTGCCTGTGCGGAGGCCAACTCAGCCTGGATGGAAGAGTGAGCCGCCGCGGCGGCCCTCTCGCGCAGCTCTGCTTCTCTCAGCCTCACCCTGAGGGCAGCAGTCTTCCCATCAGCCTCTACTCGCTGGAGCTCCAACTTCAAGTCGTACCCCTTGGCGAGGTTTGCGCGGGCCTCTGCCGGTCAATTTCCTCCTGGACTCTGGTCTCGCGAGTGGAGACAGCATCCTCGGCCAGGGTCACGTGGGGCTCCCTCGCCTTCAGCCGGTCGAGCTCGAGGCTGCGCTCCGCCGCTTCTAGCATCAGCGCCTCATCATGCCGCAAGATCTCCGCCTCTTCTGAGGGCATCCCCCTCATTGACGCCAGGGCGGCCCTGCGCGCCTCAGCTCGCTCCTCCAAGTCGGCGTTCAGGACCTGAAGCTCCAGCAGGCGCCTCTCTGCAGCCTCGCGTCGGGTGTTGGCTTCCCCGGCCTCCTCTAGGGCTTGGGCGCAGGCTTCTCACGAGGCTGCGAGGGATGCGTCTGCCTTTGCATTGGCACGCTCATGCTGGAGGTGCCCGAGGCTAATGGCTGCCCCCAGTCGACGCCACTTGTCCAACAGTTGAAGACCCTCAGCCTCAAGACAGACGTCGACTCCCTCAAGCTCTTCCCCAAGTCGGCCCAACGCATTCATTGCCTCCTAGAGAAGCTCGCGGCGGGCGGCTCCGCGCCTGCGCGCCGACTCAAGCAGGAAGCCAGGGACCTCATCGGCGCCAAGAGAAGCTGGAGAATCCAGAGGAGACTCGTCTTCCCCCGGAGGCGGGACCAGGGTCTCCTCTGCCCCAGTCATCTCTCGGGCCTTGGCTGGGGCCCGGAGGGGCTGGGACCCACCACTTGAAGAAAACGCCAGGGCTAAGGCGGCCCCACTGCGTTCGACGACCATGGGAGGAGCCCTTGGCACGCCCCCCGGTCCCCAGGCGGAGCCGCGAAGAAGGAACAATAAGAATGCGGGGTCGAGGCGCCAGGCCGGTGCATCTGACCTCGTGGATGGCCTCACGCGAGAGGTGGCTCATCGACCGAGGGCGCTCTGGGATGACGAAGAGCTTGGGGCCGTAGGGGCCGGCTTCTCAGTAGACATCCTCGCCTTAGCAGGAGGGGCCCTGAGGAATCGTGGTCAGGAAGGACGGCAACACACAAGAAATTACAAAGAAGAGCTACTCACTCGTCTATGGCAATGTACTTCCTCAGCTTCAGCGGCCGGAAGGCGACGTCACCGCAGTCGGGAGACCTCCCCCTCTTGCGAAGAGTTTCAAAGTTCGGCCGGAGCCAGCCGGAGCCCCAGAAGCGATCGGCAACATCAGGCACAACCGGGGCATCTCCAGAGGAGGTGCCCACTGAAGCGCCAAATTGGGCGGGCCCCCCTGCCCCCGCCTCAGGACAATGCAAAGAGGCCACGGGGGCTTCGGCCTCGGGAGCATCAGGCAGCTCTTGCACCTTAGCTGCCCCTTCTAGGCGACTCCCCTGAGCTCCGGAGGGCAACACTTCAGGAACCTCAGGAGGGGCCAGCACTCACACACATCTCACGTATACATGTACACCTCTCACACATGCACGTTGAAGGTCTCTATATCTTCATACGTAGTTAATTACCCTCAACCCTAACGCCACATCGAATCGTTCTCTTCTTTTGTGCACATAACTTCCGCATGGATGGGTAAAACACACACTCACACTTAACAATATCCTTGTAGCTACCCCCTCTCACTCTTCCCCTATATCCCCGAAACAAATAAGACCATCCCTTCATTTAATTCCCGCCTACATGCACCATTGTTATATAGTAGTCTTCCGCGGTGTCTCTCGAACAAACACGTTCTCTCGATGTCGACTACTCTCACGCGCGCACACCTTCTATTCCCTCTCTACGGGCATTTTCTCTCTCGCACCCCATCGTTGGTGCCCTGTGCCATACACATCACCTCTCTATGATGAAGCCATGCACACTTAAATTACATCCGCTACCGAGGACCCCGCGACACACACACACACACACACACACACACACACACACACACACACACACACACACACAC
>LR738710.1:562820854-562842603 GCA_902687465.1 Secale cereale | reverse complement strand
ACGCGCACGCACGCACGCACGCACCCACCCACCCACACACACAAACATGCACACACATAGTAAGACTCCATCACACACACGCACACACACACACACACACACACTAAGACTCCATCTCTCTCCCCCACACACACACTGAGACTCCATCTCACACACACATGCTCTAGGCGGAGCATTTGTTCCTACCACCCTTCATCCACCCTTACCCATATGATAAAAAAATCCCTTAATTTACTTGTGTAACATGGACAAATTCCACTTTACTTTAGTAGTTAGCAAACTTATCATCTGTACCCTTATAAAAAACCGAGTTGGCAATGATGGTGTGCATGCCATCTTGTAATATAGACCGTATGATCTATATTTGATGGATAGAAAGTAAACTATGATAATTTTACAAAAGATAGATGCACCTCTCTCCACATCCTTATCTCCCACACCTCATCGCCGAGCAATTAAAAAAGAAAGTCTCCGGAACAATCTAGCATGGTGGCCGCTGCCGCCTGTCGGCGCCGTCCATCCCCATGCCTCCGTCCATTCCGACCACCAGTCACCACCACGCTCCACTCCTCCTCACCTTATCTCTCATCTTTCATTTTTTCGATGACATTCTCGAGTTATCAGTTTTTCGATAAAATTCTCGAAATATCATTAGTTTTTACACATGGGATTACTCCTGCATGGGTAAATCACAACATGTGTTTTGTAAAAAAATGCATATTGATGTTCCGTGCAATGCACGAGCATCTTGCTTGTAATTATATAACACAAATCACGAGCAGGAAGTGACATTTTTTTTACACAACCACGTTAACATGGCCACGTAAATCACTAGCTAAAGTAAATACCATTATACTTATATCCCGATGCAAAATGTTGAGTACATGTCCGAAGAGTAGAGTCGCACACGCGCACTCTGTCTCTCAGAATCTCTCTCTCTCTCTCTCTCTCTCTCTCTCTATCTATCTCTCTCTCTCACACACACACACACCAGTTACGTGACGCCCACTTAAGCAGACACGTATGTTACAATTTGTGCACCCGCGGGTACACGTGATGATGCACATTTATTTAAGCCGGACGGCGATCCCAAACAATAGATGCATTCATTCCCCTCCCACCGCCTCTTCTCTGGTCGCCGTCGCCCGGTAGCCATGGCCCGGCCGAAGGTAACAACATACGCCATACTCCCGCCGGAGCGGCTCTTTAATCTGGAAATTTTAGTGGTCATGCATGCATCTTTTTGTGGTAGCACTCCTATATAAGGGTTGATCGGTCGCTTCCCGTGGACGTGCACGGGCGGTGGAAGAGGAAGGAGAAGGGAAGAGGGTTGTGGATTAATGTTTTACAACAATTTCTTAGGAAACTGAGTGCAATAATTGAGTAGTTTTGCAAACTACCAGTACTACACATGAAATGGTTCAAAACCTATACTCCCTTGCCAGCGCGTGCTTCCCGCGTGAAACGGTCAGCGTCGCCCTGGAGCATCAGTGTTGCATTAATTCTCGGCTAGAGCGGAGGCGACCTCTCACTGGCACCGGCTTTGAAGCAACGCGATGGTCGAGACAGCGCCGCTTCCCGGTGCACCGAATGCTCCGCGTCGAAGCTGGCCATAGTCCCTGTTTGAATCCATGGGTTAGAGTTAGTTTGAACTAGTTGGGGCTCAAATAGCCCTAAAGTATCCAAGCATGAGTGTTTAAATTAGAGCAAGTTGCACCGAACCCACCAAAAAACTATCCCACCCAAGAGGTGCTAACTGGAGATAATTCTCATTGGGACCTCTGAAAAATCACTTCTCTCTCTCCATCAAGTGCATTTATTCTCAATCTAACCCGATGACCCAAACACCTCTTTGGCTACAGTTAGTTCAGGGTTAGTCATGAGTTAGTCTAACCTCTAGCTAAGTTAGAGTATCCAAACAGGAGCAGTATAGGACATGCAAGTTGCTCAAAGCATACAGTCAAATTCGCACGTGAAAGGATTTTTTTAAACGGAACGTGAAAGGAATTTTTTTAGAATGCTCTTGGCATGTCGCTAACATGTGATGAGTTAACCGACCTCAGTAGACGGCAAAAATGCCAGCCCGCCGCACTTTGAGAGAGACAAGGAGGGAGAAGCGATATGGGCTGCTGGATTACTAGAGATAGGTGTCGCACGGAAGCCAAGAAATATGGTGATAGCATGGGTTAGCCATGTACTAGTATGATGTAACTACACTGGGCTGCCGTGTTTCGTACTCTTCTAGTCCACTTTGGAGATGATTGGTTGATTTTATATCACTGAATAATATAAAATATTATGAGTGCAGACGCTCCACCTCAAGGTTCCTTGCTCCTTCTCGGTCGTCGGGAATCTATGTTCTTCCACTCTATTTTTTTACGTGAGATTTGTTCATCCTTTTGCCAACACGCGACACATCTAGTATCAAGGTGCACGTGTCATGCAAGGATCGTTCCATCTATATGAAGAACACGTGGGACTAGAACAACGAGACGGACATGTACCCAGGAGTGGACGTGCGAACCTGTGTAACGTAGCGCAGTAAGTGAAGTAGAAAGGCACAAATAGTATGAACATGCGTGGCATATAGGCATTTGTCTCTTACTAGCACTAAATGTTGTACGTGCAATCCCGGTGATGTTATGGAGTACGTGACTAAGTACTCTACTACTACTATATTAATTGGAGGTACATATTAGGTTTTATATTTGTTTATGTGTATGTCCCGAGACCTTCCAACTAGACGTGTGTGTCACATCCCCAGCTTCACCTTGCATTAGGATAGCACTTGTCTGTTGCATCATGTTTAAGTTTTCCAGAAAGTTCAAATGGGGTTTGATCAAACCCTAGCACCAAAAGAATTCAACTAGGTTCAACCTAAAAATATTTTCATTGACCCAAAATGCCTTTGAAAATGTTCATGATTTTTGAATTGGTCTAGAACCTCTGTCAAAAATGGTGCACACTTTTATAGGGCCATTCTGGATTTTTGAATTAAATCTTAAAGTATTTGCATTTGGGCATTTAAATGCTATATACTATTTTAAATGTCCAAATATTCATGAACTTAAATGTTTACAGTTGGAAATAATCCAAACAGTAGCCTCAAGCAGTTTCATGAATTTTGAGCTTGTTTTAGTATTTTAGATAAAGCCAAAACAATTACAGAAAATAGAAAATAGAAACTAAATTAGAAAAAAGAGAGAGAGTGGAACCTCACCTGGGCTTCTTACCTGTAGCAGAGCCAGCCCAGCTCCTGTTCCTGGCCTAGCCCAGGGACAAGGGCGTCTTCTTCCTCGTGCCAGTGGGCACGAGGGAGTGTGCCTGCGGCACGCCCCGGCCACCTCCTGCTTGCCTCTCCCCCCCTTCGACGCCTGGACAACTCTAGACGATGCCACGCGGCCCCCGGAGCCATTCAGCTCTTCCTCACTCTCCCTCTTCTCCTTCCCTCTCTCACGTGCGTGGCCGAGCGCTGACGTAGCCGCCGCTCGTCATTGCCGCAGCCACCACCCCTCCCTCTTTCCCTGGAGCTGTCCATCGGCTCCGCCGCGACGCCCTCTTCCTCCTCGCTGAGCCACGCTTCGCCGGAAGCTCTGCGTTGCCTTTACGTCGTCGTCTTCATCCTCGGATCGCCGGAGCTCCTCGCCGTCGATTAGGGAGCTACAGAGTGTCCCCGACCTCTTCCTCGAGCTCGCTAGCCCCGCTGTGAGCCCCTGCACTGAACCCCTTCCTCCCCTGCCTTGTTTGCGCCATGTAGCTGCCATGTTCACCGGAGCCGAGAGCTCCCCGCCGCCGGCCATGTTGCCACCGTGCACAATGCCACCTAGGGCCGTAACCGAGCACACAACCAAGCTCAATGCAACGCCAGGACCCCAAAACCGTCACCTGTTGTTCCTGCCGTGCACCGCAGCATCGAAACCGTCGGCTCCCGAACTCCGGCGCCGCCGCGAGCTCCGTTCCGACGAGCTCCGGCCACCCCAGCTCCTCCGGCTTGCCCTACCAGCTACGCGCGAGCGCCAGCTACGCGTAAGACCAAACAACGGTCGATTTGGTCGCCGTGGGACGAAACCCGAGCCCTCCGCCGCGTCTGTCGCCGCCGGCGACGAGCCGCCGGCGTTTTTGACCTGTTTGACCGGTGGGTTGACCACCCCGGGTCACTAACGTATGGGCCCCACGCCCTTGGTCAACCACTGACTCGCTGACAAGTGGGGCCCGCCTTGTTAATTAACCTAGGTTAGTACTAATCGTTTGGTTAGTTAGTTAGTGAATGACATGTGGGCCCTGCCCTGTCTAATTATAGTTTAGGATTTAGTTAGTGCTAATTAACCCTGTTAATTAGCAGAGCCACTGACGTGTGGACCCCACACGTCAGGTTTGACCTCGACCCTCCTGTTGACTTGCTGATGTCAGCATGACCTTGTGTTGACGCAGTAACTATTTTCTGGGATTTTAAATAAATCAGAAATGATTTATTTATTTCAGAAAATATCCAAATCTTCTAAAAATCATATAAAATCAACCGTAGCTCAGATGAAAATAATTTATATATGAAAAATGATCAGAAAAATTCAAGGAATCTGTTTATGGCATTTTCATGCATGTTTGAACAAGTTAAACTTGCTGATCAGGTCAAATCAATTAAATGGCATTTAAATAATCACATATGGAGTTTGAATTTGAACCTTTGGTTCAAACCAACCTCATTTAATATGGTTGCTAGTTGCATTAGCTCAATCAACATCATATTGCCATGTCATGATCATGCATCATATTGTCGCATTGCATTGATTGTGTTCTCTCTTGTTTGCCGGTGTTTGTCCCCTCTCAGTAGACGTGTTCCGACGATGTGATCGATGACACTAATGAAGACACCGTACCTTCTTCAAAAGGGCCAGGCAAGCAAAACCCCTTGAGCATTCCGATACAATACCACTCTCTCGCTCTTGCTCTCTTTTACTACATTAGGACAACAACGCTTCAACTGTTACCTGCTGCGGTAGTTGAACCCCTTTTCCACTGCATGACCTGTCATTGCCACAGTAAATACTTGAAACCCACTAGCATGAGTAGGAGTTGTTTGAGCCATGTTATGCCTACTCATTCATGCTTTCTGGTTATGCCTGCTATTGCTTAGAGTTGTGTTAGGTCTGATTCATCGAGGATGAATTGGAATGTGGTGAACATGTCCTATTGTTGAGAGCTAAGTGTGTGAACACGATATGGTAAAGGTAGCGATGAGAGGCCATGTAGGAGTACATGGTGGGTTGTCTCATTGAAACCGTCCTCAGGAACCGAGTTCTGTGTTGGTTGATCCATGAACAGCTACTACCACACGTTGGGCCCTGAAATATGACCCCGCTCGACTTATTGACTGCCCATGTCCTCTGTCCAGGAGTTGCAACTAGTTTCTGGTGTTTGTAGTTTACTGGAGGTCGTGCGCATCGCTGACCCTTGGGGTGGGCTGTGATGCGGCAGGTACGTGGCCGGGTGTACCGAGCGCCCGTTTGGTGACTCGGGAACCCTGTACACATCGTTTGGGGCCGTGAGCGACACCCCAGACGGATCTCCCCACGGATGGAACCCAAATAGGTGATAAACCTGGACTAGAGACTTGAGTGGTTGGTTAGGTCGTGGTCTACACCCACGTCGGCTTTCGCTTGAAGTCTGTCGAGCACATGTCGTGTGCAGACGCTAAGTGGTGGAAACACGGGTGAAGAAGTACACCCCTGGAGGGTTATATATGATCTATTCGAATAGCCATGTCCGCGGAAATGGACTTCTGGGTTGCCTGTACAGTTCATAGACAAGTGAAAGTGGATACTCCAAACCACGCAAGATAAGGGTGAGTGCTATGGATGGCCTTCTTGTAGGGAGACGGGAGCGGATCCATAGTGGTGTATTGATTGGTGAATATGTGGACTCGTGTGCGCCACCTCAAAAGAGTTACTTGCAGTCGTAGTTCAGGATAGCCACCAAGTCAATGCTGGCTTGCTGCAGTCAAACTCCACCACCCCTTTGTTGATACTGATGCATATGTAGCTAGTTCTGATGTAAGTCTTGTTGAGTACCTTTGTACTCACGTTTGCTTAATTTATGTTTTTGCAGAGATACTTCAGTCTCACTAGTGGTTCCGCGTGGACTTCGACGTTTAGCTTGTTATCTCAGCTACGATATTGTACCCCTGGGAGGGTCTTGTAGATAGTCAGGCTTCTCAGCCTTTTTCTTTTGTAGTTGTCTGTACCCAGACATGTTATGCTTCCGTTGCCTGTATGCTCTGTATGTTGGGTCATGTTACCTCTATTTGTAATAAATGCTATGATGGCTCTTCTGGGCCTTATCTATATGAGTTGTTGAGTTATGTTGTGATGCCATGTTGTACATCACATATTTGCATGTTATGCGTACGTGTAATGTGTATTGCTATGTGTGGGATCCGACACCTAGTTGTTTACCTTTGGTAGCCTATCTTACAGGGAAATGTCTCCTAGTGCTTCCACTGAGCCTTGGTAGCTTGCTACTGCTCCGGAACACTTAGGCTGGCCGACATGTGTCCTTCTTCGTTCCTGTGTCTGTCCCTTAGGTGAAATGTCACGCGTTGTTCCTTTAAGTCCTTGTAGCTTGCTACGACTTGGGTTCATACGTTGATGACCGACACGTTCGTTGCTGGGTCATGTATGCCTGTCTCTGTAATTTAGTGCCACTTTTGGTTTATAACTAGTCATGTCGGCCCGGGTTCTCTGTCATATGGATGCTAGCGACACTATCATATACGTGTGCCAAAATGCGCAAACGGTCCCGGGCCAGGTAAGGTGGCACCCGTGGGGATACCTTGCGTGAGGCCGCAAAGTGATATGATGTGTTACAGGCTAGACCTCTGTGCTTTAGGATCGGGGTCCTGACAGCTTTGGTATCAGAGCCTGACTGCCTGTAGGATTAGTAGGCCAAACTGGTCGAAGTTGTGTCTAGAAACACTTTAGTTATAATAAGGGAATTGATTGTGGAAGGGAACATAAGGCTCTTTTTACTCCTTTACCCTATGACCTTCTGATCCGAGTTACCTTCTTCCTTTCTATGGGGATTAAGAACTAGGCTTCCTCTTCTGTGTATCAGGATCACGTTAATTGTGGATTCAACCCTCAGTTCAGTTTCTACTATTTCTGTTTGTTCAACTATTGGTCTCAGAACCTTGACATTATGATGTCAAGTGGATATGCTACCCGTTTTCCTTGGATCTCAAAAGTATTTTCGAGCATTTACAGCCGTTATGCTGTCCGAGTCATTCCAGTTTTCTAAATAATCTGATGCATTTGCAAATCCTTTCTTCCTGTTTCCAATGCTCCTTTGGGCCAGATTAACCACACTAGCCAGTGTGTTGAGGCACTCTGTTACCTCGACATATATGTTGGAGTTATTATTATGACCCTAGGTGTCTTAGAGGATCACCCATTAATCTAGCAATGCTTTATATTCTCAGTGTGATGATTCTGGCCATTGTTCTCGAAAGCATCCCGTGATGCCATTTAGTTAGTAGGCATTCTACTCCTGGGTTCTTGGACCCGAGATTCACCCTACTTACTTCATGTTGATAGTGTTTGCTCATCCGTTTAGGATATTAGTAACCTTTTGATAGTCCTCGAGTTCCATGGTTATCGTTCTTCCAATACCATGAACCATCCTTGGCAGAAGTTCTCCCGAACCAAAATATCACAATAAGAGTACTCTTGAGGAGTTCTTGATTCTATATTGTGACTCTGCCAGTCCTACCTTTCTGCATGGATTATCCGGAAGAAATATGTTGAAAGTTTGACATGCTAGTCTATGCATCCACAACTCAAAAAGTTATATGTTCCTTTGAGTTGTCCCTTTTTAGTTGTATTGTGACCCTCGTCTATTAGTTGATAGTTAGGAGTAGTTGTGCACTCGTATTTATCGATGCCTTTTACTCTTGTGGTCCGTCAAGCCATTCTATTCTGGAATGACTAGGAGAAACAAACTCCAGTACCTCATCCATATCCACGATTGGGTCAAAGAAGTTGTACTTTGCAGATGAAGAATGCTAACCCAGCTTCTAATCTGTTCTATCCGGGAGTATTACCATCCTTATGTCACGAATGTCATGGGAATTGTAACACCTCCTATGAACTCTTGATACAGTGATACTTCTCACCATCATCGTCCATTCCGCGGTCTCCGTGTTGTTGTAACCGGAATACTGACAAGTGAATCGTGATGTGTGTAATCAATACTCCTAGCAACTCTGTTGCTGGGTAGTTAATGGACAATAATCACATTCTTGGTATGTTGGATACGGAATCATCATCCTAAGAATGATCGCGCTACCTAGTCCTTATTTCTGGTGCACTCTCCGACCAATGAGTTAGGATTGTGTCAATCTCTCGCTCTTTTGATCATATGGTTTTGCCCTGAAAAGAAAGATTGTTCTCGGGCTTAGCAACATATCGGTGGTTCGTGATTTCCGAATATCTTCTCGGAAGTATTACCAGGTTGTTCCATGTCTGCTATGTGGAGTTCGTGATCAAGTTGATTTTCTTATAAACCACCCCTTCTCCAAGAATCTGTGTTGGATACCCTGAACTACTTGGTTAAGCTAAACAACAACTTGGAGAGTTGGAAGATAAAAGCTTGCCTAACTTAATTTCCTTCAAGGGATATCTTTTGTGTGTGTGTGTTGAAGAAAGATGATATCTACATCGATTGGTCCCTGTGATCAGTTGTTACATCTATTATCTTATCAATACTTTGGTTTGAGTGTGGGCTATTCTCAAATCAAATCAGAACCAACGATGTTCGTAATGTTGTCTTACTCGTGGTTCCTCCTCGAGCATACTCCATTATATCCTTTGGTCTGACCAATACTATCACTTGTTCTCTTAATTATGGAATTCCATTTTTTTTGAAACCTGGATGAATTGTTGTTGAGCCATCAACAACATTTTTTATCTCCTCCATGATTCGTGTTGAACATCTAGCTAGTGTTGGAAACTTTTATAAGCATTATCTTCATGTCCCGTTCATGAAGCATATGTTCCGATGGAAGAAGTGACTTCCTCGAATTCATGCGCACTCGACGTAAGTTGCCGCCGTGAATTCGAGAAAGTTGTTTTGCTTCCTCTGGAATCGTCCCAAGTCAGTCACGCATGTGTGAAGTACTCTATGGTATGATAGGTTGGCCGCCTCCATTCTATAGGTGTCCCTAGCACACCAAGCCACTGATTGATTTGTTCAAGGAGAAGAAGTTCCTTCTTAAGAGCTAATCCGGACTTATGTAAGGACTTCGACAAACTCGATGATGGTTCCCTACCAGAACTCGATAGTGTTTTGTTGTAGGACTACTATGTGGTCATGCTTGTCTGGGACAACATGCTAACGTGTGTGTAGCACAACCAGCTCATGTTTTGGGGTTCACTCCCCGAGAATCTCGCAACGCCGTCTCGTCGAATTATGTTGCAAACTTTCATTTCTCCTTTCTAAACTTGATGAGTCTAGAATATCCTGACACCAACCAGATCTGAATCTCAGGCAGATATGATGGTTGGGGCATTTTCCAAGAACTATAATTTTGGTCTCTCGATAACCGGTAAAGTGGATGTCGTGGCCAACACACCTAGCCGGAAGACCTATTGTTGTAGTATCTTGATTGAAGAAGTTGGCCACCTCCCCATAAGGACCTCGTAGGATTTACTCCCTAGTTGTTCCTTATGGATTTTTGTGCTCCTGAAGTCCGACCTTTTACTTGACATTCTAGGTACCAAACCATTTTAATAAATGGGTTACGCTAGCGCATCAAGGAGAACATTAGAAGCGGAGTGCTAAATGTCTCTCGGTCGATCATCCAGATTTTGCCCCTTGACACCGCTAAGGTGAAATCTGAGAAAGTGTTATCTTCGTTTGCATCTGCATCGTCCATCGCTATTCATCATGGTCATATGTTGTGTTGTCAGCACCATTGGCTCGGATAATGGTAAAACCTTGATGAATATGGGAATGCTCAAGTTCTTGAGAGCACACACAAGCACTAGGTGTTATCACTGGCACTAACCGGGATTGCTCCCAGTGTTCTTGGTTATGCTATAACCTCTCAAAGAGTAGATTCACTCTCTACTGTTGGGTTTCTTCCCAATTACCAGAATCATTCCAAACATTTGCATTTTGTTCCCAGCTTGCACCGCCAATGTGCCGTTTTACCATGGGTTCCATCTATTTCCGAGGATAAGCAAAATCATCCCTTGTGTTGTCTTCAACAAGGTAGTCCACATCATCCATTCTAGCCCAAGAATGTTGTTCTCTCGAACTCTTTCAAACTATCGATTGTGATTTTCCTCAGGCTAGTATAGAGAATTTCAATGATCTCTATATCAAAAGTAATTCTTTTTGCCACTTAAGGGAATAATTCTATGAGTCACCTTCTCTAAGGTGCCCCGTCTGGTGACATCAATCACCATCTTCTTAGGTGTCGAATTATTGCCACTAAGTGAACCTTCATCGTTTGTTTCACTCCATCCTTTTGGATGTGTGTTCCATGTCCCAGCTCAAGAGATGGTTCAACGTCTCGCTCCATGAGTTGATTTTGAGTTGTAGATCTTTCAAAAGATCAATTTTGGAGAGTTGTTTCGTCGTCACTGTGTTGGACAAAGATCTCGAAAGCAAGGATGTCAGGATCTACATGAGGCAAGCAATCAACATTCATATGAAGAAAAGTTGGATCATGAATATCGTGTTAGCCTTTTGTCCCTTTGTTTTCTTACCCTACGCTTGAATCTCGGGACAAGATTCTTGTTTAGTGGGGGTGAGTTGTCACATCCCCAGCTTCACCTCGCATTAGGATAGCACTTGTCTGTTGCATCATGTTTATGTTTTCTAGAAAGTTGAAATGGGGTTTGATCAAACCCTAGCACCAAAAGAATTCAACTAGGTTCAACCTAAAAATATTTTCATTGACCCAAAATGCCTTTGAAAATGTTCATGATTTTTGAATTGGTCTAGAACCTCTGTCAAAAATGGTGCACACTTTTATAGGGCCATTCTGGATTTTTGAATTAAATCTTAAAGTATTTGCATTTGGGCATTTAAATGCTATATACTATTTTAAATGTCCAAATATTCATGAACTGAAATGTTTACTGTTGGAAATAATCCAAACAGTAGCCTCAAGGAGTTTCATGAATTTTGAGCTTGTTTTAGTATTTTAGATAAAGCCAAAACAATTACAGAAAATAGAAAACAGAAACTAAATTAGAAAAAAGAGAGAGAGTGGAACCTCACCTGGGCTTCTTACCTGCAGCAGAGCCAGCCCAGCTCCTGTTCCTGGCTTAGCCCAGGGACAAGGGCGTCTTCTTCCTCGTGCCAGTGGGCACGAGGGCGTGTGCCCGCGGCACGCCGGCACGCCCCGGCCACCTCCTGCTTGCCGCTCCCCCCCTCCTCGACGCCTGGACGACTCTAGACGACACCACGCGGTCCCCAGAGCCGTTTAGCTCTTCCTCACTCTCCCTCTTCTCCTTCCCTCTCTTACGCACGTGGTCGAGCGCTGCCGTAGCCGCCGCTCGTTGTTGCCGCAGCCACCACCCCTCTCTCTTTCCCTGGAGCTGTCCATCGGCTCCGCCGTGACGCCCTCTTCCTCCTCCTTGAGCCACGCTTCGTCGGAAGCTCTGCGTCGCCTTTACGTCGTCGTCTTCATCCTCGGATCGCCGGAGCTCCTCGCCGTCGATTAGGGAGCTACAGAGCGTCCCCGACCTCTTCCTCGAGCTCGCTAGCCCCGCTGTGAGCCCCTGCACTGAACCCCTCCCTCCCCTGCCTTGTTTGCGCCGCGTAGCTGCTATGTTCACCGGAGCCGAGAGCTCCCTGCCGCCGGCCATGTCGCCACCGTGCACACTGCCACCTAGGGCCGTAACCGAGCACACCACCAAGCTCAGTGCAACGCCAGGAGCCCAAAACCTTCACCTGTTGTTCCTGCCGTGCACCGCAGCGTCGAAACCGTCGGCTCCCGAACTCCGGCGCCGCCGCGAGCCCCGTTCCGACGAGCTCCGGCCACCCCCAGCTCCTCCCGCTTACCCTACCAGCTGCGCGCGAGCCCCAGCTACGCGTAGGACCAAATGGCGGTCGATTTGGTCGCCGTGGGACGAAACCCGAGCCCTCCGCCCCGTCTGTCACCGCCGGCGTTTTTGACCTGTTTGACCGGTGGGTTGACCACCCCGGGTCACTGACGTATGGACCCCACGCCCGTGGTCAACCACTGACTCACTGACAAGTAGGGCCCGCCCTGTTAATTAACCTAGGTTAGTACTAATCGTTTGGTTAGTTACTTAGTCAATGACATGTGGGCCCTGCCCTGTCTAATTATAGTTTAGGATTTAGTTAGTGCTAATTAACCCTATTAATTAGCAGAGCCACTAACGTGTGGACCCCACACGTCAGGTTTGGCCTGGACCCGCCTGTTGACTTGCTGATGTCAGCATGACCTAGCGCTGACGCAGTAACTATTTTCTGGGATTTTCAATAAATCAAAAATGATTTATTTATTTCAGAAAATATCCAAAACTTCTAAAAATCATATAAAATCAACCGTAGCTCAGATGAAAATAATTTATATATGAAAAATGATCAGAAAAATTCAAGGAATCTATTTATTGCATTTTCATGCATGTTTGAACAAGTTAAACCTGCTGATCAGGTCAAATCAATTAAATGGCATTTAAATAATCACATATTGAGTTTGAATTTGAACCTTTGGTTCAAACCAACCTCATTTAATATGGTTGCTAGTTGCATTAGCTCAATCAACAGCATATTGCCATGTCATGATCATGCATCATATTGTCGCATTGCATTGATTGTGTTCTCTTGTTTGCCGGTGTTTGTCCCCTCTCAGTAGACGTGTTCCGACGATGTGATCGATGACACTGATGAAGACACCGTACCTTCTTCAGAAGTGCCAGGCAAGCAAAACCCCTTGAGCATTCTGATACAATCCCACTCTCTCGCTCTTGCTCCCTTTTACTACATTAGGACAACAACGCTTCAACTGTTACCTGCTGCGGTAGTTGAACCCCTTTTCCACTGCATGATCTGTCATTGCCACAGTAAATAGTTGAAACCCACTAGCATGAGTAGGAGTTGTTTGAGCCATGTTGTGCCTACTCATTTATGCTTTCTGGTTATGCCTGCTATTGCTTAGAGTTGTGTCAGGTCTGATTCATCGGGGATGAATTGGAATGTGGTGAACATGTCCTACTGTTGAGAGCTAAGTGTGTGAACACGATTTGGTAAAGGTAGCGATTAGAGGCCATGTAGGAGTACATGGTGGGTTGTGTCATTGAAACCGTCCTCAAGAACTGAGTTCTGTGTTGGTTGATCCATGAACAGCTACTACCACACTTTGGGCCCTGAAATATGACCCCGCTCGACTTATTGACTGCCCATGTCCTCTGTCCAGGAGTTGCAACTAGTTTCTGGTGTTTGTAGTTTACTGGAGGTCGTGCGCAACGCTGACCCTCGGGGTGGGCTGTGATGTGGCAGGTACGTGGCCGGGTGTACCGAGCGCCCGTTTGGTGACACGGGAACCTGGTACACATCGTTTGGGGCCATGAGCGACACCCTAGCCGGATCTCCCCACGGATGGAACCCAAATAGGCGATAAACCTGGACTAGAGACTTGAGTGGTTGGTTAGGTCGTGGTCTACACCCACGTCGGCTTTCGCTTGAAGTCTGTCGAGCACATGTCGTGTGTAGATGCTAAGTGGTGGAAACACGTGTGAAGAAGTACACCCCTGGAGGGTTATATATGATCTATTCGAATAGCCGTGTCCGCGGAAATGGACTTCTGGTTTGCCTGTACAGTTGATTGACAAGTGAAAGTGGATACTCTAAAACACGCAAGATAAGCGTGAGTGTTATGGATGGCCTTCTCGTAGGGAGACGGGAGCGGATCCATAGTGGTGTATTGATTGGTGAATATGTGGACTCGTGTGCGCCACCTCAAAAGAGTTACTTGCAGTCGTAGTTCAGGATAGCCACCGAGTCAAAGCTGGCTTGCTGCAGTCAAACTCCACCACCCCTTGTTGATACTGATGCATATGTAGCTAGTTCTGATGTTAGTCTTGCTGAGTACCTTTGTACTCACGTTTGCTTAATTTATGTTTTTGCAGAGAGACTTCAGTCTCACTAGTGGTTCCGCATGGACTTCGATGTTTAGCTTGTTACCTCAGCTATGATCTTGTACCCCTGGGAGGGTCTTGTAGATAGTCAGGCTTCTCAGCCTTTTTCTTTTGTAGTTGTCTGTACCCAGACATGTTATGCTTCCGTTGCCTGTATGCTCTGTATGTTGGGTCATGTGACCTCTATTTGTAATAAATGCTATGATGGCTCTTCTGGGCCTTATCTATATGAGTTGTTGAGTTATGTTGTGATGCCATGTTGTACATCACATACTTGCATGTTATGCGTACGTGTAATGTGTATTGCTATGTGTGGGATCCGACACCTAGTTGTTTACCTTTGGTAGCCTATCTTTCAGGAAAATGTCTCCTAGTGCTTCCACTGAGCCTTGGTAGCTTGCTACTGCTCCGGAACACTTAGGCTGGCCGGCATGTGTCCTTCTTCGTTCCTGTGTCTGTCCCTTAGGGGAAATGTCACGTGTTGTTCCTTTAAGTCCTTGTTGCTTGCTACGACTTGGGTTCATACGTTGATGACCGACACGTTCGTTGCTGGGTCATGTATGCCTGTCTCTATAATTTAGCGCCACTTTTGGTTTATAACTAGTCATGTCGGCCCGGGTTCTCTGTCATATGGATGCTAGCGACACTATCATATACGTGTGCAAAAATACACAAACGGTCCCGGGCCAGGTAAGGTGGCACCCGTGGGGATACCGTGCGTGAGGCCGCAAAGTGATATGATGTGTTACAGGCTAGACCTGTGTGACTTAGGATCAGGGTCCTGACAGTGTCTTTCTCTCCGGGTCGCACTTTGTATCGTTCATACCACTAGTATAGTAGTAATACTACGTGTGGTCTCCGACCCAGAAGTGGAGACGCTCTACCACGCTGTTCATGTCCCACTCCTTTCGCTGACGTGTGCAACATCCAGCACGTGTTGTGTGTTTGGCACTCCTTCGTCGTAAGATTTGAAATGCTAGCATTCATTAGAAATAAAAAATAAATATAAATCACCAGTGATACTATACCACGCGGTTTCCTTGCTCCTTGATATCGGAAAGAATACTTCCGCTCGCCGACATGTGGGACGTCGACCATCCTGGTCCACTTGCCATGCCCGCAAAACTCCAAGGGAGAGTCACCCCAGTCGTCGTGCCGCAGTAATTACTAATGAACCGTCAAATCATAGGCCCAACCTTACCCATTGAAGTTTATCGGATGAAGGAGCCATCATGACTTCGTTGAATTCCGCTTCTTGAAGAACACAACTGTACCAGCAGTACTACTAGCTATAGTAGTTACTCCAGCAGATGCCTCCTTTGGTTCATAGGATATGAATTTTATAGGAATATAAAAATCATAGGAAGCGAGATGACATGCATCTCAATTCCTATAGAGATGGAGATGCCATTTGATGCATAGGATAGGAATTTTTTCATTGAGTCTTGGCTAATGTACCGGTAATTTGGTCTAAAAACTACATTAGTAACTAGTAGTACCGTTACATGCTTGTAATTAATTAAACAAACATACGAGCGACACAGACACACACACTAACTACTAGTACTACTACTTCTCACATGCTGGCCAGACGCCGTCGTTCTCCTTCCCGGCTTTGTCGGCGACACCCCATCGTGCTTGGATCTCCGCCGACCTCTCCGCAGTAGCGCGTGCGTCCTCTTCTTTCTTGCGGCGGTGGGCCTCTCTTTTCTTGAGATTTTTCTGACTTTTCCGCTCCCTCTATGCGGCTTTGGCCGCCTCTTGCTCTACCGCCCATTCGTCCTTGGCAGCTTCAAATTCCGCCCACATAGGTGTGAGGTCGCGAGCGACGATGAACTCGGCACGGCGGGATGCCACCGCTTGCCTGCCATTCTATGTGCGGTCGTGGGCGGGGAGGAACTCGGGGCGGCGGGATGCCATGGCTTTCTTACCGGTTAGTGTGTGGCGCGGTGGCATGAACGACGCTTGGTGACAGCTCTGGGGTGTAGTGGCCGGACAACCGTAAAGTGCATTGGTTTGTCAGGAGCCCAAGGACAGAAGACGAAGGAAATTTGGATTCCCCTTCAATCCTGGTCATTTATTACCGAGTAAAATGCATTGGCGGTCATTGAACTTGTCTTGATAGCTCACTTTGATCATTGTATATGAGATATGGTGATTATACGGTCACTGGCTCAGCGTATAGTGTCGTGGTTCTAAGTCTGACAATACGATTAGGGGGTACGTAAGAGGAGGCAAGGCCCTAGCTATGGTGAGATTGTACGCAAGATGTATACGAGTTCAGGCCCTTCTCGGAGAAAGTAATAGCCCTACGTCTCGGTGCCTGGAGGCGGTCGACTGGAATGTATGGGGGTGTTTGAGTTATAGGGGGTGCGAACCCTTGTACTGGAGGAGGGGGTGGCTTATATAGTGTGCCAGGACCCCAGCCTTGCCCCACATTACCAAGGGTTCAATGTACATAAAGGCAGGCGTTACTGATAACGCCCGTAGTAAAGAGTAATAAAGGCATTCACTGCAGCGGAGTGAATACCAGACCGTTGCTGTCCTAAGGAACCTTTGGCCTTCAGGGGTCGAGTACCTTGGAAGGGTCGAGTGAAGTACAGTCGTCTGGACGGGGGTGTACGGTCGAGTGGGATGTCCTCTTGGGCCGTCTCACTCGACTGTTCTTGTTGTCATCGGTTTGTCCTTTGAGCTTCTGGGGTAGTGACCTTGGGTGGGGTATCTTGGTCAGGCCTGCGACCCTACCCTAGGTCTGTAACCTCATCAGTAGCCCCCGAATGGATTAAGGCTTGAGTAGGAGAGAGTGCTGAAGTGAGCCTTGGCTTAGGTTTGACGTCCTTGGGGTAATCTTCTCCAAACTTGTGAATCATGCCGTTTTTTCAGCCTCGTCTTGGTCGCCTTAATCGATTCCGGAACCGTCGAGTGTGCTTGTTGTGTTGACCGTCGACTGAACTTTGCGCGTGGCGCCGAGCGCCGTTGGTGCGCGTAGTTTTTGGCGGGATCGGTCGCTCTCTGGTCTCCGAATTTCGAAATTTGGGGAAGCGCGCGGGACGGGTCGTGCCGCGGCAATCGGATCGGATATGCCCGGGATGCCTCGATCCTCGCGCCGCCTTTTTCGCCACGTATCGCGTGTGCGCCTGTTGCAGGATTTGACGGGATTGCTCAGGGCCACCGGTCAGTCACTCGACCACTGTGCTATAAATGCGCGGCGCGGCCGAGGCGAGGGCACTGTGCACCCATTCTCTGTTTTCTCGCCTCCGTCTCTCTGCCGTGCCTCTGCTTCTTTCTCCTTCTCCTCGGCCAACATCGGCTCGCACGCCATGGGCAAGGAGAAGACTGCGGCGTTGGAGCGCTCGAAGAAGGCGGCGACGAGGAAAGCGAAGCGGTCCGGCCGCGGGGGGTCATCGTCGAGGTCCGGGCTCCCACCTGGCTGGATCGAGGGGGACTGGATCAGGTCCACCATTATGGTGGAGGACATGGAGGAACTGGAGGAGGAGGGCTTGGTCGCTCGCAACTCCTGACGGGTGCCGGGAGGCGAGCTCGAGCCCCAGCCGCGGGAGGGCGAGTGCGTTCTCCTCACGACCCACGTCGACTGAGGTTTCTCCATGCCCCCACACCCTTTCTTCCGCGCTTTCTTAACCTTTTACGACACCCAGCTGCACTATTTCACGCCCAACTCCATCGCTTTCTTAGCTGCATTTGTCTCGATGTGTAAGAACTTCCTCGGCTGTCGACCGCACTGGGGTTTGTTTAAACACATCTTCACTTGTCATTGGCAAACAGTCAAGAAAGCGAATCCGAGCGACGAAAAGACGCATGTCATCCAGATGTGCGGCGGGCTCGGTATCCAGCTTAGAAATAGGAGCGCCTTTCCTGCTATGATCCTTCCAGAGTCGGTTCGGGCTGGCAGTCGACTTGGTTCTACTGTAAGGACACTCCGACTCCTGGTCAGTCGACTGGGCTTCCTCCCTTTTCCGTTAGTCGAGCCAGCCAGCCACAGTCGCTGGTTGTGAGTCGGACCGAGAGGGTGGAGGTAGACATGCTGGTAGAGTGGGTCGTCCAGTTGATCCGCGACGGGGTTACAGGGTTGGATCTGCTTGAGGTGTACCTTATGCGGAGGATCCAGCCTCTCCAAGCTCGAGACCACCCGATGTGGCTGTATTCCGGCGTCGACGACTCGTCTCGTGTCCACCCGGAGGAGGCCTCAGTGAAGACGGTGGCGCAATGTTTGAAGTGTATCACGGGGAACAAGGACAACCCCAGGGGGCTCGGAAGAGTCCCTCCATTTGACGCCGACCATCTTCCTGACAAGGTCTAGCCTTCTCCCGAGTGGTTTTCGTGTTTCTTGTTTGCGGCTGTCTGATTAGTCCGACTGATGTTTGGTTAATTCTTCTTTTCCGCAGATCTATACCGAAATGTACTCGGTGCCCAACGGGGATCAGGTCCAGGAAGGCGAAGAGGGTGCGGGCGAGGCTTCCGAGTGGAAGTCTGACGAGGAGATCGGAGAGGAGAGCGAGGACTCCAGCAGCGGCGAGGAGGTCGAGTCACCTCCCCGCGGCGAAAAGCGCTCCAAGGAAAAGCATGACCCAGAGGTTGTGCGCTCCAAGGCGGGCCCCTCCAGCTCCCAAGTGCAGAAGTGGGCTCGCACGGCCACTCCCGATCCGACCGAAAAGGCGGCCAAGCAGCCTAAGGTCGCCGCTGCCAAGCCTCGGAAGGTCCTGCCCAAGATCAAGGTGGACGTCCCGATCGCCTCTACGTAAGTGCTGTCCTGCTTTATTTCTCCCTGCTTTTCGGAGGTCGACTTTGTCTTCGTTGACTCATTTCCAAAGAAATCTTTAGTGCTGCTGCTTCTGCGACCTCGATGGATATCGACAAGGGTCGGGATGACGAGGAGACCGCTGATGCTGCTATGTCTCGCGCATGTGCGGGTTGTAGATCGTACTTTGCTTTTTGTCTGCTTGAACTGACGGTCGACTGAACTCTGTGGTTGTCTTTTTTGAAGTGTCGCGCCTAGTCATAGAGCTCCCGGATGACGACGATGACGATGATGAGGAGCGCTCGGGAGTGACTCGACGGCGCACGGGAAGGAAGGGCCGGAAGGTACCCTCTGGCTCTGAGGCCCAGCAACAGGGAGACGTGGCCCGGACCATGGTCTCCTTCGTCATCCCTGTGTCGATTGTCCGCCCTTCTTCGTCGACTGGCCCGGCCGTCGACCAAGAGCCTGCCCTGCCGTCTGTTCTCTTCTCCACCCATCACGTCCCGGAGGACCCTGTGGGTGCGGCTCAAGAAGTCGTTCGCCAGGCAGGGTTGATGATGGAGAGGACGAAGGCGGCGTACGAGGCTAGCATGGCTGCTTATAACGCTAGCTCAGCTCTTCGGACCAACGTCCAGGTTTGTCTCTTCCGACTAGCTTGTTGTATTAGTGTAGTCTTCTGTTTGAAAAATCTACTGCCTTGTTCGTGAGATGATGCCACACCCACTGTGTGCCTATGACTGAAGACAGTCGACTGTGGTCTTTAGAATGTGTCTTGTTTGTTCCGTACTTCTCTTACTCGCGCAGACTCTGGTCAGACTGATCTGGTCGAGTGAGAACCAGTGGGGGCATGCTCAGTGCACCCACTCGGTGTAGTCACCGAGACCGCGGTCGACTGCTGGTAGTCGCCCATGGTCTGAGATAGAACTTTTCCTCTTATTTTTTTGAACTCTGGTCTGACTGATCTTGGCCGAGCGAGAACCAGTGGGGGCACGCTCAGTGCACCCACTGTGTGTAGTCCCCGAGACTGCGGTTGAGTGTTTGACTCGACTGTAGTCTTAGAATTCTGATTTGTTGTGTCGATGCAGAGATCTTGTGAGTTCGGGGCCAAATTTGCGGACCTCGAGAAGAAGCAAGTCCAGGTCAATCTTGACTTGCAGCTGGCTCAGGACCACTTGAAGAAGACTCGGGATGAAGCAGCTGGTAACTAACGTGAGCAACTCATCGACTGACTTTTGATGAATATGTCGTGTGTATCATCATGTTCATCCGTCTAGTGACGTCTCTTGTAGATCAACTGAAGGCGGCGCTGGAGCAGAAGGACCTCGACTTGGCGGCGGCGCAGCAGAGAGCGCAGGAGAAGACCGAACTAGCGGAGCAGAAGCTGGCTTCAGTCGGCGTGCTTGAAGCAGAGATCACTGAGCTGAAGAGCTCCCTCGACGCGGCCAACCAGGAAGTGACTCGACTGAAGGGGGCTAAGAACACCCTGAATGAGAAGTACGAGGGCCTCTTTCAGAAGAAGAACGACCTGGAAGCCTATCTGTGCAGGCTCACCAAGAAGTGGTATCTCGTGATTGAAGGTATGCCACTTTTGCTCTAGTCCGGGTCAAGGTGGTCGACTCGTAACTCGCTTACTGATTCCACGCATTCTCCCTTGTGTAGAATTCTGCTGCAACTTTGATGAGGAGACCAGGAGGGTCGAGCGTGGTTTGGACCCCACCAACTCCATTGTCAAGGATGAAGCTGCCATGAACATTTTGAGGTTGGAGTCCCGCCTTACCAGTGCCACGGACTATCTTGGTCGACTGAAAGCAGTGATGTCCCAGGTCGACGCTACACTCTGGAGGGGAGCCGTGCAAGAGAACGACCTTGAGTCCCTGATGACTCGACTCAATGAGATCCCTGGTCGAGTGCATGAGTGGAAGAAGTCATGTGCTCGTTGCGGAGCCGATGTAGCACTGTCTCTGGTTCGGGTGCACTGTAAGGAGGTGAAGGAGAAGAGGCTGGCTGCACTCAAGGTCACCAACACGAAGGAGCTCCAGTTTCAGTCGTTTATGGAGACTTTCTTGGAAGCTGCAACTCGCATCACCGACGGGATCGACCTGGATGAGTTCGTCACACCTGCGAGCCCACCTCCTCCTGAGGAGTGAATGAACTTTGATACTTCCATTCAATTTTCCTCGGAATGCCGAGTGATTCTGTAACCGTTAAACTCTTTTGGGGCTTGGTGCCCAAGTATCTTGCCCGAATCTTGCGGGACTTTATCTGAATTTGATTCTTTTTGCTTTTGCTCGTTTTGCTTCCGACTCTTCCTGGCTTGTTGAATTTTGAGTCGACGTCTTGATGACGACGTTGTACTTGTGGCGGAGCTCGGAGGACTGCAGCTAAGCCCTCGAGTGAGAGGACTGCTCTTCACTAGGAGAAGTTTTTGTAACTTAGGCGATTACAGGCTCGCAGCTAAGCCCCCCGAGTGAGAGGATTACTCTTCACTCGGAATAGTTTGTGTAACTTAGGCGATTACGAGCTATGTTATACTTGTGGCGGAGCTCGGAAGACAGAGCCACGTTGTACTTATGGCGTAGCTCGGAGGACCACAACTAAGCCCCCGAGTGAGAGGATTGCTCTTCACTCGAAGTAGTTTTTGTAACTTAGGTGATTACGAGCTACGTTGTACTTGTGGCGAAGCTCGGAAGACAGAGCCACATTGTACTTATGGCGTAGCTCGAAGGACCGCAGCTAAGCCTTCGAGTGAGAGGGTTGCTCTTCACTCGGAGTAGTTTCTGTAACTTAGGCGATTACGAGCTACGTTGTACTTGTGGCGGAGC
>LR738710.1:562765162-562813155 GCA_902687465.1 Secale cereale | reverse complement strand
GGGGGGGGGGTACGATCGAGTGGGATGTCCTCTTGGGCCGTCTCACTCGACTGTTCTTGTTGTCATCGGTTTGTCCTTTGAGCTTCTGGGGTAGTGACCTTGGGTGGGGTATCTTGGTCAAGCCTGCGACCCTACCCTAGGTCTGTAACCTCGTCATATAGCTCCGTATTTGTCTGGTTGACCAGTCAAACAGTCCGCATGCGCCTCATCAGCTCATGTTCTTTATCTATCTATCTATGCGGGCCTACCTATCAGTGGAGAAAGAAATAAAAACCAAAATTATGCGTATGTGACATTACTGTTTAGACGTTTGCTGGAGGCCTCCGCGAACACCGAGCATGTATTCACCTGGGTCAACACCAACGGTCATACTCATGACTCGGCGCCTTGCTCATGTATATCGTCCATCACAACGACAATCTATAAAACATCCTAGCTAGAGAACGTACTATGGTGCGGAGTAGTCCATGTACTATCGTGAGCAACCGGTCATAGTGCCACTGCACACGAGTGTGTGTCTGATCGATTTGTCCATTATTCGTAAGTTATGTATGGTTGTGTGGTGTCTAATGGTGGCCGTCGAATGCTAGCTGGCGACAAGAGCGGTTGCATGCACGCCTGGTTGTTAATACATGTCGCACACGCTTCAAAGGCTCGTCATCCATGAGTTCACATTTTACCACCACGCCAGCGTCTGACCGCCCTGGCCTACCAAAACCCCTTCCATCGCTAGCACACGCTTCCAGCTTGAAACGATCACTGTCTCTCCAGAATGTCAATGCCGCATTCACCAGCCTTAATAGCAGCTGCAGTTGGTGTGTCACTGACATACGGGCCTGATGCCCGTTGGGCCCACATGTCAGTGAAACAACGCACCTGTGGTTAAGTCATTGAAGCAGCGTCCGCATTCACGCCCGACGTGACCTCTCACAGGCGTCGGCATTACAGCAGCGCGATGGCCGAGAGAGCGCCACCCGCGCGGCATCCCGATGCAAGCGACTGCTCCGCGTTAATGACACCATGGCTGCCGACAAACCTACTCCAGTGCCAGTCGTCCATCCGTCTGCCGCGGCTCATTGCCATTCGCCCGCTATATTAACTTGAGCCCCAGCTCTGAGTCATAGCCAAAGACCCACACCCATTCTCCTCCGGTCCCTTCCTTCTGTTGGCACCACTCCAACCATGGCCTCCGGGCACTCCAAAGCTCTCTTGGACGTACTATCGCAGGAGCAGACGAAGGACATCAGTGGCTCCGCTTCGGGCGCGCTCCAAAGCTCTCTTGGACGTACTCTCGCAGGAGCAGACGAAGCAGATCACCGCCCCCCCCCCCCCGGCCGCCCTCCGCCGCCACCACAAAGCCAGCGCGCGTGCGCGGGCGCAGCCGACAGCAAGGAAGATTAGTACACGGTAGGTCGCCATCGCTCCTCCACTCAGTCGATGCCAAGCTTGGTGGGATAAAAATCGGCGGCCGATTAGCTGCTTGACGGCGACGTGGAGGCGGAAATCTTCATAACCTTCTGCTCCGAAGGATGAGGTTATCGAGGCGGATAAGGAGGAGGCAAAGGCAATGGCCGGCTTTCTCGGGTTCATGGCCGGACATGGTGGTCGGGGCTCGGCGATCGTTTAGATTAGGTTTACAATAGGTTTTAGTACGGTTTGTGTGAAATATGTATTGAATTTCATCCAGTTTATAGGGAAAGTTCTTGAAATGTAATGAATTTCATCCGGTCAATTCGAAATTTGCTTTGTTTGCACGAATTTCGTCAGGTTAGTTCATATAGTTGTCGAAAGGTATGCGGGCAGCATTGGATGGCATCCATCAGTGTCCTCAGACAGATGCTGGTGTAAATTTGAGGGCCAGCACTGCAGATGCCCTAACTATCATGCTATAATCGCTAACAGTGCTCCATTATTTCGCAGGGAACAGTTATCCCTCGATCAAAATCAGATCTGACGTGTTTCGCACTCCTCCCAGGTAAGAGTGCAGACTCTTGCTTACATAAAAATGGAGCAAGTGGACGGCACTGTAGCACGTCATATCACTCAAACAAGCCTGCCTAACGCGCGGGGAAGCACCGCCCTCGACATTTTGTTCTGGATTTCTATCAATCGATCGCACGAAAATGTTACGCTTTGCAAGTTCAAAAGGAAAAGGCGGCACACTTACAACTCGTACGCGTCGCGTTCACGTCGCACCCCCGACAGTCCGGCTCACACGTCGCTCACCATAGGGGACACGGATTGTCTTGCATTTTCACTGACATGTGGGACTGCAATTGAATAAACCATCGATTGCCGAAATCTAATCGCTCGGCAGGCGTCAGCTGAGAGGAGAGAGACGGGGGAGGGAGAAGAGATCGCCCGCCCGCCGTGCACGGACTCCAAGAAATATGTGGTGATAATGTGAGGTGGGCCATGCGGGAGTCCGCACCGCTTCCAAGCACGCTTCTTACCGCCCTGTCCCACCAGAACCCCTCCCCCACCCCACTATCTCCCCACGCGCGCTCCCCCCTCAGAGGCCAGCTGCCCGCATTCATAGCAAGTAGTACCAGTAAAATTATGGCCTATAAAGGGCATGTACAATGGTTGATAAGATAGTCTTATCATAAGTTTTGCATGTAATTTAGAGATGACAAAAAAACATGTGTACAATGGATCATCTCTTAGCCTTATCTTCAATAACTAGTTATTCCTAAAAACATGGTGAAACCTATTGTGCTAAGAGATCATCTCTTGTCTTCTCGATAAGCCCGCTTATGTGGAGGAGAGAGAGGCATCGACAAAGTCAAGGAGTGGGATCTGCAGGAGCCCGTCTCTACACGTGCTCCTAGGTATAAAAAAACTAATTCCAAAAAAAGAGGCATAAAAACAATTGTGTCTAAAAAGAAACATAAAAAACATTTGAGAGGAAATAGATAGAGAGAGAGTGAGAAAAAAGTTGTAACCTTATAGTCAACACTATGGTAGTATTACATGAGGAAGGAGGGAGTGGTGCACATGTCAAGTTCACTAGGCTACCGTGTTTCACACTCCTCCGTCGTAACAGTGGAGACAATAGGTTTCATCAAAAATAAACAATGAATACTCGTTGCTCATCCACTATATCGGAAAGAATACTTTCATTCGCCAACATGTGGGACGTCGACCATCCTGGTCCACCTGCCATGCACAAAGTTAGTCGGACAAAGGAACCACCATGACTTCGTTGAATTCCGCTTCTTCATGAAAACTTACTCTACCCACAGTACTGCTACCACACGCGAAGACTGGACGGCACTGTACCACGTCATATCACAAAAACCCACTAGGCCAAACTAGCCCGCATAGGATTTGTACTCCCTCCGTTTCAAAGTTAGTAGTACAAAGTTGACTCATCTATTTTGGAACGGAGGGACATCTCTGTACTGCTATGATTTTGTGTTGTACGTCTCTGTACTTTTGCTATGATTTTCATACCCTATGAACCAAATGAGGCCTGAATGTTTCCGTGTCGACTATTGTCTGATCGATCGCTAAGCCTACAATTTTAGGAGCTTGGGCTATTGGCCGATCGATGACGGATCAGTATAAGTGTACCACGAGCTCATCAGCCCCAACATTTCTCTTCGGTGAGTGTTTTGCAAGCACTATAGCTCGCACAGTAGCTAGCCTACTAACACCAAGAATCATCAAATAAGCCCTGCTGATATGATAAATAGTTCATACTTACATCTAAGCATGCCATATATTACATCAAAAGCTGGTGAGGATACATCTGTTTCCATATCTAGGAGAGGGTTCGCATGATTCACTATCAAACAAAATTAGCAAGTACCGCCCACACAAGACAATGCTCTAGCCCTAAGATGGTTTGATAGCACGCATCATTCTGGTATATAAACATAGGGCAATGCAAACTACCCCGAAGGATTAGCGCGACCAACTATTTCTTGTCATCGGTCTCTCGGGCAATGACCACAACACGGACAGCGGCATGGGAATCGATCTCTGGGGCGATGTCCATAGGACTGACCGTGACATTGCAATTGATCTCTGGGGCGATGTCCACAAGATGGACAGCGGCATCGGAATCGATCTCCGGGGCGATGCTAACAGGACGGACCACGACATCGAAAACGATCTCTGGGGCGTTGTCCACAGGATAGGCCGTGACATCGGAATCATCAAGGACGTCCACCGGCACCTGCACAACCCTAACATATTAGCAAGCACATTGCAAATAATCAAAAACCACAACTTTCGTTAATAAGCCATTATTTTGTACCTTGTGCAACTCACCGGGGGATCCCATCCCTCCGGGGGCCATCTCCTCGTCCTCGATGGGGGCCATCACCTTGCCAGGGGAATACTACTTCTCAACGGTGACTATCTCCTCAAACTCGGCATTGAGCCTCGCATAGGTGGCCATTAGAGTTTCTGGGGTAGGCACGGTGGGGCCCTTGCTGTTCTTCCAACTTTCTTTGAGGAGTTCGTCCGCCAATGTCGTCAACTCTTTGGCCAGTGCTTGTTTCTTGGAGTTCTTCATCTCCATGGGTTGGCCCGCCAACATGGTCAACTCATTGGTCGGTGCTTGCTTCCCGGAGATCGCAGTCTCCAGTGGGTTGTCCGCCAGCAGCTCTTTGCCTAGTGCTCCAGGATCTATCAATGAACTGACAAACAAAAAGCAATCGAAAGGAAACCACAATCGCAATGAAAACGGGAAAAGATTAGGCTGTGAGAATCGGTCGGTGCTTCGCAAAAAGAAGATTCTTGGAATGAAAATATAGCAACATCACTGATTCACCCACCTTTATTCGTTGGTACAGAAGAAAAATGGCAAAAGTGAGTAGCCTGGAGTGAGGTTTTCTTCAAGAAAGGGGAGAAAGGGCTTGAACGAGCGTTCTAGTGAAATGATGGTTGCTTCGTCTAGTCCAACTTCGAGGCCACTTTACCACTGTTGGTAAAGGTGTGGGTTTTGTGATATGACGGGTCATGACGGCCGCACCGGGGTGACCGGTGAGTTTTGACTGTAGCACCTCGCTGCGATTTGGTGGATGGCACGCAGGCCCGGATGCTTTGATGTCCCGCATGTAGATAGAGCGTCTAGTCATATAGGAGTGGTCAATATTGTGCACTGCGACCAAGGCGGAGAGGAAAATGAGATAACTACGTAATTAATGCATGAGTTTAATTAGGGTAGTTTTGTAAAGTACAAGATACATTCCTCCAATCGCAAAATGCCTTGGTTGATGAGATTTGAGCCCTATAAACCGGAAGGGAGATTTGATATTTGAGATTTGAGATACTGCACACGGTGTAGTCACTTGTTGGAATCTCTAGAAACACTTATACCGCATGATTCTTTGCTTCTTCTTACTACTACGTACTACTTCGCCGACATGTGGGACAGCCAGCAGCATCCGGGTTGACGTAATACGTGTCATGCAACAGATTAGAGTGCGGAACGGAAGGGGCATCACCCCGGTCGTATCGCCTGGCCCTGTTTGGATACTCTAACTCAGTTAAAGATTAGAGTTAGATTCTAATCCTGAACTAACCCTGAAGTAACTCTAGCGAAAGAGGTGTTTGGATGATAGGGTTAGATGGAGCGCGGATACGGCGAGGTGCCTTCATGGGCGGTGTGAGAGGGAGGGAGGGAGAGAACGAGAAGCTTCGAGGAAGTGGGGAGGGATCTGCTGCGGGGAGAGCGAGAGAAAAATGTGTTTTTCAGTGTCCCGAGAAGAACTAACCCAAATAAGCACCTCTTGGGTGGGTTAGATTTTTTTGGGTTAGTTGAGTTCAAACTAACCGAAACTAACTCTAACACATGGATCCAAACAGTAACCCAAACTAACCCTCCTGTTTGGATATTTTTGGGTTAGTTGAGTTCAAACTAACCCAAACTAACTCTAACACATGGATCCAAACAGTAACGCGTCATCAAATCGCACAGCCCGACCTTTCCAGCAGTAAGTAAGTTGAATCCTCTACTCCCTCACCCTCATCGCCTCTCTGTCAAACCGCCTACGCGAAAACTGCCGCGTGTACTGCCCGAGAAAAGCCCCGCCCTCAACTTTTAAGTACGTTAAAATAGTTCGAGCTTGTTCGTTCTATATAAATACTAGTATTGTATGTTTATTCACCCGTGGGGTTGTTCAATGAATGGAGGGTCGGGGAGCACAAGTGAACAATACTACTAGTAGTAGTAGTAAGTAGGAGTCGTACAGGTAGTCACCTTAAATAGAGAGTTTCTTTTCTTTAATGCCACATACACAAATTGAAACGCTTGTTGTGGAGAGAAAAAGATAATCACTCCGCTATATATGTACGCAGGGGCCTGAGCGCTTGCTTTACTAGCGTTGCTCTCTTCATTCTCTCATCCTCTCCAGATCTAAACAAGACAGTGGTAGCTACATTTTCTCTCTGCTCACCGCTGGTCACAGATCCAGCCAGATCCCTTCGGCCGGTGTGTGTAGAGGACTAAAAGGTGCATCATTCACATGGTCATCGCCGGCGAGGGAGGAAACCCACAGCTGCCGAAGGGGCCCGATCCTCCGCCCGTGCCGTTCTCTCAACACAGCGCCGGCTCGGGAGGTCCTCCGACTCTTCTTCCTCCCTGCCGTATTGTCCGCAGATCCGACCTACCACCGCCGACATCCCGACGACCCTCAGGTATAAGTTCTTCGGAAGCGGCCTTGCTCTACTACCCCAGCTCCACACCTGTCTGCATGGGCATCTTTTTCTATTCCCATCAGCTCTTCCAAAGCCACCTAATTTTTTTGTATTATTAGAGGAAAAGCTACTTCATGCATTCGAATCTAGGGCTTTGTTCAAACAACGAAGATAGAGGGGAAAGTTGTGGCATGAATCTAGGACTTGATTCAAAGAGGAAATAATATGGTGAAAGTAGTAGAGACTGGATACCCAACCGGTCTCTTGGTTGAAAAGGGAAATAATGGGAAAACGCAGTATAAACTGGATAAGGAACAGATCTACTATTGGTTGAAAAAAGGATAGAAAGTGGCGGATGGTGGACAAGTCAACATAGTATGTCCAGGATTAGATTTGTTGCCCTCACATAGTAAAAGGTCTCTAGGATTAGAATTGCTGCCCTCACATAGTAAAAGGTCTCAGGATTAGATTTGCTGCTCTCACATAGTAAAAGGTCTCCAGGATTAGATTTGCTGCCCTCACATAGTAAAAGGTCTTCAGGATTAGATTTGCTGCCCTCACATAGTACAAGGTCTCCAGGATTAGGTTTGCTGCCCTCACATAGTAAAAGGTCTCCAGGATTAGATTTGCTGCCCTCACATAGCATGAACAAACTCGGCATCACCACTTTATGCCTCCTTGTAGGTACATTGTGCTGATGCGTCCACTGTCACATGTCCTTATACCAACCTTTTGCTGTTGTTAATGTAAGGGCGCATGTAAAATGAAGCGATCAAACTGTTACCTTAGGAACATGTCTAACCAGTGTTATTGTTAATCTAATGCCTCCAATGATAAGATGCAATTAAACTGTGTTACAAATGGCACTCCTGCTGTTTTCCCCAGTATGATAAGTAAGTTGCTCCTTTACGCTGTTGGGTGTCCTGGTGTCCCCACGGTCCCATGCCCTTAAACCAACTCTTTAGCTGCTGTTGATTTAATGTATCTGGTAAACAAGCAATGACACCATTAAAGTAATCCCATATTTGAGGAATCTCATTGTTGATCGTAATGCTTCTGGTAAGATGAAGCATTGCTGACGTTTTAAAATTTCTACTATCCTTGCGTGATTGCCATGAACATAATTAAGATGCTTCTTTTCATTTTGTATATGTTTCGTATATTCTTATTGACAAGCAACTGTTTAGTTTCTATCTTTTTGTGCAGATAGGGATATCCATTTCACCTTGTTGCTATTGTGACCTTTTCGTGAACTGCACAAAACACTTTTTTTGGAATGAGTGTCTTGTGCAGTTCAACTAAAATGTCACGTGGGCAACATCTCTCAATTTTGGTGGAACTGCACAAAATGGTGATTCGAGTTTCCAAAATCTCCGTCAAATTCTGCTGGTAATCTCATGCAACATTTTATTAGTCTTTGCAAGATCACTGTCACCACAATGGCACTTTATTTTAGTGGAACTGGAGAAAAGGATAAGCAAATTATTGTTGCACCTTACATGAGCAGGACAACCAACCTTAATGTTGCTCAATTTTTGTGTAACTACTAAAGAAGAACCTGCCATCTCACAAGAGCAAGTACTTCTTGCTAGCTCAATGATGCAATCTTTGCTTCATTTCACGTGAACTGCTGAAAAAGGCGCATGAATTGAATCATGGATATCCAGGTTGGCCTCGTCCGGGTGGATTTGTAGGTTCACCACATCGAGTCGTGGTGGCATAGGGCCCCTCACACCGGTTAGTATTGTCCTTTATCAACATGACTGTGCTTTGTCATACTGTGCTAATGTTCTATTTTTTAATTAAAGCTATTCTATCGCAATCTTTTCTCATTTTGGAAATAAAGTTTGCTTCAACTAGTGCCACTATTATAGTAATCATGCTCTTTCTTATCTGTGCAAATAGGAATACTCAATTACAGATGTTGTGATGGTCAAGAGCATTCGCCAAGTTCTTGGGCTGTATGACATAGCTAGCCAAGATGGATTTAATCCTCATATTCACTTTATCAAAAGGCTCTAATGGGTTGTGTAGGATCGAAAGTATGTCTAGAGGGGGGGTGATTAGACTACTTGTCAATATAAAAATTCTGCCTTTTGACAAAGAACAGTTTTTGGCAGATTCACAATTATGATCAAGTCAAGCATCACCCTACACATGCAATTCTAGAGTATAGGCAGCGGAAAGTAATTGCACATGTAGTAAAGAGAGGTGGAGAAGAGCAAACGCAATTTTGGAGACGCGGTGATTTTTCCCGTGGTTCCGATAGGTGGCGCTATCGTACATCCACATTGATGGAGACTTCAACCCACGGAGGGTAACGGCTGCGCGAGTCCATGGAGGGCTCCACCCACGAAGGGTCCACGAAGAAGCAACCTTGTCTATTCCATCATGGCCTACGCCCACGGAGGGCTAGCCTTACTCGGGGTAGATCTTCACGAAGTAGGCGATCTCCTTGCCCTTACAAACTTCTTGGTTCAACTCCACATCTCGACGACGGAGGCTCCCAAGTGACACCTAACCAATCTAGGAGGCACCACCCTCCAAAAGGTAATAGATGTTGTAGATGATGATGAACTCCTTGCTCTTGTGCTTCAAATGATAATCTCCCCAACACTCAACTCTCCTCACTGATTTGGCTGTGGTGGAAGAAAGGATTGAGTGGAAAGCAACTTGGGAAGGCTAGAGATCAAGCTTCATATGGTGGGAGTGGAGCAACTTGATCTCAGCACAAGGGTAGGTAGTTCTCCTCTCAGAAATGTAAGGTAGGAGTGGTAGTTCTTTCTGATGGCTCTCTTCACGAATGAAGAGGGGGTGGAGGGGTATAAATAGCCTCCACACAAAATCCAACCGTTACACACATTTGAGCAATCTCGGTGGGACCGAAGTGGACAACTCGGTGAGACCGATAGTTCAAATAATGTGAACGTTGGGATTTTCGGTGGGACCGAATATACAATCTCGGTTAGTCCGATTCGTGCAATGACAAGAGCATGCCAGTTTCGGTGGGACCGACTTCATCATCTCGGTGACACCGATTTGATGACAGAAGGTTACAGAAACTTGGCAACTCATGTTTCGCTGAGACCGAGTTCAGAATCGGAAAATCCGAGTTTACTAGGGTTTGGCTTATGGCTGAGGTGGTTCATCTCGGTGTGACTGAGTTTGGAATATCGGTGGGACCGAGACTACTTATGAGTGTCTATGGCAATGAAAGTTGCTGATAGTTTAGGAGATGTATCACTAAGCACTTGAGCAACCAGATCATCATCATAACCTCATCCCCTTTTAATAGTATTGGCTTTTCCTATGGACTCAATGTGATCTTGGATCACTAAACCAAAAATGGAGTCTTGAGCTTTTGCCAATGCTTGCCTTAGCATTTTGGGGGGTCCACTTCTTCAGTCCTTGCCATACCCATATCACTGAACTCTCTGAAATGATTCTCAAGTAACTATTAGTTCAATGATATATATGTTGCTATTAATTACCAAAACCACCCGGGGATTAGTTGCACTTTCAATCTCCCCCTTTTTGGTAATTGATGACAACATATAGATCAAAGCTTCGACAAAGGATATAATCAATGAATAATATCGTCGCTTTGAGAAGTATGTGATAAGCAAGAGCTCCCCCTAAATTTGTGCATTATTTAAGATTTGCGTTTGAATGCAAATGCACAATCGATTAGGATCATGGGTCACTCTTCCATGTCACATACATCTTGGTGGAGCGCACAAAATGATAAGAATGAACAGCATGCACCCAATCACCAAGACATGAGTAAATGGTCATACGAGATAGGAATGGCATATGATAAGCATTAAGCACACATTAAAGCATAGTATGACCAAGCACTCATTAAGGTAGAATCAAACGGAGTATCAAACACACTGAATGTCTCGAAAACCAAAAGTATCTCAAAGAAACCGCAAAAGAACGAAAGAGCAAAAGCGCAAAGACAACAACACTCTCTCTCTCGAAGCGAGTATCAAACACACTGAATGTCTCGAAAACCAAAAGTATCTCAAAGAAACCGCAAAAGAACGAAAGAGCAAAAGCGCAAAGACAACAGCACACTCTCTCTCTCGAAGCCCTATGATCTATACAATTTCTCCCCCTTTGGCAACAAGTTACCAAAAAGTTCGAAAAAGCATAGAGCTAAGCGTCACTGTGGACTCTGCTGGCGGCTCCCGTCTGGGTTGATGTCGGAGTGGATATGACAGCATCGGCGAAGACTTCAGCTGATGTCTGTGCTGGAGGAGTGGACACTGGAGCTGGAGCTGGAGTAGGAGCAACTGCTGGAACTGTGGGAGGTGCTGAACCTGTAGTCCTGGTGTCAGTCACTGGAATAGCAGCTGATCGGGATCCTTTGGGAACCGGAGCAGTCTGTCGATGAGAATCCTGGACTAAGTCATCCTGTAACTCACGCATAAGCTCTGCCTTGTCCTGCTTTGCATCCTCAATGTCTGCCTCGAGCTTGTTGACGGTCACTTGTACTTCAGTCAGCTTCACGTCCAGAGCATGGATCTTCTCGTCAACAATCCTCTCTAAGCTCTCCTGAGACTTTTCAATGCTGGCCAGGCATTGTTCAATCCTTTGAGTAGCTTCAAGAATTTGCTCTCCGAAACTCTTTGGTTTAGCTGTTGCTGCTGCTGCTGCTTCCTTGTCAGCTTTGGCTTTCTTAGCAGCTGCGATCTTGGCTTGACCTTCAATAGATGTCGGATCCTCCTCATCCATCACAACAACATTGTTCTCATGCTCTGGCTGCAACGGTAAATGTTCTCTATCCAACAAGAGTGTGCCCGTGCCAAACTTGGCATTGATAAGCATCTGAATCTGCGGGGCAAATCCACATGACCTTTTCTGGTCAGCTGCAGTCCTCTTAATGGTCTCTACCATCAAGTCCATCACCTTGAAAGGTGCTCTCTCATCAAGTATGTGCAGCATGTTGATAGAGTATCCTCTGATCATGCGATCATCTCCAGATTTGGGCATCAAGGTATGCCTCAAAATGGTATTAGTGTTAGGTAAGCCTGCCTGGAGATGGTAGACTGAGCCGAGCTTCCAGATTTCCAAATCCTCTGCTGGAACCTCTTTGTACATGTTTTTCATGGATTCATGATTCTTCTTTGGAATCCCATATACATCAATATCATCTTCTCGTTGCACTGGAGCATTCAGAATTTCTGCCCATTCTTCAACAGAAGAAGAAAACCTTTGACCTTCAGTCATCCACATAATCTTTCCATCAGGGTAGAAGTGAGCTGTGGCATAAAATTGCATTATCATCTCATCGTTCCAACTGGTCAATTTCTGACCTACAAAATCTGCAACTCCACATGCAGTGAAACTTTCATGCACATGTGGAAAGAAATCTTTGTGCTCTTCGCTGTCAATGTACTTCCAGTCAACATATCTAGTGTCTGCGACTATGGGCTTCTTGTCCATCAGCACGGTCTCATAGAAGTCCTGCTGCTCTCTGGTGTGAAATCTTGGATCTACAGCAGTTCTTCTCCTCACGGCATATGGGTCAGTTTGTCTCCATAGCCTGAGACCTCTATCTTTCCTTGCCTTCATATCCTCAGCTTGAGGATGAGCATCATTATGGAGTGGCAGTTTTGGACGAAGTTTCAGCAAAACTGGTCCTTCATCATCAGACTCAGCTGGTGGCACATCATCCTTGTTCTTTTCAGACGCTGGAATGTTTCTGATGGTCCTCTTGGGCTTGGCAGCAGGCTTTGCTGGAGCTGCCTTAGCTGGAGCAGATTTCTTGGGCTTTGATGTGGCTCCAGCCTTAATGGCATCACCCATGAGCTTCGGCTTCTGAGGAGGAGGCTGGGGTGCTTCCTCATCCTCATCCTCTACTGCTGCATCTGCATGAGGATCAATATACATATCTGCTCTAGCTCCTGACACATGCACTATCCTCTTTCTCTTGGTGGTCTTCTTCACTTTGCTTGCAGCTGCCTCTCCCAAATTCAGCTTCTTAGCAACAGTTGACTGCTTGACTTTGCTGGTGCCCTTCCTAGATTGTTGATCTTGTTGCTCTTTGGCAACAACCTTCCTTTTAGGCTTTGAGGTCACCTCTTCCTCAACAACAAAATCTGAATCCTCATCATCTGAATTCCTCTTCTTTCTAGCTCTGGTGGCTGCAGGAGGCATACCACTTGGTGTACTCCTCTCACCATCATCAGATGAGCTACTAGGATCAGGACTAGTGCCTGCCTCTGGAATGTCTGCAATGGGTGTCTCTGACCTGTTCTCACTGTCACTGGCATCTGACATGGCTGACAACCTGTGAATAGATAAGGTGTAGGAAGAGAAGAAGAGTCATCACAAAATGCAGAAGTTTTTGCAAAAAATGAGTTCAAATTCTAGTATTAAGTTTTCACAGAAGACATTTCGGTCAGAACGAGTTTAAGGTTCGGTGAATCCGAAGTGTTAAACAGGAGCTTGGCACACCACTTTCGGTTTGACCGAAGTGGGTTTCGGTCCTGCCGAAAACACTAGGGTTTCACAGAATCTTCATTTCGGTCACACCGATTTTGCACAACTCGGTTGGACCGAAGGGTGCAGTGCAATGGCCATAGGCCAAATCGGTCATACCGAAAATATAAAATCGGTCTCACCGAGATGTGTTCCGCGGAAACCTAACCCTAAAACTTTTACTCGAATCTAGTTCAAACGAACCAATCTGGTGTACAGGAGGATTTCAATCGTGGCAAGATACTAGGCAATCCAAACGTGCATTGAATCGGAGATGGGAGCACGAGTGGGATCAAAACTCACCCTAACTTGGTGGAGTTTTTCTACGGCGGCAACGGCGCGGAGGAGATGGCCGTTGACGGCGACGGAGACCTGCGGCGAGGGCGCACAGGCGACGACGGCGACGATCCGGAGACCAAGGCGACGACAGCAAGGGGTGTGGGGGCGAAACGTTTGAAGGAGGAATCAACGCGCGCGGCCCTCGGAATATATACCGCTGTCGGTGGGACCGAGTTGTAAAACTCGGTGGCACCGAGATGGATAACTGCTAGGCAGTTATGCACTTCGGTCACGCCGAAAATCACAACTCGGTTTCACCGAGATGAAAACCTAGATCAGTCTAAATGCTTTCGGTTCGACCGAGTTTGAGTGAGTTGGTCTGACCGAAATCAATTAGAAGGTTTTGGAAATTAGCCCTTGAAGGATCGGTGGCTCCGAGTGCTCCTCACCCGGAGGGTCCGAAAATGACTTGTTCAAAATTTGTGATGTAAGCATGAATAGAATTTGAGACAAGAAAGCATAGATAGCTAGGGGAGATACTTAGGCATTCTTGTCCATCCATTTGGTCAGAAAAATCAAAACGACCAAAACAACAAATGGATGTCCTCGAATGGATAAAATCATACATCCAACTTGCTCACACAATAAGATAGCAAATGAAATATGTGTCAAACATGCACAACCAAAACTCTAGCAACTAACACACAATTTGTCGATGACTAGGTCATCTTTATATGAGTATATTGACTTAGGAGCCAAATGAGAACATTTGATCATAGGTCATACTCATCGTTTAAGCACAAGTGGGGTTACCACTTTTACATAAAGCATTGATGTGTTCACATCATTTGAAGATGCTTTAGCTCAATTTTTAGAGCAAAGCTCCCCCTAGATGTGAGAACCCCTTTTAAAGGGTCAAACTAACCTTGGGTTGTCGTAGAAGACTTAATGTAGATGTTGAAGATGTGGATGCTCAATGTTGATGAAGATCATCAAGAGTTGGGAGCTATCCTTTGGATTCGGGCACTTTCAATACCTACATGGGTTAGTCCCACAAGGAACAAACACGGATATCCATGGACATAGATTGACGTTCACAATAGATGATGTCCATGAAAGCAATGATTACCTTGTCCCTTGACTTACCAACAAGAGGGTTTGTGACTCCATGAACTAGTGCACGATGTGGAAGTTGATTGCACAAGTTTTTGCCAAAATGAATGTGAGTGAAGTATGTTGGCGGAGTCACCCTCAAGAACTTTCTAGTTCTTCTTCTTCGGGATCCACATCATCTTGATGGGAATCCTTGGGGTTGTAGTTGAGCTTGACGAAGTAGAACTTGACGTTTCCTTGGGAACCCACTTGACCATGGCTTGAGGTGCTTCAACAAATGCATCAATCTCCTCTTGAAGCTTGTCCTTGCCTTTTAGCTTGTGGTCTTGTGGTGGAAGGTCATCTTGAGCTTGTTCCACATTGGAAGAAGTAGGATCATACTTCTCCTTTTGAGGAACAAACTATGGAGTAGGATATTGACCTTCTTCCCACTCAACACCTTCGGCGTTGAACTTTCGCTCAAAACCAATTCCTTGATTCTTCCGGTGCCTTCCTTGCTTGCGAACAATTTCCTCAAAGTTCTTGCTTCCGGCAAGGCTCTTGTAGACACCTTTCTCTATGATCCCTTTCAATAAACTATTCTCTTGCTCAAGTGTAACTTGGCTTGAAACATTGTTAGTGGAATCAAGAGAACTACTAGAAGCAACAACATTGGATTTAGCATGGTTATTGTTACTGCTAGAGGAAGAATTTTTCTTATGCTTGTCATGCTTAGTCTTAATGGGTGGCAAGAAATTAGACAAGAGAAGTCGTTTGGCAAGATATGAAGAACCCTTCTTTCGAAGATCGTCATTGATTGCTTTTAGAAACTCATGTTCTTGCTCTAGAGTGAGCTTCTCGAAGCGTAGCTTCTCATGAGATCTTAGGAGCTCTCTATGATCTTCTTGAGTTGTTTCATGAGCTAACTTAAGAGTGTTTAGTTCTTTAGTTAGACGCTCAATCTCCTTCATAGCATTGTCATTCGACTCTTCTCGACTATAAAGACTACTAGCATGTTCATCGTTACTAGGCTCACTGGATTTATCATGCAAGAGCTCATCTTCACCAAGCAAGTCATCCTCATCACTATTGAAGTCAATGAATTTAGGGTGTGATACCTTGGGGCCTTTAGCCATGAAACATCTTCCAATTCCCTCATTTGGTGAATCAAATAAGTCGTAGGAGTTGGAGTTGGAGGATACGAGAGCAAGACCGGCAACACCTTCATCTTGACTGTAGTCGGAGTCGGAGTGATAGCTTCCTTCGGATTGATTGTCGGAGTCGGAGCCGGAGACCCATTCACCTACATGAGCTTGATGTTTTCTTCTTGTGTAGCTCCTTGATGACTTGTCTTTCCTCTCCGAATCCTTGCTTCTCCGAGAGGGTCTTCGTTCATAACGAACATCTCTACTCCTTCTCTCTTTCCGAGGTGACTCATCTCTTGAGCTTCTTCTTCTTGGAGATTCTTCTCTTCTCTTGTGGGGAGCCGTACACTCATTTGAGTAGTGTACGGGTCTTCCACAATTGTAGCAGTTTCGATCACGACTAGAAGATCTATTTTCATCATATGATCTAGACTTTGAGCTTCTCTCTTTGCCTCTATTCTTGTAGAATTTGTTGAAGTTCTTGACCATTAGGCTTATCTCTTCATTGGAAACCAACTTGTCACTTGAGGTAGTGGGAGCATCACTTGTAGCTTTGTAAGCACCACTTGACTTGTTGTGAAGCTCTTCCTTATCCTTAAGTGTCATCTCATGAGCAACAATTCTTCCAATGACTTCGGTTGGCTTGAGAGTCTTGTAGTTTGGCATCATTTGGATCAAAGTGCACACGGTGTCATACTTTCCATCCAAAGCTCTGAGAATCTTCTTGATGATGAATCGGTCGGTCATTTCTTCGCTTCCTAAGCCGACAATCTCATTTGTGATGAGAGCAAGCCTAGAGTACATTTCAGCGACTCCTTCACCATCCTTCATCTTGAACTTGTCAAGTTGACCTTGAAGAATATCTAGCTTTGATTCCTTCACGGACTCGGTACCTTCGTGCATTTCAACCAAATTATCCCAAATCTCTTTTGCATTCTCAAGACGGCTGATTTTTTTGAACTCCTCGGGACACAAGGCATTGAAGAGAATGTCACAAGCTTGAGCATTGTTTTGCAACATCCGCAATTCTTCCGGTGTAGCTTCGCGATCCGGAACTTTTCCTTCCTCGAAGAATTTACCTTGCATACCAACACAAATAATGCCCCATGCGGCTGGGTTATGACCAAGAATATGCATTTTCATTTTATGCTTCCAACTAGCAAAATTTGTACCATCAAAGTAAGGACCTCTACGAAAATTACCCTCACTAGACGCCATACTCTCCTAGGTTGTGAAACCAAGCTTATGGAGTCCAATGCAATGGAAACCAATACAATGGAGACCAAAGCTCTGATACCACTTGTAGGATCGAAAGTATGTCTAGAGGGGGGGTGATTAGACTACTTGTCAATATAAAAATTCTGCCTTTTGACAAAGAACAGTTTTTGGCAGATTCACAATTATGATCAAGTCAAGCATCACCCTACACATGCAATTCTAGAGTATAGGCAGCGGAAAGTAAATTGCACATGTAGTAAAGAGAGGTGGAGAAGAGCAAACGCAATTTTGGAGACGCGGTGATTTTTCCCGTGGTTCCGATAGGTGGCGCTATCGTACATCCACGTTGATGGAGACTTCAACCCACGGAGGGTAACGGCTGCGCGAGTCCACTGAGGGCTCCACCCACGAAGGGTCCACGAAGAAGCAACCTTGTCTATTCCATCATGGCCTACGCCCACGGAGGGCTAGCCTTACTCGGGGTAGATCTTCACGAAGTAGGCGATCTCCTTGCCCTTACAAACTTCTTGGTTCAACTCCACATCTCGACGACGGAGGCTCCCAAGCGACACCTAACCAATCTAGGAGGCACCACCCTCCAAAAGGTAATAGATGTTGTAGATGATGATGAACTCCTTGCTCTTGTGCTTCAAATGATAATCTCCCCAACACTCAACTCTCCTCACTGATTTGGCTGTGGTGGAAGAAAGGATTGAGTGGAAAGCAACTTGGGAAGGCTAGAGATCAAGCTTCATATGGTGGGAGTGGAGCAACTTGATCTCAACACAAGGGTAGGTAGTTCTCTTCTCAGAAATGTAAGGTAGGAGTGGTAGTTCTTTCTGATGGCTCTCTTCACGAATGAAGAGGGGGTGGAGGGGTATAAATAGCCTCCACACAAAATCCAACCGTTACACACATTTGAGCAATCTCGGTGGGACCGAAGTGGACAACTCGGTGAGACCGATAGTTCAAATAATGTGAACGTTGGGATTTTCGGTGGGACCGAATATACAATCTCGGTTAGTCCGATTCGTGCAATGACAAGAGCATGCCAGTTTCGGTGGGACCGACTTCATCATCTCGGTGACACCGATTTGATGACAGAAGGTTACAGAAACTTGGCAACTCATGTTTCGGTGAGACCGAGTTCAGAATCGGAAAATCCGAGTTTACTAGGGTTTGGCTTATGGCTGAGGTGGTTCATCTCGGTGTGACTGAGTTTGGAATATCGGTGGGACCGAGACTACTTATGAGTGTCTATGGCAGTGAAAGTTGCTGATAGTTTAGGAGATGTATCACTAAGCACTTGAGCAACCAGATCATCATCATAACCTCATCCCCTTTTAATAGTTTTGGCTTTTCCTATGGACTCAATGTGATCTTGGATCACTAAACCAAAAATGGAGTCTTGAGATTTTGCCAATGCTTGCCTTAGCATTTTGGGGGGTCCACTTCTTCAGTCCTTGCCATACCCATATCACTGAACTCTCTGAAATGATTCTCAAGTAACTATTAGTTCAATGATATATATGTTGTTATTAATTACCAAAACCACCCGGGGATTAGTTGCACTTTCAGGTTGGTTCTGAACCTTGCATGTTGGGAATCAATAAGATGTGTAGGCATCTTTGTTGTACTTATTATTTGAATCTTATTTGTTGGTTCTGAATCTTGCAAGCTGGGAATCAGTGAGATGTGTAGGCATCTTTGTTGTACTTATTATTTGGATCTTATTTGTTGGTTCTGAATCTTGCAAGCTGGGAATCAATGAGATGTGTAGGCATCTTTGTTGTACTTATTATTTGGATCTTATTTGTTGGTTCTGAATCTTGCAAGCTGGGAAACACGGCATGATGATGCAGAGGACAACAACCATAACTAATAGTTCAAACTTGGTAGTATTATCTTTATGAAAGTGCGACAAATGTGTTGATCGTGTGTGTCCTGAGAATAATAATTCTAATTGTTGTGCATGTTGATCCTGTGGCACTGATAGAACGAGCCAATGCATTGCTTGTTTTAAGTATAAATTTCTATTAAAGCTAATTAAATTTAAGTAAAGTGACCACTAACTCATGTTATTACAGTACCAATACAGACCCGCTCGTGAACCGACGTGTGGCCGGAGTGGGTTTCTTAATGGAGGCGTTTGAATGCGCCGAGGGTGCATCTTCTGCCGGGCGTCCAGCGTACGAGGGAGGGGTAGTAACTGTTGTCGCCTGTACACACTCAGTTTAATGTTGAATCCAGTTCCCCAAGAGCTGAAAAATGAACTGCTGCCGCCGCCTACACACTCGTTCACTTGAAGAGACTCCAATGGCGATCCGAGGGGTGAGCCTGCTGGATATGGACTTCAGCAAGGAGTTCCCCTTTGAGTTCGCCGTTCAGTCCTATGGCTGGACCAAGTTGAATGTGATGTACACCAACGATCCGGACTCGGTGAAGCTCTGCCTCGCCAAGTTCAAGCAGTACCTACAGGACGAGAAAGCACAAGGTTGTTGGACTAGACATTGTGCCCATCCATTCGTCTCCTGACAAGGACCAGCGGATCGCCGTGGCCCAGGTATGTGTGCGGGACGAGGTTCTCATCTACCACTTCTGTAGGGCCATCAGAGGTTCTGGAGCATTCGCCCGTTTCATCAGCAGCGCCGACTGCACCTTCGCTGCGGTGGAGAGAAGGAAGAACGCGATGATTCGGCCATCTGGTGCAACAAGCTTGTCGACATCCAGAAGCAATACAAGATCATCAGCAACGGGCAGGAGAAGGACTCTGTGGTTGACCTCGCCGAGACCATCATCGACCCCTGATACGCCAACATGAAAGAAGACAACAATACCAAGGACCTGAACACGTGGGAGGTACCTCTGAATCTAGCCTACATAACCTATGCGGCCAGGAGAGCATGGGAGGTACCTCTGAATCCACCCTGCACCCGAACAAGTCAACCCTCGTACTCCCCTCCGCCTGCGTCTTCACCCGCTCCGGTTCATTCGGTCCAAGGTCTCGACGTCATCCTCCGCCTTGGTGCTCTAGCCGCGGCGCCGCCGTCTGTCGTTCCCAACATGGTCAGCAAAACAAGAGGAATCGGGAGACAACTATTCATCGAGAGGCTGACACTCCCGGGCCCACCAGGTCCATGGCCTAGGTTTTGTTGTTTAACATGGGCAGCCAATGACATGATTTAACATTTCTTGGATCCAGCAGGTATCAAGCGGCCTCTGGGCCTCCCAACCTAGCTTGTCTATAACATCAGCAGCCCAAGTTATGTTTGTTTTTTCAAGACGACGCACATCTCAGTCATATTTTTCATTTTCATTAATCCTATATCTGAATTTTCTCCCACTTTCTTTTTCGATGTAAACTGAGTTTTCTCCCAGTACTTTTCCCTAGAACCAACTCAAGTGTCTCACGTCTAGCCTAAAAAATAATAATACCCCATGTACTATTAACTCATCAAATTTAAAAAATATTTTATTTCGTAAGTTGAAAGTTCTTAAATAATAATAATAATAATTGTTTATATATAACTTGGCAAGTTAACTCCTAGTGATTGCGTACATAAGCTTTTAAAGCTTTTACTGACCAATGGAGTAATAGACGTGCAATTATGTGTTTATGTTTTTATAACATTACTCCGTCTAGCCCAACATGATATTTTCGCCCAGCCCAACAAATCCGCGGATTTCGAGAAAAATGTAAATGGGCTTCAAATTCTACCATATATATAAACGGGTTGCATAGATGCGACATCATTGTTTCACCCAGCCCACCAAATGGACTAAAAAACAAATGGACTGGCTGACATGTTGTAATGCCCCGGATGTAATACTTTCCCTTTTGGGTATATAATATATCTTCGGCTTCATCTATTTCCATTCCGGGTTCCTTGTCTTTCGGGTTTTCGTCGTTTTGTTGTGTGAGTGTGTGGCATTCATTCATATCATGTAGACATGTGCATTGCATTGCTTTTGTGTTGCCGGTTGCATCCGGTTCCGCGTGTTTATTCCCGTTGTCCGTTTCGCGTTCCGGAACTCCCTCACGTGTCCGTGACGTCCCGTAGGCCTACTTTGTTGTTTGGGCGTGTAACGTTACCGGTGTGCCGCGAGGTTGTTGTGTGTGTTGTTGTTTTGTTGTGAGCAACCCGCCTCTCAAATCTCATCTCGTTTGGACTCCGTTGTACGTGTGGGTCCAAAGAGCCTTCACTTCGTGTCCCAGAAACACCCCTACTGCAGTCTTTTATCTCCCTCCTAGGCCTCCTAGACTACCCCGCGATCGGATCCGTCGGATCGCGATCGGAGGGCCCCAAACATCCCTAAATTCCCCCCTAACCCTAAACCCTGCTATATATTAGACCCTAGTCTAATTTTGGCATCTCCATCTTCTTCCTCCTCCTCCCACCTAAAATTTCTCAGATCTGGCCATTCTCTCCACTGCCACTTGGCAGCTCCTTCCTCCCGCAGAATCGCACCGATCTGATCCAACCACCGAGCGGCGCCAGTCAACGCTTCGCCAGGTCGACGCCTTCCCGCGTCGGGGCCTCCCTCGACCGCTCCTTTCCGCGCCATCGATCGGCCAGCTGGGCTCCCTCGTCGCGATCGCCTCCTCACTTCGGGACCACTTCGTCGCCCGGCCCAGCACCGCTGCTTCGCAACGCCCGCGTCGCCGCTCGCCCTCCTGGGCCGAGCCAGGCGGCCCGGCCACCGCGCACCACCGAGGCCAGGCCTCCAGCGACCGACGCCGCTCCGCCTGGGCCAGGACACGCCTCCCCGCCGTCTCTCCTCTCGGGCCTCCCGCAGTGGGCCTCGCCCCGCCTAACCGGGCCACCGCCTCCACTCGGCGGATCGCGGGCCTCGCCTTCCTCCGCGAGCCAGCCGCCGGCCCGTCCCTCTGCCTCCAGCCGGGCCGCACCGGATCGGCCCGCCGTCATTTTTTTTCCTCAGATCAGATCTGATGAGGTTGACTCCCCACTCCTAAGTCCCTGTTATTTGTTGATCTGTGATGCAATGTTTGACCTGCTCTAACTTGTTGTCTGTTGCTCCGATTCGCGTGTATGATATGTCCAGACGTTCGTGGAGACTTGCTCTACGTTTTACCTGTTGTTGTCATGCATGTTAGAGATCGTTTAGGTGCTTGTTTTGCTGTTGCAAGAGTGCATCATGATATAAACTGCTGCTATGTGTTATTTTTATGCCACCTTTGCCATGTGATATCTTTTAGCTCGTTTGTCCGAATGATGCAAATGACATGTCCACGTGTTCGTCTTGCCATGCTCTACATGTTGTATGTGATAGGTTGCATGATAGATTTTTTATTGCCTTGTTATCATCGTTGCAAAGTTCCATGTGGCTGTGATGTTGTTTCACTTGTTATGAAATGCCATCTTGTTGAACTCGTTGCAATCGTTGTGTTTACCTACATGAAGCATGCTTGTGTGTTTCGGGATCACCTTCATGTGTACTTTGATGAGGTGCTTACCTTTTGCCATGATTAGTTTCGAGGTGACTTAAACATGCTATTTTAGATGCCATGATGATATTGCTGTTTTAGGACTTAGTGGTTTTTCACTAAGTCTGAAATCTGTAACGTTCCGATGCCATGTTCGTGTGATGTTCTAGGACAAAGCATGATAGTTTTGGAGTGGATCTTGATTGTTCCTTGTAGTATATATTGTTGTCTTTCCATTCATGTCCTCACATGTCTATTTAAGTGGCTGTAGCATGTTTATCTTTTGCTCCAAAGTTTCAATAAAATTCTGCTGCCAGAATTTTATTGTCAAGTTCAATATGTCCAAGATCATTGCTATTGATCCGTGGCTCCGTTGGGGTGCACCTTTGGACTTAGTTGCTGTAGTATATGTCTAGTTTGTGTTCATGCCCTTTGCCATGTTAATTGAGTGTTGTAGCTTAATTATTTTGTGCTCCGAAGTTGCTATGTTGCTGTAATTTTCAGCTTTCGCTCAAATCTTGTTTCGGGCATAACTTTTAGCACGTAACTCCGATTTCAGCGAATCTTATATCAAACTTGATTGATTTTCTGTGTAGATTAATAATATAAGATTTTTTTCATGTTTTGAGGTGTTTTGCTTGCGTGATGTTTTACGTGCTCCGTGTGCATCCTTAGTGCATCCATCATGCATTCATCTTTTTCGAGTGCGCATTGCATCTTGTTGATTGGTGCTTGGTGTGATTGTTTTGTTTAGAGCTGGAAGCTGAGACCGAGTACGAGGTTGAGCACGAAGTTACCAACGAGGTTGAGCACGAGGACCCTTCTTACGATCCGAACGACTTCTCTTCAGGCAAGATGACCGAACCCCGATAACATTACTATCTTTGCCTATTGCTAGTAGTCTCGATCTATAGTTTTGCCTCGATGCCCATGATCTTCTTGTCAGCCTCCTACTTGTAGCCAATTGCCATGTTTAACCAACCTACCTATGCAAACCGTTGCTTGGCTAAGTACGCTTCGCTCAGCCCTTCTTATAGCATTGCTAGTTGCAGGTGAAGATCGAAGATGCTTGCTTCATGATGAAGTTTGGTTGGGGTATATCACACTATATAAATGCTTTAAATGAAATCATCTATATATTGGCAAGGGTGTAAGGCTAAGCCTTTTGCTTGGTGATTTGTTCCACTCATGCCGTTAGGATCCGTATAAACCGGTGTTATGTTCCTTGATTATGCGTTCCTAACACGGTTGGGGTGTATGGGACCCCCTCGATAAACCGCTAGGTGCTAAGTCTTTTCCAGCAAGTCCCAACATTGGTACTATTTGCCTAATAACAAACTAAACTTGCACAGGGAGTTATAAACCCTTTTTCTTAATCAACAACCCCGGGCCAGCGCTCCACATGAGTGTTGGTCCGAAACGGGCAACCTGCGGTGCCACCTTGAGGAAACTCAAGGTCTGGTAAAAACCCGTAGCTTGTCCCATCCGGTCGTGGCCTGAGACGAGATATGCGCGGCTACTATCAGGGTGTCGGCACGCCGGGAGGATTTGCTGGATTAGCCTTACCTTAGCTCGGTATATCTTGAGCACGGGATTCCGAGGATACTCGGGTCTTCCCACTTTGGAGTTGCGACTCCGCGGATCGTGGGCTTGTAATGGGTCAAGTTGGAACACCCCTGCAGGGTTTGAACTTTCGAAAGCCGTGCCCGCGGTTATGTGGCAGATGGGAGCTTGTTAATTCCGGTTGTAGATAACTTGACACAATGTTTCTAATACACTACCAGCGTGTGTTCCGTGACTGTCAATTTCCGAATAGGGATTCGGGAGTTGAACACGGAGGGGTTATGCTTGTGGAGCTTGTTAGCTAGGATCACTTCGTGATCACTTCTCGCCGAGGCCTTCTCTTCTCGCTCTCACTCACGTAAGCTAGTTGCTAGTTGCTGCTGCAGACACTTATTCTTTTCTTCAGCCTTTCCTCTCCCAAAGGCTTAAATAGTCTTGTTACCCGGTAACGGGATTGCTGAGTCCTCTGTGGCTCACAGTTACTTCACACACCAGATGCAGGTCCAGTTGTGAGCTATCCAGGTGATGGCACCGAGCTGGATTGGGAGTACGACGAGGAGCGTAGTCGGTACTATGTGCGATACCCGGATGATCAGTAGTGGAGACTCTTACTAGGATTCGATCCGCCTGTGGTTTATTTATTTAAGTTTGGTATCTTGCATTTGGATTTTGCCCTTAGAGGGTTGTGATGTTCTTAATGTATGATGTTTGAGACTTGTACTGTAATTCCGTGATGTGGCGAGTGTAAGCCAACTATTTTCTGTTTACAATCCCCCTCTTTTACATGAGATGTGCAAAGATTACCGAACAGGAGATCATTCTAGGATGGATTTATGCCTTTAAGTCGTGCCTCGACACGTAGGAGGTATAACTCCATCCTGGGCATTACAAGTTGGTATCAGAGCCTTCTTCGACCTAGGAGCCCCCACTGTTTGATCGAATCGTTGACGGTCGAGTCTAGGCACACACTGAAAACTTTTTGAGTCCTATATTATATCGGAGAGTAGGATTTCTTTGCTTCTCATCCCCTTTCTCTCTGGTGAGGACTCCTGACGTCTACTCTTGTCTCTCCTATCTTCAAAAATTGCACAAATTTTTTTTTAGGAATCCCGCGAGTATTCTGGGATTGTTTCGATGTTCTTGTGACAAGGATATTGTTCTCGATGCCTCCTGTTACCGAGGAGTTGAGCTTCGGGGTATCATTGACACAAGCATATCGCGGCAGTACTAAATACTTAAGACGGCCGACATCGAAAATCTCTCCTATACGGCCAGTGGCTAGATAACCCCGACATCACCCAGTACTGGGGAGGTAGTTCGGGAGTATTGCCATAGCTTGTTATAGTGGATGCTTTTCGAAGGTCCGAGGTACACAGTTTCCGAGAAAGACTGGTTATGTGTTGAAGGATGGATACACCTGGATGTAGGTTTAGAGTTGATTGCGCGGTGCTTCCCGTGTATCCCCAACACCTGATTGCATAACTGGAATCTTTCGGAAATCTATAGGTGGGTTTTATCCAGTAGATCGTAGGCATTCTTCCAACGAATGCAGGTTAGTGAGTTCGGGGTTCGACATTGAGTGAAGGGGTTATATGACAGATGTTACTATCAGGAGTTGCATCTTAAAGGGTCCTTGGCTATGCTGATCCAGGGATTGCAAAACCTTTTCGTAACGCGTTCATATGCTTTCAGCACAAAGATGTTAGAACGGAACTCCTCTCTTGTGTTTGTTCCCGTCTGTACCTTGTTGTTTTCTTTTTTCCATTTTGTCCCCTATGTGGCTTCTCGTGAAGATTGATGTTATCATTTAACTGAGAATATCATTCGTTCCTCATGTTCGGATGATTTCATTCGTTCTTATTGTTCGAATGATTATTGTGAAGACTTGTTGCAATTCATTCCATTGATTCAGCTTATTCCTTTTGTCAATCAATTGCTGATTCGTGGTCATCTCTTACAGGATGGCTCCGAAAAAGGTTCCCAACGCTAACCCAGAGGTGGAAGAGGTTCCAGAACATCCTCCTTCCCCTCCTCCTCCGCCTGAGGCTTGGAGAGCAATTATGCAGACTACAGCTCAGAACACTCAGTTGATGATGCAGATGATGCAGCAGATGCAAGCTATGCAAGCTAATCAGGGTGTTCCAGGGAATCAAGGCAACTTCTTCCAGCAGCACCATGCTACCCTCAACCAGTTCTTGGCAAACAATCCTAAAGCTTTCAGTTACTGTGTCGACCCTCTTGATGCTGAGGATTGGTTGACCGACATAAAGAAGCATTTTGAGTGCAGTAACGTGAAGGAAGATGATTATGTGAAGTTTGCAGCCTTCCAACTGAAAGATCAAGCAGCTGACTGGTGGCAGCAGTACAAAGACTCCAGGCCGGGTCAAGTGATCTCTTGGGAGAATTTCTGCAAGGATTTCCGCTCGCACCACATTCCTACAAGTGTCATCGAGGGTATGCGTGAGCAATTCCGCAACCTGAAGTAGGGCTCCATGACAGTCTATCAGTATAATGTCAAGTTCCAAAACCTCGCTCGTTATGCTAAGCAAGACATTCCTGATGCCAAGAGTAAAATCTATCAGTTCCGTGGAGGTCTCAAAGATGAACTTCAGCTTGCTCTCACTTTGTTCGAGCCCGATGAATTCGACAAGTTCTATAACATGGCTTTGAAACAAGAAGCAGCTCAGCTTAAGATGGAGGCTTCTAAGAAGAGAATTCGAGATGCTGTTCACTCTTCCTCATCGTCTCAGTTGGCTGCGAAACAACAGAAATTCTGGCTTCCTCCTCCTCCAGTGATTCGAGCTCCACACAACAACTCCAACAACTCCAACATCAAGAACTCTAGTGGTCGTGGTTTCTCCCACCCACCCAACCCGAGCAACCAGTCGAAGAAGCAGTTTCAGTCTCAAGGCTCCAAGTCAAGTGGCTCTCATTTCCGTCCTCTCTCAGAAGTGACTTGCAACAAATGCACTCAGAAAGGTCACTATGCCAACAGATGTCCGAATCCGAAGCGTCTTCCACCTCCTCCACCTGTGAGTTCAGCTATTGTCAGGCATGATCCAAAGGCAGCAAGGGTCAATCTGATGAATGCAGCGCAAGCGGAGAATTCTTCTGATGTCATTTTGGGTAACCTTCCAGTGAACTCTATCCCTGCTAAAGTTTTGTTTGATTCGGGTGCTTCTTGCTCTTTCATGTCATATCCATTTGCATCCAAGAATAATGTTCACTCTGAAGCTTTGCCAAGACCTTTGAGTGTCATATCACCTGGCAAGAGATTGAGTTCTAGTATGGTGGCTCCGAATGTTTCTATTCGCATGGGTGATTATCGATTTTTGGCTTCTCCGGTGATTCTCGGCAATTCTGACATCGACCTCATCCTCGGAATGGATTGGCTTTCTCAGCACGATGCTCACATTGATTGTGCTCAAAAGGAAGTCAAGATGACTCATTCTGATGAAGATGTGATTATCTTCGCCTCCAGGGATAATACTATACGGCTTTTCTCTCTTAATGATAAGGGCGAAATTAATGCCATATCTCAAATTCCGGTGGTGAACGAATATCAAGACGTCTTTCCTGAAGAACTTCCAGGCATGCCTCCACACCGTCAGGTGGAGTTTGTCATTGAACTCGAGCCGGGTACTGAGCCAGCATGCCGGCGTCCGTACAAGCTCTCTCCGGATGAATTGAAGGAATTGAAGAAGCAGCTTGGTAAGCAGGAGAGTATGGGTCTCATCAGGCCTAGTACATCTCCGTGGGGCTGTGGTGTCTTATTTGTCAAGAAGAAAGATGGCACGGAGCGTCTCTGTGTTGACTACCGGCCATTGAACAAGAAGACGATTAAGAACAAGTATCCGCTCCCCAACATCAACTAACTCTTTGAGCAGCTCAAAGGAGCTAAAGTGTTCTCTAAGCTTGACCTCCGAATGGGCTATCATCAAATTCGCATTCGCGAGGAAGACATTCCCAAGACGGCCTTCAGAACGAGCTACGGTTCATACGAGTATACCGTCAAGTCCTTCGGTCTCGCCAATGCTCCTCCTACCTTTTCAAGGATGATGCATTACATCTTCAACCCTTATACTGGCGAGTTTGTGCTTGTGTATCTGGATGATATTCTGGTGTTTTCCAAGAATGAAGAAGATCACGAAAAGCACTTACGTCTGGTTCTTGATCGACTCCGAGAGCATAAATTCTATGCCAAGTTCTCCAAGTGCGAGTTTTGGCTCGATAAGGTTTTGTACCTGGGCCACATTATCTCAGCTGACGGTATTGCGGTTAATCCCGAGAAAGTTGAAGCAATTGTCAACTGGGAAGCTCCTCAGAACGTCAAGCAGCTCCGCAGTTTTCTAGGTCTTGCCAGCTATTGCAGAAGGTTTGTTGAGAACTTCTCCAAGATTGCCAAGCCTCTTTCCAACCTGCTTCAGAAGAATGTCAAATACTTTTGGTCTCCAGAGTGTGAAGTGGCATTCAAAACCTCAAAGATAAGCTTGTCTCTGCTCCAGTTCTGACTCCTCCGGATGAAACCAAGCCCTATGAAGTATTCTGTGATGCTTCTCTTCAAGGTCTTGGTGGTGTGCTTATGCAAGATAAGAGAATTTTGGCATACACTTCTCGTCAGCTAAAGCCAAGTGAGAAGAACTATCCCACACATGATCTCGAGCTAGCAGCTGTGGTACATGCTCTGATTACGTGGAGACATCTGTTGTTGGGCAGAAAGGTCGACATCTTCACTGATCACAAGAGCTTGAAGTACATCTTCACACAGCCGCATCTGAACCTCCGCCAGACTCGTTGGGTCGAAATGATCCAAGAGTACAACCCCAGCATTGAATACACTCCTGGCAAGGCGAATGTGATTGCAGATGCTTTGAGCAGAAAGGCATATTGCAACAGCCTTCTTATCAAGCCATACCAGCCTGAGCTTTGTGAAGCATTCAGGAAACTCAACCTCCAAGTTGTTCCGCAGGGTTTTCTTGCAAATCTCCAAATTGCTCCTACCTTGGAAGATCAAGTCCGTGAGGCCCAGCTCAGTGATACCATGGTGAAGAAAGTGAAACATGGGATTGCAAAGGGCACTCCAAAATACAAGTGCTTCCGTGTTGATGAGAGAGATACCTTGTTCTTCGAGGACAGACTCGTTGTTCCCAAAGGTGACCTCAGGAAGCTCATAATGGAATAAGCTCATGATTCTCTCCTTTCCATTCATCCTGGCAGTTCCAAGATGTATCAAGACCTCAAGCAGTCTTACTGGTGGACACGCATGAAAAGGGAAATTGCCCAATTCGTGAATGAATGTGATGTTTGCAGAAGAGTGAAAGAAGAACATCAACGTCCAGCCGGTCTTCTCCAACCTCTTCCTATTCCCGAGTGGAAGTTCGACCACATTGAAATGGACTTCGTCACTGGCTTTCCAAAATCCAAGCGAGGAAATGATGCTATCTTTGTGGTGATTGACAAGCTTACCAAAGTCGCTCACTTTCTTCCAGTCAAGGAATCAATCAATGCAACTCAACTTGCAGAGCTGTACACTTCCAGAATTGTGTCCCTACATGGCATTCCTCAAGTTATATCCTCAGACCGTGGAAGCTTGTTCACATCAAGGTTCTGGGACTCCTTTCAGTCCGCCATGGGCACTAAGATCAGGTTCAGCACTGCTTTTCACCCTCAGACTAGTGGTCAAGTCGAGCGTCTGAATCAGATTCTAGAAGATATGCTCAAAGCCTGTGTCATCTCCTTCGGCATGAAATGGGAAGACTGCCTTCCATTTGCCGAGTTCTCTTACAACAACAGCTTTCAAGCAAGTGCAGGCAAAGCACCATTTGAAATTCTCTATGGCAGAAAGTGTCGTACCCCTCTCAATTGGTCTGAAACAGGCGAACGCCAACTTCTTGGCAATGACTTGATCTCAGAAGCCGAAGAAATGTGCAAAGTCATACGTGAGAATCTCAAGGCCGCTCAGTCGCGTCAGAAGAGCTACTATGACGGCAAGCATCGTGATTTGGTTTTCGACATCGGTGATCATGTCTATCTCCGAGTTTCTCCGATGAAAGGAACCCAAAGATTCGGTATCAAAGGAAAACTTGCTCCTAGATACGTCGGGCCTTTCAAGATTCTTGGCAAAAGAGGCGATCTAGCCTATCAGCTTGAGCTCCCTTCAAACTTCGCAAATGTTCATGATGTCTTCCATGTGTCTCAACTTCGCAAATGCTTCAAGGCACCTGAGCGCATGATTCCGTTTGAGGAGATTGATCTTCAACAAGACCTGTCCTACCGATAGCATCCTGTTGCCATTCTCGAAGAAACCGAACGCAAGACCCGCAACAAGTACATCAAGTTTCTGAAAGTCAAGTGGTCACATCACACCGACCGAGAAGCTACCTGGGAACGAGAAGATCATCTTCGTTCCGAGTACCCTTCCTTTTTCCAGTCCTAGATCTCGGGACGAGATCTTTTTGTAGTAGAGGACAGTTTGTAATGCCCCGGATGTAATACTTTCCCTTTTGGGTATATAATATATCTCCGGCTTCATCTATTTCCATTCCGGGTTCCTTGTCTTTCGGGTTTTCGTCGTTTTGTTGTGTGAGTGTGTGGCATTCATTCATATCATGTAGACATGTGCATTGCATTGCTTTTGTGTTGTCGGTTGCATCCGGTTCCGCATGTTTCTTCCCGTTGTCCATTTCGCGTTCCGGAGCTCCCTCACGTGTCCATGACGTCCCGTAGGCCTACTTTGTTGTTTGGGCGTGTAACGTTACCGGTGTGCCGTGAGGTTGTTGTGTGTGTTGTTGTTTTGTTGTGAGCAACCCGCCTCTCAAATCTCGTCTCATTTGGACTCCGTTGTACGTGTGGGTCCAAAGTGCCTTCACTTCGTGTCCCAGAAACACCCCTACTGCAGTCTTTTATCTCCCTCCTAGGCCTCCTAGACTACCCTGCGATCGGATCCGTCGGATCGCGATCGGAGGGCCCCAAACATCCCTAAATTCCCCCTAACCCTAAACCCTGCTATATATTAGACCCTAGTCTAATTTTGGCATCTCCATCTTCTTCCTCCTCCTCCCCCCTAAAATTTCTCAGATCTGGCCATTCTCTCCACTGCCACTTGGTAGCTCCTTCCTCCCGCAGAATCGCACCGATCTGATCCAACCACCGAGCGGCGCCAGTCAACGCTTCGCCAGGTCGACGCCTTCCCGCGCCGGGGCCTCCCTCGACCGCTCCTTTCCGCGCCATCGATCGGCTAGCTGGGCTCCCTCGTCGCGATCGCCTCCTCACTTCGGGACCACTTCGTCGCCCGGCCCAGCACCGCTGCTTCGCAACGCCCGCGTCGCCGCTCGCCCTCCTGGGCCGAGCCAGGCGGCCCGGCCACCGCGCACCACCGAGGCCAGGCCTCCAGCGACCGACGCCGCTCCGCCTGGGCCAGGACGCGCCTCCCCGCCGTCTCTCCTCTCGGGCCTCCCGCAGTGGGCCTCGCCCCGCCTAACCGGGCCACCGCCTCCACCCGGCGGATCGCGGGCCTCGCCTTCCTCCGCGAGCCAGCCGCCGGCCCGTCCCTCTGCCTCGAGCCGGGCCGCACCGGATCGGCCCGCCGTCATTTTTTTTCCTCAGATCAGATCTGATGAGGTTGACTCCCCACTCCTAAGTCCCTGTTTTTTTGTTGATCTGTGATGCAATGTTTGACCTGCTCTAACTTGTTGTCTGTTGCTCCGATTCGCGTGTATGATATGTCCAGACGTTCGTGGAGACTTGCTCTACGTTTTACCTGTTGTTGTCATGCATGTTAGAGATCGTTTAGGTGCTCGTTTTGCTGTTGCAAGAGTGCATCATGATATAAACTGCTGCTATGTGTTATTTTTAAGCCACCTTTGCCATGTGATATCTTTTAGCTCGTTTGTCCGAATGATGCAAATGACATGTCCACGTGTTCGTCTTGCCATGCTCTACATGTTGTATGTGATAGGTTGCATGATAGATTTTTTATTGCCTTGTTATCATCGTTGCAAAGTTCCATGTGGTTGTGATGTTGTTTCACTTGTTATGAAATGCCATCTTGTTGAACTCGTTGCAATCGTTGTGTTTACCTGCATGAAGCATGCTTGTGTGTTTCGGGATCACCTTCATGTGTACATTGATGAGGTGCTTACCTTTTGCCATGATTAGTTTCGAGGTGACTTAAACATGCTCTTTTAGATGCCATGATGATATTGCTGTTTTAGGACTTAGTGGTTTTTCACTAAGTCTGAAATCTGTAACGTTCCGATGCCATGTTCATGTGATGTTCTAGGACAAAGCATGATAGTTTTGGAGTGGATCTTGATTGTTCCTTGTAGTATATATTGTTGTCTTTCCATTCATGTCCTCACATGTCTATTTAAGTGGTTGTAGCATGTTTATCTTTTGCTCCAAAGTTTCAATAAAATTCTGCTGCCAGAATTTTATTATCAAGTTCAATATGTCCAAGATCATTGCTATTGATCCGTGGCTCCGTTGGGGTGCACCTTTGGACTTAGTTGCTGTAGTATATGTCTAGTTTGTGTTCATGCCCTTTGCCATGTTAATTGAGTGCTGTAGCTTAATTATTTTGTGCTCCGAAGTTGCTATGTTGCTGTAATTTTCAGCTTTCGCTCAAATCTTGTTTCGGGCATAACTTTTAGCCCGTAACTCCGATTTCAGCGAATCTTATATCAAACTTGATTGATTTTCTGTGTAGATTAATAATATCAGATTGTTTTCATGTTTTGAGGTGTTTTGCTTTAGTGATGTTTTACGTGCTCCGTGTGCATCCTTAGTGCATCCATCATGCATTCATCTTTTTCGAGTGCGCATTGCATCTTGTTGATTGGTGCTTGGTGTTATTGTTTTGTTTAGAGGCGGAAGCTGAGACCGAGTACGAGGTTGAGCACGAGGTTACCAACGAGGTTGAGCACGAGGACCCTTCTTACGATCCGAACGACTTCTCTTCAGGCAAGATGACCGAACCCCGATAACATTACTATCTTTGCCTATTGCTAGTAGTCTCGATCTATAGTTTTGCCTCGATGCCCATGATCTTCTTGTCAGCCTCCTACTTGTAGCCAATTGCCATGTTTAACCAACCTACCTATGCAAACCGTTGCTTGGCTAAGTACGCTTCGCTCAGCCCTTCTTATAGCATTGCTAGTTGCAGGTGAAGATCGAAGATGCTTGCTTCATGATGAAGTTTGGTTGGGTTATATCACACTATATAAATGCTTTAAATGAAATCATCTATATATTGGCAAGGGTGGAAGGCTAAGCCTTTTGCTTGGTGATTTGTTCCACTCATGCCGTTAGGATTCGTATAAACCGGTGTTATGTTCCTTGATTATGCGTTCCTAACACGGTTGGGGTGTATGGGACCCCCTCGATAAACCGCTAGGTGCTAAGTCTTTTCCAGCAAGTCCCAACATTGGTACTATTTGCCTAATAACAAACTAAACTTGCACAGGGAGTTATAAACCCTTTTTCTTAATCAACAACCCCGGGCCAGTGCTCCACATGAGTGTTGGTCCGAAACGGGCAACCTGCGGGGCCACCTTGAGGAAACTCAAGGTCTGGTAAAAACCCGTAGCTTGTCCCATCCGGTCGTGGCCTGAGACGAGATACGCGCGGCTACTATCAGGGTGTCGGCACGCCGGGAGGATTTGCTGGATTAGCCTTACCTTAGCTCGGTATATCTTGAGCACGGGATTCCGAGGATACTCGGGTCTTCCCACTTTGGAGTTGCGACTCCGCGGATCGTGGGCTTGTAATGGGTCAAGTTGGAACACCCCTGCAGGGTTTGAACTTTCGAAAGCCGTGCCTGCGGTTATGTGGCAGATGGGAGCTTGTTAATTCCGGTTGTAGATAACTTGACACAATGTTTCTAATACACTACCAGCGTGTGTTCCGTGACTGTCAATTTCCGAATAGGGATTCGGGAGTTGAACACGGAGGGGTTATGCTTGTGGAGCTTGTTAGCTAGGATCACTTCGTGATCACTTCTCGCCGAGGCCTTCTCTTCTCGCTCTCACTCACGTAAGCTAGTTGCTAGTTGCTGCTGCAGACACTTATTCTTTTCTTCAGCCTTTCCTCTCCCAAAGGCTTAAATAGTCTTGTTACCCGGTAACGGGATTGCTGAGTCCTCTGTGGCTCACAGTTACTTCACACACCAGATGCAGGTCCAGTTGTGAGCTATCCAGGTGATGGCACCGAGTTGGATTGGGAGTACGACGAGGAGCGTAGTCGGTACTATGTGCGATACCCGGATGATCAGTAGTGGAGACTCTTACTAGGATTCGGTCCGCCTGTGGTTTATTTATTTAAGTTTGGTATCTTGCATTTGGATTTTGCCCTTAGAGGGTTGTGATGTTCTTAATGTATGATGTTTGAGACTCGTACTGTAATTCCGTGACGTGGCGAGTGTAAGCCAACTATTTTCTGTTTACAATCCCCCTCTTTTACATGAGATGTGCAAAGATTACCGAACTTGAGATCATTCTAGGATGGATTTATGCCTTTAAGTCGTGCCTCGACACGTAGGAGGTATAACTCCATCCTGGGCATTACACATGTAGGCCAGTAGGTTGAAGCCTAAGAAGGCAATGGATTTACATCCAACGGCTGGCATTCTTCTTCAATCTCTCGTCTTCTTCCCCCAGCGCTGCCGGGACCGCCTGCTCCAGCCTTCGGCGTCCAGCAGCATTGTTTTGCGCTCCTCAGCGAAATGCTACCCCGCCGACGGCCAGGCCATCCCTCCACTCCACACCTCCTGTTATTCTCTGCCGAGTGTAGGCCCACCCAGCACCCGAACCAGTCAAGTTTCCCACTCCTCTTTGTCTGCGACTTCACTGCCGCGTCTTCCCCATCTCCGGTTCGTTCCAGTCTTGGGCCTTGCCGTCGTCCACCGCCTCTGTGCGCTCGGCGCGGCATGGTAAACATACGGGAGTCATCGGAAGAGGACTTTACGTGGAGAGCCTGATGGCTGGGACCCACGAGGTCCATGGTCGCACGCAAGGAAAGTTCCTCCTTATTATGCACTGTACGTGGGAAGGGCTTCTGTATTTCGCGGAAAAAAAACGTTACCCCCGCTGACAGGTCGGACCCACCAGCTATATTTTCGCACGCAAGGAAGTGCCTCCTTATTACACACAAAAAATGAATACCCCCTGCTAGCTGGGACCCACCATAGTGGGTGGCTGACTTGTGGGCCTACTAAGTTGACGAGGACGGAGGGCTTTGTCAACTTAGTCAATATGAAAGATTCTAGCTCCAGTGACTGTACGATGTCCATCCAACAGCCATAGTGCTTCTTCAACCTCTGGTCTTCTTGCTCCAGCCGCCCAAAGCAGCACCGGTCGTGCCTCGTGCTCCTGCCTCCCATGGCCGGCTGTGATGCCGCGGAAGCCTCACCGCCCCTACTACTCCCACCGTTGGCCAGGGCATCCCTCTACTCACCCACACCCCCTGTTATTCTGCGGCGATGGCAGCCTCACGCCACAGCCGAACCAATGAACCCCTGTCCTCCGCTCCGTGTGGGCATCCACTACCGCGTCCTCCCCGGCTCCGCGTCGTCCCCTTCCTAGTCCTCGCTGTCGTCCACCGCCTTGGTGCTCTCGATGCGACGTGGTCAATGTGGTCAACGACCGACTTCCATCGGAAGAGTACTGTACGTGGAGAGGCTGACAGCTGGGTCCACGGCCACAGCCCAGTTTTTTTTGTGATTTACCAAGTAAGTCGCTTTGTCAAGCCTATTGGGCTGCAAATCTTTCAAGATGAGGAGAGCTTCATTTGGCTGGCCGAGAAAATGGCCTATCAGTAATGAGAAATAGGCTGTACATTTTTGAAACAGATCAAACCGGCAATTAGTTTCAAATTTCTTTTTTTCATTTTGATATTTTAAATTGCATTGATTTTTATGCGTGGACAATTTGTTGGATTTTATATTGATATACATTTATTTTTAAAATCAGTTTGAATGTGACTCGAAATTTCGGGATTAAAAACAGTTCGGACCGCACCGAAATATGCAAAATTTCGTATAATATTTTAACCGTGGCCACAATATGGGCTGTAATGCTAACAAAAAGAATATGGGCTCCAAAAAAACCTTAAGAATTAGCAAATGGGCTATAAATTATTAGAAATAATGGCAGATGGGCTGTATGCTGTTTTCCACAGATTTGAGGCTTTCCTAAAAAATAGTTGACGCACAAGCAGTGACTGTTAGATTTCCATCCAACGGCCGTCGTGCTTCTTCAATCTCTGCTCTTCCTGCTCCAGCCGCTCAAACAAGCACCGGCGGGACTGCCTGCTCCATCCTCCCCGCGGCCGGCTGTGCTGCCGCGCAGGCCTCACCGCCCCACCGTACTCCCATCGCTGGCCTAGCCATCCCTCTACTCACCCACACCTGTTGTTATTCTCCGGCGATGGCAGACGAACCAGTAAACCCTCGTACAGTCGTACTCCCCTCCGCGTGGGAAACAACTGCCAAGTCTTCCCTGCCTCCGTGTCGTTTCCTTCCTAGGCCTTGCCATCGTCCAGCGCCCTGGTGCTCTCGGCGCGGCCTGGTCCATGTGGTCAACGACCGATATGCATCTGAAGTGGACTGTACGTGGAGAGGCTGACAGTTGTGTCCACGGCTGCACGCAAGGAAATGCCTTCTTATTACGCGCAAAATAATGATTCCTCCACCTGACATCTGGGACCCACCGAAAGGGCCTCTTTATTTCACGAAAAAAAACATTATCGCCACTGACAGCTTGGACCCACCAGCTATATCTTTGCACGCAAGGAAGTGCCTACTTATTACGCAAAAAAAATTGAATACTCCCCCTGCTAGCTAGGACCCAGTATAGGGCAGGCTGACTTGTGGGCCTACAAAGTTGATGGGGACGGAGGGCTTTATCAACTTAGTCAATATGCATGATTCTAGCTCCAGTGATCGTACGATGTCCATCCAACGTCCATAGTGCTTCTTCAACCTCTGGTCTTCTTGCACCAGCCGCCCAAACCAGCGTCGATCGTGCCTCGTGATCCTGCCTCCCGTGGCCGGCTGCGATGCGGTGGAGGCCTCACTGCCCCCTACTACTCCCACCGCTGGCCAGTCCATCCCTCTACTCACCCACACCCCCTGTTATTCTGCGGCGACGACAGCCTCACACCGCAGCGAACCAGTGAACCCTCATACTCCTCTACGCGTGGGCATCCACTGTCGCGTCTTCCCCGGCTCTGCGTCGTCCCCTTCCTAAGCCTCGTCGTCGTCCACCGCCCTGGTGCTCTCGGCGCGGCGTGGACAACGTGGTCAAGGAACGGCTTCCGTCGGACGTGGACTGTACGTGGAGAGGCTGACAGCTGGGTCCATGGCCACAGCAAGGAAGTGCCTCCTTATTACGCGCAAAATAATTATTCCTCCACCTAACAGCGGGGACCCACTAGACGGGCCACAGTATTTCATGAAAAAAAGTTTCCCCCTGACTGCTGGGACCCACCAGCTTCATCTTCGCACGCAAGGAAGTGCGTTCGGGTAAAATAAAAACGATTCACCCCCCTTGACTGCTAGGACCCACCAGCTACATCTTCGCACGCAAGGAAGTGCCTGACAGTCGGGAACCACCTGGTCGAAGCGTACGGAGCGTTGTCATTCTGGTCGCGAATGTGTACGTACATACTGGTCGATGTAGAGGCGCACACGTGTCGTAGAAGAGGCGCGCACGTAGCATGTACACGTACGTACACCGGCCAGGGTGCAAGAAAGTAAATCCGACCACGTACGTACATATGGGCGGGGTCTCGAACGCTTGCTCGCGCGTACGTACGGCCAGGGCTCGTGTACATGGCCGGGTCGGAACGGAGAAATAACGTCCTCGTAGTGTTCATGGGGAGCCAACCGGCTGGGTCGGAACAGAATGTGTTGTCGTGTTCATCGGGAGGGCTTGGACGGAACAGTCGATGGAAATGAGGCCTGGCGTACCGCAGAACAGAGGAAACGGCCTTGTGTTCGACAGGCCACGGTCGAAACGGGATCCTGTTCATCGGGAGGGGTCTGGCGTACCGCAAAACGGAGGAAACGGACCTCCTACGGTCAAAATGGGGGTCCTGTTGATCGGGAGGGGTGTTGTGTACCGCAAAACGGAGGAAACGAACTTGTGTTGGAGCGCTACGGTCGAAACGGGGGTCCTGTTCATCGGGAGGGGTGTGGCGTATCGCAAAACGGGACTCCACGGGATACTGTTCATCTCCACCGTTGACCCCGTCTAGGCTCCACGTGCTAATGCTCATCCACCGTCGACCTCCTCCTGCCTCCACCTGCGACTGTTCATCCACGGGCTCCTGTTCATCCAGCCTCCACCGCGCGCTACTCCACCGGCTACTGTTCAACCAGCCCTCTCCACGGGCTCCTGTTCAACCACCCCTCCATGGGCTACTGTTCATCCAACCCTCCACCGTCTACTGTTCATCCAGCCCTCCACGGGGTGGTCCTGTTCATCCAGCCCTCCACGGGGTGGTCCTGTTCATCCAGCCCTCCACGGGGTCCTGTTCATCCAGCCCCAACCGGCTCGATCGATCGGGGTCCTGTTCATCCAGCCCCAACCGGCTCGATCGATCGGGGTCCTGTTCACCCAGAGGCAACACCACGGGGTCCTGTTCATGCACCCCCACCGAGAACTGTTCATCCAAACCCCCCAGCAATGCTCACTGTTCATCCAGAGGCAGCATCGATCGGCTTCAGTTAGCAGCAGTAGCGAAGGAATTGCTCAATCATGTTTAGTTAACAGCCAGCGATCGATCGCTCGGGTTCAGTAACTCGTAGCCTACAGTGCAATCGCTTGGGTTCAGTTAGAGCCCAACACCTCGCTCGTGTTCAGTTAGAGCCCAACGCCTCGCACCCACGTGTGTGCGTGTACGAGAGAAACGCGCATCACTCGGCCCCGACCACCCACCGTAATCGGGAACACCCCGATATTTTCCTTGCCCTTGCTTCTACCATGGTTTTTTCCGTCATGGACGACCCAAAGAATGTCATGCAGCTGCGTCTCCGGCCCGCCCAGGATGAAAAGCCCATTTTCTGTCATGATTTTTTGTCATAGAAGTAGGACCCCACCACATCTATGATGATACCGTGGTTGGTCACAATTATTGTCATAGAAGTGTCATAAGTATGACATAATTTTTTTCGTTCGGCCCAAAATGTCACGGATGTGTCTCTTTTTGTAGTGATTGTGAGAATGGCCTCTAGTGGTGTGATGGTTATGTCCTCCTGAGTACGGGGAATAACGGGGCGTCTGCTGTGCTCCTGAGTTAAACTTCCACATTCCATACTTCCTCTTGCGGGTCTCAATCTGCTGCTGTTTTCCTTCAATCATGATGGCCTTGTCTACCAACTCCTGGTAATTGTTGTAGGTGGCTACCATCAGCTGCATGCTCAACTCATCATTGAGTCATTCGAGAAACTTCTCCTTCTTCGCGGCGTCAGTGGTTATATCATCTGGCGCATAGCGAGCTAATTGCCTGAAGTCATCCACGTACTGCCCCACAGTACGGTTTCCTTGGCGCAAGTTGCGAAACTCACGCTTCTTCATGTTCATGGCTCCACCTGAGACATGTGAAGTGCGAAAGGCTTGCTGAAACTGATCCCAAGTAACTGTAGCAAGTGGATAGGTGGCGGTGTAGTTCTCCCACCAAGCGGCCGCTGGTCCCTCAAGATGATGTGCGGCAAAGCGCACTCTCTCTGCATCTGTGCATCATGCAGTTGCTAGCTCTCTTCCCATCTTGCGGAGCTAGTTATCTACAACAATCGGCTCGGTTCTACTAGAGAACACCGGCGGATTCAACCTTAAGAACCGGGTCAGGTTGTCATGGGGAGGCGGTGGTGGGTTGTTGTTGCCTTGGTTCTGAACAAGTAGTTGCATCAAGGTGTTATGTTGTTGGATCAACTGAGTGAGCTCAGGTGGGAACTCAAATCCGGGCTCACGTCTCGGAGGCATCTGAGGGGTTTAGAGGGGTGAGATTTAGAATAGAATGAGGTCTAGGGGAAATCACTACCCATATGCACATGAGACAGACAATTTCATATCATCACTCAATTCAAACAAGGTCACACAAAAGATCCTAATACAAAGCTAGAGAACGATTCTAACTACTTGGAAGAATACTAATGATTACAAGGTGGTCATCTAATAACTATCATCAGAGGACTCCATGATACCTTCTCCAGCTTCGTCCTCATAATCACTTTCATCATTGTCGGTGTCGTCTATCAGAATGTAGTTCTCCATATGAATAACCATCTCTAGTTCTGGCTTCACCATATTTGTTCCAACCTTCTTCTTCAGTGCTTCATTCTGCTCCAATAGTACGGCGATTTCCTCTTCATATCCATCATGTACTGTCTTGAGTTCCTCTTCTAGCTCCACATTCCGTGTCATCACCATCTTGGTCTTCAACATGAGCGAGCACATCTGGTTCTCGTAGCGTCGATTGTGTTGGTCCATTTTCTGGATGAATGCGGCAATGGATCCATCCTTCCTGGTGCGAAGCATCTCCCATTGCTCATCTCGGCGTCCACAAATCTGGTAGATGGTGTCTTCGAGATCCTTGTTGTAGACTTCACATATGCGTCCAAATGTGATGTGTGCTGCCATACTCTTTCCCAAGGTCCATGTTGGTGCGTCAAAGGCAAGCTCAAGAGGTTCCATGACTGGTGCAATAGTCCTCCCAGGAACACGAACTTTAATATTCCAGCACTCCTCTTGCGGCAATGTTGCATAGAAATCTCCAGTGATACTTGGTATTCCAATATGTTGGTATCTAGTGACTTCCTTCAAGTGACTTCCGGAAGGGGTGTCATCGTCTGGCTGAGTGAACTTTCTCACAGGGTCTGACATCTATAGAATAGAAATAGAGAAGAATTAGAATGAGTGGATAAGAAATAGAGTGAGTAGAGAATAGCATCCTGTGGCTTATCCTAGTGGTCGCGTCCTACAGTCAACGTGTGCTCTGACACCATCTCCATAGCGATCCCGATCCAAATGGACTAGAGTCTCTGTGCTTAGTGTCATCCCTGGATCGGTATGCTGACACACACAGTACTTCGAGGATTTATAGCGAGTTTCAATCACACTTTATTACATCAAAAATCCTCATAAGGAGTCTTATTACAATAATATGGCTGTAGGCCATCTAAAACAGTAATCTAATACGAATCTTACGGAAGCATCGAAGATAAGTTGAGTCCATCCAACTCCACGGCAAACATTGAGTGCATGACAGCGACCTAATCGCACCTTATTCTTTGTCGGTAAACTGCAACATGAGACGTTGCAGCCGTGTAGGTTAGCACATTGAATATGCTGGCAAGAACACACTGTAGCAAGTAATGAAGAACAAATGTCTACAACTATATGCATATTTGGCTAGTGGAGGCTGTAAGGTTAAATTTTTGCATAAAGCTAATTTTTTCCTACAACAAAGGAATAAATTTTATTTACTACTCCGTTGTATTAAGCAATACTGAGAATGGTTTCTCCATCTCAATCCGAAATTACCAAAGTCATTAATAACCCAACAAGTTAATTAAATAGAGTGTTGAGATCAGTCCATAATTCAAATACTAGGATACTCAAGATGTCCATAACCAGGGACACGACTACTCGTGAATAGATTGTACACTCTGCAGATGTTTGTGTGCTTTTCCTCACAAGACTTGATCTCCTCTGTTTAATTTCTCCCACTGCATGGTGTTTCAGAACCGGATGACCGAGACACAGTCTTTCAGAAGCATTTACTATTTACCCCGGATGGACCGGTACACCTACTTTCCCCTACATCTGCTAGTCCACCACTAAAAGAGCTCACACAACATGCTCAACTATGCCAGAGCCCATAATGGCATGGCTACACACATAAGTTTCTAGGCATGAAAGATATATGATCCCTTTGAGTCTGGGTGGCATTCCATAGGATAATCACACGGGTCCTCCGGGATTTCCTAGGACAACACTGGATTCTCCAGGTGCCCTGCAACCAATCCACCCAGTGGTGTATTAAAGTTACCACCTTAAACATTCCCTTAGTTGTTATTACACTCACAACTTTCATGAAATCTCACATACCAATCCACGTCTACACGCATGGCTAAGTAATAAGTAACAAAGTGTATATTCCCTTGGGTTGATCTCAAGTTATTGGGTTCCTACCTCATGAACTACTAAGCAATATCACATGTGATCAAGTCCTACTCATGCAATCTTTGAGGATAAAACTAATGCAATAAAAACTGGGTATTGGAAAGTATGATCAAAGTATGAACTTTCCTTGCTGACGATTGTTGAAACCTAGTGACTCGTAGTAGCACGCTTCGCACTCCAGAAATTCTATCGCAATCAAACAATAGCATACATAAGCAATGATGCAACAGAATCAAAGAACAGATCTCGAAAGAACTCGAAAATAAATGATTAACTCTTGCAACAGAAAACAATTTCTAACAGTACCAAAATTAATTGAATTTGTCCTTATCAGAAAGTTTAGGTCAAGAGCTTCGATTTGCAAAAAGAATCAACTCAAACAGAGTTACGAAACTCAAGTTACGATCAAAAGAAGTTCAAATACAAATCTGTTTGAATTCATATTTAAAAAACGTTAAAAACAAATTTGAGTTGCGCTACTGGAAAGATAACATCAAAATGAAGAAATTGGCGTTGGTTTCACCTAATTCGACTAACAAGTAAAAAGTAACGATCCTTCGAAAACCAAGGACTGATTTGTAAAAAATTAATCATGGATAGGTCCCTGACAAAAATAACAGAAAAAAGAAAAATCTAAATAGCGAACGTTCGTTTTCTGAAACTAAACAGCGGACGTTCGGTGTTTAATAAAACCTAAACACGAATCTAGGTTTTCTAAAAAAACTGATCTAGGATTTTAAAAAATCAAAAATAAAACCTAAAAAAACCCTGCGGGATTTTACCTCGCGGATCGGGTTCGGCCGGCGTGGGTCGGGTCTGGTGGCGGGTCGGGCGACGGGCGGCGGACTCCGGCGGCGGGGCGTCGGTGGCGGCGGCTAGCGGCACGGGGTGGCGTGGTGGTGCGGGCGGCGGTGTCGGCTGCGTGGGTGGCGACGACTGCAGGACTAGGTGGCGGTGGCTGCGGGACGAGGCAGCGGCGAGGCAAGCGGGCGGCGGCGCGGTGGTGGATTGGCGAAGTGGCGGCGGGGCGGCGGCTTTTAAAGGAGGGGGCCGAGGGCGGCTTGGGAAAGGGGGTCAGCCGGGCGCCGTGCCGGAGTCGCACTCCGGCGGTGTCCCAGCCGGGCACGGGGGCGAAGGCACTAGCGGCTCAGCTGGCCTGGCCTAGTCGATCTGGCCCAAAACATTTTTTTAGCCATGCGAAATAAAATTCAAAATAAAATATAAAAAAAAATCTAAAATTTCAGAAACAATTTTCTTCGTTCCCACCTAATATTTGGGACAAAGTGAAAAAAATTCTGAAATAAAAATGCCTAAAATAAAATAATCTTTTTAATGCAAATTTTAAAATAAATAAAAATCCAATAAAAATAATTTTACTCAAAATTAAAATTCCAATATTTTTATTCTGTTTTTGAAGAAGTCATATTATCTTCACTCATTTATTTTAAAATATTGAAAATGAAAATTGGCAAAAATATTATTTAATCCAACCTCACTCATAAAATAATAAAATAGTGGGTCCTCTTTGGGAAAACTTCCAACTCTCTCACTTGGGTCCTTGAGTTGCTTAAAGTTTTTGGATCAATTTTCAAATAAACTCAAATTTAAAATGCTCAAAGATGGATGCATATGAATGATCTATGTTAACATCCAAATTGAAAATTGGGATGTTAGAGGGCAGGCGCCCTAGGGCTCGCCGTTGGTCCCGTTGGGGCCCCCTAGGTAGTCTCCTCTCCCCCCTCCACCTATATATATATGTGAGGAGGGGAGGGGGCAGCACACACCAGGATCCCTAAGCTGTGTACGGTGCCCCCTCTCCCTCTAGTTCTTGCTCATCCTCCGTCCATGTCCGTTGTGCTTGGCGAAGCCCTGCGGATAGATTCACCACCACCGTCACCACGCCGTTGTGCTGCCGGAACTCATCTACTACTTCACCTCTCTTGCTGGATCGAGAAGGCGATGAAGTCATCGAGCTGAACATTTACTGAACACGGAGGTGCCGTACGTTCGGTACTTGACCGGGACAGATCGTGAAGGCGTGTGACTATATCAACCGCGTTGATAAACGCTTCCGCTTAGCGATCTTCAAGGGTATGAAGATGCTCTCCCCCTATCGTAGCTATGCATCTCCATGGATAGATCTTGCATGTGCGTAGAAATATTTTTGTTTTCCATGCAACGCTCCCCAACACATGCGGCTTCCCCCTATAGGCAAGGTCGACCCAGGGCACCTCATAATTTTAGTGGGCTCTAGGAAAAATTCTCACAACGCCCTACATAATTATTTACCTCCCAGAAGTTTTTTTTCCTTCCAGTTTTATCCAGTTTTCTTTGAAACGCTTTCGGTTTCTTGAAAACCCTTTCGGTTCTCTCTCGAAACAATTTCTATTATCTTCAAACTTTTTTTTGGATATTCTCCTATGCTCCTAAATCAACTAGCACTCAAAAACTAGAAGACCCTTAAGCATGTGGCCATGTAGGTTCACTGAAATATAGACATGACCGAAACACCTTCCGATGGGCATCCATGTTCACCCATGTACCCACACATTATCTACTAAACCTTTAGCTATCGTATGCTAGTCCTTTTGCTTCATGATAATTTACAAAAACCGAGGTGAGATATATCGGCATCCCCGTGAATCAACACATGATCACTATGCCCGTTTCCTCATTGCTGGTTTTGTTCTCTTTTCTCGTTCCCATGTTTTGGCATATCCGTGAGCAAGTCACAAGTTGTGTTTGGCCAGACGATGATGGATACCATTACACCGAGAGGGTCCTAAGTATATCTCTTCATCATCAAAGGAACAAATCCCAGTCTTGAGTATCTAGTCCCTTGTCATGCATTTCGTATGAACCTGAAAGTTGTCGTGATGTTCACCCTCTTGCGGTTTATGTTAGCACAACCCAAAGTGCATCGTCCAGTATGAAGTTACTGGATACTCTCATGGTCTAAGGAATTGTGCATACATTAACTTTCTCTTTGTTATAGACTATAGAATTGTGAGGAAAGCTTCTCGTACTTTTTTTGAGCGGCAAACAAACTCTATTACATAGTATCAAGGTTTAACGGGATACTTAGGGGATCGTGAGGAACCCCTAGCCACACGTGGCGACTAGTAACTAATGAACTAGAACATCTAGCAGGACTATGAGCTTCCCAGTTTGAGGCTCGGCTTTCAAAAATGATATCACATGTATAAACTCCCTTGATCGAGCGACAAACCCCATCACGATCACCGAGTGTCTCCCTTCAGTTCATGTGCTAATGTCCGACACCACTGACTGGGAATAACAAGCAATAACCATTCTTTCTACTCCATGATCAAGCACATGTGAGAGTGCCTCCCGGCATGCCAAAGGTTCAAGAATTGTCTGATCAACAATGCTGGATAAAACCAATGCCGAAGAGCCCAACAAAACACTGTTACTATCTCTACATATCGCGACTGCAGCTCCGCGGTCACCAGCTCTAGAAAAAAAAGCGTCGACATGGATTTTCACCTGGCCTGCCCCGGGCGCTTTCCATGCTTGCAGTGAGTTTGATCCAGACCCTCCAGGCACCCCACTGACTGTCACCGGTCGTTTTAACGCTTCCATCTCAGCAATAAAACTAGTTACAAAAGAGTGAGTAGCATGTGGGCTCTGTAGTATCCCTTCATGGATAGCTTTCCGACGAGCTATCCAAATCGACCATAGTGTGACAACCATCTCTATAAGTTGTCTGTTTGGTAGGGTCTCAATCATAGATAGGATCAAACTTTTAGCATTTGTTCTCTAGTAGTCTGAATATGACCGACCACCTCGCCACCGGTTAGAGCCCAGACACACCTTGACATTGAGAACTCCAAGAGGGGGTGCCGCCATGAATCATGCACTGCAAAGTTGACATATGTCGTCATCTACCATGTTTCTTTTGTGGCGTGCATCCTCCATTGGTATAGATCATTTGGCTAGTCTCCAAAGAAAAATTTGGATTTTACCAGGAACCAGAACCGACCACAGCGAATTCCACACTTGCACCTCTTTTTCGTAGTTTGATCTTCCTGCATTGTTCTCAAGCGAGTCATCTCTCCTTCTCTTCGTATCTGCCAGCATCCGGTACACTGACCAAAGAGTGAAGCTGTCATTTTTCTTATAATTCCAAGCCCATGAATCCTCTATGTTCCTAGTGCACAAACGAATGCTCCGAATTGTGTTAATATCCGATGTAAAAAATACTTGATGTAACACGTCATCTCTCCAAGTGGCGCTAGTATGATCTATTAGTTCACTTACTATAGTTGGTGGGATTGATAAACATACAGTCGGTCTCATCATCACCATATTGGGTAACCAGTTATGCTCCCAAATCAGTGTGGAATTCCCATTCCCGATCGTCCTTATGAGACCTTGACTGAGCACATCTGTTCCCTCCACAATAGCATCTCGTAATATAACATGTAATTTTGGTCAATTCAACACAAGTGCTCTTCTAACATCCGACACCACTGACTGGGAATAACAAGCAATAACCATTCTTTCTACTCCACAATCAAGCGCATGTGAGAGTGCCTCCACGCATGCCAAAGGTTCAACAATTGTCTGATCAACAATGCCAGATAAAACCAATGTCGAAGAGCCCAATAAAACAACGTTACTATCTTTGCATATCACGGCTGCAGCTCCACGGTCACCAGCTCTAGAGAAAAAAAAACGTCGACATGGATTTTCACCTGGCCTGCCCCGGGCGCTTTCCATGCTTGCAGTAAGTTTGAATGGACCCTTCAGGCAGCCCACTGTCCGCAATCGGTCATTTTAACGCTTCCATCTCAGCAATAAAACTAGTTACAAAAGAGTGAGTAGCATGTGGGCTTTGTAGTATCCCTTCATGGATAACCTTCCGACGAGCTATCCAAATCGACCATAGTGTGACAACCATCTCTATAAGTTGTTTGTTTGGAAGGGTCTCAATCATAAATAGGATCAAACTTTTAGCATTTGCTCTCTAGTAGTCTGAATATGACCGACCACCTCGCCACCGGTCAGAGCCCAGACACACCTTTACATTGAGCACTCCAAAAGGGAGTGCCGCCATGAATCATGCACCGCAAAGTTGACATCAGTCGTGTTCTGCCATGTTTCTTTTGTGGCGTGCATCCTCCATTGGGATAGATCATTTGGATAGTCTCCGATCAATTTTTTTGGATTTTACCAGGAACCTGAACTAACCACAGCGAAGGCCACGATTGCACCTCTTCTTCGTGGTTTGATCTTCCTGCATTGTGGTTTAGGGAGTGCAGCCATGAATCATGCACCGCAAAGTTGACATATGTCGTCATCTGCCATGTTTCTTTTGTGGCGTGCATCCTCCATTGGGATAGATCATTTGGCTAGTCTCCAAACAAATTTTTTGGATTTTACCACGAACCTGAACTAACCACATCGAAGTCCACGCTTGCATCTCTTCTTCGTGGTTTGATCTTCCTGCATTGTTCTCAAGCGAGTCCTCTCTCCTTCTCTTCGTATCTGCCAGCATCCGGTGCGCTGACCTAACAGTGAAACTGCCATTTTTTCTCATAATTCCAAGCCCATGAATCCTCCATGTTCCTAGTGCACAACGGAATGCTCCGAATTGTAATAATATCAGGTGTAAAAAATACTTGCTGTAACACATCATCTCTCCAAGTGGCGCTAGTATGATCTATCAGTTCACTTTCTGTAGTTGGTGTGTTTGATAAAAAACAATCGGTCTCATCATCACCATATTGGGTAAACAGTTATGCTCCCAAATCAGCATGGAATTCCCATTCCCGATCCTCCTTACGAGACCTTGACTGAGCACATCTCTTCCCTCTACAATAGCATCTCGTAATATAACATGCAATTTTGGTCAATTCAACACAAGTGTTCTTCTAACATTCGTCCCATCAGTGGTAGCTGCCC
>LR738710.1:562704656-562760046 GCA_902687465.1 Secale cereale | reverse complement strand
CATTTGTTGTTGCTTTATGTGTCCTTAGGTCGAGGTTTAGTTGTGGTTGCTTTGGTGGCAAGGATTTGTTACGTCCACTGTTTCCCCCGGCCGCTGCTTAGGTCCACATACCAATCTCAATAACAACCATATCTTATCGGCCTTGACTATTTTTTGTGCAAAGATGCACACAACAACCATTCATCAACACTATGTGGCTCCACCCACCCAAACTTGCATGCAAAAGACGCTGCTATAGCTAGGCACAACGGAACGTGCCGTTCCATCTAGTTTTGTAGTACGTGGTTTAATTTTGAAGAAATTTAAGTAGCTCCTAAATCTAACGTAAAATGTCCACAATCTATTGTCTAGTATAATCCTCTTACGGGTATTGGCCTATATAGTTGTAGGTAAGACGATCTTTTCTTATGCAATCCATGTCATTTAGGGCGTGTTGCATGTCCATCTTCAGCCAGTCTGGTTGATGAAATGCAGCCTCATATGCAGCAGATGCAACCTGTTTGGTTGCCTGCATCGCACGGAGAGGCATTTACCCCCCTGCTGTTTGGTTGTCGTTTTTGTGCTTAGGGTGAGAGCAGATGCAAACTTCAGATGTTTGGTTGCAAACAGCGTTTGTGTTCTGCTCACCCCATTCAAATGTGGTGGCCTTACCACCACATGATCAGCACAACAGCAATAGCAGAACAGCAAGATCAAACAAAGCAAGCAATGTAATGACAGCAAACTTAACACAACAAGCAAGGAAAATACAACAAACTACTTAACTACATAGCATAAGTCTAGATTAAAAGCAGGGGCATCCTCCTTCCCTGCTCCATGCCAGGGTGCTGCTCCTGGCCAAAATATTAACAAGTTACCAGCACAAGTCTCGTCACACATCATAAAAGTTCTCGACTAACACCTTATTTAAGTTAAATACATATCCTGCTCAATGTTACGAACGCAATTGTGCCCGCAGCAACGAAACATGCACATCACCGAGGAGTCGTGGTTGTAGATCTGAACCTTCAGTCCGAGTCCTACACCATGTGGTCGTCGGGGACGATCCGCTGGCGGTGGCAGAAGTAGTTCTAGCCCCGTCCAAGCACCATGTGCCCCTCGAAGTTCTGCACCTGCACCCAGAACACGCATCGCTTGTTCGCCGACAGCCTGACCACCAGCGGGAGCCGCTTGATGACCAGCCAGGTGTTCATCACCTTCACAAACTTGGGAGGGACGACGAGCCTGCCGAGGTCCTCGTTGTCCTTGATCTGCTGGTAGAAGCGCATCAGCTCCCTGGCCCCCTCCTCGTGGCCCTACCTCGGAGATCGTCCCCTTGAACGAGGCACGCTCATGAAGGCGATCCTGCCAGGCAGGTCCACCTTCCTGAGCCACCTATTCGTGGGGATGAAATCCTCGGCGCGCTCAGCTCCGGCCACCACCTGAGCTCCTCCTCCCGGCACATCCCAATCAGTCTTCAATACCTTGTCAGGTAAGATGACAAGTATTAGTGCACAAACTCTTTGCAAAATGGCACTGATCAGGGACATTTGTCCAAGAGCAAATGACACTGATCAGTCCACAAACTCTTTGAGGAAATGCCACTTATCAATGGCACTTGCTGTTGGGCAAGTCCACTGATAAGTGGCACCGATCAGTGGACTTGCCCAACAGCAAGTGCCATTGATAAGTGGCATTTTCCCCAATAGCAAGTGCCATTGATAAGTGGCATTTTCCTAAGGGCAAAAGCCACTTATCAATGACAATTGTTGTTGGGGAAATGCCACTGATCAGTGGCACTGATCAGTTGATTTGTTGTTGGGCAAGTCCACTGATCAGTGACATCGTCTTTGATGCAACTGGCACTCATCACTGCACTATTCTAAACATGGAAACATATAAAAATAGCAACACCAAGTGCCAAAAGCACCCATGTGCAACCATGCAGATTTGGCACCATCTTAAAATGTTCCTACTACATGCATGTATAACATTCAACACAAATCCTAGCAAGAACATGTATGTTAGCAACATGAAACATGAACATGATCCTATCTAGAACATGAACATGCCATCAGTCAACATGATTCTAGCATTCATCACTCAACATGAACATGCCATCAGTATAACATTCATCACTTAACATGAACATGATTCTAGCATGAACACACTTACTAGCATGAACACAAATCATCGGACACACAAGAAGTAGCACAAGAAAAATTAACCTAGCACACACACTGTACAAAACATGAACAGATCAGTCTGATTGGGATCGCATCCAATCGGATCTGCTATAAACCTATCTAATCCTATCGAATCCAGTAACTACTACAACATGCCTAAGAAATAAACATCTAATCTACATCTAGGAGCAAGGATTGAGGGGTTTGACTCACTGGAGCACGCGCAACCACGGGAAAGTGAGGCCGGGGTGAAAACCTCGGCGGGAAGGAGAGAGGGGGCGGAGCAGAGGAGGAGCCCGCCCCGGCGACGGCCTGCGGCCTCGGCCCCATGCTCAACGCTACGCCGGCGGTCGAGATGACTGACCGGAGAAAAGCCTTGGACTGGGGTCAAGAAAACCCCGTGGCCAATTGGGTCCCAAGAAGGGGCAGCTCCGTCGACGGCGCCGGCGCTGAGCCCAGGACCACGAGGTCCGGAATCGGCAGCGGAGTAGGAGCGGCCGGCACCGCATTGTCCGACGCTCGTGGTGGCCGGCAGTAGATGGGGGACATCGCGCGCAGCGTCGACGCTAGGCCGCGGCCTGAGTTCAGGAGCCCGGCCAGCCAGCGCTCCTAGATGCCGGTGATGCGCTAGTCGACTGGGGTCCGAGGGCGGCGCGGCGGTGGACGTGGCGGAGCCATCAGAGGAGAGGAGAGGGAGGGGCGGTGAGGGAGACAGAGGGAGCGGTGGGAACAGTGCATCTGGGCGGTGACAGGAGAGTGGGAGAGAGTAATGAGACGTCGCCTCCGTCTCCCTCGCTGCCCGAGGCGTGCAACTGCCTCGCACGCGTGCCCAGGCTTGCGAGAAACTGCCGATTCGGCATTTTCCACCGGGCCAGGCTGCGGGCTACTTTAAGGTCCGTGCGGGCCTCAAACCGCATGGAGCTCAGGCAACCAAACAAGCCGCGCACATCCCGCGCGAGCCTGGTTGGGCTGCATGCGAGCAACCAAACACACCCTTAGCGAATACAAAAAAAGTTACAAACTGGACTATTTGTTTACTGTACCTTTAAACAATTAATGTATGTATGCTTGTAAACTACGAGATGATTGGATTTAAACTAAATTATGTAACTAACAGATGACATTTTGTGCACAAGAGATCATTAATATTTATCTTTATTACTATTACTAAGATGTCATACCTTTGCTAATCTTTCTTGCTAATACTTCTTAGAGAAGAGTGTTTCTCTCTCTCTCTCTCCCAACTCAGGAAAGCGATTAGGTCTATACTATGTTTCTCCAAAAGAAAATGAAATCATTCTATATGGCATTGCTAAAGTAGCACCAATGGTGTTTTTGAGGGCTCTTACAGACTGTAATTGTAGTATATTTTTTCAACAAAGGGAATGTATTGATACCGAGGAGATATCAATTACGGCCCCTTCACCAACATAATCTTAGGAGCTATTCGAAACATCAAGAATGCACACGACCAAATTATTACAAAAGAAAAGAAAAGAGAGCGATCGACAAAACAACTATAGTAAACATCAACAATAACCATCAGTGATCGCAACCGCTGGTAATAGGATACGTGCTGCAATAAGGACGCCTTCGAGAAGGAAATGATGCACGAGTGTTTTCCTTGTTGTACCCGACCACTGAGGCTAGATCATGGTTTTCACCCCCAGAGAGCAGTCTGAGCAAACTGGGCGTCTTGTGTTTGCTGCCACCACTTCTTGCACTGTTTCTGCATGGGATCTTTAATACTTGCACCCAACGCGAACAAGGGATTGTCAATCCCTCGACGGTTAATTGCAAGTATCAAATCTCGTAGTGATAGATAGAGAAGAGAAACATAAAATGAAATAAAGGGAATAAACTGCAGCAAGGCATTTCTGGAGTATAATACTCCCTCCGTCCGGAAATACTTATCAGAGAAACGGATGTATCTAGATGTATTTTAGTTCTAGATACATCAATTTTTATGCATTTGTACGACAAGTATTTCCGTATGGAGGTAGTATATGATAAAAATAGACTTGGTGGCCATAGTTTTCATTAGAGGCTTCTGCCTTGAAGATAGCATACAATGGGTAAACAAATTATTGTTGTGCAATTGATAGAAAAGCGAATAATCATGACGATATCTAAGGCAATGATCATATATATAGGCATCACGTCCGAGACAAGCAGACCGACTCCTGCCGGCATCTACTACTATTACTCCATACATCGATCGCTATCCAGCATGCATGTAGATTATTAAGTTCATAAAGAATAGGGTAACGCCTTAAGCAAGATGACATGGTGTAGACAAAGTAAACTCATGCATGAATAAACCCAATCATATTATCCTTAATGGAAACAATACAAATACGTGTTTTCTCCCCTTTTGTCACTGGGATATAGATCACCGCAAGATTGAACCCATCACAAAGCACCTCTCCCACTACAAGAAAAATCAATCTAGTTGGCCAAACCAAATCAATAGATCAGAGAGAAATACAAAGCTATAATAATCATGCATAAAAGAGTTCAGTGAAGACTCAAATAATATTCATAGATAATTTGATCATAAGCTCACAACGGATCCCAACAAACACACCGTAAAAAGGATTACATCGAATAGATCTTCAAGAACATCAAGGAGAAAATTGTATTGAAGATCAAAGAGAGAGAAAACGCCATGTAGCTACTAGCTATGGACCCGTAGGTGTGTGGTAAACTACTAAAAAATCATTGGAAGGGCATCAAGGTTGATGTAGAGCCCCTTTGTGGTCGATCCCACCTCCAGCAGAGTACCGGAGAAGGCCTCTAGATTGGATCTCTCGAGAACAGAAACTTGCGGCGATGAAAAAAGTATTCCGGGTGGCTCTCTGATGTGAGGGGAATATTTGATAATTTATAGACGTGTAATTAGGTAAAGAGGTGCCACGAGGGGCCCACAAGCCCAGGGGTGCCCACTAGGGCATGCGTCCCGAGCTTGTTGCTCGCTCATGGCTCGTCAGGTCTTCTCCCGAACCTTCTAGGGTCTCTTCTGGTCCAAAAAAATTAATCCAAAGTTTTTTCTCTGTTTGGACTCTATTTGATATTGATTCCACAGAAAGCCAAAAACAAGCAAAACAACAACAACTGGACTGGGCACTAGGTTAATAGGTTAGTCCCCAAAGATGATATATAATTGCATAATAAATATTCAGGATTGATACTGTAATAGCATGGAACAATAAAAAATTATAGATACGTTGGAGACGTATCATCCATCATGATGTGTATGTGCACGTGAGAGTTAGCACAAGATCAGAAATGCTCAAATAAATTTGAGGCATCATTAACATTAACGTGTTTGCCATGTATAACGTGAAAGAATAATTGTTATGTATAACGTGATGGGGACACAATTTATCGATGCACGTGTTTGCCACATCATTAACATTCTTATTCATGGGGAGCATATTGTGCACATAATTATTGGGTTCATGCAATGGATGTGATTGATCAAATTATCCTAATACATGAGTAAACTATGGGGGGTCTCCTCATGAGCAATAGTGGAAGCGTAATATGGAGAAAATTGAAAGCATGGCAAACAATGCATGTCCGAAGCTAGGTGTTCATGGCATGGCATATGAGATAAATGATGCAAAGGAAGCATATCAATATTATCACAAGAAAAGAAAATGCCAATAACCATGGGCTTGTCATCTATGCCATATGTGCAAACTGTGTTTATTTTAATGGCATATGCATAATTACTATGATGAGATTGCAAATATGACATATAGTTTATCTCATGCATATCATATGACAAGTCAAGCGGGTTGTCAAACATGATGTGACCGGGCGAATTATCATGAGAAATCCTAGGCAACATGGCATCACAACTAATAGACTCCACATGACAATCATCAAACTTATCATAAATGGGTAAATCATCACATGAGGAAGTCGAGCATGAAGCGTGTTAATAGGAGGATCGACATCATGCAAGCAATCAATATCAAGAATGTCCATTGGTCGGACAAGAGCATCACCTTCAACTTTGTTACCATTCTCATTCCACTCATGTGGTGTAGGTGAGGTGGCAAGGACCAAATCATGGTCAACGCCATCATCATGATGGAACCATGTGGGGGGGGGGTCATCACATTCCACCATGAACATCGTCTTTTCCAAAGGAGGGACGAAGTCATCGAGGATCAGGGAGTCGTCATATATGGGACCTAGCACCAACTGAGAAGACACAATAGAGGTTGAGGTGAAGTTGTTAGAAGTGTAAATGACCTCACATGCCCTATAAACTACCTCACTCTTTATATGTTGTGGTGGCTCACTTCCTCCCTCATGGTAGGTGCACTCAAAGTCACATATGGTGGAGTCACTTGTTGGGGAACGTAGCAGAAATCAAAAAAATTCTACGCTTCACCAAGATCAATCTAAGGAGTCATCTAGCAACGAGGGAGAAAAGGAGTGCATCTACATACCCCTGTAGATCGCGAGCGGAAGCGTTCAAGAGAACGTGGATGATGGAGTCGTACTCGTCGTGATCCAAATCACCGATGATCCCAGCACCGAACGGACGACACCTCCGCGTTCAACACACGTACGGTACATCAACGTCTCCTCCTTCTTGAGCCAGCAAGGGGGAAGGAGAGGTAGATGGAGATCCAGCAGCACGACGGCGTGGTGGTGGATGCAACGGTATTTCTGCAGGGCTTAGCCAAGCGCTGCGGTAGGAGGGAGAGGTGTAACGGGAGGGAGAGGTAGGCGCCAGGGGCAAGGGTGCGGCTGCCCTCCCTCCCCCCACTTTATATAGGGGGCCTACGGGGTGCGCCGGCCCTAGAGATGGGATCTCTAGGGGCGGCGGCCTAGGGGGGGGGACCTGCCCCCCAAGTCACAAGGGGCACCCCCACCCCTAGGGTTCCCAACCGTAGGCGCAGAGGAAGGGCCCAAGGGGGGCGCACCAACCGACTATGGACTGGTTCCCTTCCCCTTTCAGCCCATGGGGCCCTCCGGGATAGGTGGCCCCACCCGGTGGACCCCCGGGACCCTTCCGGTGGTCCCGGTACACTACCGGTGACCCCCGAAACTCTCCCGATGGCCGAAACTGGACTTCCTATATATAATTCTTTACCTCTGGACCATTCCGGAACTCCTCGTGACGTACGGGATCTCATCCGGGACTCCGAAAAACATTCGGGTTACCGCATGCATATATCTCTACAACCCTAGCGTCACTGAACCTTAAGTGTGTAGACCCTATGAGTTCGAGAGACACGTAGACATGACCGAGATGACTCTCCGGTCAACAACCAACAGCGGGATCTGGATACCCATATTGGTTCCTACATGTTCCTTGAAGATCTCATCGGATGAACCACGATGTCAAGGATTCAATCAATCCCGTATACAATTCCCTTTGTCTATCGGTATAGTACTTGCCCGAGATTCGTTCGTCGGTATACCGATACCTTGTTCAATCTCATCACGACAAGTCTCTTTACTCGTTCCGTAATACATCATCCCGTGACCAACTCCTTAGTCACATTGAGCTCATTATGATGATTTCTTACCGAGTGGGCCCAGAGATACCTCTCCGTCATACGGAGTGACACATCCCAGTCTCGGTTTGTGCGAACTCAACAGATACTTTCGGAGATACCCGTTTTGTACCTTTATAGCCACCCAGTTACGTTGTGACGTTTGGCACACCCAAAGTATTCCTACGGTATCCGGGAGTTGCACAACCTCATGGTCTAAGGAAAAGATACTTTGACATTGGAAAAGCTTTAGCATTGCGAACTACACGATCTTGTGCTAGGCTTAGGATTGGGTCTTGTCCATTACATCATTCTCCTAATGATGTGATCCTGTTATCAATGACATCTAATGTCCATGGTTAGGAAACCGTAACCATCTGTTGATCAACGAGCTAGTAACTAGAGGTTTACCAGGGACACGTTGTGGTCTATTTAATCACACATGTATCACTGTTTCCGGATAATACAATTCAAGCATGAATAACAGACAATTATCATGAACAAGGAAATATGATAATAACCATTTTATTATTGCCTCTAGGGCATATTTCCAACAGTCTCCCACTTGCACTAGAGTCAATAATCTAGTTACATTGTGATGAATCGAACACCCATAGAGTTCTGGTGTTGATCATGTTTTGCTCGTGGAAGAGGTTTAGTCAATGGATCTGCAACATTCAGATCCGTATGCACTTTACAAATATCTATGTCTCCATCTTGAATATAATTCCGGATGGAGTTGAAACGGCGCTTGATGTGCTTGGTCTTCTTGTGAAACCTGGGCTCCTTGGCAATGGCAATAGCTCCAGTGTTGTCACAGAAGAGAGTCATCAGGCCCGACGCGCTTGGAATGACTCCTAGGTCGGTGATGAACTCCTTCATCCAGACTCCTTCCTGCGCTGCTTCGCAAGCAGCTATGTACTCCGCTTCACATGTAGAATGTGCCACGACGCTCTGCTTGCAACTGCATCAGCTGACTGTCCCACCATTCAAAATATACACGTATCCGGTTTGTGACTTGGAGTCATCCAGATCTGTGTCGAAGCTAGCATCGATGTAACCCTTTACGACGAGCTCTTCGTCACCCCCATAAATGAGAAACATATCCTTAGTCCTTTTCAGGTACTACATGATGTTCTTGACCGCTGTCCATTGTTCCATACCGGGATCACTTTGATACCTCCCTACCAAACTTATGGCAAGGTTCACATCAGGTCTGTGTAATGCCCAGGATGGAGTTATACCTCCTACGTGTCGAGGCACGACTTAAAGGCATAAATCCATCCTAGAATGATCTCAAGTTTGGTAATCTTTGCACAACTCATGTAAAAGAGGGGATAGTAAACAGAAAATAGTTGGCTTACACTCGCCACGTCACAGAATTACAGTACAAGTCTCAAACATCATACATTAAGAATATCACAACCCTCTAAGGGCAAAAGCCAAATGTCAAAGTACCAAACTTAGATAACTAAACCACAGGCGGATCGAATCCTAGTAAGAGTCTCCACTACTGATCATCCGGGTAACGCACATAGTACCGACTATGCTCCTCGTCGTACTCCCAATCCAGCTCGGTGCCATCACCTGGATAGCTCACAGCTGGACCTGCATCTGGTGTGTGAAGTAACTGTGAGCCACAGAGGTCTCAGCAATCCCGTCTCCGGGTAACAAGACTATCAAAGCCTTTGGGTGAGGATAAGGCTGAAGAAAAGAATAAGTCTGCAGCAGCAACTAGCAACTAACTTACGTGAGTGACAGCGAGAAGAGAAGGCCTCGGCGAGAAGTGATCACGAAGTGATCCTAGCTACAAGCTCCACAATCATAACCCCTCCGTGTTCAACTCCCGAATCCCTATTCGGAAATTGACGGTCACGGAACACACGCTGGTAGTGTATTAGTAACATTGTGTCAAGTTATCTACAACCGGAATTAACAAGCTCCCATCTGCCACATAACCGCGGGCACGGCTTTCGAAAGTTCAAACCCTGCAGGGGTGTTCCAACTTGACCCATTACAAGCCCACGATCCGCGGAGTCGCAACTCCAAAGTGGGAAGACCCGAGTATCCTCGGAATCCCGTGTTCAAGATATACCGAACTAAGGTAAGGCTAATCCAGCAAATCCTCCCGGCGTGTCGACACCCTGATAGTAGCCTAGCGTATCTAAGTCTCAGGACACGACCGGATGGGTGATGCTACAGGTGTATGCCAGATACCTCGGGTTGCCCCAAGGCGGCCCTGCAGGACCCCCGTTTCGGACCAACACTCATGTGGAGCACTGGCCCGGGGTTGTTGATTAAGAAAGAGGGTTAATTACTCCCTATGCAAGTTTAGTTTGTTATTAGGCAAATAGTACCAATGTTGGGACTTGCTGGAAAAGACTTAGCACTTAGCGGTTTATCGAGGGGGTCCCATACACCCCAACCGTGTTAGGAACGCATAATCAAGGAACATAATACCGGCTTATACGGATCCTAACGGCATGAGTGGAACAAATCACCAAGCAAAAGGCTTAGCCTTCCATCCTTGCCAATATATAGATGATTTCATTTTAAGCATTTATATAGTGTGATATAACCCAACCAAACTTCAACATGGAGCAAGCATCTTCACTTCACCTGCAACTAGCAACGCTATAAGAAGGGCTGAGCGAAGCGTACTTAGCCAAGCAACGGTTTGCATATGTAGGTTGGTTAAACATGGCAATTGGTTACAAGTAGGAGGCTGACAAGAAGATCATGGGCATCGAGGCAAAACTATAGATCGAGACTACTAGCAATAGGCAAAGATATTAATGTTATCGGGGTTCGGTCATCTTGCCTGAAGAGAAGTCATTCGGATCGTAAGAAGGGTCCTCGTGCTCGACCTCATTGGTAACCTCGGTCTCAGCTTCCGGCTCTAAACACAACAATCACACCAAGCACAAATCAACAAGATGCAATGCGCACTCGAAAAAGATGAATGCATGATGGATGCACTAAGGATGCACATGGAGCACGGAAAATATCACTCAAGCAAATCACCTCAAAACATGATAACAATCTGATATTATTAATCTACACAGAAAATCAATCAAGTTTGATATAAGATTCGCTGAAATCGGAGTTACGGGCTAAAAGTTATGCCCGAAACAAGATTTGAGCGAAAGCTGAAAATTACAGCAACATAGCAACTTCGGAGCTCAAAATAATTGAGCTACAGCACCCAAACAACATAGCAAAGGACATGAACACAAAATAGACATATAGTACAGCAACTAAGTCCAAAGGTGCACCCCAACGGAGTCACGGATCAATAGCAATGATCTTGGACATATTGAACTCGACAATAAAATTCTGGCAGCAGAATTTTATTGAAACTTTGGAGCAAAAGATAAACATGCTACAGCCACTTAAATAGACATGTGAGGACATGAATGGAAAGAAAACAATATATACTACAAGGAACAATCAAGATCCACTCCAAAACTATCATGCTTTGTCCTAGAACATCACACGAACATGGCATCGGAACGTTACAGATTTCAGACTTAGTGAAAAACCACTAAGTCCTAAAACAGCAATATCATCATAGCATATAAAAGAGCATGTTTAAGTCACCTCGAAACTAAACATGGCAAGGGGTAAGCACCTCATCAAAGTACACATGACGGTGATCCCGAAACACACAAGCATGCTTCATGTAGGTAAACACAACGATTGCAACGAGCTCAACAAGATGTCATTTCATAACAAGTGAAAACACATCACAGCCACAAGGCACTTTGCAACGATGATAACAAAGCAATAATAAATCTACCATGCAACCTATCACAAGCAACACGTAGTTCGTGGCAAGACGAACACGTGGACATGTCATTTGCATCCTTCGGACAAACGAGCTAAAGATATCACATGGCAAAGGTGGCATAAAAATAACACATAGCAGCAGTTTATATCATGATGCACTCTTGCAACAGCAAAACAAGAACCTAAATGATCTCTAACATTCATGACAACAACAGATGAAACGTAGAGCAAGTCTCCACGAACGTCTGGACATGCTACACGCGCGAATCGGAGTAACAGACAAAAAGTTATGCATGTTGAAAGATAGCATCACAGATCAAATCCTGGTACTTAGAAGAAAAAAAGGGGGGGAGGTCAACCTCCTTAGATCTGCATCTCGAACGGGCCTGGGCGCGGATCCGGCCCAACCGAAGAAGTGGCGGCGCGGGGCGGCCTGGAGGGCGAGTGGGCCGGCGGCGAGGCCCGGTGCGGGGCCTGGTGCGGGGCCTCGGCCCAGGCGGACGCGGCCTGGCCAGTCAACGCGGAAGGCGGGGAAGACTGGGCCGCGACGGGGAGGGAGCTGGCGGCTGCGGTGGATGCGAGCGGCCTGCCTGGCGCGCTGGGAGGCGGCGGCCCCGGCACGGTGGCGATCTGGCGCGCGGGGAAAGAGGCGAATGGGCTGTCGGCGGTTCGGCCCAGGCAGGGTTCGGGGAAGTGGTCCCCTGGACCACTTCGACGGATCGGTGGCCTGGGCTGACGAGGCCTGGCGCGCTGGGAGCCCAGGTGGCGGGCGGTCGAAGCCTCCCAGGCGCTGGATCGAGCGGTCGGTCTCGAGCCTGGCTGGAGACCAGCGATGTGGGGACCTGGCGCACGTTGACTGACGCCGGTCGGGGTTGGATCTCGATCGGTGGAGACGATCTGGTTCGGCTCCTTGCGAGCCTGGCGGCGGGGCTGGCTGGATCTGGGAAAAAAAAGGAAGGGGATCTAGAGGTAGGGGAAGGAGGTAGGATGCCAAAAATGAACATAGGGGGGGCCTAAATATAGCAGTTTTTCTAGGGTTAGGGGGATTTAGGGGCGCTAGGAGCCCTCCGATCGCGATCCGACGGATCCGATCGCGGGGACAGATTAAAAGGCCTAGGAGGAGATAAAAGACTGCCGCAGGGGTGTTTCTGGGACACGAAGTGAAGGCACTTTGGACCCACACGTACAACGGGTAGAAAAGTCAACGGAGTCCAAACGAGACGAGATTTGAGAGGCGGGTTGCACACAACAAAACAACAACACAGACAACAACCTCGCGGCACACCGGTAACGTTAAACGCCCGAACAACAAAGTAGGCCTGCGGGACGTCACGGACACGTGAGGGAGCTCTGGAATGCGAAACGGACAACGGGAAGAAACACGCGGAACCGGATGCAACCTACAACACAAATGCAATGCAATGCACATGTCTACATGATATGAATGAATGCCACACACTCACACAACAAAACGACGAAAAACCCAAAAGATAAGAAACCCGGAATGGAAATAGATGAAGCCGGAGATATATTATATACCCAAAAGGGAAAGTATTACATCCGGGGCATTACAAACTCTCCTCTACTACAAAAAGATCTCGTCCTGAGATCTAGGACTGGAAAAAGGAAGGGTACTCGGAACGAAGATGATCTTCTCGTTCCCAGGTAGCTTCTCGGTTGGTGTGATGTGAGCACTTGACTTTCAGAAATTTGATGGACTTGTTGCGGGTCTTGCGTTCGGTTTCTTCGAGAATAGCAACTGGATGCTCTCAGTAGGACAGATCTTGTTGAAGATCAATCTCTTCAAACGGAATCATGCGCTCAGGTGCCTTGAAGCATTTGCGAAGTTGAGACACATGGAAGACATCATGAACATTTGCAAAGTTGGGAGGGAGCTCAAGCTGATAGGCTAGATCGCCTCTTTTGCCAAGAATCTTGAAAGGCCCGACGTATCTAGGAGCAAGTTTTCCTTTGATACCGAATCTTTGGGTTCCTTTCATCGGAGAAACTCGGAGATAGACATGATCACCGATGTCGAAAGCCAAATCACGATGCTTTCGGTCATAGTAGCTCTTCTGACGCGACTGAGCGGCCTTGAGATTCTCACGTATGACTTTGCACATTTCTTCGGCTTCTAAGATCAAGTCATTGCCAAGGAGTTGGCGTTCGCCTGTTTCAGACCAGTTGAGATGGGTACGACACTTTCTGCCATAGAGAATTTCAAACGGTGCTTTGCCTGCACTTGCTTGAAAGCTGTTGTTGTAAGAGAACTCGGCAAATGGAAGGCAGTCTTCCCATTTCATGCCGAAGGAGATGACACAGGCTCTGAGCATGTCTTCTAGAATCTGATTCACACGCTCGACTTGACCACTAGTCTGAGGGTGAAAGGCAGTGCTGAACCTGATCTTCGTGCCCATGGCGGACTGAAAGGAGTCCCAGAACCTTGATGTGAACAAGCTTCCACGGTCTGAGGATATCACTTGAGGAATGCCATGTAGGGACACAATTCTGGAAGTGTACAGCTCTGCAAGTTGAGCTGCATTGATTGATTCTTTGACTGGAAGAAAGTGAGCGACTTTGGTAAGCTTGTCAATCACCACAAAGATAGCATCATTTCCTCGCTTGGATTTAGGAAAGCCAGTGACGAAGTCCATTTCAATGTGGTCGAACTTCCACTAGGGGATAGGAAGAGGTTGGAGAAGACCGGCTGGACATTGATGTTCTGCTTTCACTCTTCTGCATACATCACACTCATTCACGAATTGGGCAATCTCCCTTTTCATGCGTGTCCACCAGTAAGACTGCTTGAGATCTTGGTACATCTTGGAACTGCCAGGATGAATGGAAAGGAGAGAATCATGAGCTTCTTCCATTATGAGCTTCCTGAGATCACCTTTGGGAACAACGAGTCTGTCCTCGAAGAACAAGGTATCTCTCTCATCAACACGGAAGCACTTGTATTTTGGAGTGCCCTTTGCAATCCCATGTTTCACTTTCTTCACCATGGTATCACTGAGCTGGGCCTCACGGACTTGATCTTCCAAGGTAGGAGCAATCTGGAGATTTGCAAGAAAACCCTGCGGAACAACTTGAAGGTTGAGTTTCCTGAATGCTTCACAAAGCTCAGGCTGGTACGGCTTGATAAGAAGGCTGTTGCAATATGCCTTTCTGCTCAAAGCATCTGCAATCACATTCGCCTTGCCAGGAGTGTATTCGATGCTGGGATTGTACTCCTGAATCATTTCAACCCAACGAGTCTGGCGGAGGTTCAGATGCGGCTGTGTGAAGATGTACTTCAAGCTCTTGTGATCAGTGAAGATGTCGACCTTTCTGCCCAACAACAGATGTCTCCACGTAATCAGAGCATGTACCACAGCTGCTAGCTCGAGATCATGTGTGGGATAGTTCTTCTCACTTGGCTTTAGCTGACGAGAAGTGTATGCCACAATTCTCTTATCTTGCATAAGCACACCACCAAGACCTTGAAGAGACGCATCACAGAATACTTCATAGGGCTTGGATTCATCCGGAGGAGTCAGAACTGGAGCAGAGACAAGCTTCTCTTTGATGGTTTTGAATGCCACTTCACACTCTGGAGACCAAAAGTATTTGACATTCTTCTGAAGCAGGTTGGAAAGAGGCTTGGCAATCTTGGAGAAGTTTTCAACAAACCTTCTGCAATAGCTGGCAAGACCCAGAAAACTGCGGAGCTGCTTGACGTTCTGAGGAGCTTCCCAGTTGACAATTGCTTCAACTTTCTCGGGATTAACTGCAATACCGTCAGCTGAGATGATGTGGCCCAGGTACAAAACCTTGTCGAGCCAAAACTCGCACTTGGAGAACTTGGCATAGAATTTATGCTCTCGGAGTCGATCAAGAACCAGACGCAAGTGCTTTTCGTGATCTTCTTCATTCTTGGAAAACACCAGAATATCATCCAGATACACAAGCACAAACTCGCCAGTATAGGGGTTGAAGATGTAATGCATCATCCTTGAAAAGGTAGGAGGAGCATTGGCGAGACCGAAGGACATGACGGTATACTCGTATGAACCGTAGCTTGTTCTGAAGGCCGTCTTGGGAATGTCTTCCTTGCGAATGCGAATTTGATGATAGCCCATTCGGAGGTCAAGCTTAGAGAACACTTTAGCTCCTTTGAGCTGCTCAAAGAGTTCGTTGATGTTGGGGAGCGGATATTTGTTCTTAATCGTCTTCTTGTTCAATGGCCGGTAGTCAACACAGAGACGCTCCGTGCCATCTTTCTTCTTGACAAACAAGACACCACAGCCCCACGGAGATGTACTCGGTCTGATGAGACCCATACTCTCCTGCTTATCAAGCTGCTTCTTCAATTCCTTCAATTCATCCGGAGAGAGCTTGTACGGACGCCGGCATGCAGGCTCAGTGCCCGGCTCGAGTTCAATGACAAACTCCACCTGACGGTGTGGAGGCATGCCTGGAAGTTCTTCTGGAAAGACGTCTTGATATTCGTTCACCACCGGAATTTGATTTATGGCATTAATTTCACCCTTATCATTAAGAGAGAAAAGCCGGATAGTGTTATCCCTGGAGGCGAAGATAATCACATCTTCATCAGAATGAGTCAACTTGACTTCCTTTTGAGCACAATCAATGTGAGCATCATGCTGAGAAAGCCAATCCATTCCGAGGATGAGGTCAATATCAGAATGACCAAGAATCACCGGTGAAGCCAAAAATCGATAATCCCCCATGCGAATAGACACATCCGGAGCATATATACTGGAATGCATTCGTCTCCCCGGAGAAATAACTGATAACTCCCTTGGCAAGCTTTTGATGTCAACATTATACTTGGATGCAAATGGTTGAGACATGAAAGAGCATGAAGCACCCGAATCAAATAACACTTTAGCCGGAAAAGAGTTAACTGGAAGGTTACCCAAAATGACATCAGAAGAAGCCTCCGCTTGTGCTGCATTCATCAGATTGACCCTTGCTGCCTTTGGATCATGCCTGACAATAGCTGAACTCACAGGTGGAGGAGGAGGAAGACGCTTCGGATTCGGACATCTGTTGGCATAATGACCCTTCTGGCCACACTTGTTGCACACCACTTCAGAGAGAGGACGGAAATGAGAGCCACTTGACTTGGAGCCTTGAGACTGAAACTGCTTCTTCGACTGGTTGCTCGGGTTGGGTGGGTGGGAGAAACCACGACCACTAGAGTTCTTGTTGTTGGAGTCGTTGGAGTTGTTGGAGTTGTTGTATCGAGCTCGAATCACTGGAGGAGGAGGAAGCCAGAATTTCTGATGCTTCGAGACCATCTGAGATGATGAGGAAGAGTGAACAGCATCTTGAATTCTCTTCTTAGAAGCCTCCATCTTAAGCTGAGCTGCTTCTTGTTTCAAGCCATGTTATAGAACTTGTCGAATTCATCAGGCTCGAACAAAGTGAGAGCAAGCTGAAGTTCATCTTTGAGACCTCCACGAAACTGATAGATTTTACTCTTGGCATCAGGAATGTCTTGCTTAGCATAACGAGCAAGGTTTTGGAACTTGACATTATACTGATAGACTGTCATGGAGCCCTGCTTCAGGTTGCGGAATTGTTCACGCATACCCTCGATGACACTTGTAGGAATGTGGTGCGAACGGAAATCCTTGCAGAAATTCTCCCAAGAGATCACTTGACCCGGCCTGGAGTCTTTGTACTGCTGCCACCAGTCAGCTGCTTGATCTTTCAGTTGGAAGGCTGCAAACTTCACATAATCATCTTCCTTCACGTTACTGCACTCGAAATGCTTCTTTATGTCAGTCAACCAATCCTCAGCATCAAGAGGGTCGACACAGTAACTGAAAGCTTTAGGATTGTTTGCCAAGAACTGGTTGAGGGTAGCATGGTGCTGCTGGAAGAAGTTGCCTTGGTTCCCTGGAACACCCTGATTAGCTTGCATAGCTTGCATTTGCTGCATCATCTGCATCATCAACTGAGTGTTCTAGGCAGTAGTCTGCATAATCGCTCTCCAAGCCTCAGGCGGAGGAGGAGGGGAAGGAGGATGTTCTGGAACCTCTTCCACCTCTGGGTTAGCGTTGGGAACCCTTTTCGGAGCCATCTTGTAAGAGATGACCACGAATCAGCAATTGATTGACAAAAGGTATAAGCTGAATCAATGGAATGAATTGCAACAAGTCTTCACAATAATCATTCGAACAATAAGAACGAAGAAATCATCCGAACAAGATGAACGAATGATATTCTCAGTTAAATGATAACATCAATCTTCACGAGAAGCCACATAGGGGACAAAATGAAAATAAGAAAAAGCAACAAGGTACGGATGGAACAAACACAAGAGAGGAGTTTCGTTCTAACATCTTTGTGCTGAAAGCATATGAACGCGTTACGAAAAGGTTTTGCAATCCCCGGATCAGCAAAGCCAAGGACCCTTTAAGATGCAACTCCTGATAGTAACATCGGTCATATAACCTCTTCACTCGATGTCGAACCCCGAACTCACTAACCTGCATTCGTTGGAAGAATGCCTATGATCTACTGGATAAAACCCACCTATAGATTTCCGAAAGATTCCAGTTATGCAATCAGGTGTTGGGGATACACGGGAAGCACCGCACAATCAACTCTAAACCTACATCCAGGTGTATCCATCCTTCAACACATAACCAGTATTTCTCAGAAACTGTGTACCTCGGACCTTCGAAAAGCATCCACTATAACAAGCTATGGCAATACTCCCGAACTACCTCCCCAGTACTGGGTGATGTCGGGGTTATCTTGCCACTGGCCGTATAGGGGAGATTTTCGATGTCGGCCGTCTTAAGTATTTAGTACTGCCGCGATATGCTAGTGTCAATGATACCCCGAAGCTCAACTCCTCGGTAACAGGAGGCATCGAGAACAATATCCTTGTCACAAGAACATCGAAACAATCCCAGAATACTCGCGGGATTCCTAAAAAAAATTGTGCAAATTTTGAAGATAGGAGAGACAAGAGTAGACGTCAGGAGTCCTCACCAGAGAGAAAGGGATGAGAAGCAAAGAAATCCTACTCTCCGATATAATATAGGACTAAAAAAGTTTTCAGTGTGTGCCTAGACTCGACCGTCAACGGTTCGATCAAACAGTGGGGGCTCCTAGGTCGGAGAAGGCTCTGAATACCAACTTGTAATCCCCGGAGTTCTGTGACCGTCAATTTCCGAATAGGGATTGGTGAGTTGAACATGGAGGGGTTATGATTGTGGAGCTTGTAGCTAGGATCACTTTGTGATCACTTCTCGCCGAGGCCTTCTCTTCTCGCTCTCACTCACGTAAGTTAGTTGCTAGTTGCTGCTGCAGACTTATTCTTTTCTTCAGCCTTATCCTCACCCAAAGGCTTTGATAGTCTTGTTACCCGGAGACGGGATTGCTGAGTCCTCTGTGGCTCACAGTTACTTCACACACCAGATGCAGGTCCAGCTGTGAGCTATCCAGGTGATGGCACCGAGCTGGATTGGGAGTACGACGAGGAGCGTAGTCGGTACTATGTGTGTTACCCGGATGATCAGTAGTGGAGACTCTTACTAGGATTCGATCCGCCTGTGGTTTATTTATCTAAGTTTGGTACTTTGACATTTGGCTTTTGCCCTTAGAGGGTTGTGATGTTCTTAATGTATGATGTTTGAGACTTGTACTGTAATTCTGTGACGTGGCGAGTGTAAGCCAACTATTTTCTGTTTACTATCCCCTCTTTTACATGAGTTGTGCAAAGATTACCAAACTTGAGATCATTCTAGGATGGATTTATGCCTTTAAGTCGTGCCTCGACACGTAGGAGGTATAACTCCATCCTGGGCATTACAGTCTGGTACACAGCATGGCATACATAATAGAACCTATAGCTGAGGCATAGGGGATGACACTCATCTTTTCTCTATCTTCTGCCATGGTCGGGGATTGAGCCGTGCTCAGTCTCATACCTTGCAATACAGGCAAGAACCCTTTCTTGGACTGATCCATATTGAACTTCTTTAATATCTTATCAAGGTATGTGCTTTGTGAAAGACCAATGAGGCGTCTTGATTTATCTCTATAGATCTTAATGCCTAATATGTAAGCAGCTTCTCCAAGGTCCTTCATTGAAAAACTCTTATTCAAGTAGGCCTTTATGCTTTCCAAGAATTCTATATCATTTCCCATCAGCAGTATATCATCCACATATAATATGAGAAATACTACAGAGCTCTCACTCACTTTCTTGTAAATACAGGCTTATCCCCAAGTCTGTATAAACCAAACGCTTTGATCACATCATTAAAGCAAATGTTCCAACTCCGAGATGCTTGCACCAGCCCATAGATTGAGCGCTGGAGCTTGCATACCTTGTTAGCATTCTCAGGATCGACAAAACCTTCCGGCTGCATCATATACAGTTCTTCCTTGAGGAAGCCATTAAGGAATGCCGTTTTCACGTCCATTTGCCATATCTCATAATCATAGTATGCGGCAATTGCTAACATGATTCGAACAGACTTTAGCATCGCTACGGGAGAGAAAGTCTCGTCGTTGTCAATCCCTTGAACTTGTCGATAACCTTTAGCGACAAGCCAAGCCTTATAGATGGTCACATTACCATCCGCGTCAGTCTTCTTCTTAAAGATCCACTTGTTTTCTATGGCGTGCCGATCATCGGGCAAGTCCACCAAAGTCCATACTTTGTTTTCATACATGGATCCTATCTCGGATTTCATGGCTTCAAGCCATTAGTTGGAATCTGGGCCCGCCATCGCTTCTTCATAGTTCGAAGGTTCACCATTGTCTAATAACATGATTTCCATGACAGGGTTACCGTACCACTCTGGTGCGGAACGTGTCCTTGTGGACCTTCGAAGTTCAGTCGTAACTTGATCTGAAGCTTCATGATCATCATCATTAACTTCCTCCCTAGTCAGTGCAGGTACCACAGGAACAACTTCCCGTGCTGTGCTACTTTCTGGTTCGGGAGGGGTGACTGTCACCTCATCAAGTTCCACTTTCCTCCCACTCACTTTTTTTGGGAGAAACTCTTTCTCCAGAAAGGATCCATTCTTGGCAACGAAGACCTTGCCTTCGGATCTGAGGTCGAAGGTGTACCCAATAGTTTCCTTTGGGTATCCTATGAAGACGCATTTTTCCGATTTGGGTTCGAGCTTTTTAGGTTGAAGTTTCTTGACATAAGCATCGCAACCCCAAACTTTCATAAATGACTGCTTAGGTTTCTTGCCAAACCAAAGTTCATACGGTGTCATCTCAACGGATTTAGACGGAGCCCTATTTAAAGTGAATGCGGCAGTCTCTAAAGCATAACCCCAAAAAGATAGCGGTAAGTCGGTGAGAGACATCATGGATCGCACCATGTCTAACAGAGTATGATTACGACATTCGGACACACCATTACACTGAGGTGTTCCAGGCGGTGACAATTGTGAAACAATTCCACAGTTCCTTAGGTGTGTGCCAAATTCGTGACTTAAATATTCTCCTCCATGATCCGATCGTAAGAACTTTATTTTTCTGTCACGTTGATTCTCAACCTCATTCTGAAATTCCTTGAACTTTTCAAAAGTCTCAGACTTGTGTTTCATTAAGTAGACATACCCATGTCTACTTAAGTCATCTGTGAGGGTGAGAACATAACGATAGCCTCCGCGAGCTTCAACACTCATCGGACCGCACACATCGGTATGTATGATTTCCAACAAGTTGGTTGCTCGCTCCATTGTTCCGGAGAACGGAGTCTTGGTCATCTTACCCAAAAGGCATGGTTCGCACGTGTCAGATGATTCATAATCAAGAGACTCCAAAAGTCCATATGCATGGAGCTTCTTCATACGTTTGACACCAATATGACCAAGGCGGCAATGCCACAAGTATGTGGGACTATCATTATCAATCTTACATCTTTCTGCATTCACACTATGAATATGTGTAACATCACGTTCGAGATTCATCAAGAATAAACCATTTACCAGCGGGGCATGACCATAAAACATATCTCTCATATAAATAGAACAACCATTATTCTCGGATTTAAATGAGTAGCCATCTCAAACGAGATCCAGATACAATGTTCATGCTCAAAGCTGGTACTAAATAACAATTATTAAGGTTTAAAACTAACCCCAAGGGTAGATGTAGAGGTAGCGTGCCGACGGCGATCACATCGACCTTGGAACCATTCCCGACGCGCATCGTCACCTCGTCCTTCGCCAGTCTCCGCTTATTCCGCAGCTCCTGCTTTGAGTTACAAATGTGAGCAACTGCACCGGTATCAAATACCCAGGAGCTACTACGAGCGGTGGTAAGGTACACATCAATAACATGTATATCATATATACCTTTGACGTTACCGGCCTTCGTATCTGCTAAGTATTTGGGACAGTTCCGCTTCCAGTGACCCGTTCCCTTGCAATAAAAGCACTCAGTCTCAGGCTTGGTCCATTCTTTGGCTTCTTCCTGGCAACTGGCTTACCGGGCGCGGCAACTCCTTTGCCGTCCTTCTTGAAGTTCTTTTTACCCTTGCCTTTCTTGAACTTAGTGGTTTTATTCACCATCAACACTTGATGCTCTTTCTTGATCTCCACCTCCGCTGATTTCAGCATTGAATATACCTTGGGAATGGACTTCTCCATCCCTTGCATATTGAAGTTTATCACGAAGCTCTTGTAGCTAGGTGGGAGCGACTGAAGGATTCTGTCAACGACTGCTTCGTCTGGGAGATTCATTCCCAATTGAGACAAGCGATTGTGCAACCCAGAAAATTTGAGTATGTGCTCACTGACAGAACTATTCTCCTCCATCTTACAACTGTAGAATGCGTCGGAGACGTCATATCTCTCAACTCGGGCATGAGCTTGGAAAACCATTTTCAGCTCTTGGAACATCTCATATGCTCCGTGGTGCTCAAAACACTTTTGGAGCCCCGATTCTTAGCCGTAAAGCATGCCGCACTGAACCAGGGAGTAATCATCACAACGCGACTACCAAGCGTTCATAACGTCTTGGTGTGCTGGGGCGGGAGCGTCACCTAACGGCGCTTCAAGGACATATGTTTTCTTGGCAGCTATGAGGATGATCCTCAAGTCACGGACCCAGTCCGTATAGTTGCTACCATCGTCTTTCAGCTTGGCTTTCTCTAGGAACGTGTTGAAGTTGCGGGTAACATGAGCGTGGGCCATTTGATCTACAAGATATATTGTAAAGATTTCAGACTAAGTTCATGAAAATTAAGTTCATCTAAACAAATTTAATGAACTCCCACTCAGATTGACATCTCTCTAGTCATCTAACTGATACATGATCCGAATCGAGTAAGCCATGTCCGATCATCACGTGAGACGGACTAGTCATCAACGATGAACATCTTCATGTTGATTGTATCTTCTATACGACTCATGTTCGACCTTTCGGTCTTCCGTGTTCCGACGCCATGTCTGTACATGCTAGGCTCGTCAAGTGAACCCTAATTGTATTGCGTGTGTAAATCTGGCTTACACCCGTTGTATGCGAACGTTAGAGCCTATCACACCCGATCATCACGTGGTGCTTCGGAACAACGATCCTTAGAAACGGTGCACAGTTAGGGAGAACACAATTCTTGAAATTTTAGTGAGAGATCATCTTATTTACTACCGTCGTTCTAAGAAAATAAGATGCATAAACATGATAAACATCACATGCAATCAAATAGTGACATGATATGGCCAATATCATCTTGCTCCTTTGATCTTCATCTTCGAGGCTCCATGATCATCATCGTCACCGGCATGACACCATGATCTCCATCATCATGATCTCCAACATCGTGTCTTCATGAAGTCATCTCGCCAAAAAATACTTCTACTACTATGGCTAACGTTTAGCAATAAAGTAAAGTAATTACATGGCGTTATTCAGTGACACGCATGTCATGCAAAAAATAAGACAACTCCTATGGCTCCTGCCGGTTGTCATACTCATCGACATGCAAGTCGTGATTCCTATTACAAGAACATGATCAATCTCATACATCACATATATCATTCATCACATCTTTCGGCCATATCACATCACATAGCACATGCTGTAAGAACAAGTTAGACGTCCTCTAATTGTTGTTGCAAGTTTTACGTGGCTGCTATAGGTTTCTAGCAAGAACGTTTCTTACCTACGCCAAAACCACAACGTGATATGCCAATTTCTATTTACCCTTCATAAGGACCCTTTTCATCGAATCAGATCCGACTAAAGTGGGAGAGACTGTCACCCGCTAGCCACCTTATGCATCTAGTGCATGTCAGTCGGTGGAACCTGTCTCACGTAAGCGTACGTGTAAGGTCGGTCCGGGCCGCTTCATCCCGCGATGCCGCCGAATCAAGATAAGACTAGTAGTGGTAAGAGAATTGAACAAATCTACGCCCACAACTGCTTTGTGTTCTACTCGTGCAAGATACTACACAAAGACCTAGCTCTGATACCACTGTTGGGGAACGTAGCAGAAATCAAAAAATTTCTATGCTTCACCAAGATCAATCTAAGGAGTCATCTAGCAACGAGGGAGAAAAGGAGTGCATCTACATACCCTTGTAGATCGCGAGCGGAAGCGTTCAAGAGAACGTGGATGATGGAGTCGTACTCGTCATGATCCAAATCACCGATGATCCCAGCGCCGAACGGACGGCACCTCCGCGTTCAACACACGTACGGTACAGCGATGTCTCCTCCTTCTTGATCCGGCAAGGGGGAAGGAGAGGTTGATGGAGATCTAGCAGCACGACGGTGTGGTGGTGGATGCAATGGTATTTCTGCAGGGCTTCGCCAAGCACTGCGGTAGGAGGGATAGGTGTAACGGGAGGGAGAGGGAGGCGCCAGGGGCAAGGGTGCGGCCGCCCTCCCTCCCCCACTTTATATAGGGGGCCTAGGGGTTGCGCCGGCCCTAGAGATGGGATCTCTAGGGGGGACGGCGGCCTAGGGGGGGGGCTTGCCCCCCAAGTCACAAGGGGCGCCCCCACCCCTAGGGTTCCCAACCCTGGGCGCAGGGGGAGGGCCCAAGGGGGGCGCACCAGCCCACTATGGGCTGGTTCCCTTCCCCTTTCAGCCCATGGGGCCCTCCGGGATAGGTGGCCCCACCCGGTGGACCCCCGGGACCCTTCAAGTGGTCCTGGTACACTACCTATGACCCCCGAAACTCTTCCGATGGCCGAAACTGGACTTCCTATATATAATTCTTTACCTCCGGACCATTCCGGAACTCCTCGTGATGTCTGGGATCTCATCTGGGACAACAACATTCGGGTTACCGCGTGCATATATCTCTACAACCCTAGCATCACCGAACCTTAAGTGTGTAGACCCTATGGGTTCGGGAGACACGTAGACATGACCGAGACGACTCTCCGATCAATAACCAACAGTGGGATCTGGATACCCATGTTGGTTCCTACATGTTCCTCGATGATCTCATCGGATGAACTACGATGTCAAGGATTCAATCAATCCCGTATACAATTCCCTTTGTCTATCGGTATAGTACTTGCCCGAGATTCGATTGTTGGTATATCGATACCTTGTTCAATCTCGTCACAGCAAGTCTCTTGACTCGTTCCGTAATACATCATCCCGTGACCAACTCCTTAGTCACATTGAGCTCATTATGATGGTGTCTTACCGAGTGGGCCTAGAGATAGCTCTCTGTCATACGGGGTGACAAATCCCAGTCTCGGTTCGTGCCAACTCAACAGATACTTTCGGAGATACCCGTTGCGTACCTTTATAGCCACCCAGTTACGTTGTGACGTTTGGCACACCCAAAGTATTCCTACGGTATCCGGGAGTTGCACAACCTCATGGTCTAAGAAAAGATACTTTGACATTGGAAAAGCTAGCATTGTGAACTACACGAACTTGTGCTAGGCTTAGGATTGGGTCTTGTCCATCACATGATTCTCCTAATGATGTGATCCCATTATAAATGACATCTAATGTCCATGGTCAGGAAACCGTAACCATCTGTTGATCAATGAGCTAGTAACTAGAGGTTTACTAGGGACACGTTGTGTTCTATTTAATCACACATGTATCACTATTTCTGGATAATACAATTCAAGCATGAATAACAAACATTTATCATGAACAAGGAAATATGATAATAACCATTTTATTATTGCCTCTAGGGCATATTTCCAACATCACTCAAATCACTCAAGTGGTGGTGGTGGTGGCTCTCCTCACATGGGAATTGGGGCATCTCATCATATATGAGGCTAGTGGTGAAGTCACTCTCACTCTCAATATCGATGCAGAAGTCTCTCAACTCATCACCATACGCCTCCTTGGTCAAAGGATGAAGATGGCACATCATCATTCCCCTCCATGACCAAAGGAAAAATCCCATGCACAATCATCTTACTCTTGCCTCCATAGATGGAAGCATCATCCTTGCTCGCCACCATGTCACTCGCCTCCAAATCTTGAACCTTGAGTTGCTCTGTAGTCGTAGTCATCATTGCGCCATCTTCAAAAGGAGTCATCGTAGACTCGGCATAGCCAATGCCACGAAGAGGGATGGCAGTGAAGTCAAACTTGGAAGCATCGTCTTGGAGTTCATCGGGCTTGGACATCTCGGTGTTACTAGCCTCATGCTCACCATCTTGGAGCGTTGTCGCCGCTAAGTGTGCTCGGTGTCGAGTAGACTTGGCCTTCATGAGTTCTTTTTCAGCCTTAAGAGCACCAAAGTACATGTCATCGAGGGACTCGTAGTTTTTGGTGCAGTGAGTCGTGGAGATGCCGTTGTTCAATCCCATCGTGAAGTGGAACTTCATCCAAATGGGGTCGTCCACACCGGCTCATCGCAAAGCTTTCTTCATCTCCATTAAGTACTCGTCTAGGGACTTGGATCCTTGTATGGTGTTCTCCAATTGGCAAATAAGATGCTCCGTGTAGTTGGAAGGCACAAATTCTCGCCGCATCACTTTCTTCGTCTTGGACCAACTCATGTTGAAGCTCTTCGAAGGTGTGTGAAGCCACCATGTCAACGCGTAGTCATGGAAGTTACTTGTGGTGTACTTCACTTGATGTTCGAGGGGACTTGATGTAGCTTGAGGCAGTCGTCCATCTTGCACTCCCACTCGAGATACTCGTCGAGGTCTTGAGTCCCATAGAAAGGAATATCATTGTCGGCATTGAGGTCGTAGTAGCTCGTGGAAGACACAGACTTGATCTTGGGGAGTTCCTCTTGAGGTGCTTGTCGACGAAGATGTTGCATATCCAAAGGCAAAGATGCCTTGATGTATCTTGGCAAATATGCCAATGTAGATGGTGAAGTCATAGAGTGGTGGTTGGTGTTGATGTTGATGTGACTTTGCTAGAGATGGTAGCTTGGAAGCATGTGCACTTGAGCGCCTTCTTGAAGACGAGGAATACTTCTTGCCGGTGTTGATGAGGGCTTTGAGCTCCTCCATTTGAGCATCCATCTTGGTGTCGATGAAGTATTTCGTGGTATCAAACTCGTCATCATGGTTGTAGACCAAAGTAGATGTGTTTCGCCTATGCATCACAAGACTCGAGCAAATGTGAGTAGGAAATGAGATAAACAATACCAAGATACCTTTTCCCAAAGTTGAGGATGTATCCCGTTTTACTCATTGTGAATTGAGAGAATAGTGAAATTGGTACATGACTTTTTCACTCACACCTGCAAAGTAAAGCTTATCGATTGGCTGGGTTAGGACAAGTGACACAAAATTCAAGCAAATTCAAGTCCAAGATATTGTAAAAGTTGAGATCAATCCAAGGGACTCAAGATGCAAAGAAACTGATCAAAAAATATAGAGTAGGGCTATAAATAAACACATGCGGTGGGAAAATGGGGCTTATGCAACTATATGGATGAGCAATACAAAATTGCCTAACGAAGACTAAGCTCGTGTTGCACAAACACTAGGAGATAACTAGCTTGATTGCACACTTGGGCACGATTCACCACATGGCACCAACCTATATGCATGCAAGCAAAATGTTTCCTATTCCATGTATCCACATGCACACGTATCTCTTTTCCTACTCAGCTCTTTGCTTATAAGCTTTGGATCTTTTTTTTGCTTAGAACCTCTCACTACAAAAAAATACACTTCTGTGATGATACGTGTTTGTCACAGTAGGTCACGTTTTCTGTCATGCATGTACATCCATGAAAAATTTATGACAAAATCAAGATAGCCATACCTGTGCTGTCGTAGAAGTGTTCCATGACATTACCAAAATTATCATCATGGAAGTGTCCACTTCCATGACAATAAATCGCGCGTCACATAAGTGCTTTCGTCAAGGGTGACCGACACATGGCATCCACCATAACGGGTCGCCGTTAAGCTATCGGGTCCGGTTTTGGATCTGATAACCCATTAAAAGCCCTGACCAATGGGGATTTTCCACGTGTAAAATCATCATTGGTTGGAGGAAACATGTGTCGGCTCATCGTTGGGACATATGTCATCCACTCATTGGACCCAAAAGCACCTATGATACGTCGACACGTGGCACGGCCCAACAGAGGCCCATTCCTGTGAAAAGGCCGACCCATTTGACTTGGTCAAAAGGTGGCGGGCCGGTCCACGGCAAGCCTGTTGACGACCTGTTCGCATACAGCCCATTTACAGCCCGCTAACCCAGGGCCCGTGTACGGCCTATCCGAATTAGGCCCAGTAGCGTCATCTGGGCCGTCCAATATAATTCTAGCCCATTTTAACTTCTGGCCCTTGTATGGCCCATGACGTATTTTGGCCCATATGAGTCCCTTTGTAACTCTTGGCCCATTAATGGCCCGTGGTGAAACCGGCCCGCAATGAACAGTGTATCGCTTTATACCCATTAGCGGCCCATTATTCCATTGGGTCGTTTCCAGCCCGTGTTACCTTTTGTCCTTCTAAGTGCCCATTTATTCTTGGGGTCATTTCCAGCATTCGGTTACTTATGGCCCGTTATAGGCCTTGTCTGCTTGTGGGCCAAATTCAGCCCGTGGATACAGTAGGCCCGTTTTTGGCCTGTTAATCTATTGGGCCATTTTCATAGCATCATCAAATACGGCCTATTAACGACCCGTTATGGTCAGCCCATAAATGTACGATTTCCACTCTAGCTCGTTTACGGCCCCTTATACGGCCCGTACAAGGCCCATAGATGAGACGACCCGTAGAAGGCCTATGGATCCTACGGGACGTTGAAGGCCCATTGACCCAACGGCCCATAGAAGGCCCATGGATCCGACAGCCGATAGAAGGCCCATGGATCCGACAGCCCATAGAAGGCCCACGAATCTGACGGCCATAGAAGGCCATGAATCGTCCGTCCCGTAGATGGCCCATGGATCGTACGGCCTATGGAGGGTCATGGTCACTACAACATTTGGGCGAGTTGGCCCCCGTTTGAACGATATAGCATATTCAAAGAATTATCCTACTCTATACTATCACCTCTAAAAAACATACACTATACAATAAAGAGACTAAGGCATAGAAATGTAGAATAATCCTACACTATACAATAAAGAAATTACAGCTGATTATACCCACTGGGCATTATGGTTCGGCACCAGTGATAATAAAGCATACACAAACAGCAAATTACATACACTGGGCAAATACAACTCATACATCATGGATGCGCATCAACATAACTTACCATTTGAACTATAATCTCTTTAGAAAATAGGATTGGCCGGATTTAGATAGCACAAATTTCAGTCTGCAAAATCTCCAATTCCTTCATTGTTACCTCAGTGTCTTGTTTCATTTTTTGACTCCTGCATCTAATACCTGCATTCCAGTCTCAACTTGTTGATTGTACGTTCATAATTATGTACACGTTGTCTTGCCACCTCTAGTTGATGCTCGAGAACATCAGCAAGTTCTAATTCCAATCCATAATCATTCGGTAACGGCCATGCCGCACTGCTCGTAGATCTTTGTGTTGATGTCACTTCATCCTGAAATGTTTCTGTAAGTACACATGACTAGGGCAAAAATATAGTTACAACAGTGAAGCGAGCAAGATAGACTATTTTGTACATGGCAAAACAGGACTAACAATAATGTTACACGTCATGAAGCATAAGCAGGTGATATTTTAAAAATTATAAAAAGGTAGTCTGTGCAGCCTGCATACAGAAATCTCTGTTAGCTCACCAGAGGAGCATGATGTTGGGGCCCAATCCAATACACATACAAGTTACAAATTTAGACAACACGTTGCGTAGAAGTAAGCAAGCAGTTGGCCATTCTGTAGCTCAATTAAAGTCTTAGGGAGCATAATGAACAGAAGAGGATTTCATACAAACATACTACAGCAAGCAAAACTATGCAATCATTAGCCTAGTATAAACTAGATTGTGAGCCTCATTTAATAATAGTTGGTTAATAGACTTCAAAGCTTCAGGCACACTTCGGCAGAGTAATTAAATGGTAAGGCCTTTAATTATGTCAACTAATAGTTATACAAGTACCCAACATCAAGCATCATTCTTTGGGCATCTCATTAACTGAGGACAAATAAAGCAATTGAAAAGAGCAAATTAACTATGCCTGAAACAAACAAGGAATTGAACTGTTGAGTTGGATACAGTGACTTACCTTAAGAGGTTGAAGAGGCTCAGCACAGCTCCTACTTCTATTGCAAGGCTCCTTCCTAACATCTTGTACTTGGAAATCCTCAATCTTATCTTCATTGCACCCCCTCTACAAGGTGTGACAAACTAGTTACGCATCTCCTTGGAAGATAAATATGCATACTTTCCGGTCTGTGAACACAAAAGGATGAGATTAGAACAAAACAACACCACATAATGAAACATGCCGCATCTCTTGCACTTGCACACAATGAAATGAGCATTTACTATGTCTGCACTATGTAAAAACTAGGCATACCTTCGAACTGGATCTCCAGGTACTCTTGGAGATCCTACTTTAGTGTACAGCCAAACCTTTATGAGTTAGAAAAGGCCCCTCTACAGCAGCCCTTAGTGTTTAAATCATTGACAAGCTCTGTTAGAGTGTTAGATCAAGAACAGCAAGTAATCAAAGCAAACAGTGATGGTCATGCGTTTTTAGTTTAAATTAGGCAATGGGATCTCTATGGAAAACATTGACCAAAGTAGATTGTGCCAAGTAGATGGTATCTTTGTATTTGCATTTTGAGCAAATAGTGATGGTTTGTTTTCCTATCATATTAATTACAGCATTGGGTTCAATTTGTGATGTTTGCAAGTCAAATTAATTTTAATATGGGCAGCAAAATGAAAAAATATAATGCAATCTAGACTTTTCACTGATCATACCAAAGATAAGCTGAAAACGCAATGAAAAGAACTGGTTGGCTTATTACATGGAGCTTATATTCACACGTGCTTATTTTCTTAGGATAACTCGTAATAATTGTCCCTAAGAAACTTGGCCAATAGAACTAACATACAAATAACATGTCACGATGATTGCAATGGAGGAGTGACGTACCATAGCACACTGTATAGGCTCATCGCCGGCTCTTCTTTTTTTGCGATGTTCCATGAAATTGCCACATACATCTTGTACTTTTTCATTGTGTAACCATATCTGCAAGTTGACATGGCTAATTTCAGACATCTCTACATGATAATACATTCCATATCCCTTGCGCATATTTAAACCACCAATTAATGATTGTGTGCGTAGCATAAACTAGCCATGACTCTGTGTGCTGGACTAGCAGGCACTCTAAGGGAGCCTAATGTAGTGTACTAGAATTCCTACATGCCACCTACGATTTTGTGTAATGTACTGCCTCTGTTCCTAAATATATGTCTATGTAGAGATTCCAGTATGGACCACATACAGATGTATATAGATGCATTTTCGAGTGTAGATTCACTCATTTTGCTCCGTATGTAGCCTATAGTGGAATCTCTAGAAAGACTTATATTTAGGAACGGAGGTACGAGGTAGTATCATGTATGACATCTACATATCCAATTTAGCAGCCAGTAGTAGAAATCATTGTCTGCACAAAGGGATTACTGGTCAAAAATCCTAGCAAAGCACGCTGGCAGGCACAGAACAATACAAGAGAGAGAGACACGCTTACAAGATCATTGCAATGCCTCGGTCTAGGATCTTGGTTGGCCAAGCTATTAGATCCAGAAGAAACATCGTCCTTGTAGTTTTTGCCAGCTGCATAACAGGTAACAACGACCTTTTAGTATATTTGAAGTACATCGGGCAGGTGATGCTGGACGAGTTTAAAGATCACAAGTACCTAGGCCATGGCGGGTGCTTGGCATCTTGCCAGACAGTGGGAATCAGGTTAGAAATGTCAAGGGTGATGACGCTGCGCTGGCTATCGGGGTCCGGTAAGGAGATCTAGAACCGTCGAGTAGGGTGTTTGTGGAGCGGCTCCGGTAGGGTGGACTACGGTGTGGGCAAAGCGGATCTGTGGCCGTGGACGAGGGCGTAGGTGAAGCTGCTCCGGTGGTTGGGTTAAGGATGGTGTCGATGATGCAGATCTGCGGCCGTGGACGGGGCGTCAGAAGCTGCTCCGGTAGGTCGGATGAGGGTGCGAGGAAGCGGATCTGAGGCCATGGACTTGTGAGTTGGCAAAGCGGCCCCGGTAGGGTTGAAAATGGTATAGGCGAAGCTACTCCGGTGGGGTTGACGATGGTGTCGGTGAAGCGGCTCCGGTAGGGTTGAGGAAGGTGTCGGCAAAGAGGATCAGAGGCCGTCGACCGAGGCATCGATGGGGCGACTCCGGGGGTGTGGACGAAGCATCTTCGGTGGGGAGTACGAATGAGCCGCTGCAGATGCGCTGCGGTTGACGAGAGTACCGGCGAAGTAGATCCAGCACTGTGGACAAGGCCGACACTGAATGGGCTGTGGTACAGTGGTGGATGAGCAGTCTACTTGTTTCTAGGGGAGGTGGGAGGGGTAGATGCGGCCGCAGAAGCAGATCCGGCGAGGTGGACACCGCTGGTAGTGAATGGGCTCTGGTACACCGGTGGATGACCAGTCTAGGGTTTCGAGAGGGGAGGGGAGAAAGGCCGATGAAGTACGGACGGCGTGCTGTGAGATGCTCTGGTGCCGTGGAGTTAGTCGTTTTTGCGGGAGGGGGAGAGGAAATGGGGGAGCCGTGTAGTGGGGGGAACCGGAAGTTACCAAAGCAGCCCCGACCTATTATGTAGATGAGGGCGGTATTGTAATTGTTGGTCTCGTGCACCAAGGACAAAAGGGGAATTCCGCATGCTAAAGACTAAGGTGGCGGAAATTTTAGAAGGAGGCGGGAGATTTTGCCGCCCGCGGGATCGTTCGTATCCAGTTTCAACTAATTTTGGACCGTGCTAGCGGGAAGGTAATGCGAGACTATGTACACGAGGCACACGTCAGCAGTTAATTAATCGTGTGAAGTCCACCCCAGAAAAAGGACAATAACTCATGATGATGTGCCGATAACTTGGACGTTCCCATGGGCATGACCAATCATACGGGTGTAGTGGTGCGTTCACAAAAAAGGGATCAAACGCTCAGCCTATGTATTTCTCGTGTAAATAGATAATTTAGTGCAATTGGTTATTTACTTTAAACATAATGCATTGACGTGTTAGTGTAGAGGCGCACAAAAAGAAATGGATATTGTAGTCCGCTACTTAAAAGTGTTACCTCATATGATTACATAGCCTCCATTTCATAAAATGCGTACCCGTTGAATTCATATATGAATATTACATATATTACTTCATAATAGAACCTTAAATCATCCAAGACTAATGATTTTAAATGCAAGAGTAACAATGGTGCATGTACATGATAGCTACATTGGTTGTTTCAAGAAACATCACTGTAACTTTGGCATGCACAACTGAAAAGGTTTATTTAAATCAAAAAAATGTGATATGTGAGTGTCCAATCTTTATAGCATTGAATCGATATTGTACCTTTGGCCACGATACGAAGTAGATATTGATTTATGTTCAAGCGATGCACGTCCACGATCGCTAGATAGTGATACGTGAATGAATTGTGCAATCTCTCTCACACACATACATATCTCATTTCCCTGTGGGCATCGGAATCACACACGCGCACTTCGTGTATTTCTCTCCCTCCGTCAAGGTTAGAATTCGTCTTTCTACCCCGTCCTACAAGTCTCTCAAACAGAAACACACACACCCTCTCTGTCGAACACGTCCACCCCTTTAATTCTGCCCACCCACAGTCACTAATGTCTCAAAGTATAATAATGTCTCCCACACATATGCCTAAGGTTAACTCGAGTTTCGGAACCAAATGAATACATACAATGGGATTCCAACAGAGCACCTTTTGTTTTGAGATTTTGCTATCTCTCTCTCTCTCCCTCCCTCTCTCTCCCTCTCTCTCTCTCACACACACACACACACGCGCGCGCGCGCACACACACACTGTTGGGGAACGTAGTATTTCAAAAAAATTCCTACGATCACGCAAGATCTATCTATCAGATGCATAGCAACAAGAGGGGAGAGTGTGTCTACGTACCCTCGTAGACCGAAAGCGGAAGCGTCTAGTGACGCGGTTGATGTAGTCGAACTTCTTCGCGATCCAACCGATCAAGCACCGAACGTACGACACCTCCGTGTTCAGCACACGTTCAGCTTGGTGACATCCCACGAGCTCTTGATCCAGTTGAGCTTCACGGGAGAGTTTTGTCAGCACTATGGCGTGGTGACGGATATGATGAAGCTACCGGCGCAGGGCTTTGCCTAAGCACTACAACGGTATGACCAAGGTGTGTTTCGGTGGAGGGGGCACCGCACACGGATAGAACAATGTTTCTTCTATGTCTTTGGGTGCCCCCTACCCCCATATATAAAGGAGCAAGGGGGGAGGTGCGGCCAGGCTTAGGGTGCGCCAAGGGAGTAGGATTCCTACTCCTAGTAGGAATAGGAATCCCATTTCCTATTCCTACCAGGAGTAGGAAAGGAAGGGGAAGAGAAGAAGGAAGAAGTGGGGCGCCTCCCCCCTTTCCTAGTCCAACTAGGATCCCTAGGGGGAGGGTGTGGCCAGCCCTATGGGCTTCCTCTCTCTTTCCCTCAATGGCCCACTATGGCCCATACTCACTCGGGGGGGGGGGGTTCTGGTAACCCCCTCCGGCACTCCGGTTAAATCCGAAACTTTTCCGGAACACTTCCGGTGTCTGAATATAGGCGTCCAATATATCAATCTTTACGTCTCGGACATTCCAAGACTCCTCGTCATGTCTGTGATCTCACTCGGTACTCCTAACTACCTTCGGTACATGAAAACTCATAAACTCATAATACCGATTATCATCAAACGTTAAGCGTGCGAACCCTACGGGTTCGAGAACTATGTAGAGATGACCGAGACTCATCTCCGGTCATATTGGCTCCTACATATTCTACGAAGACTTTTATCGGTCAAACCGCATAACAACATACGTTGTTCCCTTTGTCATCGGTATGTTACTTGCCCGAGATTCGATCATCGGAATCTCAATACCTAGTTCAATCTCGTTACCGGCAAGTCTCTTTACTTGTTCCGTAATACATCAGCTCGTGACTAACTCATTAGTCATTTGCTTGCAAGGCTTATGATGTGTATTACCTAGAGGGCCCAGAGATACCTCTCCGACACTCGGAGTGACAAATCCTATTCTTGATCTATGCCGACACCACGAACACCTTTGGAGACACCTGTAGAGCATCTTTATAATCACCCAGTTACGTTGTGAAGCTTGATAGCACACAAGGTGTTCCTCCGATATACGGGAGTTGCATAATCTCATAGTCATAGGAACATGTATATGTCATGAAGAAAGCAATAGCAGTAAAACTAAACGATCATAGTGCTAAGCTAACGGATGGGTCTTGTCCATCACATTATTCTCCTAATGATGTGATCCCATTGATCAAATGAAAACTCATGTCTATGGCTAGGAAACATAACCATCTTTGATCAATGAGCTAGTCTAGTAGAGGCATACTAGGGACACTCTGTTTTGTCTATGTATTCACACATGTACTTTGTTTCTGGTTAATACAATTCTAGCATGAATAATAAACATTTATCATGATATAAGGAAATAAATAATAAGTTTATTATTGCCTCTAGGGCATATTTCCTTCAGTCTCCCACTTGCACTAGAGTCAATAATCTAGTTCACATCTCCATGTGATTTAATACCGATAGTTCACATCGTTATGTGAATAACATCCATTATTCACATCTCCATGTGACGAGAACCCAAAGGGTTTACTAGAGTCAATAATCTAGTTCACATCACTATGTGATTAACACCCAAGAGTAATAAGGTGTGATCATGTTTTGCTTGTGAGAGAAGTTTAGTCAACGGGTCTATTACATACAGATCCGTATGTATTTTTGCAAATTTCTATGTCTATAATGCTCTCCATGGAGCTACTCTAGCTAATTGCTCACACTTCCAATATGCATTCAGATTGATACTTAGAGTCATCTGGATTAGTGTAAATCTTGCATCGGTGTAACTCTTTACGACGAACTCTTTATCACTTCCATAATCGAGAAACATTTCCTTAGTCATCCAGCAACTAAGGATAATTTTGACCGTTGTCCAGTGATCTACTCCTGGATCACTTTTGTACCTCCTTGCCAAACTCATGGTAAGGTACACAACAGGTTTGGTACACAACATGTCATACTTTATAGAACCTATGGTCGAGGCATAGGGAATGACTTTCATTAGTTCTCTATCTTCTGCCGAGGTCGGGTTTTGAGTCTTTCTCAACTTCATACCTTATAACTCAGGCAAGAACTCCTTCTCTGACTGATCCATTTTGAACTACTTCAAAAACTTGTCAAGGTATGTACTCATTGAAAAAACTTATCAAGCATCTTGATCTATCTCTATAGATCTTGATGCTCAATATATAAGCAGCTTCACCGAGGTCTTCCTTAAAAAAAACTCCTTTACAACACTCCTTTATGCTTTCCAGAAAATTCTACATCATTTCCGATCGACAATATGTCATTCACATATACTTATCAGAAAAGATGTAGTGCTCCCACTCACTTTCTTGTAAATACAGGCTTCACCGTAAGTCTGTATAAAACCATATACTTCGATCACCTCATCAAAGTGTATATTCCAACTCCGAGATGCTTGCACCAGTCCATAGATGGATCACTGGAGCTTGCACACTTTGTTAGCACCTTTAGGATCGACAAAACCTTCTGGTTGAATCATATACAACTCCTCTTTAATAAATCCATTAAAGAATGCAATTTTGTTATCCATTTGCCAGATTTCATAAAATGCGGCAATTGCTAACATGATTCGGACAGACTTAAGCATCGCTACAGGTGAGAAAGTCTCATCGTAGTCAACTCCTTGAACTTGTCGAAAACCTTTCGCAACAAGTCAAGCTTTTTAGACAGTAACATTATCGTCGGCGTCGGTCTTCCTCTTGAAGATACATTTATTTTCAATGGCTTGCCGATCATCGGGCAAGTCAACCAAAGTCCACACTTTGCTCTCATACATGGATCCCATCTCAGATTTTATAGCCTCAGCCATTTTGCGGAATCTGGGCTCATCATCGCTTCCTCATAGTTCGTAGGTTCATCATGGTCTAGTATCATGACTTCCAGAACCGGGTTGTCGTACCACTCTGGCGCGAAACGTAATCTGGTTGATCTACGAAGTTCAGTAGTAACTTGATCCGAAGTTTCATGATCATCATCATGAGCTTCCTCACTAATTGGTGTAGGAATCACTTGAACTAGTTTCTGTGATGTACTACTATCCAATTCGGGAGAAGGTATAATTACCTCATCAAGTTCCACTTTCCTCCCACTCACTTCTTTCGAGAGAAACTCCTTCTCTAGAAAGGATCCATTCTTAGCAACGAATATCTTGCCTTCGGATATGTGATAGAAGGTGTACCCAATAGTCTCCTTTGGGTATATCCTATGAAGACACATTTCTCCGACTTGGGTTCGAGCTTATTAGGTTGAAGCTTTTTCACATAAGCATCCCAACCCCAAACTTTAAGAAACAACAACTTTGGTTTCTTGCCAAACCACAGTTCATAAGGTGTTGTCTCAACAGATTTAGAGGGTGCCCTTATTTAATGTGAATGCAACTGTCTCTAATGCATAACCCAAAATGATAGTGGTAAATCGGTAAGAGACATCATGGATCGCACCATATCTAATAAAGTACGGTTACGACGTTCGGACACACCATTACGCCGTGGTGTTCCGGGTGGTGTGAGCTGTGAAACTATACCACATTGTTTTAAATGAAGACCAATCTCGTAACTCAAATATTCACCTCCATGATCAGATCATAGAAATTTTATTTTATTGTTACGATGATTCTCTACTTCACTCTGAAATTCTTTGAACTTCTCAAATTTTTCAGACTTGTGCTTCATCAAGTAGATATACCCATATCTGCTTAAATCATGAGTGAAGGTCAGAAAACAACGATACCCGCCGTGAGCTTCAACACTCATCGGTCCACATACGTCAGTATGTATGATTTCCAACAAATCTATTGCTCGCTCCATTGTTCTGGAGAAAGGAGTTTTAGTCATCTTGCCCATGAGGCATGGTTCGCAAGCACCAACTGATTCATAATCAAGTGATTCCAAAAGTCCGTCACTACGGAGTTTCTTCATGCGCTTTACACCATTATGACCTAAACGGCAGTGCCACAAATAAGTTGGATTATCATTATTAACCTTGCATCTTTTGGATTCAATATTATGAATATGTGTATCACTACGACCGAGATCCAACAAACTATTTTTATTGGGTGTATGACCATCGAAGGCTTTATTCATGTAAACAGAATAACAATTATTCTATGACTTTAAATGAATAACCATATTGCAACAAACATGATCAAATAATATTCATGCTCAACGCAAATGCCAAATAACATTTACTTAGGTTCTACACTAATCCCGAAAGTATAGGGAGTGTGCGATGATGATCATATCAATCTTGGAACCACTTCCAACACACATCGTCAGTTCACCTTTAACTAGTCTATGTTCATTCTGCAACTCTCGTTTCGAGTTACTAATTTTAGCAACTGAGCTGGTATCAAATACCCAGGGGTTGCTATGAACACTAGTAAAATACACATCAATAATCTGTATATCAAATATACCTTTGTTCACTTTGCCATCCTTCTTATCCGCCAAGTATCTAGGGCAGTTCCACTTCCAGTGACCATTTCCTTTGCAGTAGAAGCACTTAGTTTTAGGCTTGAGTTTAGCTTTGGGTTTCTTCACGTGAGTGACAACTTGCTTGTCATTCTTTTTGAAGTTCCCCTTCTATCACTTTACCCTTTACTTGAAACAAGTGGTCCTGTTAACCAACAACACTTGATGCTCTTTCTTGATTTCTACCTTCACCAATTTCAGCATCGCGAAGAGCTCGGGAATTACTTTCGTCATCCCTTGCATATTATAGTTCATCACGAAGTTCTACTAACTTGGTGATAGTGACTAGAGAACTTTGTCAATTACTATCTTATCTGGAAGATTAACTCCCACTTGATTCAAGTAATTGTAGTACCCAGACAATCTGAGTACATGCTCACTGGTTGAGCTATTCTCCTCCATCTTGTAGGCAAAGTACTGTCAGAGGTCTCATACCTCTCGACACGGGCACGAGTATGAAATACTAATTTCAACTCTTGGAACATCTCATATGCTCTGTGGCATTCAAAACGTTTTTGAAGTCCCGGTTCAAAGCCGTAAAGCATGGTGCACTAAACTATCAAGTAGTCATCATACCGAACTTTTGTCAAAACTTTCATAACGTCTGCATCTGCTCCTGCAATAGGTTTGTCCCCTAGCGGTGCTTCAAGGACATAATTCTTCCGTGCAGCAATGAGGAAAATCCTCAGATCAAAGAACAATTATGCATCGTTGCTACTAACATCTTTCAGCTTAGTTTCTCTAGGAACATATAAAAATAAACGGGGAGCTACATCGCGAGCTATTGATCTACAACATAGATATGTTAATACTACCAGGACTAAGTTCATGATAAATTAAAGTTCAATTAATCATATTACTTAAAGAACTCCCACTTAGATAGACATCCCTCTGGTCATCTAAATGATCACGTGATCCAAATCAACTGAACCATGTCCGATCATCACGTGAGATGGAGTAGTTTTCAATGGTGAACATCTTATGTTGATCATATCTGCTATATGATTCACGCTCGACCTTTCGGTGTCCAGTGTTCCGAGGCCATATCTGCATATGCTAGGCTCGCCAAGTTTAACCCGAGCATTCTGCGTGTGCAAAACTGGCTTACACCCGTTGTATGTGAACGTAGAGCTTATCACACCCGATCATCACGTGGTGTCTCGGCACGACGAACTTTCGCAATGGTGCATACTTAAGGAGAACACTTATACCTTGAAATTTTGTAAGGTGTCATCTTATAATGCTATCGCCGTACAAAGCAAAATAAGAAGCATAATAAGATAAACATCTCATGTAATCAAAATATGTGACATGATATGGCCATCATCATCTTGTGCTTTTGATCTCCATCTCCAAAGTACCGTCATGATCACCTTCGTCACCGGCGCGACACCTTGATCTCCATCGTAGCATCGTTGTCGTCTCGCCACTATTGCTTCCACGACTATCGCTATCGCTTAGTGATAAAGTAAAGCAATTACATGGCGACTGTATTTCATACAATAAAGCGACAACCATATGGCTCCTACCAGTTGCCGACAACTTTACAAAACATGACCATCTCATACAATAACGTATAACTCATCATGTCTAGACCATATCACATCACAATGTGGCTGCTACGGGCTTAGCAAGAACCATTCTTACCTACGCATACAAAAACCACAACGATTTTTCGTCAAGTATGTGCTGTTTTAACCTTCACAAGGACCGGGAGTAGCCATACTCGATTTAGCTAAAGTGAGAGAGACACACACCTGCCGGTCACCTTTAAGCAACGAGTGCTCATAACAGTGAAACCAGTCTCACGTAAGCGTACGCATAATGTCGGTCCGGGCCGCTTCATCTCACAATACCGCCGAATCAAAGTATGACATGCTGTTAAGTAGTATGACTATTATCGCCCACAACTCATTGTGTTCTACTCGTGCATATCATCTACGCATATACCTAGCTCATGATGCCACTATTGGGGAACGTAGTATTTCAAAAAAAAAATCCTACGATCACAGAAGATCTATCTATCAGATGCATAGCAATGAGAGGGGAGAGTGTGTCTATGTACCCTCGTAGACCAAAAGCGGAAGCGTCTAGTGACACGGTTGATGTAGTTGAACTTCTTCGCGATCCAACCGATCAAGCACCGAACGTACGGCACCTCCGCGTTTAGCACACACTCAGCTTGATGACGTGCCACGAGCTCTTGATCCAGTTGAGCTTCACGGAAGAGATTCGTTAGCACTACGGCGTGGTGACGGATATGATGAAGCTACAGGTGCGGGGCTTCGCCTAAGCACTACAACGATATGACCGAGGTGTGTTTCTGTGGAGAGGGGCACCGCACACGGCTAGAACAATGTTTCTTCCGTGTCCTTGGGTGCCCCTGCACCCGTATATAGAGGAGCAAGGGGGCAGGTGCGGCCTGGCTTAGGGCGCGCCAAGGGAGTAGGATTCCTACTCCTAGTAGGAATAGGAATCCCCTTTCCTATTCCTACTAGGAGTAGGAAAGGATGGGGAAGAGAAGAAGGAAGAAGAAGGGCGCCTCCCCCCTTTCCTAGTTCAACTAGGATCCCTAGGGGGAGGGTGCGGCCAGCCCTATGGGTTGCCTCTCTCTTTCCCTCAATGGCCCACTATGGCCCATACTCCCTAGGGGGGTTTCGGTAACCCCCTCTGGCACTTCGGTTAAATCCGAAACTTTTCCAGAACACTTCCATTGTCCGAATATAGTCATCCAATACCAATCTTTACGTCTTGGACATTCCGAGACTCCTCGTCATGTCTGTGATCTCATCCGGGACTCCGAACTACCTTCGGTACATCAAAACTCATAAACTCATAATACTGATCATCATCAAACGTTAAGCGTGCGGACCCTACGGGTTCGAGAACTATGTAGACATGACCGGGACTCATCTCCGGTCAATAACCAATAGCAGAACCTGGATGCTCATATTGGCTCCTACATATTCTACGAAGATCTTTATCGGTCAAACCGCATAACAACATATGTTGTTCCCTTTGTCATCGGTATGTTACTTGCCCGAGATTCGATCGTCGGAATCTCAATACCTAGTTCAATCTCGTTACCGGCAAGTCTATTTACTCGTTCCGTAATACATCATCTCGTGACTAACTCATTAGTCATTTGCTTGCAAGGCTTATGGTGTGTATTACCGAGAGGGCCCAGAGATACCTCTCCGACACTCGGAGTGACAAATCATATTCTTGATCTATGACAACACCACGAACACCTTCGGAGACACTTGTAGAGCATATTTATAGTCACCCAGTTATGTTGTGACGTTTGATAGCACACAAGGTGTTCCTCCGATATACGGGAGTTGCATAATCTCATAGTCATAGGAGCATGTATAAGTCATGAAGAAAGCAATAGCAGTAAAACTAAACGATCATAGTGCTAAGCTAACGGATGGGTCTTCTCCATCACATCATTCTCCTAATGATGTGATCCCATTGATCAAATGACAACTCATGTCTATGGCTAGGAAACATAACCATCTTTGATCAATGAGCTAGTCTAGTAGAGGCATACTAGGGACACTCTGTTTTGTCTATGTATTCACACATGTACTAAGTTTCCGGTTAATACAATTCTAGCATGAATAATAAACATTTATCATGATATAAGGAAATAAATAATAAGTTTATTATTGCCTCTAGGGCATATTTCCTTGACACACATTGTTTCTCGCTTAATTTTTTCCGGCATTTGCATGCACACATTTTTTTAATCTTCATGATGCTTTAAGTATGCCTCACACAAATGCTATCTACCTATCCCTTAATATAGCTAGATATGTGTCACACAAACTTCTTCTCCCTACTAGCAAGATTCCCATGCGTTGAACCGAACATCAAGATGCATTTGTATGAGTAGCTTATCTTGTGGGAGAAAAGGATGAACGAGGGAATGCCTTATTTGCAAATGCGGAGAGGGGTGTGGGTATCTTTTGGCAAAATTGCCACAGTTTCCTTCCTATCCGTCGGGTATAAATCGGATGGCCTATATTGTAGGATGGCAGGAACAGCATCATCACCAACTCTGTTTTTATAAGAGTAGGGGATATGTAAGTGTCACTGCCCCCCTGACACACACACTTCCAACACCCAAGGAGTAGGGTGACACCTCGATCTTGATACTAATCTATCGACTGGCTTCTCATTCAAACACACACACACACACACACACACACAAACACACACACACACACACACACACAAACACACACCACCCAACACCGAAGGAGTAGGGCGGCACCTCGATCTTGATAGTAATCTATCTACTCCTCTTTCAAACACACACACATACACACTTACTCGCTAGTTGTGCCTCTGTGCCTACCGCGCACACTCTCGATACGTCTTTCTCTCCTTCCCCCTCCCCCACCCCAACAATGACAGCACAAGGGTGACAACTCGATCTGATCGTAATCTGTCAGTTGATTTCTCTCTCGAACATTGTGTGTCTGTGCCTCGCTCAGTAGCCCCTCGATATGTAGACTTCTCGCGCGCGCACAGCCGTAGTGACGATGACGCTAAACCCAGTGTGCCTCATTTTTACCGGCCTCATGTGATAGTTTTCACCATGTTTTCTGTTAATTAACAAGCAACCTTTTCTTTGTTACTACTAGTGAATCTGAAATCATTCGGAGCAGACATAAAATATATCACTTCAACCAATTATCGCAGTAACTATTTTAAAAGAAACTAGCTAGATGCCCGTGCGTTGCACGGAACATCAAGATGCATTTGTATGAGTAGCTTATCTTGTGAGAGAAAATGATGAACGAGGGAAGGCCGTATTTGCGAACGTGGAGAGGGGTGTGAGTGTATTTTTGTAAAATTGCCATAGTTTTCTTCCTACCCATTAGATATAAATCCGACGGCCTATATTGCAGGATGACACGCACACCATCTTCACCAACTCTGTTTTCTACTCCCTCCGTTCCTAAATATTTGTCTTTTTAGAGATTTCAACAAGTGACTACATATGGAGCAAAATGAGTGAATCTACACTCTAAAATATGTCTACATACACATTCGTATGTGGTAGTCCATTTGAAATCTAAAAAGGACAAATATTTAGGAACAGATGGAGTATAAGAGTAGACATGGAGATATATCTCCAGCATGGTCTACAACAAAAATGTGCTGGACTGGTTAGCGCCGGATGCTCGCAACGCGATGACATGAGTTCGAATTATGTCTTTAACTTTAGATTATTATATTATATATTACTTATTTAATATATACTTCTTTCGCTACTGTACTGACAGTGGAACCCACAGAGTACTTAGAATACAAGATTAAGAATGGACTTGTTTCTTTTTAACTTTCTGTATGAAGGTGTAGCCACCCTGCAAGTCACGTGTACACTATACATGCAATTAACTTTTTATAGAGGGACAATCATACATGCAATTAACTCAAATGGATTGGATGTCACTCTATTATTTCCAGCATAAGAGCATCTCCAACGGCAGCCGGCAAATTTCCTCCCGCTTCCTTCCGCGGAGGACGACATCAAAGGCCAGCAGCATACATTTTCACAACTCTAACCAACCAGATGAAATTCGTGCAAACACGGACTGGTTTCATATAAGCATGAAGGATTTCGTATAAAAAAGTTGGATCTTCATATAAACATGATGGATTTCATTACATTTACATGAACTAAGCGCTGCCATTCCGGCTCTCTTGGTATAATTAATACTCCCTCCATCTGGAAATACTTGTCCTAGAAATGGATGTATCTAGACTTATTTTAGTTATAGATACATACAATTTATCCATTCTTAGAACAAAAATTTCCCGCCAGCTGGAGAGGGAGTACATAATATAAATGGTCGCCCGCGGATCCCTTTTTCTTCCTCATGTGCGGCAGACACTTTGTGGGGTCGACGGAGGTCCTCGGAAGAGACGAAGAAGCAAAGAAACCACCTGAATGCGCAGTCGTCGCCTCGGCGGTGGCCTTCATGGGACCAAGTGGAGGCGGCCTCCCATGTTCTACTTCTCCTCGATGATGGCAGCGGACACGGAGAAGCTGGCCACCGACTCGTCGCTCTCCATGCACCCGGCTTCTGTCTCTGCCTGCATGGCGCCGCCGCAGGCACGGGAGGCGCATCACCGCAGACACTGGTGGCGCGGCACGATGCGGCAGCGACGGCGCCCGTACCGGTGTGCTCGCCGCTGTGCCCGCGTGGAGCAACTCGCCACTCCTCATCGAGCTGAACTGGAGCGGCGAGTTGCTGAACCATGCGCCTTCTTGGGGCGGCAACTGGCTCCGTCGGGCCAAGCGAGGTTGGCGAAGCACCGAGTGGCCTCGCCCGTATCCGGAGGGCTCAGCGGGCGACCCAGCTGGATAATATGCCGGAGAACGGCTCCTCGGAAGCCATCAGAAGAGTGGAGAAAATGGTGAAGGAGGAGATGGGGGAGCGGCGGAGGGGTGTGATTCTTGCCCGCTATCTGTCTGGCCTCGTGTAAATATGTAACATCCCAAAATTCTAAATTTTGGAATGTTATAACAAATAGATAGATTTGATTGCTTGTTTGATGTGCTGAGTGAAATAGAGTGAATTTGAAAGTTAAATGAGAGGGAATAAAATGACTTTCCCAAAACTTTCACTTTTCATTTGGATCTTCGCGAATTCAAATTCTTTTGATCACAAAACCCTCGAGCGAAGATAATATGACATCTTCCATTTATTAAATGAAAACGGGTTTTGAAAGGATTTTTAATTTCATTCTCGAAATATTTCAAATTTAGAACTTTATGCGACTCAATGATTTTCCCGAGAGAAGATAAAATGACTTCTTCAAATTATAGGAAATATGAGTTGGAAGTTCTTTTGAAGTATTTTTAAAACTCATTTAAAAAATTGAGTTATTGGGTTTTTATTCAAATTAATTTTCTCCAAAAATAAAATATATGGAAAATAGGGTAACATGATTCCCTACAGTAAATAATTGGAGAGAAATAAATTTGAAGTCATTTTAGCACTTTTTAAATGATTTTTATTGGATTTTATTGCAACAGCAGCACTATTTGATTGATTAGAATTTGTGAGGATTTTATTTGACACTCGAAAAATGTTCAGCTTGTAGAGAATCTTTTTCTGCAATTTTTGGTATATTATATGCCTATATATAATTTTTTATTTATTTGTTTTTATTCGTTTTCTTTGTCTGTTTTAAAAAAAATGTTAAAAAAAAGAGTTCCCTCCCGACTGGGCCGGCCCAGCCAAGCCAGGCCCAACCCAGCACGCGCCGCCTCCCTCCTCTTGGACTCCCGTCCGAGCACGCCGTCGCCGCCATGGCTGCCGTGCCGCCCCCGGCCTCTCCCCTTGCCCTTCCTCCACGGCATCACCGCCCTCCTCTCCACCTATAAAAGTCGAGGCCCCGGGCCCCGTCGCCCCTCCTCTCGCACCGTCGCTGCGCTCGCTTCGTCGTCGCCGCCGCACTCTGCCCCGCCGTCGCTGCTCGCTGCTCCGCCGCCGCCGCCGCTGCCTGCTGCTGCTGCCTCGCCGTCGCCCGTAGTCGCGCCGCGCCCGCGCAGCCGCCCCGCGCAGCGCCCGTCGCCGTCTGCCCCGCCCCTCGTCGGAGTTTCGCCGGCCGGAGCTCCGAGCTCCGCCCGCGTCGGATCCGACCCGATCCGCCCGGTTCAATCCGCCGAACCCGCGGTTTTCGAAGAAAAACCGCTAGGTATAAAACCTCGGTCCGGTTTATCTTATTAGGTTAGGTTTTTCTTCTGTTTTGTATTTTAGTTAGATCTATCTAGAGGACGTTCACTGGTCAGGTCTTAATAGCGAACTTTCTATAACATCCCAAATTTACAATTTGGAATGTTATACATTAGATCATCATGCATATCATATTTTCTTGCTTTTGGTGATCCAAGAAAATCCTAAGCAACTCAAGGACCCTCGGAGAGAGTTGGGGATTTTAATATTTTCATATTTGAGATTTCTCAAATTTTGAAAATAGGATCATGTGATTTTATTTATTTCATCTTCAAGTATTTCTACCATAAATATATGAGAGAGGAGTAAAATGACTCTCCCGAAAATAAGAAATACGGAGGGTTTAATAAAAAAATCAAACAAGTTTTATTTGGAGTTTTAGTTGGATTTTATTTGAATTAGGAAAAAAATTGCATGTTTTCAAAAATGCATTTTAGTGCCAAGAAAATGTTCATCTTGTTGTAAATATTCTATTTAGACGGTGAAAATTTGTTTTGGCAATTTCTAGATTTTATTTTATTTTCTAGAGTTATTTTAGCGCCGATGTATATATAAAAAAATATATATATTGGGGGACCCGACCCGACTGGGCCGAAGCCCAGCCGAGCCAGGCCCAAGCCGCCTTGCCCGCACCGCCTTCCCCAGCGACGGCCGAAGCCGAGCAGGACTCCGACCGCCACCGCCGTAGCTTGCCCCTCCCCCAAGCTTCTGCCCCCTATATATATAGCCGCACCCCCCTCTTCCTAAACCCCGCCGCAGCCACCGCACCCCGTCGCAGCCGCCGCACCCCGCCGCCGTGAGCCCGCAAGTCGCCGCCACCGCCGCCCGTGACACCGCCGCCCGCCGCCGCCGCAAACGCCGTCGCCGCTGCCCACCGCCACCACCGCAGCAGCCCCGCCGCCCGCCGTCGCCGCAAGCCGCCGCCGCCTGCTGTTTCCGACGAGGTAGCCGCCGCCCAGTTTTCTTTAGAAGACCGTTGGTTTTTCTAGAACCCTGGTCGTTTTTTTATTAGATCTTTTTTTTGGTTTAGTTAATTAGTAAACGTTCACCCGTTCGTTCGTTCTAACGAACGAATTTGCCGTTTAGTCTCAGCTGACGAACGCCCGTTCGTTAAGCTGTTTTAGTTTTCTTTTTCTAGTTTATTTTTCTGATCGCGATCTCTGATCCAATCTTCGTTTTAGTTTAACTTTTCGCTCGTTTATCGGAATCGCGTGGTTCAAGCGCCTGGAGTTTCATCTCGAAATTATCTTTCCGTTTAACCTAGTCATTCAAGCGTTTGCCTCTGCTAAATTTGGACTTAGGTCCAGATTGGTTCGGTAGTTGTTTCTCTTTCGCCGTTTGTCTTTCGTTGCTTTTTCTTTTGCCGTTCTTTTGCAAACCGGAGTTCTTAAGTTGAACTTTCTGGTTAGATCTCTTATTTGAGTTTTACCCGTGCATTAGTTAAATACTTATTGTATGTTTGTTTGATTGCGATAGAGTACCCGGAGTGCGCCGCTTGCTACTTTGAATCTCTAGGTTGTGCGGATCATCAGCAAGGCAAGTAACACTTTGATCATACTTTCCAATTACCCAGTTTTCATTGCATTAGTCAAACCCTCACACATTGCATGAGTAGGATCAATTAACTTGTGGGACTGGGAAGTAGATTGAGGTTGTACCTATTACCTGCATTACATTCAAACCTTGGGAGTTACTTCTACGTTTGATGTTAGGACATGCTATGCTCGTAGACGTGGTTTGGGTTTGAGTGAAATCCATGACAGATGTGAGTTGTTAATTAATGGTTCAACTTAAGGTGGCAACTTTAACACACATCTGGGTGGATTAAGGCATCTGGGTATTCCAGTGATTGCCTGTTTTTCTTTTGGACCGCCACCCAGGCTCAAAGGGATCATGAGATTATTCATACTAGAAACTTCCGTGTGCAGCCACATGCCAATATGGGCTCTGGCATAGTTGAGTAAGTTGTGGGAAACCTTTCCATGATAGGCTAGCGGATGTAGAGGGATTGTAGGTGTACCAGCCTATCTATCTGGTTAAGGGGACCTCTTCGGAAAGACTGTGTCTCGGTCATCCGTTTCTCAAACACCATGCAGTGAGAGAAACCAAACAGAGGCGATCGAGTCTTGTGGGGGAAAGTGCACAAACCTCTGTAGAGTGTACAAACTGATCATGATTAGCCGTGTCCCCGGTTACGGACGTCTTGAGTATCTAGTACTTGGATTATCATGTGAATCTCATCATGTTACTCTAAATAATATTGTTGGGTTTTAATGATGATTTTTAATTGGGGTTGAGAGGATGTCTATCTTCTCAACGATGTTTCAACTACCATGATAGTTAATTAAAATCTATTCCTTTGAATTAGGGAAAAATTGGCTTTATGCAAAAACTGTAACCATAGAGCTTTCCACCAGCCATATTGCATATAGTATAGCTTTACTTTCATTGCTCTCTTGTGTTACTTTGCCAGCATATTCCATGTGCTGACCCGTTTTCGGGTTGCAACGTTCATGTTGCAGACTTTTCAGACGACGAGTAAGGTGCCTTTTAGGTCGTGGTTCTATACTCAGTGATGCTGTTGGAGTTGATGGACTCACTTATCTTCCAAGCCTTTCGCTGTTATCGTGTTAGATGGCCTTCAGCCATTTTTATTGTAATAAGTTCATCGTTGGAACTATCGATGTAATAAGTGTGTGATTGCTACTCTGTTATAAATCCTTCAAGTACTGTGCGTGTCAGCATTACTGATCCAGGGATGACACTGATGCACAGAGATCAGACTGTTTGAGGTCTGGTCGCTACAAGATGGTATCAGAGCACACGCTGACTGTAGGACACGACCATTTAGTTAAGCCCTAGAGCACTATTCACTCTTCTCTTTTCTGACTCATCATCTTTTCTACTCTTTTAGGATGGTGGATGCACAAAAACAAGTTCACGCAACCGGATGATGATACACCATTTGGACGACACCTGAAGGAAGTCACCAGATATCTAAACATCAGACTACCAAGTTTCACCGGAACCTACAATGCCACTCTACCTGAAGAGGAGCGTTAGTTGATTCAAGCTCAAGTTCCAGGAAGGACGTTCAAGCCCGTCACCGCACTCATAGCATTTTCTTTCAATGCGCCTACATGGAGCCTAGGCAGGAGCATGGCAGCCCACATCGCTATGGGAAGGATTGGAGAAGTCTACAAGCAGGAGCTAAAGGACACTATCTACCAGATTTGTGGACGCCGAGATGAGAATTGGGATATGATCAGCACCCGGAAGGATAGATCCATTGCAGCCTTCATCCAGGAGTTGAACCATCACATTCGTCGCCAGGAGCACCAGATGTGTGCAGGAATGATAGACTTGAAGAAAGCACTAAACATGAATTTGGAGTTAGAAGAGGAACTCAAGTCTACACGCGACGGATATGAGGAGGAGATGTTAATACTTGTGGAGAAGAATGATGACTTGACACGGAAGTTAGGGATACTCATGGGAGAAGAAGAAGAGGAAGAAGAACCCAAGGAGATTCCACCGGAAGACTACATCATCATTGACGACACGGATTCGGAACCAGATGATAGCAAAGACAAAGACTATGAAGATGAAGCTGGAGCAGATATCATGGAATCCTGTGTCGATCAAAATTTCTAGAAGACTTCCCATGACCAGTAGTTTTTCCATTTAGTAGACTTAGAAATACTTTTGTAACGATTAGATCCGTGTAAGCCCTTGTTTGAAATTGATTGGTGTGATATGATTGTGTTTGTCTCATGTGCATATGGCTAGTGATTTTTCCCTTAGACCTTATTTCTATTCTAATCTCTTCGCTCTACACCCATCAGATGCCTCCAAGACGTGAGCCCGGATTTGAGTTTTCCCCTGAGCTCACCCAGTTGATCCAGAAGCAGAACACCTTGATGCAACTTCTTGTCCAGAACACTCAGAACAACCAGAACAACAACAACAACCCTCCACCACCACCACCCGTGGACAACCTGACACGTTTCTTAAGGTTGCAACCACCCGTGTTTGCTAGCAGCATCGAACCAATAGTGGCTGATGACTGGCTACGCCAGATTGGAAGGGATTTGACCACCGCCAATTGCTTTGACGCTGAGAAGGTGCGATTTGCCGCACACCAGTTGTCTAGACCAGCCGCAGCATGGTGGGAGAATTACACAGCCACTTATCCCGTAGCCAATGTGACTTGGGATCAGTTTCAGCAAGCTTTTTGTACCGCCCATGTCTCAACTAGAGCTATGAGTACGAAGAAGCATGAGTTTCGTAATTTGCGCCAAGGCAACCGTACTGTGGCCCAGTATGTGGATGAGTTTAGTACCCTATCTCGTTATGCCCCAGATGATGTGGCCACAGATGCCGCTAAGCAGGAGAGATTCATGGAAGGGCTAAATGATGAGATGAGTGTACAGTTGATGGTGGCAACTTTCAATAACTACTAGGAGCTGGTTGATCGCACCCTAATGATTGAAAAGAAGCATCAACAGATTGAAAGTCGCAAGAGGAAGTATGGGCAAGGAAAGTATAATTCTGGAGCACAACAGAAGCCTCGTTTTACCCCTAAAACGGTAGGACAGTTTCAACATACCCATGGAGGAGGTAACTCGCACAATCACAATGGCACCAATAGTGGAAATGGAAATGGAGCAAATGGTAACCAGAACCGCCCTACACCGTCCACACTCACCAAGAAGGATTTCAGCCATGTCACCTGTTACAAGTGCGAGAAGAATGGACATTATGCCAATGAATGCCCAGTAGCTAAGAATGGGAACGGCAATGGAAGCGCCGCGAAGAAGCCCAACCCGTTCAGCAAAGGACAAGTGAACCACGTGACTGTGGAGGAGGTAGAAGAGCAACCAGATGCTGTTGTCGGTAAGTTTTTGGTTAAGACATTTACCGCAATAGTTCTTTTCGATACTAGTGCAACGCATTCATATATTTCAAGGGGATTCGTAAATAGACATAGGATGTCCACCCGAGTTCTTAAGACCCCCATGTTAGTAAGTTCACCAGGAGCAGAGTATATGGCACACCAAGGATGTTTTCAGACGCCATTGATCATAGGCCGCCATACCTTCCCCTCCGACCTAATAGTATTGGAGTCACAAGGTTTGGATGTGATATTAGGTATGGATTGGCTATCGAAGTATGGAGGTAACATTGACTGTGCTAGTAAGTCAATTTTGCTCACCACCCCAGAGGGAAGAAGGATTAAGTATGTGTCTAGGCATTCACCTACAAGGACTCAAGTACATTCTCTCACGGGAGTTGTTCAGGAGGAAGTCCCAGTGGTGAAGGATTATCCGGATGTGTTTCCAGAGGAGTTACCTGGCATGCCACCGGATAGAGATATAGAGTTTTTGATTGAACTTTTGCGAGGCACCAAGCCAATTTCTAAGAGACCATATAGGATGCCCGCAAAGGAATTGGAGGAGATAAAGAAACAGATTAAGGAGTTACTGGATAAAGGATTCATACGCCCAAGTTCTTCGCCTTGGGGTTCGCCAGTACTTCTAGTGGAGAAGAAGGATGGATCGTTAAGAATGGTTGGTGATTACCGAGGACTGAATGAAGTAACGACAAGAACAAGTACCCACTACCAATGATCAATGATCTGTTCGATAGATGGCAAGGAGTTAAAGTATTTTCCAAGATTGATCTGCGATCAGGGTACCACCAATTGAAGATCCGAGAGCAGGATATACCTAAGATGGCCTTTACCACTAGGTATGGGTTGTACGAGTACACCGTTATGTCTTTTGGTCTGACTAACGCACCGACATACTTTATGAACCTCATGAACAAAGTGTTTATGGAGTATTTGGATAAGTTCGTCGTAGTGTTCATAGATGATATATTGATCTTCTCGAAGGATGAAGAGGAGCATGCAAAGCATTTGCGTTTGGTATTGGAGAAGCTTTGAGAACATCAGTTATATGCCAAATTTAGCAAATGCGAGTTTTGGTTGAAGGAAGTCGGATTTCTCGGACACGTTATATCTGGAGAAGGAATAACAGTAGATCCCGCTAAGGTGGACACTGTGACCCATTGGGAAGAACCAACAACAGTTGGAGAGATCCGGAGTTTTCTTGGACTTGCAGGATACTACCGGAGATTTATTGAGAATTTCTCGAGGATTGCAAAGCCAATGACGGAGTTGTTAAAGAAGGACACCAAGTTCAGTTGGACAGAAGAATGTGAGGCCAGTTTCCAGGAATTAAAGAAAAGTTGGTCTCATCCCCTGTGTTGATTCTGCCAGATCAACATAAGGATTATGAGGTGTACTGCGACGCTTCACGTGGAGGACTTGGAGCAGTTCTTATGCAGGAAGGAAGAGTTGTTTCGTATGCTTCACGACAACTGAAACCTCATGAGCTGAACTATGCCACCCATGATTTGGAGTTAGCAGCCGTAGTGCATGCATTGAAGACGTGGATACATTTTCTTATTGGAAACCATTGCGAAGTATATACAGATCACAAGAGTTTGAAGTATATATTCACTCAGAAAGAGCTGAATCTCAGGCAAAGGAGATGGCTGGAACTCATTAAGGACTATGACATGAGATTGCATTATCATCCCGGAAAGGCTAACGTAGTAGCCGATGCGCTAAGCCGTAAGAGCCGTGTCAATACCCTATTGACGGAGGAATTTCCAAAGGAGTTAGCCGAGGATTTACGAGAACTGCGTTTGGAGATAGTTCCGAGAGGCTATGTAGCAACACTGGAGATCCAGTCTACCCTGATGGATAACATCAGAGAAGCTCAGAAAACTGACGAGGAGGTTGCCTCCATTAAGGAGAGGATGAGCGAAGGAAAAGCTAAAGGATTTCGTGAGGATGAACACGACACCTTATGGTTTGAGGACCGCATTTATGTGCCTAATGACCCGGAGACCAGGAAGTTGATTTTACAGGAGGCCCATGATTCACCATACTCAATTCATCCAAGAAATACTAAGATGTATTTGGATTTGAAAGATATTTTCTGGTGGACCGGTATGAAGAAAGATATTGCGGAGTATGTAGCAGTTTGTGATGTATGTCACAGAGTGAAGACAGAACATCAGAAACCGGCAGGATTGTTACAACCATTGCCAATACCCGAATGGAAGTGGGATAAGCTAGGTATGGATTTTATTACGGGACTACCCAGAACTCGTTCTGGCTATAACTCGATTTGGGTCGTAGTGGATCATTTAAGAAAGGTAGCTCATTTCATCCCCGTAAAGACTACATATACCAGTGCAAAGTTGGCAAAGATATACATGACCCGAATTGTATGTCTACATGGAGTTCCGAGGAGCATCATATCAGATAGAGGAACCCAGTTTACCTCAAAGTTTTGGAATCAGTTACATGAAACCTTGGGTACCAAACTAGAGTTTAGCACAACTTTTCACCCGCAGACAGATGGACAGACTTAAAGAGTCAATCAGATATTGGAGGATATGCTGAGAGCCTGTGCACTAGATTATGGATCTAGTTGGGACGACAATTTGTCGTATGCCGAATTTTCTTACAACAACAGTTATCAATCCAGTTTGAAGATGGCCCCTTTCGAAGCGTTATACGGAAGGAGATGTAGGACTCCGTTGTCGTGGGACGAAGTTGGAGACCGACAGTTGTTTGGACCAGATTTGATCAAAGAGTCTGAGGAGCAGGTGAAGTTGATTCGAGACAGACTGAAGGTAGCCCAGTTCAGGCAGAAGAGTTATGCAGACTCAAAGCGCAAGGAGATAACCTATGAGATCGGAGACAGAGCATACTTGAGAGTATCGCCTCTGCGAGGAGTCAAACGTTTCGGAGTTAAAGGAAAGCTAGCCCCGAGATTTGTGGGACCTTACCGTGTTTTGGAACGCATGGGAGAGGTTACCTATAAGTTGGAATTGCGTGAAGGATTGTCAGGAGTGCACGACGTGTTTCACGTTTCGCAGCTTAAGAAGTGCCATGCGGAGATGGCCGAAATCCCGCTTAGAGACACAGTACCCCTGGAAGCGATTCTGTTGGACAGTGATCTGACCTACGAGGAGAAGCCTGTTAAGATCCTCGAGTTATCGAGCAGAGTCACCCGCAGCAAGGTTATCAAGTTTTGCAAAGTTCAGTGGAGTCACCACACCGAGGAAGAAGCCACCTGGGAACGAGAAGATGATCTACGCAAGGACCACCCTCACCTATTTTCTAGCCAACCCGAATCTCGATGGCGAGATTCATCTTAAGGGGGGTAGGTTTGTACATCCCAAATTTTCAATTTGGAATGTTATACATTAGATCATCATGCATATCATATTTTCTTGCTTTTGGTGATCCAAGAAAATCCTAAGCAACTCAAGGACCCTCGGAGAGAGTTGGGGATTTTAATATTTTCATATTTGAGATTTCTCAAATTTTGAAAATAGGATCATTTGATTTTATTTATTTCATCTTCAAGTATTTCTACCATAAATATATGAGAGAGGGAGTAAAATGACTCTCCCAAAAATAAGAAATACGGAGGGTTTAATAAGAAAAATCAAACAAGTTTTATTTGGATTTTATTTGAATTAGGAAAAAAAATTGCATGTTTTCAAAAATGCATTTTAGTGCCAAGAAAATGTTCATCTTGTTCTAAATATTCTATTTAGACGGTGAAAATTTGTTTTGGCAATTTCTAGATTTTATTTATTTTCTAGAGTTATTTTAGCGCCGGTGTATATATATATATATATATATATATATATATATATATATATATATATATATATATATATATATAAATATAATATAGGGGGACCCGACCCGACTGGGCCGAAGCCCAGCCGAGCCAGGCCCAAGCCGCCTCGCCCGCACCGCCTTCTCTAGCGACGGCCGAAGCCGAGCAGGACTCCGACCGCCGCCGACGTAGCTTGCCCCTCCCCCAAGCTTCT